>CM073772.1:109877027-110536078 GCA_037158775.1 Hetaerina titia
TGGCAAACTCCTCATCACAAATTTCGAAAATTGTACATACCAACCCATCTGCCGCTTTTCCTGCCAGTTTTGGAAATCGTGCACAATAGAGTCGAATACAATACTTGACTTTCGGTCGCGTCCGATCCGAAGGAAGTGATTTATCATATTCGTACGAAACCAAAGAACGTGTTCACCGACGATCGAAACCTACGTGCTTCGTGTGACGTTAATATACTCGCAACCCACACAAAACTTCGCACATGGTTAAGATCTGCCCAAATCTGTATTTTCCAAAAACTAGTTGCCTCTTTTAATCAATGAAAAATCTTTTACCTACATATTTAGCTATTTCGCTCGTGAGATTTTACGTTTAATATGTTGAAAACAGTGGTGAGCCAGGACTCAAAATATCATAAAACGATCGATATTTTTTCTTAAAATGCATTCAATTATGCATTAATGCCTTATCGTCAAATAAACGTACTTTCCATTCTTCACCTATGAAACGCTCTTACTTTGGAAGTGAGAAACCTTCACTCCGTATCACACAGCTTAATAACTATAGTACACTGTATATATATATATATATATATATATATATATATATATATATATATATATATATATATATATATATATATATATATATATATATACTGATAGTCATAACAAACACAGAAACCAAAACACACAAAAGAGGGACTCACTGGTTCTCGAATTTTCGGTGGTCCAACCACTTTTCTCAAGAGGAATTAGGAACAGAACTGAGGCAGAGGAAGGCCCGAAAGCAGTGGTAGAAAGGAGAAAGGGAAATGGGGGAAAAGAGGGAAAAAGAGGGAAAAAGAAAGGAAAAGGGGGTAAAAAGGGGGGGGAAGGCATTCGAGGTGAGGAGTTTGGAGGGGTAGTGTATGGCGCGGGAATTTTAAAAAAGGTGGGGATGATAATAATAATAATAATAATAATAAAGTGTCTTTATTGGGGCGAGATTGAGACTGAGATAGTCCCTTCTTCCACCTAACCCCTCGTCAAGTTACATATACATATATAGTTTAAAATATCATTTACATAAAATGTGAGAAACACTTGAAATTATGCAGGAAAGCACCCACACAGGAAGGGGGGGGTGAAAACCTGCGAAATCCTACTGAGATATAGCTAATGTTTTACTACAAGAAGTGTTTCTATATATACATTTTAAATTAAAAATTAAAATATAAAGGGAGTAATAAAATAAATGCAAATGAAATTACAGACAAATAATATATAAATAAAAACTGTAAAATATAAGTAATGTAGACAAATATAATAAAAGAAGAAGAATTTTACAAAATAAAAAAAAATAAAAATTAAAATAAAATAACGTCTTGTATTGTTTAAAAACGTGCGTCTTGTCATTTCGATTGTTGGGTTGTGAGCATTGTCTTGTATAGTGCCCTTTTAAAAGATGACAATGAGAGTGCGTGTATTGTGGTTAATTTGATGTTGTTCCATTCCCGGCAGGCAGTAACAGGGAATGACTTGTTGAATATGGCTGTTCGGTGATGAGGAATGACGAGTAAGATAAGGAAGTACGAGTAAGTATCATACGAGTAAGTATGATATGGAAGTTGTTGGCGGAGGGGGATGAAATTATATATATGCATAAAGGGGGCAATTAATTTCTAATATTAATACCTGGGCGATTCCAGGAGTCCAAGAGCCAGATGAAAGCTAGCTCTAATGTTTTGAGTTTCAGTGGAGGGTCTGAGTGTGGGAGGGATGCTAAGACGGATACTTTAAAACATTGGTCAAAGGCAGTGTTGTGTTCGGAGGCATGTTTGGGGATTGGGAGCATACCAATAAGGGAGGAATTGTTGCATGAGGCTCGATGAATATTGATTCTAATATTGAGGGGTGTGGTACAATGTCCAATGTAAAAGGCAGGGCAAAGTTGGCACTTGAGTAGGTAGACAACTTTGCTGGAGGTACACGAGGAGTAGGGAATTGGTGGGAGAGAGTTAAAGAGCGGGTGGGAGAGGGATGAGATTCTGGATAGGAAAATAGAGCATGTTTTGCATCTAGGTTTATTGCAGGTTCTGGGAGTGATTTTAGAACGGGGCGAGGATTTAAGAAGTGGACTGGTAGATTTTAGAAGATCTGATAGATTGGCGGGGCGTTTGAAAGTGACAGAGGGGCATTTGGGGAAAAGGTTGCTGGTGGAATTGTGGTTTTTGAGGATAGGATAGAGGTCCTTTAGAATAGAACGCAGAGATTCTAGGCCAGGGAGAAACGTGGTACAAATTGAAAGAGGGTGGTTTTTCGGGGTGGTGGAAGGTCTGGGAGTGTAAGTATGTCTACGGATCCTCTTATTCAGGAGGGATTCAGGATAACCTCGTTTGAGGAGGGAATGGTGTAAATTTATGAGGAAATTGTCTAGGGAGTCATGGTCCTTGCAAATTCTGTGTCCCTTAATGCAAAGGAATAAGGACTGGAACGTTTGGTGTGGTATGGGTGACAGCTGTTGAAATGTAAGTATTTTTGTTTATATGTGGGTTTTGTATGTACGGATGTGTGAAATTTATGGTATATAAATGATATGCTTACATCTAGGAAGGTGATTTGGGAGGAGGAAACTGTAGATGTGAAGGAGATAGAGGACGAAGTATTAAGGTTGGAAATGAAAGTTTTCAGGGAATCAGGACCATGTGGCCAGAGAAGGAAAATATCGTCAATATATCTGAGCCACAATAACGGTTTCAGGGGTTGTCGGGACAGGAATTTATTCTCCGCGAGACCAAGAAAGAGGTTTGCATAGGACGGGCTGAACCTGCTACCCATGGCACAACCCTTGATTTGTAGGTAGAATTTATCATTAAAGGAGAAGTAATTGCGGGTAAGAATGAACTCGGAAAGGCTGAGGAGAAAATCTGTGCTGGGGATGTGTGGCTCAGGGCGTTGGGAGAGGTAGTGTTGGAGGGCGGAGAGACCTTCTAAGTCGGGAATGGGTGTGTACAGGGATGTGGCATCTATAGTGGCCATAATGATCTCGGCATCTGGAGGGAGGGAGATCGAATTTAACCTATCCAGGAAATGGTAGGGATCTTTAGTGAATGATGGTAGGGCCTGGACAATCGGCTGGAGATAGTGGTCTACAAATGCCGAGATTCTTTCTGTTGGGGAGTGACGGGAGGATAAAATCGGTCGACCAGGATTACCCGGCTTGCAAATCTTCGGAAGGATATAGAAATGAGGAGTGCGTGGGTGGGGATGGGAGAAGAGGGCTAAGTCTGAAGGAGATAGACCCTCATTCGGCCCATTGGCACTAAGAAATTCAATTAGGTCCTCCTGAAGTGCGGGATTTGGATCCTTGGGGATTTGCTGGTAGGAAGAGGTGTCTGAGATTTGTGCTTCAGCTTCCCTTATGTAGTCTGATCTGTTTAAGACCACAACCGTTGACCCTTTATCTGCGGAAGTATTGATGATGTTAGGATTTTTTATTAAGTTATTTAGCTCTGAGGATTCGGTAGGGGACAGGTTTGATCGAGGATTTAGGGACTTGAGGAAAGACGGGTTGGCGATTCTGGACAAGAGAAGGTTTATAAAAATTTCAATTGGATGATTTGAGGGGAGGGGACTGGGTTCTTGGGCTGAAGCCGGCTTGAATTTCTGTAAGGCGTTGTGAAGGGGTCTGGACATTTGCTGGAGTGCCGGTTGCGACTCCCAAATAGCCTTCCACCGGAGATTCCGGCAAAAACGCAGTACGTCAACGAGAATTCTTACGTGGTTTACTCTGGGGGTGGGGGTGAAAGAGAGGCCCTTGTTTAAAAGAGAAGTTTGATTTGGGTTAAGGGGTTTGGACGAAAGATTAACCACATGGCTAACGGAGTCCGTCACATCGTCTGGCGACATGGGGGCGACGGGTATAGAGACTCTAAAATGCGGGTACTTCTCGGGGAAAACCCCGCGAGAGGTCGGCGGAGGGAGGTTATAGATGGTAGCCAGGTCTGGTTTGTAGAGGTGTAGGGGAGGGGGAGGCGGGGGAGGGGTGGCTAGGGAGAGGGGTAGGCGCAGACCCATTCGGAAGTGTGATTTACAGAGAGAGGATAACTTTGTAAGTAATTTTTGACGCCGATATTGTAGCGAGCACGCGGACGCTCTCAGAGTCTGTTCTACTTTGAAAAGGAAATGTGGGGCGGCCAGGGAAATGATTTTAATCAGGGAGTAAATTGAGTTATAGTATGTGGCAATGAGATGATTGTACTGATCTCGTATGAAATGACAGAGGAAAAATGAGTGTTGGAATGTTATTATGTTCAAGGAGGGACGAAACTGGGGGGGTAAACCTGAAATGGGGAATTTCGTACGTAGACCATTGGGGATTATGCCTAGTGTTATACACGACGAAAGAAACTCAGAATGACTGCTGTATTGGGCGAGTTTGAAGGAATATTTTCTGATGTGGCGTAGCCGTAAGGGGATTGGGTCAATGTTATACATTTTGATGTATAGGAAGTAGGAAAAGATAGGGCCAAATGTGGTAGGGTAGGTAAGAGGAAGAGAAAACAAAAGGTAATACAGTAGTGAAAGGAGGGATAGAACACAGAGAAAGGTGGCTGTGACTTACAGCACAGGAACCGAAGACGCAGCTTGTTGACAGAAGACGACGAAGAATGATTGCAGTGCGCACAAATATATAGTCACTTTCTTGGAAAACCCACGAACGTGCAAATAAAATTCACTAAATAGTCATAGCAAACACAGAAACTAAAACATTTAAAAGAGGGACTCACTAGTACTCGAATTTTCGGTGGTGCAACCACCTTTCTTAAGAGGAATTAGGAACAGAACTGAGGCAGAGGAGGGCCCGAAAGCAGTGGGGATGGGATGGATGGGAGAGGGATGGGATTCTGGTTAGGAAAATAGGACATGTTTTGCATCTAGGTTTATTGTAGGGTCTGGGAGTGATTTTGGAACGGGGCGAGGATTTAAGAAGTGGATTGGTAGATTTTAGAAGATCTGATAGATTGGCGGGGCGTTTGAAAGTGACAGAGGGGCATTTGGGGAAAAGGTTGGTGGTGGAATTGTGGTTTTTGAGGATAGGATAGAGGTCCTTTAGGATAGAACGCAGAGACTCTAGGCCAGGGAGAAACGTGGTACAAATTGAAAGAGGGTGGTTTTTCGCGGTGGTGGAATGTCTGGGAGTGTAAGTACTATATGTCTACGGATATATATATATATATATATATATATATATATATATATATATATATATATATATATATATATATATATATATCCGTACATATATTTGTGTGTGTAGCATGCAAATAAATAATTCCAAAGTAAGCAATGAAATAATCTATGGTGATGGGCAGTATGGACAGATGGGAGTATAAACTGCCTTTGCAAGCATCACGAGTTGTTCCACGCAAACGGACAATTTGTCTTCTACTCCTGTTTAATCAGAAGTGGTCTTAACTGCACGAAAATTTGCTCTTCCCCACGGGGCTACACAAAATGTCTATCACATATGCCCTAATTTCTTGATGATTTACTGTACCCTTTTGCATTCCAATGTGGAAGGAAGTGAAAAGACATAAATGGCATTGAAAGACTTAGAAAAATACATTGAAAAGACATTAAATGTTTGGCTATTTCCATTTTGTCGTTTGTCAGAATTGCCTGCATTTTCAATGAGTCGTTCTAAATATCGCCCGCAATTTCTTGGAATAAATCAGATATCCTTTGAAAATTATCTGATTTCTTAAATTGAATGGTATTAAAATATTCTCCGTTAATGAAATATAGCCAGTAGGTTTACATTATTCCTAAATAATTATGAACAACATTATTATAAAATACACATTCCAAATGTTTAAAATATTGTAGTGAAAGATATTAAATTTGACTATAAATTACACAATATAAATTGTACACGTTACGAAATTACCACTCAGCGGTAACTTTATATTTAAATTTAAAAGGCATGAGAAATTTAATTGTGAATGTTTTTATGTCATCAACTACAACATCATTAGGATTTATAAAATGGCGTAGTCGAGGCTATATTGATGCAAGGTAATTCCAATAGCCTCTAGGTATATACAATCATAAAAAAGTAACCAACAGAGATTCTATTAGAAACACCTCTTAAGGAGAGATATCGATACTTGAATCACATTCGTGATTGATTCAAATGCTAACTAAGAATCATCCTAATTGAAGGAAAATGAAGGAAAAATACGCAAATGGAAAGGAAAAACACCGATGAGGGTGCATTGGGTTTTTGAACATTTAATTCTAAGTTCGAAGATGTTTCAATTATTATTCACTTCCATAGGAAAAAGTAGTTCAAGCGTCCATGCCTTGCAATGAAATACAGTATCAAATCGCCATCGTATGAATATTTTAAAAATGTGAAATATCATGATTAACTAAAACTGTTCTGGTCAGATTATTTTGCAATTATCTTTGAATTACTTAATTCAGAAATTCTGATAGAATGTTCCCGCAGCATTAATTGAACGGAGTCCAGGAAGAGTTAATGTTATTAAATGATCGTTATTGTACTTTAGCGCTGATGTAATCTGCCTTTCCCTGACACAGACGTTTAATTAATTGATTCGTATACGAACAGACATAAGATGTGAAAAAACAACCCACCTCTTTTGTAAACGAAAGAGTAAAATTTGAGATTGCAACTGAGAATCAAATGTTCAACAATATATTCAATATAAAGGGATGAAACAATTGAGAAACAACAATAATGAATGACAATGATACTTCAGGTTACACCTTGCCCGATTGAATATAAAATATTTTCAGGATTTAGCACGACAAAAGGAACGGAAATGAGTTGTAACAAAACATAGCCTGGAAGTTTTAACTCATGATAAATACATGAATTAAAAATAAGTTTCAAAGAATCTCTCCATTTGGAATGATTAAAAAACTCAGTTCCATATATTTATTAGGCATTTAAGGAGAAATATTTTTTGGTACTAATAAATTAGCTTTCAACAAGCTAGTAGTATGAAGTTGTTTGTTGTGAAAATGAATAATGGAGGAACAGTGGTTCAGTATGATTAAAAAAACAGATTTTAGGAACATTTGAAAAACAGTAAACACTCTGGCTTTTAGCTGAGTCCCTCTCGTTCAATATACATTAGACATTAAAAATATTCTGCAAGGATTCTCCTAAGAAAGAGCGAAAAATGATTTTATATAAGGAATAAAAATGTTGCAGAAGACCTGAGAACTTACAAAACCATTCTTTTAAAGAAATTTTGACAAAAATGGTAAATTAAAAGACCTTAAAGGAAAATCGATTGAGCAATTGAATGTCAGGAGAGCAGGAAAGGGGCGAGTGGGGAGATTTGAGGGAGAGGAGAAAGGAGGGGTTCGGGATACACTCCAGAGGAGGGAAGGGGGAGGGGTGAGGCCGGGAAGAGAAGGCAATATTAACGTTCAGCATGTGAAAAGAGTTAAAAATATCTACGTTCGCTATCCCAGAATGGGAATCGCAGAAAAGATCATTAGGTCAAAAAACTCAGACCACCCTCTTAAAACTCAATAGAGCGTACTCAATACAGGAATTATAGGGATACACTATAAAGTACAATATGTGACTAAAACAAGCCAAATATACGAGTATTTATGTTACATTCCGGTTTTTCTATAAAACAACTTTATCAAATTGTGTCAAATGTAATTTTTAACACAAATTGCAGTTGGTAAGTAATGGTGTATTAGACCATTTATCATTTCAATGCATGAATTTAGAAGATATAGAAACTGTTACGTAACAGGTTTAATGATATAGAACGAGCCAAATGCGCGATTTCAAGTTGAATGGCGACACAAGACATACACGTATTGCACATATTCACATTAAAAGGCGTCAAACGTTAATAAAGATAAAAAATATTTTGTGGGCACACTTATTTTCTTTGCTGCAGGAACGATGACTTGTATTTTCCTTTCTTTGCAAACCCTTCACAAAAACAGGAGCCAATGGAACAAACTATTTGTATTAGTTTTGGACTAGTTTACTGCGACATCTAACGAATTCATTTACGTATGATGCTGGAGCAAAAGTATAAAATATTCAAATTTTCATGAATATTACGACGTTTTAATGGTCACAAAACGATCAAAATCGAGTGATCTTAACGCTGCAACCTCGATTGCATCATTTGCTCAATCTTTTCGGATGCGATTCTGCTAGCATTAGTTTCATTGATGCTGTAAGTTTCATCGTACGTTTCTTCCGGAAATTCTTGTACTTTATCTGTAATTAATTTATCTTTTAATTTGTCTTTATTTGTCTTTAATTACTTTATCTGTACTTTTAATCACCTCGATCCTGTCAAATGATATAGCCATGAGCTATGGGATACGATTGTTATTGATCCATTGATCACCAAAGTTAGTGACGGACACCCAGGCTTTAGTGCACGGGATATCTTCATTATTTTGTCATGTTCCAAGAGTCTGAGAATAAATACAATTCCTTTGTTTTTATTTTTGAGAAACGTGTGTTGTATACTTGAACTTTTTTCTGACAATTTGACATTTAAATGATGAAGATAAATAATAACGCAATGGCAACAATTAACAAGAAAGAGTTTTAACTATTTTAACCATCCGCCTTGAAATAAAGATTTCTCACACGTTGTAAATCTCTAATCTGGCTCATTTATTTAATTTGGCAAGGAAATTTTAGATGAATGCTCTTCGTCCCTGGATATTATTAATAGGTGCAAAGGATGATTTTTTCATTGTTGTGGTTTTGAATTGTGCGTGCTGAAAAGGATTCCCTCATTTAAATTATCTGAGATAATTTACTTTCATGAACTTCTTGTACTGTGGTAAACCTTGTCAATTCAACATATGATCAGCAGATTTTTAAAAAAATTGAAAATAAATTTTCAATATGTTGTTATTTTTCCATGCTATGTTCCATTTTTCCATATTTTTCCAGGCATAAATCATACGAGGGTCATCCGGAAAGTAGTACCCGTTCGTGAAATAAAGACACAAAAGTAAATATTAACAAACATAAAAAATTTTATTTGAAAGAGGATACTTTAAACTACTTCTCAACATAATCTCCAAGCAAATTAAGGCATTTGTCATAACGTGTGACAAGTTTCTGTATTCCTGCTGCATAGTCCTTCGCCGCCAGCTCATTGAGATACAGGGTCACTCCTTCTTTAAGTTCTTCATCGCTGTCAAATCTTTTTCCTGCCAAAAAGTCTTTAAGCTTTGTAAAGAGATGAAAATCTGAAGGGGCCAAGTCCGGGCTATACGGTGGATGGTCGAAAGTTTCCCATTTGAATTGCTGCAAACGTTTTTGTGTTATCCCAGCTGCATGAGGCCTGGCATTGTCATGAACGAGAATGACACCAGTAGACAATAGACCTCGCCGCCGATTTTGTATTGCCCGCCGTAATTTCTTTAATGTTTCACAATACGCATTGGCATTAATAGTGTCTCCACGGGCCATAAAATCAATAAGCAATACACCTCGTCGATCCCAGAAAATGGTTGCCATGAGTTTCCTGGTGGACAGAACTGTCTTGAATTTTTTTGGTTTGTTTGGTGAATGAGCATGATGCCACTCCATTGACTGACGTTTACTCTCAGGTGATGCATAACAAACCCATGTTTCGTCACCAGTAATTATGCGAGTCAAGAAAGAGTCTCCTTCATCAGAATAACGTCCCAAAAACGTCAGTGCTGCAGCCATACGCTTGGTTTTGTGCTCATCTGTAAGCATGCGAGGGACCCATCTTGCACAAATTTTTGCATAATGCAGATGGTGTTTAACAATTTCATGAACAATTGTTCGAGAAACATTGGGAAAATGCTCACAGATGTCATCAATTGTGACGCACCGATCGTTCCTCACGAATTCGTCAACTGAGCTCACCAGTTGGTCTGTAATGACAGACGGTCTCCCCGAACGCTCATCGTCGTGTGTGTTCCCCCTCCCCATGTTGAAGTTGCGACACCACCGCCGAACAGACGACTCGTCCATTACATTGTCTCCATACACCTCCTTTAATTGGCGATGAATATCACATGGGCGAACGTTTCTTGCATTGAGGAATTTAATCACTGCCCTCACTTCACAACTGGCGGCGTTCTCAATTTTTTTAAACATTGTAAACAATCACAGAAACAACACAGGCAATGCTAGCGTCACGCAACTTGGCTCAGAGAAGGCAGACAAGCCACTGAAGCTATCTGACCTCGTCCAGCGGCTACTCGCGTCGTCAGCACTTCATGCGGCACGAACGGGTACTACTTTCCGGATGACCCTCGTACATGGAATTCCGTACTCTAAGACTTAATCTTTGAAATTATTATCTTGCGATATTAGAGAAGAATCTTAGAAATAGATATTAGAAAAGAAACTTTTCACCAAACTTCATCGAGGTACCCCAATAAACTTTGGTTAAAAATACAAAATTTTTCATAATTCCTTATTCATGACATATTCGATGAACGGATCAAGTTAAATGCACTTAGGAAGCGCAGTGAGCCGGACACATTGCCCGCTCCTTGCAAGAATAGAATGCACGGAAATACTATTCATGCCCAGTACTCCATGCACGGGAATATGTACGAGTAGTGTGCATAAGCAACGGTAGTTGTCGTCGATCGGTGACCCTGATACCGCAACCGAGGTCGATTTCTAGTTCCTCTGAAGGTGACAGTACAGACGGCTGTTTATGCTAAGAAACATGAAACGATGGCACCCGCTAGGGTATCTATGTTGGTATACTCGCCCTTCTATTGCTGCATTGCCTAAGGCTTCCCCAATCACTAAATGAACGCCTGTTAGGTAAGCGAATGAGTAACCAACCACTAGTCACGCTAATTAACCCTGCCAGTTCAATGGTGCACACTCAACAATGAAATTTCACAGCGGAATAGGGAAGGAATGGGTATGTTCGCTGATGCTGCGGCGACAATTCAGACGTGAGAGGAATTAGAACGCCAAGAACAGGTTTAAATATATATGCCTGTTACATTTTTCAACTCGATGTGTTTTTCTCATTGTGTTTTGCGTCTTTTCATATAACCATGGAGCTGATCTCGTAGCTTAAATACCAAATATCGGCTATTGTCTTAACGTAAAGCTGCAAAATTAGCGAAAATTAAAATTCCAAATAATGTGCATGGTTATCAAGGGAGAGACCAAATCATGCCTATATTGAGATTGACATGATCACAGTAAGAAAGTTACTAAGGAAATTTCTGACATGTATTCATAATCACCGTTTTTCTCCTTCAATCCTTAAAAATATAACGTGAAATGAATTAACCAGTTTAAAAGTTGTAAAAAATGCCTTTAAAAAAACTTGCATAGAAAAATGCAGGTTGTTCCTGGAAAACGATGGGAGTATCTTTTAGAAAAAACTACGCATTATTAAATAAATGCTACACATTCATAAAATTAAAAAACTAAAATAAATACCACCATCAGCTAATGCACCAAGCTAGAAGGCGGTCTGAGATATTGTCTGTCTTAAGCCATAAATAAGCTTAAATTCACAATTTGAGTTGAATTTCCTTTTCCTACCCCTCGCCTCTCCAGAGGGATCTTCTTTTTGAAAGTTACACAGAAAGTTACAGGGATACAGAATTGTATCATGCGGATTTCAAAACAGGGCTCTCCAGTTCATAAATGAGTGTTCTCTATGCTGAAAATGTATGTCTCCTGTAATAGAAGGAGAAAAGAATAAGAGCCAGCAAATTATCTTGGTACATTATGGAGGAAATTACAGAAACAACACATGCATTTAACAGATCCAGGCGAGTTGTAGAGGAAGTTCGTCATTATGAGAAAAACAGCACACAATTATTGTGAATAATTAAGAAGATATTATAACATGATCAAAGACATGTATTTCTGCGTCACCACAAAAACATTGTGATAATGACGATTAGGGAATGTGTCAGTTATGCACGTAGCGCATCACTTACTGTTTGTGTGGGAAACAAAGCAGATTAGGCTAGAGTTCCAAAACCTATTTTTTCAACCAGACTCAAAACCTGCGTTTTCTAAAAATAAAAGGAAAATTGTGATTCCATCGATATTTATACCAAAATAACAATACATCAGTAAAAAATGAGTAGCAATGAGTTCACGTACTAAAATTTGTCAGTGGACTTAACCGTAACCTTTATTTTCCTCAGACTACCCCAGTGCGTGTGGCGGATGGCGAGTCGGAATGGGCAGGGCATAGGCAGATGTGTGAGATAGATATGCCCAAGATCAGCTGTTTTTTCAGTAACACGTAGAAATAATGATTAAAAATGTACGATAAAAACTGCAGACATGAAAAAAAGAGATGGAAATCAATGCAACAAACTAAAGATAACGAAGTTTTCGAAAATCATAAATGTTCAGCTAAAAGTTAAAATTGGAGGGCAGAAACCTGACCAAGTAGGACTCCTTACCAATCTTGAAATGGTTTTGTCCAAGGCAGTGTAAATAATAGGAACACCAGAGGATTAATCAATAAAGAATGCAACTCAAATAGAATTTCACGTAGGAGGGAACTTATGACAGGGACGTTGTTGAGTAAGGATGTTAAAAACGACTTGCCAAGACTTTGATAAAAAATATTATATTGTTAATTGTACGGCGCGGAAACTTCTTTCAAAATGTTTGAAAACAATTGAAAGATATTTAGCGTAGATTAGAGTTTTTTGAGATGTAATTTTAAAAAAGGATAAAAAAGGTAAAATAAATGGAAAAAGAAAGAAAAGAAGAGATATTGCACATGATGGGCGAGGAGAGAGAAAATTGTGGAGAAATACGAAGGAGGCAGGAAACATGGATGCAAAGTTTTTAATAGGGGAAGTTGAAGAATATGATGGAATATAGAGGGGAGAACGTAAGGCAAGCAAGAAAGGCTGGTGAAAAGGTTAGGCCTATTGATCAGAGGGGGGTGGAAGGGAGATAGAATCCATGAAGGGTTAGGGATACTATTTTGTAGTCCTGGGACAAATTGTATCTTGCATGAAGCTAAGAAATATAGGGGTAATAAGATTTGTTCAATAATAAACTTAACTTAAACGGTAGACTACACATAACACACAATAATGACATTAAGAAATTGTTGTTGTAACTATAATCTAAAACGGATGAGGAATTTCTGTTTTTCATATTTTAAAGTAAGCAATGGAATACCAAAGTTATCAACACAGCATTTTCACATCTACTTTTCCAGGGTAACTATTTTTGTTTGGTACTCGACACTTAGAAACTGTAAATTAATTTAGCAGGAATTATCTACATTTCAATATACGGCATCGCTGTACCAAGTAGACATTCTAATAAGCATGTGCTGAAAGATAATTAATGCCATAGCTGAACTCAGACCGCTATTAGCCAGGTCCAGACTCGTCCATCTCAGAAATTTCAATTGAAAAATATACCTGTATTTGCTGGAAGAAAGGGACTCGCGGGATTAAAGTAGATGAAACCCCAAATCGGAAAAGGGGCTTTTAATCTTCGTTGAAAGACAAATGGATATTATGTAGCGTGGGGCACGAGAGGGAGGGGATGGAGGTTTTTTTAGATAAGAGGATAATATCCACGAGACAAGAAACTGAAAGCAATAAGGTTGAATAGATGTATGATACGCTGCCGCAGATGTAAAAGTGCGCCGGAGAAGAATAAGTTAAGCCGGGGCATGGGGGGGCGGTAAAAAAAGCGTGGGAGTGAAAGTAAGAGTTCTTTTGTTTTTTTAGGAGAAAATGGAAAAAAAATTCGCATGTGATGCGAATGTAACAATGCGGAGATAAGGAGAGTTGTGTGAGGCATTGTTGCCACCGTGGGAGACGGGGTGCAAGAGGTTAAGCAGGGAAGGAATGGGCGTGTACTGTTGCGACGGAGGGTAGAAGATGATTACGATGGGGTGCGAGGGATGAAACTGGGGAAAAGGAGCAGGGGGCGTACGGAGAGAAAAGGGGAGAGGTGGTGGGGGCATGGGAGACACTGCGAGACGAGCAGAGAATCGCAATAAGGGGGGAGGCGAGGAACTCGGGTAAATGAGGATGGTAAGGGCGGTCGGAAAGGGAGGTAGGAAGGGTGAGGGAAAGTTGGACGGGGGTAGCGGGGAGGGCTATAGAGGAGAAAGACAGGGAGAGAGGGCGTTATAGATAAGACGGGGTAGGGCCGCAAAATGTCTGGCCTCCGAGTGGTGGGGCTGGAAAGCGCGAGGGACCGAGAGGGGAGGGAAGGAGGCGAGGGTGGTTGGTTTGGGGAATAAATTGTGCTTATTTGGAAACCGTTGGGGGATATACATAAAGAGACGCTTTTCGAGAAAAACGCAGAGAAAAACTCCTGAATATATTCTAGGCACGCCAAAACCATTTATTTCTAAGCCAAAAAATGAAAAATCATTGATTGCGAAAATCTACGACTAAAAGCTTTATTTTGTGAATTGGTAAGTACGCTACAAGTATTATCCATAAGACTGAACACAGAGTGAGACAACGTGACCAGTGTCTGAATTGCGATATACTTAGTGTTTACTATTTATTTACACAGCTATGCTATTAATGACGATTAAGTTTTAATCACGAATAAGATATTTTAAACTCAATGGAATCTGCGCTAACAAATAATGTACATAATTTAATTATTATGTGATTAAAACGAATTCTCAGAATTAATCAATAGTTGGCATATGACAAATTTCTGTAACAAATGCGGGTTCATAAAATCAAACCAAAACAATAAGTACATGTACGGAATATTCTATTCACTATTTTCAAATGTGTAACCCTATTTTTGCATTATCATAAATTAATGGGTTCGACATCAATTTTAATGATTTTTCTGTACTTGTTTCCTTGGCCACGATGGATGCGTAATTAAAATCACTTTGCTTCATAGGAATGAATTAATCTAAAACAACCCGGATTAGTATAATAGAAAACCCATATAATAAAGGAATACTTATGTGCAGTAAGAATACTGGGAGTAACTTATCATCCCGATTAATAGAGGTACATAACTGAATCATGTAATTTTACTATTTCAAGTTATATTTTTAAGTTGAAATAGTTGAATCTCTCTCTCAAGTAGAGTAAATTAAGCATAGACAAGATAAATTGCCATGTTCTTTCCCGAAAGAGAATTGAAAAAGGCATTTAAAAGAGAATTCGACTGTAACTGGTGTCCACACTCATACTTCCTTACTTAGATTACACCTCTAAGTAATAAAAAACATAAAAAACACAGTAATCAACCCGAAGTTCGGTTTGGTAGTTGATGGTAGAGTTCACCCAGTGCTAAGCCCGACGGCGTAAATTCACTCAAAAAGGCAGGGTGGGGGCAGTTCATTTCCCTGTGCCAACTATGGTTTCCCAGAAAGATCTGGTGCCAGCAGAATTAAAAAGTTGGGTTGAGTTGATGGTGCTCAGATAGGCTTGACCGAAAATCGAACCAAGGGCCTCCCAAGGGGTAGTCCAATGCTCTACCCCTTACCTATCGCGTCGACAGAAATGGAATATGGTCTAGGTCTAAGACTACACATGTCCCTGAACACCTGTTTCACATTTTATTTTTTGTTATAACATGTGATAATGTCAGTTCATATTACAAAAAGTCAGGTTCCCTTAATGCAGTAAAAGAAAGGGTGTATTGCATCGGAAATTGGTTTCATTAAACGTCAGTTGCAAAAATATCGATAAGAATTACACGTTCGAGTACTCTTCGAGTTCAATTACGTGAAATTCATTGATAAATATGTCACAATACTTTCAAACAAAATTTGAAAGTTAAGTACCTAATTAGCGGCTTCAATGGATGTAATGTTACGGTAATATTATGTCACAGTATCGTCGTGGTCATTTTATTTTGATGAGGTAAATTAAGAAAATAATTATCACACGAATATCCTGAGCTCTAGCTAATGTCGGAGATTTTAGCCGTGGTTGATGCTTTCGTGGCACGCCCACGAAAGATGTAGAGAGGTATTTGGTTGCTCGTATCCCCGACCAATTAATCGCCTAAAGAATAAATCTCACAGTAAAGAACACAGTACATTTGTTTTCTGGTCATGGTCGTAATAATTTTTTATTAAGCATTAGCGTACTGTTGTCCTACTAGAACTGGTCATACAGAACGCACATTATTAGTTTTGTATTTTAAACAGTAATTTTAAAAGAAATTAGGTACTAATTAAATACTCAAGTTTATATGTACCAAAGAATTCTATAATTTTCTAGTAAATACCTTTTAAACTATGAAAACGGTTTTTAGATAACTTTCTTCTTTTTTTCTCCATTCTCAATTTCTTGGTTCTTCATTTTTTAAATAATATCATATTTAATGCAATCGAGGAACTTATTCATTTTGCACCCCATCAAGTTTATTTTCTCCAACCATTTCTAACCCCGCATTACGTAGGAGTGAATCTGGGCTAATCTCCTTCCCAAAGTGTGAGACAAAGCCTCTATTTCTATCGATCATATCATCCATACTCTTAACGAAGGATTACGCCACGTCTGTAGCAGGTATTTATCTGTATTCTCATTTATTGGGCCATTATTCATGATCACCGTAGGTCGAAGATTCGTCGAGGCATAGAGATTTTTTGGCAGAGTAAGGGAAACAGATGAATTGCGGAGAGTGATGCGAGAGAGATTCCTGAACGCAAGAGCGTCCAGAGTTAGCACTGCACAAGGTATTCTCGTGATTAATTCGTTTAAACGCGCCCAGAGCAAAGGCATACGCAGGAGTTGTCACTCGCAGCCGCCGAGTTCTGCATGGGACTGGAAGTGCCACTCACAAGTCATGGAATTATGTGTATAATTGAAGACATTTTAAGGTAACAGCTGCTTTGAGAATCCAATGATCATAGAAGAATAGAAGAATCACAACAAATTTGTATTCCTCTAATTAGAGTGATAAACCTAGGTACTTGACAAGTTAAGAAGAAAATATCACTGGAAATTACCACGAAACTATTTTTTCTTTAATGGCCACAGCATTAATTTTAATTAAATGCTACAGAAAAATGTACTCTATCGTCGAAGATGGCCTGTTACATATGCGTGCATATCTCGTCTATATTAAAATGGTGTCTGGGGTTTCTGTCAAAACTCGGACCTCAAACCAATTAGCAAGGAAAAATTGATTACTCAAAAGAGCCAGGCTTACGAGTAAATGGCTGATATGAACAAGCAAAGGCGGAGTAAGAATTAACAGCAAAAATCATGAATTGAGTACAAATTACGATATTATCACTTTTCAAATTTATATTTTGTAAATCCTAAATTTCCTAATGGTCTGGTCATTAATTGTACCCCATAGTTTATTCCCAAATATTATGCTTAACCAAATGGAGCATTTCATTCATATATTTTTATGCATGTAAAGAATACGATACACTTTTGTGAAAATTCCACAGACGTGCACAATAATGTAAATGGACTAGTCGACACAAACACAGAAACAGACACACATAAAACGACTCACTGGGTCTCGAATTTTCGGTAGTGCAACCACCTTTCTCAAGAGGAGTTAGGAACAGAACTCAAGTTCTGTTATACACACACACACATATAGAGATAAGGAAAATGGGAAAGGAACACACATAAAGGACGAACACAAGAGAGGTGGGGATGGCGGATGTGAGGAGATCACAAATGTAAAAATATTTTCCTCGACCGGGACTTGAACACCGGATATCTCCACTTGCAGGGCGGATTCTCTAACCACCTGAGCTATCGAGAAAAGGTACCTTTACACTGAAATCTGTGATCTTGGAAAAGCATTCGTCGAATGATAGGTTGTCTGCACTTTCGTGTAAAGGGATAGGAAGAGAAGAGAGTGAAGCAGAATTACAGGAGTAGCGGTGATTTTTCATTCGAATGGATAAGGGAGTAATGCATTCGCCTATGTAGAATAAAGTGCATTGTTTGCACGACAAAAGATAGATAATATTTTTCGAGAGGCAATTAGCGTGGGAACGGGGTGAAGGGACAATGAGGGGATGTGGAGAGAGGGGATCAGATCTGATTAGCAGACATGTTTTACATTGGGGGCCATTGCAAGTTGGGGAAATATGAGGAACTTTGTCAGGGTGGAGCGCCAAAGGGCTGGTGGATCTCAGAAGGTTTTTGAGATTTGCTGGTCATCTCTAAGTGACAGAGGGGCATTGGGGCAGTAAAGATGAGATCGCGTCATTGTCATGTAAAATAGGATAAAGTTCTTTGAGAAGGGTTTTACGTCTGTGGGATCCAGAGAAATAGGTTGTGCAAAGAATGAGTCCTGCGTAAGATATGGGGTTGTTAATCTATGGTGTGTGTGGTTGGGGGGAACGGTAGATTTTATCCTGTAGGAGCTTTTCAGGGTAACCGCGTTTATGGAGTGCATGGTGTAGATTGTGGAGGTACTTGTTGAGGGTAGCTGTGGTGTTGCAAATCCGATGTTCGCGGATAGAGAGATAGTAAATAACTACAAGTATAGTGTAAATATTGTTGATGATTAGTGAGTTTGATGTGTACTGAAGTGGTAAATTGAGATTGACATTGAAATCTGCGATCTTATAAAGCGCAAAAGTGCTCCGATTTTCTTGCTCCAGAGATGGCGTTAGAGAGCTGTTTCACCCACCATAGGAGAAATTGACGACACGCACAAGAGGGGGAGAGGATAGCAGAAAAGCATTCATACGATATCATAAATGATAGGAATGGAAAGGTGCTTCAGAAGAAGAGACGAGCCTCATTGGCCAAATACACATTCAAACACAAAATCCCGCCACACGGCGAACAAATATTACTTCTCACATAGAAATAGATTAAGGAAAGGGGAGAGGAAAACCTGTCCTGTGTTAGTTTATGTGCTTTCCTATCCCCTTTCCTTATATCTAATTCTGTGTGTGAAGTAATATATATATATATATATATATATATATATATATATATATATATATATATAATCATTCACATTGAAATAGAGATAAGGAAAATGGTAAAGGAACACATATAAAGGACGAACACAAGAGAGGTGGGGATGGCGGATGTGAGCAGATCACGAATGTAAAAATATTTTCCTCGACCGGGACTTGAACACCGGATCTCTCCACTTGCCGGGCGGATGCTCTAAACCACCTGAGCTATCGAGGAACGATACTATTACACTGAAATCTGCGATCTTATAAAGCGCCAAAGTGCTCCGAATCATAACCCAGAAGATGGCGTTAGGGAGCTGTTACACCCACCAAAGGAGAAATTGACAAACACAAGAGGAGAATTCTCCTTTTCCTCCTCCCAATTCTCCTTCCTCTTTTGGGCTCTCCTCTGCCTCAGTTCTGTTCCTAATTCCTCTTGAGAAAGGTGGTTGCACCACCGAAAATTCGAGAACTAGTGAGTCCCTCTTTTATGTGTTTTAGATTCTGTGTTTGCTATGACTATTTAGTGAATTCACATTATTGTGCACGTTCTTGGGTTTTCCATGAAAGTGACTATGTATATGTATATATATATATATATATATATATATATATATATATATATATATATATATATATATATATATATATATGTATATATATATATATATATATGTATATATATATATATATGTGTGTGTGTGTGTGTGTATATGTATATATATATATACATATATATATATAAGCGGGTCGCGGTGGTCTAGCGGGTAGAGCGTTGGACTACTGACCGGAGGGTCCCGGGTTCGATTCCCGGGCAAGGCACTTTGGGCACCTGCAGCTCCACCCAAGCTAGTTGCTAGATTTTTCGGGTACCAGATCTTCCTGGGAAACCATAACCGGCACAGGGAAAGGAACTGGCCCCCCTACCCTGATGTGTGAATATTCACACGCCGTATAGGGCTTGGTACTTGGGTGAGCTCTACCATTACATACTAAACCGACCTTCGGGTTGATTACTGTGTTTATGGTTATATATATATATTTAAGGTAATCTACCGGTTAAGGTAGGTTTTTGGATGGACCCAACTATCAAATAAACATTTTGTGACTCCCCACCTAGCAAACTAATCTATATCAGGTCCCTCTTCATCTCGGTGTACTTCTTTCCTCCCTTCATCCCGTCCAACATCCCTATCCTGTTCCTACCCTTACCTCGCTTGCCCAACATTCTTCCCTCTATTGCCCTCTTCAAAATTCCACTACCGCTCAATACGCCCTTCATCCATTTTTCCTGCCTCCATAGGATTTCTCTCAACAAACCCCTCTCCTCCCCCACCATTTCTAGTACTTCCTCATTTGTTTTCCTTTCGGTCCATTTCACCTTTTCCATTCTTCTCCACACCCACATTTCAAAAGCCTCCAATCTACGTCTATCCTCCTGCTTCAGCGACCACGTTTCCGCGCCGTACATAGCTACGCTCCATATCAGAGTTTTTACGAGTCTTGTCTTAACATCCCTACTCAACGTCCCCGTCATCAACTCCCTCCTCCTTGAGAAAGCCTCCTTGCCTAGCGCAATTCTTCTCATTACGTCCCTACCACTTTGACCGTGTTGGTCCAAAACACTTCCGAGATATAGTATGCAAACTGTTCTACCTGCTCTATTTTTTCCCCGCCTATTTTAATATTTAGCTTAGCCTTTTTCTTTCTGGAAAATCGCATAACCTTTGTTTTATTAATATTTATTCTCATCCCATATTTATCGCACTGAACCTCCAATGCACTCAACAATGCTTGCAACCCCTTGGCTGACTGAGCAACTAATGCTTGGTCATCAGCAAACCTAACCGATTTTACGAATTCCCCTCCGACTTTCATTCCTACCTCCAGTTCTTCCCATGCCTCTTTAATCATTTCCTCTACATATACGTTGAACAGTACCGGTGACAATGGGCAACCCTGCCTTACACCTCTTCCTAACACTGCCCATCCGGACTCTCCGTTCCCCACTCGCACCTGAGCAGTCTGAGACATGTACAGGTTGCGGATCAGTCTCCTGTCCCTCCAATCCATTCCTATTTTCTGCAATACACGCATTAATTTTTCCCAATTCACTCTATCAAACGCTTTTTCGAAATCTACAAAACAGGCAAAAACATCCTGATTGTATTCTACATTCCTCTCGACTAGTGATCTCATTACTGCAATGGCATCACGCGTACCTCTTCCTTTCCTGAACCCAAACTGATCATCCCCTAAGTAATCATTTGCCTTACTCTCTATCCTTTTGTTGATGATCCTGAGAATAACTTTAGCTGCGTGGGATATCAAACTTATTGTTCTGTAATCCTCACATGACGAAGCCTTTGCCTTTTTTGGAATAGGAACTAACACCGATCTCACAAAATCTTCCGGCCAGATTCCTTCCTCATAGATACTACGAATCAGTCCATATATGGCCTTCTTCCCACCTTTCCCTAACCATTTCAACATTTCTACAGGAATATTGTCCAGCCCCACAGCCTTATTTGCTTTCATCTCCTTTAATGCCCTTTCTATTTCATCGTCGAGTATGCCTGGACCTAAGCTATCTTCTTTTACGTCATGTTCCTTTTCAATGTTTAACCTTGTCGGCCTAAGTTCTTTACCATACAGTGTTTCTATATATTCCTTCCATCTCTCTTGGATTTTTCCTGGTTCAACTATTATCTTACCCCATTTATCTTTAACTGTTAGCACACATCTTGCCTTCTTACTTCCCGATAATAACTTAACCTTGCTGTATAGAGCACCAATTTCACCCTTCTTCTGTAAACTTTCCATATCCTCGCATTGCGTTTTCCACCATTCTTCTTTTGCTTTATTTGTGGCCCTTCTCAATTTATTGTTTAACTCTTTGTACTTCATTTTGCCTAACTCTGTTTTTACATTTTTCCATCTTCTTCTCTCATCCATCTTTGCAATCATCTCATCCGTTACCCATGGTTTCCTTATCCTTTTCCCGTTAACGGTTCCTATAGTGTCTTTAGCGGCTTCCAATATCCCTTTCTTGATACATTCCCATTTTTCTTCGATAGTACTCAGTTCTTTACCGTCATCCATCATTTTCTCTACAGCCTCCTGATACTCCTTCCTCGTTAATTCATTTACTGCTTCTAAATTCCATTTTTTTAACCCGCCGCCCTTGCCTTATCTTCTTGAAATGAACATTACATTTCATAACAACTAAATTGTGGTCAGAGTCCGCATCCGCTCCTGGGAAACTGTGCGAATTGATCACACTGTTCCTAAACCTGTGCCTAACCATAATATAATCTAACTGATACCTTTCTGAGTCACCTGGCATTTTCCATGTATACCTACGCCTTTTGTGGTGTCTAAACCATGTGTTAGTGATGACTAACCCCTGTCTCCTGCAGAATTCAATTGCTTTCTCCCCGCGTTCATTCCTCCTGCCTAACCCATAGTCCCCCACCTCACCACCATCTCTTCCTTCGCCTACCGTCGCATTCTAATCCCCCATCACTATCAAATGTTTCCCTGCAGGAACACTCGCGATGATATCCTCTAACTCATCATACATCCTATCGACTTCTTCCTCCTTGTGGTTGCTCGGTGGCATGTATACCTGAATAATGACCAAGTTCGTCGGCTCTGCTTTAATCTCTACGAGTAAAATTCTATCTGTCGCTTGCTCTATGTTGACTACGCTTCTTCCTACCCCTTTATTTAAAATTACGGCAACCCCTCGTTGGCTCTCGTCCCCGCCGCTGTATATTACTCTATAATTGTCACTCCAGTAATCCCCGCTATCCTTCCATCTCACCTCGCAGAGGCCTAAAACATCTATGTTACCTCTTTCCATATCTTGCTTAATATTTTCTAATTTGCCTCTCCTCAACATTGTCCTGACGTTCCAGGTTCCTATTCTAACTACTTTCGTGTTCTTCTGCATCTTCTGTCCTGCTGCTGTTATTTCTCCCCCGCAAGGATTTCGTGGGATGATGACCGCGGAAGCCTTGCCTCCCCCGCTGCCGGGCACGACACACGGCCCCTTGGGCCGAGTCCCGCAGTTGCCAGGACTCAATTTCTGTTTTGCGTCCATCATATTTTCTTGGGAATGATAATTGAGGTGGTTTCCCGTTATATATATATATATATATATATATATATATATATATATATATATATATATATATATACACATTCAAACACGAAATACCGCCATATGGCGAATATAAATATTCATTCACATTGAAATAGAGATAAGGAAAATGTTAAAGGAACACATATAAAGGACGAACAAAAGAGAGGTGGGGATGGCGGATGTCCATTCTCCTCTTGTGTTTGTCAATTTCTCCTTTGGTGGGTGTAACAGCTCCCTAACGCCATCTTCTGGGATATGATTCGGAGCACTTTGGCGCTTTATAAGATCGCAGATTTCAGTGTTTCAGATTCGTTTCAGATCGCAGATCGCAGATTCAGATCGCAGATTTCAGATCGCAGATTTCAGATTCTTGTGTTTGTCAATTTCTCCTTTGGTGGGTGTAACAGCTCCCTAACGCCATCTTCTGGGTTATGATTCGGAGCACTTTGGCGCTTTATAAGATCGCAGATTTCAGTGTAAAAGTATCGTTCCTCGATAGCTGGTCGTGCCTCTGTTTACCGAGTGTCTGATTTCGCCGGCGACCGAGGCGTCGGCCGCCGGGTTTTGGTGAGCGGCACTGCCGGACTCTCTGGGAAATCGAGGTTCCGATCGTGTTTTGTTTCGAGCGGCGGTTGACCGCCTAGTTCTTTCAGAAGCGTGAAGTTTGACTCTCGACTTCTTCCGCCGGGAAGACCGTGCCTTCGTTTTGTTTACTGGTTCATAACTGACCTTGACTGCTAGCTTAGGCTCCTTTTTGTTTTGCTACCGCCAGGTGCGAGTAGCGGGGAGGGAGTGTACACGAGTGATTGTTTTTTTTCTCTCTCTTTGGAGTGGCTATCCACTTGGCCCGCTCTCCTTTCTTTCACGCAGGCGTGCTCAATTTGATCATTTTTCAAAATGGTCATACGTCGCGTAAACACGCTCGCCTTGCAAGTTGACGAGAAGGCGAAACCCCCTACTCCGTTGGAGGTCCACCTCTTCACACTAGAGTCGCTGGGCCTCACACCCGAAGAGATAGTGGCGATCCAATTTGGATACAATCGACATTTGATATTCCTGAAGTTAGCAAACGAAGCTGCAATGACTAGGATTTTAGAGAATACTCCGCGTAAACTACCGTTTCCGTCCTTAAGGGATCAGAGGACGACGATAACTATTGACGAAACCTCGGGCAGCCCGTGTAATGTCAGGATTCTTTGTCTCCCCGTGGAGACCCCATTGGAAGACATAACAAGCGAGCTCCAACGTTTTGGTAAAATCCATCGCTCGTGGGAGAACAGGTGGGAGGGAGAAAAGTTGGCGCGGGTGCTTACTGGCACCAGGGTTGTGCGGATGACGGTCGAGAGAAATATCCCCTCGTACCTCCACATCGGCGGTAACCGGGCCATCATCATATATGAGGGTCAACGTCGCACTTGCGCCCGCTGCAACCAAGAAGGCCACGAGCGCAAGACCTGCCCTCGGAACCAGGGAGGAAAGAGCTATGCGGAGGCAATGGTCATGGCCTCCAGCCCGAACACCACCGAGGAGATGGACGAGCCCGAGGTGGCTGTGGAGGAGAGGGCGCGGTCCCTGCTTTTTATCGAGGGTGCGACCCCCGCTGATCCCGCCGACTCCCCACATACCCCTTCATCTATAGGAAAAAATCAGAGGGAGCGAAAGTCGTCGAAAGAAGAAAGCGATGCAAAAAAGAAGAGAACAGACGACACTGATCTCCCGAGTTCAAACCTTAATCTAGCTGCAGTCTCTACCTGCTCGCCCACTCTCCCACAACCGCCGGCCCCTGTCCTTGTGACCCCGTCAAGGGAGGATGAATCATCCTTCGTCCCTCTTTCCCGCGGCCACGCCACCGATACCCTCCACCTACAATCCCCGCATCACGGGCTTCCAGCTCCCCGAGAACCAATAGTGACAGATTCATTGGATTGTGAATGGCCCCCATCCCCAAAGGCTGGCCCCCCGATCCCGCTCTCACGGACACTCGATCAAGATGTCGTCGGTCTTCCCAGGGAACCTCTAGAGGCGGACCGAATCGAACCATCCTCCTTGATTACTGCCGACGGGGTCCCTTCGGCAGATGACCCCCAGTCCGCCACCCCGGTCCCTCCTGAGGGCACCTCCCGGCCCGAGACGGGCCCCAGCTGTGCTCGCTCGAGGAGGCCCCCCCGTGGAACGCTGCCGAACAACCAGCTCTTCGTGGAGACCACGGCTGGCTCTTCCTCTTCGGACGAGGTCGGGGGGGAGGGATGTGGCGACAACTCGCGACCTCGATCGTTGACTCGTCGGACGAAGCGTCCCGGGAAACGGCGAAGTACTCGTCGCCCGGGTTCAAGGCGCGACGTAAGCCACGACCAAAACTCTGGTAAGTGATGTCCGGTGCCCTTAGATGCCCTATCGCTTCACCAATGAATGTCATTTCGCTGAATATTGCCGGCATTTACAGTCACTTAAAAATTGCAGTCCTCCGACGTTTTCTCCGCGATCTCAGGGCTGATGTAATCCTCCTTCAAGAGGTGAAGGAGGGCATAGTCTGGGATGCGAACACTTTTCAGGCTATCGGCAATTTCGCCGATTGTCATTCTGGCACCACCACCCTAGTCCGAAATGGCATTCCATTCTCTCATGTTCGCCGCCACGCCTCGGGTCGAATAACGTCTGTTATCGTGAATGGGATCCACATAATCAATTTTTACGCTCCCTCTGGCGAGTGTGCGAGGGCAGAGCGCGAAACATATTTTAATGAACTTCTCCTCCCCTACCTTTATCCCTTCTCGGGGAAGGCCATCTTGGGTGGGGACTTCAACTCCATTTACCGCCGAGAGGATAGTGCCTCGAACAGGGATAGAATGACATACTACCCAAGCCGAGCACTCTCACTGATGCTTGACTCAATTGGAGCGATTGACGCAGTGCGTTCTTTCTGCGCCGGTCCCGCCCCCTTCACGCGATCAGGACATAACTCTCGGACGCGGATCGACTGCCTCTTCCTCTCGGCATCACTTAAGAATGATGTCCAGAGAGTGGACACCCTCCCAGTGTCCTTCTCTGATCACTGTGCGCTGATCATGAGTGTTACATGCCCGGATACAACCCCCGCCGCGCGTGCCCACCGCTGCGGCGCCGTGTGGCGCATGGACCTCCGCGTTCTGGAGGACGCCACTCGCCGCGACTCCATCCGCAGCCGGGTGTGTGAACTGATCGCGGCATTACGTCCTGGTGCAGACCTCGCGGTATGGTGGGACGAAGTTTTCAAACCCCGAATTGTCACTCACATCAAAAGGCAAGCTTTTGAGTGGCGTAGAGAAAAAAATTACACCATCTCCTTCTACCGCCGGGCGCTGGAGGAGCTCCTGCGTAAGGATGTTGCGCCGGAGGGTTTCCACGCCCAAGTGTCGTCACTTAAAAAAATTATCCTTGGCCATGAACTTCAAAAATACGCTCCCCAAAAATGGCAAAAAGAATTAGAGACAGATATAGGGGGGCCCCTTACGCTATCCGAGCTTCGGCGCTCGGTGAAATCCAACTCCGGCTCCGTCACAGACAGAATCCCTGTCAGAGAATCTGCCACCGGCGACACCGACCTCCTAATGGAAGCGACCCGGCACTTTAAAAATATTTTTAACAGGTATCCTCCGTGGAAGGAGGGAGACACACCCCCTCTTCCCCCTCTCCCTATGCTGTCCTCAACCCAAAAAGCGGATCTAGGTCGAGACATAAGTTCAGACGAACTGGACTGCGTCTCCTCCATGTTCCCAAAGGGCAAAGCACCCGGCTTGGACGGCCTACCCTTTGAATTTTATTTCGCGTACTGGGATGTTCTTAAACCTATTTTAACCAGACTTTTTAATTTCATTTTAAGTAGCGGCTCTCTGACTGCAAGTCAGCGGACCGCCGTGATAACCCTTATACCAAAGATTACGCGGCCCAAGTCGTTCAACGACTTTCGTCCAATCGCCCTTTTAAATGCCGATTATAAGATATTGGCACACGTCTTGCGCTATAGAATGACGGCTGTTGCCGACGTCGTCCTCTCTCCATCCCAGTACGCCGTGTCGAAAACGCGAAACATTTTCGATGCCGCACTGCTAATTCGCGACGTCATTTTTTCCTCACCCTTGTATGGCGATAGTTTTCTAGCAGTGCTTGGAATTGACCTTGCGAAAGCATTTGATCTGGTCCGGATCGAATGGATCGTAACTGTGCTCAAGACGATGGCCTTCCCCGAGCACTTTTTACGTGCCGTTTTAACGATGTACACCGGTACATCTTCTAGAATTAGAATAAAGAATGCCACCTCACCCCCCATTCCCGTCTGTAACTCCGTCCGGCAGGGCTGCCCATTGTCAATGCTGCTTTTTGCTTTTGCCATAGACCCCCTACTTAGGCGACTTCAGAGCAGTGGAATCGGGATACGCCGTCACAACGCTGTCTGCCCGGGCGTCGCATACGCTGACGACATAACCCTTTTCATAAACGACCCGTCCCACATGGCTCTCGCCCACGACATTTTAAAGTCATACGAGCAGGGTGGTCTCTTCCTCAACGGTCGGAAATCCAGGTTTCTCCTGCTGAGGGGAAGCCCGCCACCGACCTCCATCGGTTGGTCAGAGTCGCCCTCCCTCAAAATCCTAGGGTTCTGGTGGGAGAAGGAGTTGGCTCCCACGATTGAGCGGAACTGGGGAGTTATAGACCGCCATATAAAAGGAGTGTTGGGAAATTTTCACTACCTTCCCTCCCGATTGTGACCCGCGTCCGCCTCCTGAACCAGATTGTCTTCCCGAGGCTATGGTATGTGGCCCATTTGTGGCCCTTACCCCCTAAATACAATGCATACTTCATTAAAGCGACTAACCAAATGATCTGGAACGGCTACGTAAAGAAAGTGTCCCGCAACCAGCTCTATGGCCCTTTTGAGCTAGGTGGGCCCAATTTAACGGACACAGCTCTAAAAGCAAAGGTGGTCTACGCGAAGCTCGGCCTGCGCGTCCTTGGGGGTGACGACGCGTGGCGAAAGGCACTCCTCAGGGTCGCGTGGCAGGCACTCGCGCAAGACGAATGCCACCGGAGGGCTTTTGAAGAAACGAAAAAGGTCGCCTCACTCCTGAGAGATGGAGAAACAATTACGGTCAAGACCCTGTATCTCAGAGCGCTCGCCGAGCAGGGAAAAATGACATCCAAAACGACATTATCTTGGAAAAACTGGGCAACCAGCAGAGTGAACGACAAGGCGCGTAGTCAAATGTTCAACCTAATCGCGAACTTGGTCATGACGAGGGAAGTGAGGCATCACCTACGGTTAGCTGATTCGCCCCTTTGTCCGTCATGCCGTAGAATAGACAACGCCGCGCATCTGATTCTAGGCTGCGGCGAAAAACTCAGAGAATGGGAAGCCCTGAAAAAGATATATAAAACCTGGGACGTGTTCGGCGGTGGTGCCATTACAGACATAAATCTGATCACCCTGAACTTTCGGCTCTTTCCGAGTTTCAAAACTCTAATTATGACTACTTTAATCGTGGAGTTCATACAATTAAGAACAGCGAAAAAAAATTCCGCAAAAGGTATGCAAGCAATGGTGGAACGGATGTGGCTGCCCACGGTGCCGGACACACTTCGCCAGTGGTTGAAGAGTTGTTTCACAGAATGTGTTTAAAACTAATCGATAACCCTCACCATATATAATGTATATCTTGTGAACCTAGCCTCATTATTTTCTTCAACAGTATTGCATATGATCTCAATTGTATATGCACATTTCTAATGTATGTAGTGTAATAATATGTATGTTTGTATATGTTTTTTTCTATGTTTATGTATATATATGTGTATGAATATATCTATGCATATATTCATAAGGAAAAAGATTATTCTGTAACCAAAATCTATAAGCTGTTATTATGTAAAATGTAAACACTTGCTGTGTAACGTATAAACTGAACCGAATAAAAATTAATTGAATCATAGCTCAGGTGGTTTAGAGCATCCGCCCGGCAAGTGGAGAGATCCGGTGTTCAAGTCCCGGTCGAGGAAAATATTTTTACAGTCGTGATCTGCTCACATCCGCCATCCCCACCTCTCTTGTGTTCGTCCTTTATATGTGTTCCTTTGCCATTTTCCTTATCTCTCTCTCTCTCTCTCTCTCTCTCTCTCTATATATATATATATATATATATATATATATATATATATATATATATATATATATATATATATATATATATTTACAGGGCCGACCCAAAAGTGGTAGGACTGATTTTTTTACAAGAATTTTATTAATGATATACTTACATCGACTTAAAAATCACCAGAATATGTTCCCTGAGCTGCTACACACTTAGTACAACGTTGCTCCCATTCCCCGTACGCCCGCTGGAAATTTTCTTTGGGGATGCCGTTGATGACCCTCGTCGAAGCCTCTTGAACGGCCTTTATCGAGTCAAAACGTCGTCCCTTGAGCTGTCTTTTCGATCGACAGGTGGCTACAGAGAATGCTGACAAATGCACGTGTGGTGGTATCGTTGTAAATTCGCATTAGTTGGGAAGACACAGAGTAGCAAACCAGTGGATGAATGATTTAATAAAGTCGAGAAATGTCAGAACATATTCGAGACCATATATAGGTAGGAAATGGAACCGGCTAATTCTTAATATTTTACTGAAAAAATACACTTTTAGATAGTATTATGTCATTTCATTCATTGGCAATTAAGTTTTCAGATGATTCGAAATTGCTGACCTTTATGCTCAGTTCATGATTTTAACTCCACTTTAAGCCATATCAGCCGCTTATTTTTTTCGGTAGCTCTCTTACCAACGAACACCTGTTTAATGCAACAACTTTCAAAATCTATTCGTCTTTCGGTCACCTCTATCCTCTTTATGTTACTCTTTCGACTCCTGCCCATAAGGCTTGTTTTTTTCCTCTTGACGCCGAGTAAAACTTATTACGTTCCTGAACTTATTTTATAAATATCTTTAGACTATGATCGCCGAACTATGATGTTTCATTCTCTCCTATGGATGGCATGTGCTTCATATTTATGTCGGCGATCCAGAAAAATCGAAGGGCCTAATCCTGGATAGGACACGCACGCAATGGGAGTGAGCAGCGGCATGTGATGGACGTTTCAACGAGACAGGGAGAGCAGTAAGGCCAGGGAAAAAATTACCTTGCAGTGAGTGCTACAGATTTACGACAGCTGAGGCTACCAACCGCATTTTTCCTTTTCTCCTTTTTTGCGTGTTTCTTTTTACCGATGGAACAAAACTGACGATTTTTACCGATTTTCTCTCCCATGTCTCACAGTAGTCTTCAGCCATCAGCAAATTCGCTCCGGATTACCAACGGACGTTTAGCACCACTTTAAAAATAAAAACAACTTCAGACTTTTTGGATACGGACGTAGACATTTTTTCTTTACCGCTGTGGCCATTACTACCCAAAATGCGATTTTCCTCCTCAACGCAGTTTGCTACCGCCGATGTTAAAACCCGACATTAACAGTTATGTTGGATTCCATTATAGAAACTTAAAGGAATTCCCCGAGATTTCTACAAGGATTGCCCTAGTAATAATATCAATAAAGAGTTCATTTAATTCATAAGTTAAAGTTCACCATAAAGTTAAGTGGTTGAATACAGGAACTAAGCTCATTCACTATAAACCTCACTATTTAGCCAAAAGTATGGCTTTATCTTTAGAGATAAGGACCAAATACACGCCACGCTAAAATTTAGGTCTAGTAAAATCAAACAGTAAGAAAGCAGTTAATTTTTATAGGTCACCTGCAGTTTTTCAGAGATGACTTTTCCTTAAATTATGGACGAATCACGAGGTCAATCGAGTTTAGTTTGAAATGCTTAATAAAAGATCAATGCGAAATAATTTTAAAATGCTAAGGAGGGATGGCGAGCATTACACCTGGTTTCAATAGCAGAGTACGCATTTTTTCTAATTATAAATTTTAATTTCGAAATTCCTTGGGTATGAACTTAATATATTATAATCAAGCAGATAATATTATGCTTTCTAACTAATGTTATTCTGTTTGCCTAATTAAAATACTAATGATTTTTGACTCACTGATCATTTGTTTCAAAATGCTCTAAATATGCTGAACTTATTCTTGAGGATTTTAGTCCCTCAAATATGCGAGATTTTTAATCACGTTTTTAATAAATTTTAAATAAAATTTTGCCAATAATTTAAATATCCCTCAGTCACTTTTATCATATGACCCACCAATTTATCCGATATTGAAATTCATTGAACTCTTATACAAATCCTTCAATACCTACAGCTTCACGCCGATACCTTTCAATCGACTCAAATGTGAAACTCGCCCTATTTTCACCACTCCTTGTTTCACTTCTCAACAGACCAGGTCTCTCCCATCCAACCTAATTCCCTCTTGCACATTCCGTAATTAAAATGTACCAACTGAATAGTAAGCTCTGACCCCCTAGGCTGGGGAATGTCCCTCAATACCCGTGTAAACAATCATTGCGCCTCCTGCAACCCTTATTCCGCATCAACCTCTCAAATAGTTCCTAAACATACCTCTAGCTCTAATGTGAACTTTTAAAACTGTAGTAACGTATCAATTATCGCCTCCCTTACTTCCTTAGAAACACCGTTAAAGTTAAGAAACCTCCAAATGGTGTGTATCTGGGTTCATGCTGGGTACTTACAAACCTTGTCCGCTTGGAGGAGGCCCTCCCTCTTCCCGTCAACCTCCATTCCTAAAGAACACCTCTCGAAACCATCCCTCCCCCTCTCCGACTTTGCTGCCCATTCCTCTTGTCCAGTACCCGTGGTTGCAGCCTTCTTTTCGTCAAAAATTGATTTCTGATGAAATATTAAAATAAAAACAAAATTGTCTTTTCTTGAATGAATTGTTGTATGTCTGTGAATAAATAAATTTACAATTTTTACATTTTATTTTTTGAAAAAATATTATAAAGCTACTACTTGTAATATAAGTTTTCGAATGCGTTGCTAAGGGTGCTATATTTCCATGATACATTCGGGCTGAAAATGTTGGAGCTGCGGAGAAGACAGGGCCGGACCTCTAAATCAAGGAAGAAACCCTGAAAGGCTGGACGTCCAAAAACCCGTACCGCATCACCCAAAGATCCGTGGGTCTGGCGGCGCGGTAAGAACTTTTGCCGAGTGCCCGTGATGCAGGATCAGCTTCCCGCCTCAGGAGAGAGAGATCAAGACACGCCCTGACCACCCCACCTCCACATTAGCATGGAAAGGGGAGGAGAGCCTCCTTGTCCACCACCTCCTCTCCCGGCAACTAATTCCACCCTTCTCCAGCCGGTAGGGAGAAGCCCTGGGAAAACTAGAATGGAAACATCCAGGGTTGCGTGGAACGGTCTGCCACCCTCTCAGTCCTGTCCGGCAACCCTTTCGACCTTTCCGCCCATTCCACCTCGTAAACCCTTGACCAAGGAAAAAATCCCTGCCAAGGGAGGTGAGTAAGAAGGGAAGTGGTAGAATAAGGGGTATGACGGAGAAAGGCTCCTTCTCCCGTGCGGTTAACTGCATATTCAGGAGAGACAGAGAAAGTGAGGAAAGGAAAGAGGGAGAGAGAGAGAGAGTGAGAGAGAGAGAGAGTGAGAGAGAGAGAGAGTGAGAGAGAGAGAGCGGAGAGGTCAGCGAACGAGAAAGGGAATGGGAGTTGGGGCGTGTTGGGAGAGAGATGAATGGATCGGAGGTAGGGAGGGAGGGGGTTGGAAGGGATGGGCCAAAATGGAGAAAGGCCATATGACAAGGGATTATGGTGAGTGACTGACTGGCGAGGAATACATGAGTGAGAGGAAACATGGAGCCGAGGCGGAAGAACGTGTGTGTGGCAGTGTTTGTCAGGCGAGAGGAATGCTTTTCCTGGGGAAAGTGAGAGGAGGAGGCAGTGGGTGGGCGTGGGGGGGAGTGGTGGTTTGGGGGTGGTTGCTGGAAAAAGGAAGAGGAAGATGGACGAAGCGAGCCTAAAATGGGATGTGGGCGGCGAAATGGTTGGTAGGTAGAGGATAAAGTATAAAATAGCACTGTAGTACGTAGCAGGCACTCGAGAGTGGGGAACGAGGGAAGAAGGGTGAGGAGTAGGTCGTGGTGAGAGGAAGGGTGGTGGTTTTTAGACGCTTCCACCCATTCCAGAGGTCCGGTACATGGGCGGTTTGGCCGGCTAGGAGGCGAAGGGGTGAAGGTGGGGTGTGGGACAGATGAGAAGGGGTGGACAGGGGTGGCGGAAGCGATAATTAAGGGAAAGCGGTCGAACGGGGAGGGAAGTGGAGTGGTATGCGATGGGGAGGGAAGAGGGAGCTACTAGAAACAAAACACGGACTGTTTCGGGAGCAAAGGGCAGAGGGCGCTGGTGGTTGAACTCCTGCGAAAAGGGACGGTGGTTTCGTACTCAGGGGAAGAGTGGTGCTGGAAACTCTTCTTGAAAATTCGGCGGAAAAGAAAAATGAAAGAAAAGACTTGTTCGGAGACTTAAGCGGGATTCTTTCTGAGCGTCCAACGTTTCCTAACGAAGCTCATCACTTCAATCACGTCCAATGAAATGTAACCCTAATTCATTTTCTTGCTAATGAAAAAGCTTCTCATGTAGTTGGAATGCAATTATTCGAGATTTTTGATTGCTTAATTTATTGAACAAAAATGTAATTTAAGGCTTTGTTGTTAGCTGAATGTTTAACGTACAGGGTCTGCTATAAAAATAAGAAAAATAAAACCTGAAAAATGTTATCGGTAGAGTACCAGTCCCGGTACAAGGAAGGTGATGCGGGAAGGCGCCTTTTCTAGGTGCAGTCTCCAGTTCATAGTGATCACCTTTCTGAAAAGTTTTATCCTTTTCCGCAGCCCTTCGAGGACTACCGCGTAAAACTTACTGTTCACCATCTGTCCCTAAGTTACAACTCGTTGTGGATAACGCTTTTTGAGTTGAAAAAGACGGAGATATAAAGACCGTACAGTTTCTACACATGGCTCATATGCTTTGTTGTTTTCACCGAGTGTTTCATCAGCGGCAGCCATTGAAATATGAACCGTTTTCATGTAAATTAAGTTTCCCTTCTGCTTCTGATAACTAAAAACGTTTTTCACGAAGGCTACCACTGAGGAATAGGAAAGCGTCCTTTTGGCATGGTCGCATCTATTGGGATAATGAGGAATACATTTTTCAATATTTTCACGAGAATATCATCAACAGCATTTGTGATGTGACGCCCTGCATTGACGTGGTTTATCCCATTCCTTTGAAATGTGGCCATTTGCGATTGATATACCTTAGGATAATTTTCAGTTATTCCTTATGGTGTGCTTTATTTACTATTGTGTTCTGCTAGTACATTCTGCAACACCATTTCCTAAACATTGAAGAGTGGTATTAAAACTTTATTAATAGTTGACCGAAACCACCACTTCACCGAGTAAACCCATGGTTGAGCCTATTAAACTTAATTGGATTAACTGAGTTACCTATCTTCTTTCGTGTAAGTGCGTTCAGTCCTCCTCTAAAGGGCGCTTTCTTCGCGACTGGTTGAAATTTCTATACACTTGCAATGATTTTTCAACACGTTTTCTACACCCTACAGTTAATTGCAGCTGCTCTTTGTACTTTCCTCCCGTATTCTGCATTCATGTTGTTCCGTTTCCTACTTTTATCGACATTTCCAATTTTAATGTATGTAATGCTTAACTTTTTCAACTTTTCTGTTTACTATTCCTATTGTTTCACAGGTTGGATTCTTTAATTCTCGTTTGAGATAATCGCATCCTTCTACTGCACTTTTCCCTTTATTCTCGACAATTATTTTACCAACAATGTCCTTGTATTCCTCATTTTTATGAAAATCAAATCAAATAAATTCAATTTTCTCTATATTTTTTCTTTCCTCTTTTTATCAATTTAACATTGTACTCCATGAGCACTAAATTGCGACTTGTATCCATATCTACTCCCGGGAAGCTATGAGAATTGATCAAGCAATTCCTAAATCTATGTCTGATACACTGATACGTCCTTAATTTCCGGCATTTTCCGTGTTTACTTATGTCTATCTTATTTTTTAAATCAAGTATTATATAAAGCCCAGCCATTTCTCTTACAAAACTCTACATTTCCCCCCTTCCCCCCCGATCATCCCACTTAATTAAATAGAACTCTCCGATTTCTATTCAGTCTTCCCCTTCGTACAGTACCACAACGCTATTTCCCATTATTTTAAAAAATGTTGTCTGATAAATTGGCAAAATGATCGTTTTTATTTTCTATTGCTAGTTCCTAATGACCAATTGAGGGTCTTTGCATCTAAATCACCTTTATATTCACCGTGTCTGTTCTTGTTTCAATTAATATTATCTTTTCATCATTCTGGTTAACATATATTATCCTTCTCTGCAATTTCCTAGTCCATACTATGGCGTTGACTCGTATATGCCACGTGGGCTCTCCATTCCTCCGCTATATATTATTCAGTGAAAATCGCTCTAATAATTCTCCTGTCCTTCTATTTAACCTCTTCAATCTCAAATATCCAATGTCCTCTCTCCATATACCAGATTGTACTTCCTATCCTTTGTCACTTTCCTGTCCTCAAACTCGTCCTAAAACGACAAAACTCAATTCAAACTGGTTCTGTTTTCTTCCTAGTCTTCTTCTCTGTTGCTACTAACGGGATTCTGATTTGCAAGGATTCTTTCGATGGCAACCACAAAGCTTGTCCTCTCCCACTGCTGAGTACTACCCGCGGCTCAGTGAGTCGAGTCCCGCAATTGCTAGGACTCAGGTCATTTTATCCATCACATATTCTTGGGATAAATAATTAACGTGTATCCCGTTACCTTCCACAATTTATTTTTTAATTTGGCACTTTATCACAAATGACCGTTCTGACTGAAGTCATACGCTTTCGCTGCCGCCTCACTGAGGAACAGACGCTGACTACCTTTCGTCTGTCTTCTACCCTTCGATCCATCTGACATTTTTTCCTCCCAATAAATATTCCATCCAAAACAGTACTGGAGGTCATCAGGACACACAAGAACTTTTACCAGGTCATGGTTTTAGTCTGTGAAAAGCGTTATACGCATAGAATGAAAAATAATCCTTGGCGAATATTTAAAGCAAAACAGACAGCTATTCACTTAATTTTCCTGTTTACTCGTAATTATTAAAAAAAACATTTTTTTTTGTAGCATAAGTATTAAATGATTAAACTATTTAAATGCGTTTTATTCAAATACTTTCAATTAATAAAAACAAAAATATAGCAAAGAATTTCTTTAAACTGCATAATTAAACTAGCCTGGCAATAAACTCCTTCAAAATAAAAATGTTTCCCCACTGAAGCCATCACTTTATGTTTTAAAAACAGTTCAAATCATGAGAGAAGTGAACTTACATCTACGATAAAACGATATAAGCAAATATTTTATCCTCATAAGTAATCAGTGAATTGGACAAACTAACGATCAAATCTGATTAAAAAGTCTAGTGGTCTCAACGGCCGAAGCTACCGGGATTGACAGCGGCCTCACTAAAAACCCCTAGGAGGTTAAATATTTACAGTTGAAAAGTCTAAAATATTCAAGAAACACCTGCTACATAAAAATTTCAGGGTAATGAACTTCTATCGGCTGCAAATGCAAATCGATCGATTAATTTTTTAAAAGTCTAGTTTTTCACATTTCTTTCAATACGAATTTTGATATACACACAAGGTTTTATGGAAATATGCAGGACGCCTTTGCCTACCCCACAGAATTTTGAACCGTTTCTGGAATAAGCGGAAATTGAGTTTATTCTACTAAAATATTGAAATTTGTTTAAAAAAATGATGATATGTAATGGGTGAAGCAGGAAAAATAAACCTAATTCTGATATTTGTCTCCTAGCATGGACGTCTATTAAATTTAACGTTGCATTTTTGGATTATTTCTATTTGTTGTTTAAAATTTTTAATGGAGTCGTGTCCTGCCATGAAAGACAAATTATAATCTCAGGAAATAACTATTTGTGCAACCTGCTATTTTAAAATCCCTTTATATATATAGTGTAGTTGAAAGAAAACTCATTAAACAAGAATTGCTATTTTACTACAACCTGATATATGTACATTTGATTATATTTAAACATTGCTGAAAGCTTTAAATTTGAAAACAACAGTACAATTTAAATCCCTTTTTATGTTTGAGAAATATTTTGAAACGTTGAACTATAGAGCAATAACTATGAAAGATAAAACCAAAGAATGAATTTATGGTCACTATAAATTGGTTTCAGTTACATGGATAAAAGATGAAGTTTGGTCCTGAAGGTGTATTTTGTACTTTGAGAGTTGATTTGAAAGAGAAAGGTGAACGGGAGCTAAGCTTTCCCAACAATAAATGCATTGATCGAAAGAAAATGGCTTTTTCTTGGAGTAAATCCAGTCTTTCATCTATGGGGAAAGGATAATAAGCGGAAATATCATAAAAAAGCAAAACTATTTTTGCCACAGAAGCCTTAATAGAAGATCGATATAGCCCGCAGGAATACCTGCCTATATCACCGAGAGCGTTTTTTCCCTCACTTTTACTCCTTGCTTTCCTTTTTCGAAATCGAGTGCATTAAGAAACAATTTGATAGAGTATACGGTAATGATTTTCGAGAAAAAAATCGGGCTCGCAAAAAGATCGAAAACTGCGCTACACTTGCATGCCAACTAGATAACTTCCTCGGCGAAGTCCTACGCTTATTCCGTCGTATTTTTTGTACTCTGAACACGATAAACGGGTTTAACGATTCCTTATTCTCGATTATAAATGGAGAAACGGAGCAATAGTTTAATAAAAGGAGCATCAATAGCAGTGTAAATACTATAGCAACGAAATTCGAGTTTTAAATGAAATAATTATAAACTCTGAAGTTGAAATTTTATTGAATTAATTAATCAGGACATATTATACACAAAGCTCGCCCGAAAAAAAGCTATTCTTTTTTGGCTTGTATAAATATTCGTTTTATCTAATAGAAAGCCTGTTATGTCAAAATATCAGTTATCATAGAAACGCGCTGAATAAAATATATTTTTGCGCAAAATAAGATTTACACAGGTACTAAGAAAATTACTGGAATTCAGCAAGTTTTAAATGAATATAAAATATATTGATTCCAAGAGTCATTATTAAAATTGTTATTTTGTAATTAATAGGTATCATGGACAGATAAATATGTACATTAGCATCATTGGTTAATACCATTTTGTGTCGCGTAGGTTTATAGTTATTAGAAATGAATCTTCTACACTATCTTAAGTCACAAAGAGCTGTTAGTCTATAATGCGTTATACTATATATAGCAATTTGAGGAGCAACGAATTTATGACATACGATAAGCTGTGCTTTTAGAAAAAATGAAGACTATTAGCAATACTTTTAAAGATAATTTCTAAATAAAAACATGGATTTGAAATGTAAAAATATAATAGAATATTTAAAAAAAAAGGTTTTTTAGAGTTAAAACATTTACGCTACCTGATTTCGTTTTTGTTTAAGTTTGAGTGCTTGAGACTAGCAAGGATCTAAATCCAAGCTGGGGAGTACCTGATTTATTTGCATGTATTTATTACGTGTGACTGGTGGGCCGCTAGATAATTGGTGGGGTAGAGATAATTCTCTCGCAAGTCGTGTCTGGGTGAGTGCTTAATAAGGACGTGGGTCAATGCCCCCTAGTACACCTTAGCCAGAGGGTTGTTGGTATCATATTTTGGTTTATCGTTTTCTGTTCTAACCTCCCTATATAATTTTATTTAATTTTTATTAAAGTTGAATTATATATATATATATATATATATATATATATATATATATATATGTTTTATCTTCTCTAATTTCCCTCACCATATTTTGCCCATTTGTAAGAGTGCGGCTGGGGTTGATTCTTCCCATAATACAGGGTTCGTCCGGAAAATAAGTGTACTGATTTTTTCCCGCCGCTCCAGGCGCGCCCAGCACCGCTCTGACGGGCTGCGATTGAAGGGGGCTATGTTGCTATTATATAAATACCAAGCGATGCTGAAAAAGGCAGTCGGCTCTGAGCTGTGGTGTAGTGAGGAGCTCTGTTAACGCGAACCTCCACGCTCGACCCACGTCACGGAACGCGATGCCGAAGTTTTTGGAGCAGCGTTATTCCATCGAATTTGGGGTCAAGCTTGGGAAATCGTCTACCGAAACTGTCGGTATGATTAACCAGGCTTACGGGGAGTCGTTCATGTTCAGAAACATGATCTTTCGGAGGCACAAGATGTTCGTGGAGGGCAGAGAAGAGGTCGACGACGAACCACGGCCTGGACGCCCATCAACGACACTCACCGACGAAAATGTGCGAAAAGTTCGCGATGCACTGAACTCTGATCGTCGTCTTAGTGTTCGGATGATAGCAGAGCAGTGTAATGTGCCAAAAAACAATAGTTCACGAGATTATTAGTGATCAATTACAGATGCGAAAAATTTGTGCAAGGTCGGTGCCGAAAGTGCTCAGTGATGATCAAAGACTCAATCGTTTGGAAATCGCGACACAACTTGCGGATCACTGCAAAAATGATCCACATTTTTTAGAGAACGCTGTTTCGGGTGACGAGACGTGGGTCTTTGAGTACGACCCGGAGTCGAAGAGACAAACTGCGGAGTGGCACACTCCATCATCACCCCGTCAAAAGAAAGCTCGCATGAGGAAATCTCGGATCAAGGCGATGCTCATTGTCTTTTTTGACAAAAGGGGAGTCGTCCACTTCGAATTTGTACCTGAACGACAAACTCTAAATGCTGCATTTTACGTCCAAGTGCTCGACAGGCTTCGAAAACGAGTCGCCCGCGTCCGGCCAGCGATCAAAAACATCTGGCGGCTGCGTTACGAAAATGCGCCGTCTCACACCGCGCTTGTCGTGTCGGACTTCTTGGCCAAGCACGGCGTGGCAACGCTGCCGCACTTGCCCTACAGCCCGGACTTGGCACCACCGGACTTCTTTCTGTTCCCGAAGATAAAGAGGAGTTTCAAAGGAACGCGATACGGGACTTTGGACGCAACGTTGGCTTCCAGCCACTTTGATGGCTTCGCGGGAGCGTTCCAGGAATGGGAACGCCGCTGGAACAAGTGTATCGACTCACAAGGGTCCTATTTTGAGGAATATTAGCTTAAGATATGTAAATGTGTAATAATTTTTTTTCCTGAGCTCAGTACACTTATTTTCCGGACGAACCCTGTATTCATACGGCCGTAGTTGCCGTTCACTTCATACATTAATGCTCTCCGCTACGCTAACCTATTTTTAATTAATCCAATTGAAACTAATTTTAAAATAACAAGTAATGTTTTTTTGTTAATCATAACCATTCAAACAGTTTGTAACCCGATGTTTGTTTTGATTGGTGATGTTAGAGTTCCCTATTACTTACCTCAACGGCGTGTGAAATTCACACATCAGCATAGGGGGGGCTACTTCCGCTCTCTGTACCGCCTACAGTTCCAACGCTCTATCCCTGGACTACCACGTCTCACCTTAACTAGAAACACCATGATAAACATTATTTAAAATCAAAAACATATGAAATATTGAAATCCCTTTTTCTCAGTGTTATTAACTGATTTGGCCGCATAAAGTAAAATATATTTGTTCATTTATAAATGCTCATATTTTCCGCAATATAACCTGTCTGCGAAAGGTAGACAGTGCTATTGTATCAAGTCAATGGTCAGATAGATAGGTAAGCGTCTCTATTCGGGCGAAATTGTGACCATAAAGTCCCTTCTTCCATTTTAGCCCTTTCATGGGAGGGATTGGAGACAGGGAAGCATGTCAGAGAGGATAACTCCAGAAATATTTAGAATCTCTCCCAAATATAAGAGGAATTGATCCGGGAAAAGTACTTTTTATAGCACAAATTACTATCATTCTTCCAAATACAACCATTGTGCATCGACACACCGATTATAGCACAGTAAATGTTTCTAACTGTCACGGTGCGCTTCCTTGAAGACGTCTTGGTAAATCTTCAGTAAGGATTCGATGCGCTATGATTTTCGGGATAATGCACTCTTCCACTTACATTCTGACAGTTAGGCGTCGATCGGAATTGAGCATTAGTCTTACTTTTTGCACATTTTCGCTGCACTATGTTGTTGGCAGGCGTCCAGAACGTTCCTCGTTGTCAACCTCCTCTCTACTCTCCCGGAGTATCTTGAGCCAAGCAAAATCCATTCCTTGGAACATTACTGCATCTTCCGAATCCGATTTTATCTCGAATCGATGCTCTATGAACATTATGAGCATTATGAATTCGTGACCCGATCATGGGACAGGCATCAGTCTAGCAGCGATCCGCACACTGTAACGTCCCGTAGTCAATTGCCATGGTTTCCAAAGAATTCCCATCACACTTCCTGTCATAAAATCCACTCCGACTGTCGGCTTCGGTGGACAAAAATAATTTTGCTTATTTTTGTCATAGACTCTCAAGACACGACCAGACTGAGAAACAGAATTTGTGTTATTCAGCGACGCTGAACGAATGAGAGAACATTCAGTCTATAATGGCTAATTTTTGAGAAAAGTTTCATACTGTCATTGCGTTGTTTTTTGAAACATTTTACTTCCAGAGCACACCAAAAGGTATCTTGGACAAAATAAGTTAAATAACTAACCGAAAGTCTACATCAACAATAGGTTTGCTAAAAACCAGGTTTTTGTCATCTCATCGGTAAACCTATTGCATATGGAACAAACCTAATGCTGCTATTTCATAACTTACGGCATTCGCTTAAACTAATTATATTTAAATTCGCAACTAATATTAGAGCCACTAGATCCTACGACCGTGTAATCGTTATATTTGTGTCACTAATTCAGAATACAATTTGGTAGGATGTATCGTAAATTATTAGGACGTAATATCGTCCATTTTAACATTATTTCAGTGTCCTTAATACCTTCTGTCCCCATTTTGTAGAAAAAAAGAGAGAATTAAAATTCGGGAGTTTAAATTGGGACGGAGGAGGAGTGATGAGTGGAGTGTGTGCCTGTTACTGTCTTCGATCAGAGGGATCTGGGTTGAAGGGACCCGGGCCCAGATTCGTATGCACGGCCCACGGGGCCCAGGTTTAATCGGGGCGAGGGGTCTTTGTCGACAGACCGGGACCCTCCCTGCGCTCGACCCACCTCCTGTCTGGGCTCCTTCCCATCAATCACTCTGATTAATTCCGAGAGAAACGAAGGTATTCGGGACCCCCGGTTTTCCCGTTCCTCGGAATGCGTCGCCATAAAAAAGAAGGGAGGAGGCTGGGGGAGGAGGGTTGGAGAGTGTTGCGCTTTCGCTCGGCTTTCCGGAGAAATTCATTATTTTTCCCTCCATCCCGCGCGCAATTACCGACTGGGAGGGAGGGGAAGGCTTTGAGAGAGAGGGGGGGTGTGCATAGGCTCGACGCTCCATCTGGACCCTCGTGGTTAATTGGCCGCCCGGGAGGGGGGAGCTGGACGTAGAGCGACGGCCTCTTTCACCTTCGCGATCGCGTGATCATTATGCGCGGACATTTTTAATTCATTTCGTCGTCACTACCCACCATCCCTGCCGCCTCGTTTATCCGGTAGGAGCGGGAAGAGTTTCATGTGGTGGACGTTTTTGGTTAAATGGGAAAAGCGCTACAGCGGATAAGTACATTCGCCGAAAGTACTTAATTGAGAAAGCACGTTTTACAGTTTTCTGGCTGAGTTGTACGAAGTAAATGCCCGTAAATCGATTTCAGCCTTGCCCGAAATTATCGTTATTAGTGGTTTTAACTGGCAAACGCGTCTATACAATACCCTCAAGCTACCTCATATTACATGTGCTATGGTAGGGGTTTTTCGGGAACCAACGCCGGAAGTTACAACAGAGAGATTGTATAAATGAATGAGTTTTTTCTTTATTATTTTGTTAGTTGGCCAGGGAAGGTAGTGCATTGCTCGTATTAATATTTCCTCAAGGCCTTAGTCCAAATTGCACAATTTGCCAATCTTAGCAATAGCTTATAACAAGTACTCATGCCCACAAGGAATCCCATGTAATAAATTTAAAACAAATGTGTAACACTCTTCCTTATTCTCCAAAAAATGCGGTTTTTATAGCTGTGGTATTATTGTCAATTTCATTTTATTCTGAATAAATAATGATAGGAGTATTCGTGGCCTTTTACCAATAATATACCGTTTCTCTGTATTATAGCTACTTACATATTGCAAGATGTTTACAAATGATATCTTCTCAGGTGCAGATTTTTGTTGCTAAATCAATGACTCAAAATATCGTAATGAACCAAGGAACTCCAATTACACTAGGAATAAAAAGAAAACTTAATTCAATTAGAGTAATTACGTGATTTCGATTCGAGTACGCATAGCTATTAAGCGATAATCTAGTGGAGAGGTTACGCTACTGAAAATTGGATTTCGAGTTCAAAACGGGACAAAACCCATGGATGTTCTCAAGTAGCCAAAGAATTGTACTTACTTGTATGGGTAGCAGACTTATTATAGAACCTATTGACTGCACGAGTAAAGCTTCTAAGTTCACCAGAGCATGAATGTAATTGTACTCGTAACTTTGATCCCTTTTCAAAAACTATCTCAATATTTTACTGCTGACACGCTACGTTTAGACGATCCTTAGCGAATATTATTTCCTATGCTTCGGGAAACTTCTTACCATTCCAATTTTAGTTATTCCCTCAGTTCACTGAATGAATGAACTTAGTTTTTTAACAAAAAAAACTTCACTGAAAAAATATTTAAACTTCAAGGCTTAAAAATATCAAAATTTTATGAAATCTTTATTGCTGAGAAAAAATACTAAGTTATTTTATTCAGTGTTCATGAATTTTTACAAATTAGAGCCTCAAACCATCGAATTATATCTTTAGTTATACATACCTTCTAAATGCCTTCATGGCAATCGAAAAGCCTACGCAATGTCTTACTTCCCCTAACCCGCTTACCGTTCTCCCTGCATTCGAGTAATACAACAATCTATTGCCTCTTAATATTTTCTTCCACCTTTTCACCTATAAACCCCTGAAACTTCCTCACTTTGTCCACCATAATTATATTTTAGCTATCAGCCTTCCTCGCTGTATTAGTGACTTTCTTTATTCTTCTCCATGGATACTAGAGTGAGGAAATATTCTAGTCCTACATTTAAAATCATTGTGGTTACCTAAAATATAGGTCTTGGTAACGAGAGATGAATAAGAAATGAATTCGAATTTCTCTTACTTTTCACAGGAAGCAATTATATACTTGTTAAAAACGTGGCCTCAGTTTTCATTGTACGCTAATACCGGAAGAAGGGAATGGTGTTTAAATACAATTTTTCCAACTCACAACAAAACGTAATAGCATTTATTTCTGAATGGAATCTAAATTTGTAAATTTATATTTAAAGCGTTAAATAATGTTATCTGGGCATATAAAGTGTTAATGTGAAATTCGATGTATGTAGCGATTAATCTCACGAGCGTTGAACCACATTTTATCTTTTCTCGTAACGGTAACCAAGTGTGTGAATAGAAAAAAATAAAAGTATTATGGTAAACAATAATATTTTTATTTTAAAGAGTGCATAATTTGATTGACATGATTTTGCGGTTTTTGATCAATGAAAGTATTTAAATCTCCAGTTTCAAATGTAAACGTTCATCCAACCATATTTTTTCTAAGTGCCATAATAACTTCATGTAGGTGATTAAGGCTTACGTGTTCAGGGAGGAGTTATGCATTAAGATCTCGGAATAGCCACTTGTCGGAAATACCAAAATTATGACGTCTCATCCTCCGCAATTCCCAACAATTGTATCCGAAATTCAGCCATTCATTGAGGCAGAAACGTAGATATTAAGTACATGTTGAGGCTCGACTTTTATGGATAGTTATTCTACCAGAATTTTACGTTTCTGCCTAATATCCTAAACATAAACCTAATATCTACGTAGTTATTCTGGTATGATAACTTAGCTATTATAGAAAATGGTTAAATCACAGGAAAAAAAAGCGTTTGACTCTGAGAGACCCGACATGAAGAAGATTCTTCAGATTTACACGCTTTAAGAATGGTATAGCAAAATAGACTATCGAATCTGAAAATAAAAGGTCAAACATTAGCTGAAAATGTTCTTTTCCAGAAAAGCCAAAAGTTAATTTGTAAAAACTAAATTCACCGGAATATGAATGATGTTAAGAAGAAAATCATAGGTAGCTCATGCAGTAGTGAAAAAGTATTGTAGAAATAAGTGTAAAAGATAGTAAAAAAATCTGAAAACCCTTCCTCAAAAATAAGTTCGCTGCATGTTTTGATTAGTTAAGACAGTTTAGGATAAGGAATTTTTATTTTTGTGATACGCCATTCTTACTGGGTAAGGTAGGTAGGTTTTGGGTAGAAACAGCCTAAACAATTGCATAGCAATACGTTCCCATTCCTCTCCTAAAAAAACACAATCTGACATCCAACATTATCATAGGCTTCAATTTCCTAATCTCCTTCCTCCCTTCCTTCCGTTCAACATGTCTATCCTACGAGAAAATTTAAATAATTTCTTATTAATCGTATTTAGATTACATTTCTGAGCATTAGTTACTAAAATGACAAATTAAAAGAACTCAGGAATGCCACACACGCCGCAGATGGTTAAGGAAACATGGCAAATATTACAAATAATGTCTTCGATCAAATATGTGAATTATTTGTTCTTAATCCACGGATTTTATTTACATTTTGGCAAAATTATTTTAGTATCCATACACGGAAAACAAGGCTTAATATTCCTATTGATAATGCTTCATTATGTTGCAGTAATTTTACGATAGAAGAAAACAACCTACATTAAAATTATTGAAACAAACTTTAATGGGAAAATAAAACATTCGGTCAGATTTCTTCATATCAAATTGGAAAATTTGGATATACTATCCTCTAGCAGATCACGAAATGCGATCTTAGTCGTAATCAATGCAATAAAAATGAGGTGAACCGAATAGACTAATTTCAACCCATTATACGATTGATTCCAGTGATCGCCGCCCTTCCCTCTTTTACGTAATTTTGCTAATAAATAAGACGGTGAAGCAAACCGGATAGTCAAGTACCGACCGAAATTTAAGGTCTCAGCAAAATAACTTACCTATCATAAAATAAGCAAGTATAATCTTAGTATTGACTTTTTACGGCCTGAATACGCATTATTTCATTACACTATTGCAAGGCTTTGCATGAGGTGCCTTTGTGGACGAGTTAATTGGCGCTTAAATTCATTTCTACCTCTAAAAGGGACCAGTCTCGCGGAGAGTGGCCTTGGCTAATTACAGTCCTGTTTCATGAGGGCCCCGTTTGCCAAACGTTCGGGATAATAAATTATTCGCTTGAAAATCGCCACGACCGTTCCGCGCTCGTGCGTTTATAGCGCCTTAAAAAATTTAGTAAAGACGACGTCGCCTGCCAACATTTGAATGTAGCGCAACATAACAAAGCAGCATTCACTCGATGTAGATTTTACGGCAAGACGAAAAAACCAGCGCTGTTCCCACCACAATTACAATCCGCTGAATTCCTGAGTATGACGAATAAATCAAAGTAAAACCCGAACATGTATAAGCAAAAAATAAAAATAAACATCCAAATCAATGTAAAATCATACATCAATGATAGCTAATTAATCGAATGACTAATTACCTATTAATTAATCGGTTTTATGAATACAGGACCACACATGAGCCTAATAGTGTAATGAATGGCGCCGCGGATGCCATTTATAACATCACAAATGGGTTATGTCAGTGCTTGCATCGTGATATTATACTTGTAGTCCCGTAGGCTCTAAAAGTGGAAACATTATATTTCCGTGGTTTCCCTTCAAGGTATCCATTAAATGTATTTTGGCCATTAATACGAGATATGTTTCTTAAGTAAGTACCGTTTTGGAATTAAAAAAAGACGTGCAATGATATCGCAATAATTTTATTTTTACATAAAAGCCTGTATCTTATTCTACTTTTTATATAACTTCCGTGAATATTGAGGCACTTTCGTAACGTGGTACCAGTTTTTGAATACCCTCCTGATAAAATTCTGCCGCCTGACTTGTTAACCACTGCATCACAAATGTTTTTACTTCGTTATGTTCTTGAAGACGCCAACCGCCCAGGTGTTTCTTCAAGTGCAGGAACAAATGGTAGTCGCTGGGCGCCAGATCAGGGCTGCATAGAGGATGATCTAGCGTTTCCCATTGAAATTATTTGATGAGATCTTTGGTCTGATTAGCCACATGTGGACGGGCATTGTCATGCAGCAAAACGATACCCTTACTCAACTTGCATCGTCTTTTGTTCTGGATTGCACGACGCAGATTTTTCAATGTCTCACAATAAGACGCTGAATTGATTGTCTCATTACGAGGCAGAAACTCCACTAGCAATACTCCTTTTCCGTCCCAAAAAACTGTGCACATGATTTTCCGGACAGAAATTGTATGCTTAAACTTCACTCTTTTCGGTGATGATGAATGTCGCCATTCCATGGATTGTTGTTTCGATTCTGGTGTGACGTAGGCCACCCATGTTTCGTCACCAGTAACAATTTGGTCTAAAAAATCTTCACCTTCACTGTGGTACCGCTCAAGAAAAGTCAATGCACTCCCTAAACGTTGGGTTTTGTGCAAATCCATCAACATTTTTGGAACCCAACGTGAACACAATTTCCGGTATTTCAAGTTCTCGGTCACAATGCGATACAAAACAGTACGAAAATATTGAGGAAAGCAGTCGGACAATGATGAAATTGTAAAGCGTCTGTTTTCTCTCACCTTTTCGTCCACTTTCTGCACCAAATCTTCATTAACGACCGAAGGACGCCCACTCCGTTCTTCATCATGCAAATTTGTGCGGCCATCTTTAAATGCTCTCACCCATTTCCTTACCATTCCATCACTCATAATGTTTTGTCCGTAAACTTCAACGATCTCACGATGAATATCGATCGGTTTTACGCCTTTAGCACTAAGAAATCGTATAACAGCCCGTACTTCACAATCAGCGGGACTCACGATTGTCGGAGGCATCTTAAACACTCAATAAAAAACGTATACAATAAAGAATCAGACTGTAATGACGTCAGTGTGTACACAAGAGATGTAGGTAACCAGCGCGCATGCGCGGAACGCCGACCGTAGCGCTGCGGCGGCAGAATCGCAAAACGGTACTCACTTAAAAAAACATGTCTCGTACATGCCTCATGCCTGTATTAAATACCATATTGCATACAAGAACAGTTACCTTTCAAAATCAGAGGTCGCAACCATTCCATTCGCTACCACCTCTCATTTCAAGGAACTCAACTCCGAAAATCATTACCTTTATACAGAAAAAATATGTTTATACACTCTAAATACTTCCATACCTTCCATGGTTTTCGCATCATGTTTTAAAGGAATAACATTTGGTAAAAGATACAAATATTTTGTGGGTCACCCACGTTTACCTGCTATTCAAACCCTTGCAGTAAAGTGTGCGATCATATAACATATCTTTAATATAAGTGATATGATTTCTTCGAAGTAACACGGAAGTGTTGAATAAAAAACTTAGACAGTAACACACAGCACGAGAACACATAAATAGAACACTCACAATAATATTTTGATAATTTCGACGGACTCGAGCTCCGTCGAAATTATCAAGATATTATTGTGAGTGTTCTTTTTATGTGTTCTCGTGCTGTATATATATATATATATATATATATATATATATATTATATATATATATATATTATATTATATATATAAATTATATATTCATTTACATGGAAATAGATGTAAGGAAAAGGAACGCATGAGGACAAAGACAGGAGCACAGGTTAGAGCATCTGCCAGGAAAATCGAAAAATCCTAGGTTCAAGTCCCTGTCAAGGAAATATTTTGCACTTGTGATCTCCTCGATTCCGCCTACACCATTCCCTCTGTGTTCGTCCTTTATATGTGATCCTACCCCTTGTACTAGAGATGGTGCGTGAGGAGAGGGGTTTGTTGAGAGAAATCCTATGGAGGCAGGAAAAATGCATAAAAGGCGTATTGAGCGGTAGTGGAATGTTGAAGAGGGTAATAGAGGGGAGAATGTTGGGCAAGCAAGGAACGGACAGGAACAGGATAGGGATGTTGGACGGAATGAAGGGAGGAAAGAAGTACACAGAGATGAAGAGGGACCTGATGTAGTTGAGGTTGCTGAATTGGGTTTTGTTTGAAGTCACAAAATATTTATTTGATAGATGCGTCCATCCAAAAACCTACCTTAACCAGTAGATTACCTAATAATAGTATTTCCATTTGGATGAATATTTGTTCCCCATATGCCGGGTTTTCGTGTTAGAAGATATGTATGTGTATGCATAGAAAAATATATAAAACAAATAATAATAATGTATGTGTGTGTGGGTCGCGGTAGTCCAGAGCGTTTGAATATTGACCGGAGAGCCTGGGTTTGATTAAACCAACCTAAAGGCAGATTACTGTGTTTTTTTATTTATGGAATATAAGTGATATTAGACAGGTATTTGAATGACTCTGTTAAAATAAACATTTGAATATAAATATATGTATTTATCGAAGGGATTGAGTTATAATGCTCAATGTCCTTGTATCTTCACGAAATCTGGAAAGAGCATTTTTCGACACAAATCAAAATAAACTATGATGGTTCTCCCGGACCTAACCGTCTTGATGGTACCTAAACTACTAAACCTAAACAAAACTGTTCCTACCTTCACTTAAGAGAGGTGGTTGTACCACCGAAAATTCGACACCCAGTGAGTCCCTCTTTAATGTGTTTCTGTTTTTGTTATGGTGTCTACTAGTTTTAATTCCATTTACATCACACACACATACAAACACACACACACATATATATATATATATATCCCTCCCATGGACTGCAACCTTGTCGTGGTGAAAGGGCTTGTGTGTTCCGATTACCCCTAGAGCTGTGCTGGCGGGAGTAATAATAATTACTCCTGGAAGGGTCACCCATGCCAGATAGGTCGAAGGTTAGGAGCAAGACGAAAGGTAGTCCACGCAGCGTCTGTTCCTCAGTGAGGCGGCTGCAATGGCGTCTGATCCCAGTGGGGCGACCATTAAGTGATGGTGTCACGTTAAAAACACTATTGAGGAAGGCAAAGGGAAACCACCTCAATTATCATTCCCAAGAAAATATGATGGACGGAAACAGAAATTGAGTCCTGGCAACTGCGGGACTCGGCCCCAGGGGCCATGTGTCGTACCCGGCAGCGAGGGAGGCAAGGCTTCCGCGGTCGTCATCCCACGAAATCCTTGCGAGGGAGAAATAACAGCAGCAGGACAGAAGATGCAGAAGAAGACGAAAGTAGTTAGAATAGGAACATGGAACGTCAGAACAATGTTGAGGACAGGAAAATTAGAGAATATTAAGCGAGAGATGGAAAGAGGTAATACAGATATTTTAGGTCTCTGAGAGGTGAGATGGAAGGATAGCGGGGATTACTGGAGTGACAATTATAGAGTAATATACAGCGGCGGGGACGAGAGCCAACGAGGGGTTGCCGTAATTTTAAATAAAGGGGTAGGAAGAAGCGTAGTCAACATAGAGCAAGCGACAGATAGAATTTTACTCGTAGAGATTAAAGCAGAGCCGACGAACGTGGTCATTGTTCATGTATACATGCCACCGAGCAACCACAAGGAGGAAGAAGTCGATAGGATGTATGATGAGTTAGAGGATACCATCGCGAGTGTTCCTGCAGGGAAACATTTGATAGTGATGGGGGATTGGAATGCGACGGTAGGCGAAGGAAGAGATGGGGGTGAGGTGGGGGACTATGGGTTAGGCACGAGGAATGAACGCGGGGAGAAAGCAATTGAATTCTGCAGGAGACAGGGGTTAGTCATCACCAACACATGGTTTAGGCACCACAAAAGGCGTAGGTATACATGGAAAATGCCAAGTGACTCAGAAAGGTATCAGTTAGATTATATTATGGTTAGGCACAGGTTTAGGAACAGTGTGATAAATTCGCACAGTTTCCCAGGAGCGGATGCGGACTCTGACCACAATTTAGTTGTTATGAAATTTAACGTTCGTTTCAAGAAGATAAGGCAAGGGCGGCGGGTTAGGAAATGGAATTAAGAAGCATTAAATGGATTAACGAGGAAGGAGTATCAGCAGGCTGTAGAGAAAATAATGGATGACGATAAATAACTGAGTACTATCGAAGAAAAATGGGAATGTATCAAGAAAGGGATATTGGAAGCCGTTAAAGACACTATAGGAACCGTTAACGGGAAAAGGATAAGGAAACCATGGGTAACGGATGAAATGATTGCAAATATGGATGAGAGGAGAAGATGGAAAAATGTTAACACAGAGTTAGGTAAAATGAAGTACAAAGAGTTAAACAATAAATTGAGAAGGGCCACAAATAAAGCAAAAGAGAATGGTGGAAAACGCAATGCGAGGATATGGAAAATTCACAGAAGAAGGGTGAAATTGGTGCTCTATACAGCAAGGTTAAGTTATTATCGGGAAGTAAGAAGGCAAGATCTGTGCTAACAGTGAAAGATAAATGGGGTAAGATAATAGTTGAACCAGGAAAAATCCAAGAGAGGTGGAAGGAATATATAGAAACACTGTATGGTAAAGAACATAGGCCGACAAGGTTAGACATAGAAAAGGAAAATGACGTAGAAGAAGATAGCTTAGGTCCAGGCATACTCGACGATGAAATAGAAAGGGCACTAAAGGAGATGAAAGCAAATAAGGCCGTGGGGGTGGACAACATTCCGGTAGAAATGTTGAAATGGTTAGGGAAAGGTGGGAAGAAGGCCATATATGGACTGATTCGTAGTATCTATGAGGAAGGAATCTGGCCGGAAGATTTTGTGATATCGGTGTTAGTTCCTATTCCAAAAAAGGAAAAGGCTACGTCATGTGAGGATTACAGAACAATAAGTTTGATATCCCACGCAGCTAAAGTTATTCTCAGGATCATCAACAAAAGGATAGAGAGTAAGGCAAATGATTACTTAGGGGATGATCAGTTTGGCTTTAGGAAAGGAAGAGGTACGCGTGATGCCATTGCAGTAATGAGATCACCAATTGAGAGGAATATAGAATACAATCAGGACGTGTTTTCCTGTTTTGTAGATTTCGAAAAAGCGTTTGATAGAGTGAATTGGGAAAAATTAATGCGTGTATTGCAGAAAATAGGAATGGATTGGAGGGACAGGAGACTGATCCGCAACCTGTACATGTCTCAGACTGCTCAGGTGCGAGTGGGGAACGGAGAGTCCGGATGGGCAGTGTTAGGAAGAGGTGTAAGGCAGGGTTGCCCATTGTCACCGGTACTGTTCAACGTATATGTAGAGGAAATGATTGCATGGGAAGAACTGGAGGTAGGAATGAAAGTCGGAGAGGAATTCGTAAAATCGGTTATGTTTGCTGATGACCAAGCATTAGTTGCTCAGTCAGCCAAGGTGTTGCAAGCATTGCTGAGTGAATTGGAGGTTCAGTGCGATAAATATGGGATGAGAATCAATATTATTAAAACAAAGGTTATGCCATTTTCCAGAAAGAAAAAGGCTAAACTAAATATTAAAATAGGCGTGGAAAAAATTGAGCAGGTAGAACAGTTTACATATCTCGGAAGTGTTTTGGACCAATACGGTCAAAGTAGTAGGGACGTAAGGAGAAGAATTGCGCTAGGCAAGGAGGCTTTCTCAAGGTGGAGGGAGTTGATGACGGGGACGTTGAGTAGAGATGTTAAGACAAGACTCGTAAAAACTCTGATATGGAGCGTAGCTATGTATGGTGCGGAAACGGGGTCACTGAAGCAGGAGGATAGACGTAGATTGGAGGCTTTTGAAATGTGGGTGTGGAGAAGGATGGAGAAGGTGAAATGGACCGAAAGGAAAACAAATGAGGAAGTACTGGAGATGGTGGGTGAGGAGAAGGGTTTGTTGAGAGAAATCCTATGGAGGCAAGAAAAATGGATGAAAGGCGTATTGAGCGGTAGTGGAATGTTGAAGAAGGTAATAGAGGGGAAAATGTTGGGCAAGCGAGGAAAGGGTAGGAACAGGATTGGGATGTTGGATGGGATGAAGGGAGGAAAGAAGTACACAGAGATGAAGAGGGACCTGATGTAGTTTAGGTTGCTGGATTGGGTTTTGTTTGGAGTTACAAAATATTAATTTGATAGTTGTGTCCATCCAAAAACCTACCTTAACCGGTAGATTACCTAATAATATATATATATATATGTATGTATATATATATATTTATAAAAACCATAATATTACAATAAAAGGAGCTCATCCAGAAATTGTTTTCGATTAATTGGTATGTAAAAGACCTGTGTTCATTTTTCATCCTCCCATTGCAAACGTAATTTTGCCGACAGTTTGATGATGAAAATTAACAATATTATTGAAAGGAAATTGAAATGAATACTTTTTTTCTCTCACGAATACAAAGGGTAAACAGAAGAGCAGAGCTGCGCCAAAGACATTCCTTGAATCATGCTATAGATATGAATGAAGAGAAAATATAAAAAGTTATCTCAGGTAGTACCTGGGAACTTCACACCACATGCTGGTATGGGATTTAAATGCTGTCATAAGGAACAGAGAAATGGGAGCGAGGTGAATAAAAGGTGACATAGGGAAAAATTGAAACTAATACGACAGGACTGGATAACTTAAACCAAATTATTAACGAAAATAGGTAACAATTGAAAGATATGTAGGCATTTATCAAAAATTCAAGGATAGAGGAAAAGGTAGGAAAGCGAAAATGGGGAAACGAAAAATTTAGGATTAAATAAATTAGTACCGTAATAAACTAACTATACTCGTAATAAACTAAGTTAAAGAGCCATTGCCGTATTTAGAATTGAGAGGAACTAAACTGACAGGAAGATATGGAATCACTATCATACACCTTGTTAAATGTTGATCAAATGTTCCCTGGAAAATTCTTTAAAATATTTGAAAGGTTAAAGAGTTTGAACTAAAGTAAATAGAAGATATAAAATATCATAATCATCAGATACATAAATAAGGTTGAGAGAATATAATAAATGCATATATTAATACAAATAACTCAATATATTTCGGTGTATATCAGTAGAATATGCGGATCACTGTTAAAGAAAGTATGTTTCAATAGACGTGTGGTGAAGAAATGTAATACAGAAAGTATTATAGAAAGATAAAGAGAGGTGTAATTTCGCATTAATTAAGCTATATTGGGAAACCTACGCAAGTATTTGGGATCCTTGGAAGAACTCGTTTGATAAAAGAATTAGAAAAATTTAAGAGTAAATCCACCAGATTCGTCAAACATTGTTGCGATAAGAAGACGAGAAGGACAGGAATTTTAGAGGAATTACGTGGTGGGCCGCTTAAGAAAGTGAAAGATCTAGTAAGACTTAGACCTTCGGCAACGTTCAAATGACACGAGTTTAACTATGACATAAAAGGAACTATTATGGACCCAAAATATTTGAAAAGGCTTGGCTATAACGATAAAATAAGGGCGACTTCAGTGCAGAGAGAAATAAATAGTCGTTCTCTCTTCTGAAATCAGGATTCTTACACGTTTTAATAAAAAAACATTTTGTTGCAAACAGGAACCAGATTAAATGCTGCAGTCTTAGGTACATGTGCCCGTAAAATTATTTGATAAATATGTATTTGTATGCGTGTCAGTTGCAATAAACTTTGAATAAAAATGTAGATGTTTGTAGTTATATATTTTCATGCTTTTTGTTGATGTTGCATGTATTTTTGCCCTCTTTTTCGGACGCTGCTTTAGAACCGCACGCCCTTACGGCAGCTCGCGGCATACTTGCATACATTGGCTGTATATGGCTACAAAAAGAATGAGGTGAGCTAAACAAAGTCTTAACCGGATTGCCCAATGGACGTTTGACAATGAAAAATTGAACAAAATGGGCATTTATTTTACTCCGTGAGATAACAATTAACTGTAACCAACACCAACTGTCAAGATCCTAACAACGGAAAAAAATATTATTAAATAAAGATGATGGAAATAAAAAAATCAAACCAAATTGTACTTTATAGGACCTAGTGATCATAAATATTGACTCATATTTGTGAGAAAATGCCAAGTTTTCTAATTCAATCATCTTGAATTTTCATAAACCAGAGCCTGAAACCCTTTAACTTCATTTAGTACATGCAACAGAATGAATTGATGAAACAAATTAAACCAAACTGTTTTTTTTGCCTATTTATGTCGCTAGTTATCTAAAGCTGTTATGTTCTCTTTTCAACCCGTCTTATAATTTATTTCATAACTTTTGGCGTTCGTAGCTTTTTGCCAATGTTTGTTTGTCGCAAACCTTGTCTTAGCCTCATGGTAGAGTATACATTTCGAATACTCTAGAACTTCGCAAGGAAGCCACGTATGACGAAAAAGACGATTACAAAGATAGATGAGAGAAGGAAATGAAGTAATGCAATTAGAGATTAAGGTCAAAGGAAGTACAAAGAGTTCAATAATAAATTGAAACGGGCAACAAATTGAGCAAAATAAGCGTGGTGGAAGACGCAGTACAACGATACTTGGGTATAACAATTACTCACGATCTGTCCTGGGGAAAACACATACGAGAAATATGTGGTCGTGCTAAGAAAAAATTAAGATTTTTGAAAAGAGTGCTAATTAAAAGCGACGAAAAAGTGAAGAAACAATGCTTCCTTGGCTTGGTCAGGTCCCCCCTAGAGTATGCTGCCAGTATATGGCATCCTCAAAATATAAATTTGATTTCGGAATTAGATCGAGTTCAGCGGAGGGGGGCAAGATATATCAAACATTGTTATGAACAACGCAGCAGCGTATCTACTTTGTTAGACAATTTAGCTTGGCATTCACTTACGCAGCGGCGTTTACAATATAGATTAAACTTATTAAAAATATTTAAAGATGGGCCCTTTTCCGATGATTTCAAGGATATAATACGAACCCTAAAGTATTACGGTCAAAGGGATTACGAATAGAAGACTAGACAGATAGACTGCAAGACTGACAGGTTTAAAATGTCATTTTTTCCAAGAACGATAAGAGACAGGAATGCATGTAATACAGGGTTCGTCCGAAAAATAAGGGTACTGATTTTTTCCCGCCGCTCCAGGCGCGCCCAGCACCGCTCTGACAGGCTGCAATCGAAGGGGGGTATGTTGGCAAGCGACGCTGAAAAAAGCAGTCGGCTCTGAGCTGTAGTGTAGTGAGGAGCTCTGTTAACGCAAAACTCCACGCTCGACCCACGTCACGGAACGCGATGCCGAAGTTTTTGGAGCAGCGTTATTCCATCGAATTTGCGGTCAAGCTTGGGAAATCGTCTACCGAAACTGTCGGTATGATTAACCAGGCTTACGGGGAGTCAGCCATGTCCAAAAAACCTGATCTTTCGGTGGCACAAGATGTTCGTGGAGGGCAGAGAATAGGTCGACGACGGACCACCGCCTGGACGCCCATCAACGACACTCACCGACGAAAATGTGCGAAAAGTTCGCGATTTACTAAACTCTGATCGTCGTCTTAGTGTTCGGATGATAGCAGAGCAGTGTAATGTGCCAAAAACAATAGTGCACGAGATTATTAGGGACCAATTACAGATGCGAAAAATTTGTGCAAAGTTGGTGCCGAAGGTGCTCAGTGATGATCAAAGACTCAATCATTTGGAAATCGCGACACAACTTGCGGATCACTGCAAAAATGATCCACAATTTTTAGAGAACGTTGTTTCGGGTGACGAGACGTGGGTCTTTGAGTACGACCCGGAGGCGAAGAGACAAACTGCGGAGTGCCACACCCCATCATCCACCCGTCAAAAGAAAGCTCGTATGAGCAAATCTCGGATCAATGCGATGCTCATTGTCTTTTTTGACAAAAGGAGAGTCGTCCACTTCGAATTTGTGCCTGATCGACAAACTCTAAATGCTGCATTTTACGTCCAAGTGCTCGACAGGCTTCGAAAACGAGTCGCCCGCGTCCGGCCAGCGATCAAAAACATGTGGCGGCTGCGTCACGAAAATGCGCCGTCTCACACCGCGCTTGTCGTGTCGGACTTCTTGGCCAAGCACGGCGTGGCAACGCTGCCGCACCCGCCCTACAGCCCGGACTTGGCACAACCGGACTTCTTTCTGTTCCCGAAGATAAAGAGGAGTTTGAATGGAACGCGATACGGGACTTTGGACGCCGTCAAAGAGGCCGTGACGACGTGTCTTCGAGAGGTTCCCGATGATGGCTTCGCGGGAGCGTTCCAAGAATGGGAACGCCGCTGGAACAAGTGTATCGACTCACAAGGGTCCTATTTTGAGGAATATTAGCTTAAGATATGTAAATGTGTAATAATTTTTTTTCCTGAGCTCAGTACCCTTATTTTCCGGAGGAACCCTGTATAAAATGGGGTTGCGGTGGTCCAGTGTGTAGAGCTTTGGACTACTGACCGGAGGGTCCCGGGTTCGATTCCTGGGTGAGGCACCTGCGGCTCCACCTAAGCTAGTTGATTTTTCGGGTGCCAGATCTTAGTGGGAAACCATAACCGGCACAGGGAAAGGAACTGGCCCCCCCACCCTGATGTATGAATATTCACACGCCGTCGGGCGGGTGGTACATAGGTGAGCTCTACCATCACCTACTAAACCGACCGGGTTCATTACTGTGTTTATGGTTTATATATATATATATATATATATATATATATATATATATATATGATATATTTTTTCTTACAGGTTTCCCCCAGCTTCCCCCACCTATTTGAATAAACCCCAACCCCCTCATCCCTTACCCTTTCCTCCTGGTGCTTCACCCCCTACCACACACCTTTTTTGGTGGCTCGCAGGGTATTTATGTGGATGTAGATATAGAACTTTTCCCCGTCAATTTATGCGTATGCTTATCAAGCAAGTCTATGCGTGGGCATCACATTTCTTTACTTTGAATAACACTAAATTATCACGTACAATAATACGTATGGCTATTGATAACAGAACAAATAAAAATTAATTTTATTAATTAGTCTATTAACTTTGAAAATGAATGCAACATTTTCCCTTGAAATTACTCTCATTAATGAATTCAATGGCATTTCCTTTGGCTTAAAGATTTATTTTTTGGCCCGCTCCCCTTGGCTCAATCTTCAAAATGGACTTCCTCATGAACTCCTTTCTCAAGCCTCACTTATCATTAGCCTCTTTGTTCAAGAGACCGCAATGAAGAAGTTTCTTACTTCTTTCAAGCATTGACTGAGCTCTTCTTTTTTCTCTATTTCTCTACAATTTCCGCAAGAGTTGTCAATTGAAATTTTATTTCTCAGCGGCTCTTTATCTAGCCCATTTTCGTCATTTAAGACTGTATTATTTCCTTCTCGGCCTTATAACCTGATGGCCGATTTTTCCCCATTAGTCATTATAATCCTGTCTTTAAACTTCCGACTCACACTGTTAGTTCAGTTTATCTACTACTTACAGTATTAAAATATATATCCCTGTACTATCATCATCATCCTTCTCTTATTTTAGTTTTCCTTCTAGTCCACCCGGATATTAATTATTTTTTTCACTGAGATTTTGATTCCTTTCTGGTATAAAGTGTAATTCGGAGAAAATATAATTCCTTGTCTTCTGCCATATATCGATTTCAGAGGAAGAAATGCAGATTTCAACCACTTTGAATGAAGGAAGTATACCAACAATGTGAATCCAGAACAAAAATAACCGTAGCCTCTACTCTCGGCAAACCAATAAGAACTGGGTGATCAGATTCCCCACATTGATGAAATTCCATCTTGGGGCGAAAGAGGAGAAATTAAATAACAGCGTACAATCTTAGAGCGCTCCCTGTTATAAAATTAATTCGTATGGCTCAATTTCCAGCTTTTCGCAATTCGTTGAATTATTCGATAGGGTATTTTGTTGTTGTATTTGTTCCAAATTATAATTTTACCTAACCAATGAACCGAATGAGACGGTGAAGAAATAATATCTCAGAGAATTTAGAGCATTCAGCATTTTCGTAAGTCCACAGTGTAAATCATCCAGAGAAACCCAGACCGTCAGCTTTCGAATCCGAAGGATTATTTTAGAATGAAATTCCTTGAGATAAAATCACTCACGAAGGCGCACTTTTGGTAACGAAATAAGAAATTGGATGGATCTTTACGGAGCGAGAATATTCGGGGAAACGCAAATCCCTATTTCTTGGAAGAGCGAAAGACCTCGGCGGTCAGACCCCCAGATAGCACCGCCCGTCCCCTCACGCCTCGCCCTCGATAGTGTTCAGATTTTCATACGCCCATCACCTCCCGAGGGTAAAAAATTTGATTTGGGGGTCACGAGGGTAAAGGGACTGCAGAGGGAGTATTGCCAACGACAGGGGCACCATTGAGAGAGCGGAAACGGATAATCCAAGTTCGCTCCTCTTCGCAGAGAGCAGTTTGTGTCCGATTCTCCCTGCTCAAAGATCGTGTGAAGGAATCATCACTGAAAAATCCCAGGGTACCAAAAATGAGCTGGTTTTCCATTTCGCATCATTACTCACCCAAGGAAACCAGTTAGCAGAAGGGATGGTAAGGGTTTTTTCGAGGGAAAGTGGCAGATCGTGCACGAATTATTTATTAATATTGCCAACTGAAATTACCCGTTTTATAGACAGGTCGTTCGAAGACATCGTGTTTATCATTTCTCTTTATGCCTATAAAATGAGAAAATTGAAAATTGACTGAGAGGATCACACAAGCGATCGGCTACATTTACTTCAATTCAATGGTATGATGCTCAAACTTTTACGAAGTGTATTGGTGAATACATAAATACTCAAGCTCGCCCAATTCTCAATGCGGCTCCCAATCAGAGTCAGTTACCGATTTCAAAAATTAAAAAACCATTGAAATGCATGAGTATATAGTGTTGATAAAAAAATTGCATAATAACATAAGTTTTAAGTTTCAAACTCCCTTCAGTTACACTTTACTATGCCATAAATTATAAAAAATCAATTATTTTTCTTTAAAATAAAAAATAAATAATAATTTATTTATGATAATCTAATTTTCTTTATTTTATTACCTGCAACATACTTAATGCATGTTCTTAAAATTGTCATCATTGTGGTATTTCGTTTGGTTACGGTATACAAAAAAAGAGTTCAAGTTAATTTTTTTGTTTAAAATACTATGAAATGAGGGAATCACCACAAACGTTTTAACTATTGAGCATACAATGTATGAAGAGAGCAAAGAAGTGGTATATTTAATATTTTGAAAGATTTCCGCCGAAATGAAGACTTTTTTCGTGGTCATATCCTACCATATAGATTACTTAATATCCAAAACAGTGAAGGGGCACCTGGCATTTCTGGGTTTCTTCGAAACGTTTCCCAGACGTTGTTATAGGCGGTATATTGCCACTGTTTCCCTCACCCCCAAAGGAATGGCAGGTTACGGCCCTCAATATAGGTGGGTGTAACCATCCGTTGGGATATATTGCAATATTTCTGCATGTTTTAGGCAAGTAAAAATGTGTTAAAGTTCTATTTTCTGAATCATTTTCTGCATGTACGCAACATATTTATGGATATGTGTAAAAATCCAATCACTCTCTTTAATTTATGTAGATATATCCTATCTCTTAAACTCAACACCACCATGCCCTTTCCCGATGTACACCTCTTACCCTTGGACCGGTACTTTGTGGGAGATAGGAGGGGAAGAGTACGAGGTAGAGGCCAGAGAAGCACGACTCCGAGGCCGTCCTTGAGGCACCCCGCGAAACCGAAGCCCCGCTGCCGCCAGTCCTCTCCTCCAAATTCCCGGCTCAGTTCTCCGGCGCCAAATTTTCCCTACGGGTCGCGCGATATCTGTGTTACGTCTGACTCCTCATTATCTCAGAAAAAATAACGAATCTGTTCAAGTTTTGCGGGCAAATCAGATTCTTACATAAAATTTTTTCCTTAAAAAAGCAAAATTTAGGAAATTTCCTAGGGGCTCCTGACCTACATTCAACTTACCTCCTTCCATTCCAAGAATCTTTTTTCTGCCAGTCTAATTGGGATTGAAAGCTCATTTGGAAAATTCTACTGGAAGCTATAGCAGCTTCATTTTCATAACGTATATTGCATATTAAAAGGTTACTTTACGAAATGTTTTAAATACGAAAGACAATAATATCATACGCGAATCTAGTTTTTATATCTTATACATTGAAAAAACGAGTTGTTATGAAGGCAACATATTAAAAATGAACATTTAAATAGATAAATAATTTATATAATGATAAAAATCTCTTTTAAAAATAATTAATCTAACGCCGACATTTCAAAGCTGCGAGAGATGCTGCTCCGACATGTTTTATGGAGTCATCTGCTGATAAACACAGTAATCAACCCGAAGGTCGGTTTAGTAGGTGATGGTAGAGCTCACCCAAGTACCAAGCCCGACGGTGTGTGAATAATAACACATCAGGGTAGGGGGGCCAGTTCCTTTCCCTGTGCCGGTTATGGTTTCCCAGGAAGATCTGGTACCCGAAAAATCAACTAGCTTGGGTGGAGCTGCAGGTGTCCAGAGTGCCTTTCCCTGGAATCGAACCCGGGATCTCATCTGCTGATGTAGTCTACAATTTCAAACGTTATACGATAAATGGTTCCTCTTGATTCAAACCATAATTCCACGGAAATCCGGAAAATGAGAGCCTAAATTTAGGTTACGCATCTTTAAACAAATAACCGTTTTCACTTATCGCGCCATTTCCAGAGAAATATGGGGACAAGAAACCCTACTTCATTCGCTTATTCCAAGGAAATGGGGTAGTTTAATATGCTTGAATTTTAGGTTAACAGTTCTTCAAATAAGATTTATATTAGGAAAACAAAATAAGCATGGTCATTAATAAGAGGTAAACCGGAAGAAATGACAGTACTTGTAGGGGAAACAGGATAGAGAGGGAAGAGACAAAATTCAAAGTACTAAAAATGTATAGTTGACTACTTTTTCATCAATATGTTGAAAGTGGAATAGCCAAAAACAATGATTATACACAAGTAAATATACTCTATTCAAAATTTGAATGAATATTTAATGTTCTAATAGTCTTATGTTATCACCTATGTCTGCCCAGTCTTGCAGAAAGATTTTAGATCAACTGAGTCGAAAAACACATTAAAATAATTGCAATCCTTCGAAAAAAGGTTCGATTTTATTCATATAACAAAATATTCTAATAACGAAATGGTAATAAAACACTATTTGTAACAATTTGCGAACTTTATCATGGCCATGTTTGGTCACAAGTCGATGCACATCGATTTTAGGGATGCCAAATTCATCAGAGACCATGCGAACACCTGTCCAACATAGCCTTCACTCTTGCAAGATTTTCGTCACTTTTTCAGGTCGAGAAGCGTTGAAAGTTCTGTGTTTTCATGATCATTTCTACCCTCCCAAAACAACTTTTGCTACTCAAAAACACCCGATTTACCCATGGCGTTATCACCATAAGCTGTGTTGAGCGTGTCATGAGCCTCTTTTCCGGTTTTTCCCAGGTTCACACAAAATTTTATGGCGTAGTACTGTTCTATTAGCTGGTTTGTGTTGGAGCGTAACAAGGTCACGTTATAGAGGTTTCGTAAACGAACGAATCTCACTCCGCAAAGCTGAGAACCGACCGCAACTGGCCTACAGCTTACTCTAAAACCTCCCTCGAACCCATCCGGAAAAACCACCGCCCGTCCTTCCGGAAAAATAAGTTCTATCACTTTTGGGCAGAATATGTAAAACCACTATTTAATTACATAATGTAATTAACGACATTTAAAAGGAATTACTCCAGTGAACGTCCATAGTAACTCAATTGTACCCCCTTCAATAGGACGGGATAAACAAAGGCTGTAAAGTTAAAAACCATGCACTGAATATATGTGAAAATCATCCATAAAAGAATGTAACCAAGGAAATCAGGATTCATATCAATATAGATACAATAACATGGTTGTTGTCTATGAGTTTATCTTGGCCTATTGATTCATTTGGAGTAAGGATGGAGTAGGGTTATAATAATAATAAGGACAGGTGGTGAAGGAGTTTCCCCAATCACACCTTTCTTTTTTTATTGAAGAAGCAAATACAAAAAGAAATAGCAAATAAAAATATATAGCATGATATGTTGAGGGGGTTCCTGCTCTCACTTAATCCCCCTTTAGTATTCTGATATAATTAACATCAATTGCACAACATGAGAAAAGAAATATCAAATAAGATGGCATAATAGAATTAAATTACAAAAGTGAGGCTGGACTCGAGTTTGGTACAATTAGAGATAATACGTTGTCTAAGAAATAAATATTATTTTATGACAACACTTCAGTTTACCAAGCCATACAGGAGTTTTTGATCGCACACTAGGAAAAAATATTACTCGTTAACTTAAAATAAAAGGAATAGGGTTACAGATCGAATTTGCTAAAATATTAAAGTATTCCATAATTTAAATTGAAAAAATATCTACTATTCAGGAGTAAGTCTTTCATGGACCGAAGAATGATCAACGGCCTACATAAATACGACGTGGATGCTATTGACTTTGGACTCGTAATTTGTACATCCGGCCATCTATGTAAATCAAGGAAGTAATGGCATTAAAGGGTGTCCTCCTGGAGAGTGATTCCATTACGAAAATAATCACTTTAGGTTACATTTTACTGAAAATGAAGTATTCGGTGTTGAAGTCGTAGAGCATTTAAAAGTTGAAGAGGGGTGATGAGATAATACAAATAAAGATAAGTAGAAATAAAAATGGTTTGATTTCGCCATTCACCAAGAGTTTTTTATTTAGGTAAACAATGAGTGGGACTTAAAAGATGAAAAAGGAAATTCAATAATGCATGAATATGTGATAAGCTTTTCTAATGAAGTGAGTCTTGAAGAATGGAAATGAGACGGTTGGAATAAATGAAACGGTGTCATAAAACCAGGATGATGGCCAAGTAGACGCATCGAATAATTAAGAAAGAGGTTTTGTGAAGAGTGAGGAAGGAGCAAATGTGTAAAAAATCCTAAATGATTTCTTATCAGATAAGTTTTGAGACATGAAAGGCGGATGAAGACGGTCGTCATAAGAAAAGTAAGCGACAAAAACTACGAAAGAATATCTAATTTTTTAAGTTTAGTAATCAAGCAGACGTAGTATTGAAGGTTTTAACCTATGAAAAATGGAACTGAAGCAAGAGCTGCGTTCAGCTAATCCCAGGTTGTATCAAAAGTAATAGCGGGCTTCATTTAAAATAAATGCATATGTGCAAAAGGTAGTGGTAAAGAGATTTCTATGTAAATAGGCATATTTTTATTTGGATTTTTTGTTGTAACAAAACTATCTTTGACGATCATGAAACTGCAAGCGATGAAAGAAAACACATGAATTAGGAAAGAATATGTTAATTCAAAAATATTTTAAAAATTAGATAAATACGCACATCCTGCATTAATTGGGGGAAGCAATTAATGAAATAGCTGCTCGGTTTTGCAAATTTTAAAAGTAGTGCTCAATGTAGATAACATTCATTAAGTAACGATTCATTGTAAAATTGCAATTATCTATAACATATTCCAAAAAACGGAAATAAATGTTGTTATTATTAACTTTTATAGCGTATTTGTGAATCCAATACAGCTATCGATTGCAGGAACATTAATTTGAGTGAAAATTCACGTTGGTTTATATTTCACGTTAAATATTGCAGAGTATTTCATGCTAAATATTTAATACTTTGGTTTAAACCTTATTTTTCGTTTTCATGAGATTCAACATCAAGTATATTGGCATTGAATATCAAATATTCAAAAAGTACGTCCATCAGGAAATTAATTTTCGTTTGTTGATTTATGGCATCCATAGGTTTCCACAACAACCGCATTGCCTCGAAAATGCATCCCTTGTCCATTTGTAAAAATGGATGATTACCGTCTCCAACAGGCGTACAGACACTCATTTAATCCTCCAGAAAACATCATATATATTCACCTAATCAACTAGAATGATATTTGTTTCTGAGTTGTTGCTTGTACCCAAACATAATGCCATTCCATATCGCAGGGAAAAGTTTTAATCAATTAAGAATGACGATATTTTTTTAATTATGGTGTTTTTTTTACTTTTATTATTGTGATTAACCTACACAAATAGGTATATGGTGGTGGAATTTTATCCACCAGTTAAAATAAATTCACAAACAAAATCAATAAGAAATTTCCATCAAAAAATGATACTCTACAGCCATATTAATAATTTGCAGCTCAATACAAGCAATCAATCACAGAGCTCATTTAAAAAATAATCATTTAAGGAAAATCGCCAAGACTCAGACACATTACCTTTAAATTTTTCCTTTCAGCCAAAGGACTGCGCTCAAGACAAACAGTAGTCAACGTACACTTCCTGTAAAGAATGAAATGACGAATACTTTTGTTAGTCCATTTTGTAAGAAGTCCTACTACGGCCGAGGAGTACCTCAACACATCGATCAATTAAGCCTGTAGAGCAAAATTTTGACTCAAATACTCTAATAAATCCTCTCGACTCCACTCATGTTACAGTGTATTAGGAAACCCTACGTGGAGATTAAACATGGAAAGCTACGAACACAGTACTATGTTACACACTGGCTAACCAGAAAATTTTTAGAGAACAATTTTTGACTTTGGCTGCCTCTTCCTCTGCTTTGATCAGTCAGAGGCTGAGCGAAGCAAGAGTTAATCTGGAAAATCTCTTAAGAGAATAAATATTGCCCAAATTTTGAGTCGAAAATGTCAATCAAACCGTCGAAGCGGCCATATCCCATTCTGATCATTGCACAATGGCCTGGGTGATAACTATTTTGAGCTAAAATTAGCTATTCCACACAATACTAAATCGTAGTGACAATTAATAAAAAATGACACTCCGGAGATAAAATTGAGGTGATAATGTACATTTCCTTTCCAATGATGGATTGCTCATAACAAGTTTATATTCCGTATAAAACAAGCGGTTACATACTAACATACGTATTCTTAAATTATCTCTAGCAATAGCGAGCAATGGATACGGAAAAAATAGAAAAAATGAATATTTACATAAAAGGCACTGACTTCATAGGCCTATTGGAAAAGTGGTGGGAAGCAGAGACATCGGAAGGCTATTGTGGAGGGCGAATGATTCGGAGGGAAGAATGAGGAACGAAATACATTCACGCGCGCTTAATACTGCCCTCGGTCGTTATTTACGCGTCAACCCCTCTCCTCCTCCTCCTGGTCACCACACTACCACTCCAACCAATCCCGCCGAATAAAATCCATTCATTCGTTGATTCTGCGGTATTTTTGAATCAAAATGTAACCCTTAAAACCGCACAAAACTCACTCGCGTCCAACGTACCCACGCCGTCGACGTCCTTTGTTTGTCCACAATTACGAGGAGAGCGAAAGCTTTTATTTCCAGAATTAATAATTTCATCCGGACTGGCAAAAAATACGAGCGAAGAACCAAGCGCAATTTTTGGCATTCCGATAACTTTACCATTCCCGAGTACCACCGGCATCGCTCTCTCAATCCTCTCTTGTTTCCCACGGAAGACAACTCCGCGTCCACCCTATTTCTGCTCTACCCCCGTTACTTCCATGTTATTGTCATTCGAAATTTTTCCCAATCCCCATCTCCAATCAACACCCAATTTTTATATTTGTGTTAACCCCGATAAACGGATGGAAGTTGGTTAACTATTGGTGGAAATGGAGTGTAGGTTGTTAGAATACCTCGGAACGAGCGTTGAACTTTAATAAACGAGGATATTTTTAATATTATAAAATTTTCACCACTGATTTTTTAGTATTTTTCAATGATGCTCAAACGGAGAATTTATCGCCAGCACATATTTATTTACCATAAAATTCTAATCCTAACTAAATTACCATACAAAAATCTAATTAAAATTGATAGTATTTAACTGACTGCAAATTATCTTCAAACTTCGATAGCAGTGCTCTTCTTATCTGTAGGACATATATTTCAAAGCAATTCATTACTAATCTTGCGCCATATTGTTTCTGTATGTCGAACGTCTAACATTTACATGTTGTTCAACTCCTCAGTACATCTTAGTATCTACAAAAAATTAAGTCAGTTAAATGTTTTTCGAAGGACAAGGTGCTTCATTGCAACCAGAGTGCCCATTACTTTTCATTAGCTCCCACGATACTTTGGCATTTGGCTCATAATTAAAACGTGTTTATTTAAAAGAACTACGGCTTGAGAAAATAAAGAGATATGCGGGTGTTCGATTCTTCAAAACCTTTTTGTGGATATGACCATATTCCACCATGTATATTTAAGTATGATGGTTCATTCTTTGTGAGTTCTCTTTATTGGATGAATGATTTTATTCTTCCTCTCAGCTTGTATCGCAAAATCATTGGTAAAATATGCTCATATTTTACCATGAAGCTCTGGACCCAGAAAATATCACGAGCTAATTCCCTTCTTCCTCTCCCTCGCTTCTGACCGTTCTGTGCATTTTTTGAAAAAAAATATTCGCCATTCATTTCCGCCCTCTGATTGGGGTTCCGGTCGCCCTCGTCACTTCTCTGATCCCATCCAATCGCACGCAAGGCCTCTCTCCCTCTCTACACCTGCTTCCCTCCCCATTCCCATTTCATCCGCTCGTCCCGGTAAATGCCCCCCGTTGTGCGTAGATGCAAGTGTTCTCCCCACTCTCCACCCCCCTCTTCTCCACTTCCAACCCAATTAAGGCTCGAGGCGACGAATTCTTCGTCGGTTCCGCGATATGGCTGTCTACCGACCTTTTGAATCGCGTTGTCTCGGTGACGCTTGCTCCAGGCGGCGGAGGAATAGCCAGAGTCTCGCCGCTCGTATGACTGAATCATAATCATCTCGCGACGATGTGAGACTTATTAGTACACAACCATGCGCGCAACGGCAGCTGCAATGAATGGCAGTCATGAGCGTTGACACGCGCGAAAACAACAAGTGTCGTTTTATTACCTCACTGGCAGTTACCTGGATAGTGAGTGAATGGCATTGCGCCTACAAATGAGTGCACCAATTCATTTTGCCTTGAAAAATGCGAAAATGTGAAAGGCAGTATCAGCTAAGCGTGAAGGTTTAATTTTTCGAGTTAATATAATCGGTTTTCTGGAGAATTTAAGACAAATATTAAATATTCGCAGAAGAGTTTGAACTAACAAATAACGCAGATGCTTTATAATAGTTTTTCAAAAGATTTTTTCAAATTTATTTATCTTTATGTCTGTAATTTCCTCTTCACCCTTCATCACATTAACCCATTAGGCTTTCTAAAAATAATTGTTTGAGATATCAGAAATACTATTCATGAAACCTCAAGCTTATTCATTAACGTTAAAACTTGGAGGAAAATATAAAAAATATGTAACAACTTGAACAATAATGAAATAATACTTTATTTGAAATAATCAAAGACGGCCACGATAGTAAAATAATAACCAGAGGACTTGGAGAAGAGTGTGATGATTGTTATACTGAATACTGAGATTAAGTCATTTAACTTAAAGAAATTAAGTGATGAACGAAGCCATTTTTTTCACGTGCGATAACAAGTCAGATTAACGCAATTCGACCGAGCTAGGGGGGGGGGGAGGATAATATTTTGCATTAAAAGTAGTCTGGTGTGCAATCCCTTCTGCCACACATCGTAGCGTTGGTTTGCAGGGAGAAAGCTATGAATGAATGAATAAAGGAACCAAGAATAAATGCAAAAATTACATAGCATTGAATCCGGTTTTTTAAACTTCGAAAATGCTTTCCAGGGTATAAAGTGAAAGATAGATAGAAGGATAAAAGAATCCATCTCTTGTTTCGTTTAACTAAGAATGTAACCTACTGGATTAACTCAGAATTTTCTGGCAGTATTTTTCCAATATTTTTACCATACACAATAAATAATAAATGTAATCGTGAATAGCTTTCTCCTGGAGTGAGACTTATGTTCTTATAAGTAAATAAAATATAATTAGTATTATATCGGGCAATGCCTAAAACAAGAATCCGTTACTCCTACAAAAATCAAGTAGCAATCACGAAAATCAAAAACAGAAGTAAAAAACAGCAAAAATAAGCAACACATTTTTACAAGGATGCAACCTCATGCCAGTACTATTACTCTTTTACATTCTCTGTCCGACTGCGGAATAATACAGGGAAGTGTCTCAGCAAGATTCTGCCAAACTTCTCTAACCTACCTGCTATCTACCCTGTACTCTTCACTCGAGGTCTAGTAATATAGCTGCCACGACTAAATTCCTGCCGTACTGTAGCAGTAGATATAATGTTCTATTTAAATATTCAAGGAACGTAGCTACGGTCGTGAATTGATGTAAACAAAAAATGCCGAGACCGTAAACTTGTAAGTTACGGTCTCGGCATTTTTTTTGTTTACATAGTGTTATATATTTCATGCTTTTAGAGTATTTACTGCTTAAGGGTGTAGACTGAGTGTATCCTTTCGCGGTTCATGTATATTGTTTAGCAGCAGGTAACAAATTCTATATTCGTGGGAGATGTAGGCAATTTAGAAATGTAGGCAATTTTTCATTTTTTGGGATTATAAATTTAAGATGGAACGCTTTCGTTTTGGTCTCCTTTTGCCAGATTATCCACAACGTGCGAATACGCAGTGCTTCGGACTGCGCCGCAGATAATGGTGCAGGAGCACCAAGATCGAAGGCTACTGCAGTAGGAAATGGGGCTCCAGGGATGGAGGAAAAGTCGAATGCCATCCGCGCCAGGAGGACTGCACGAGTTCGCCCGTATTTGAGAAACGGTTGGGCGATCGCAGAGTTAACTCTTGTCCTATTCCCCAGTGTGTCTTAGGGGTGGACGATACAGAGTTCAGCGCACCACCTGAGTGAATGCATCAGTAGTTGAGTGGTCAATCATTTATCATTATCTATTCAATTGCAAGGGTAACTTACTAATTGAGCGGTCCTGTATCGGTGAAGTCAGAGCGCAGGTAGGATAGCAACCTGGAATCCTAGTGACTTGGACGTGGACTGGTGAGGATGCGGGGAAGAGAAGGGGAAAACAACCGGTTGGCGCTTCCGGTCACCTGCGAGACAGACCGGAGAAAGCGCGGACGGAAGGTAGGGGAAGGACAAGGATGGCGCTTCTGGTCTCCTACGAGAGAGATTGGAGAGCCCGGGTAAAGCAAGGAAAGACAACGATGGTTGGCGCTTCTGGTCTCCAACGAGGGAGACCGGAGAGAGCGCGGGCGGAAGGCAGATGAAGAAAAAGGTACCGTCACTCAGACCCGGGCACAAAGGGCAGCCTCGATCATTGCCCGAACAACGGAGTAGGCTAGGGGGCAACAGGAATTGATTGGGGAGGCCGGGTGACTACTACTGGCAGGTGCCCACCTCATGTCATGTCGCTGATTTTGGGTTCTGCCCTGCCACAATTGAAAGAGTGTCGCTTCTCTGTAGGTCCGACGACTGGGAAAGATACTATACGCCGTGGAGGGGATTAGAATCTGGGGAGACAATTTCAATTCCCGTCTCCAACAGGTGCCAGGTGCTGTCGGAGGGAAGGACTGTCGCGTCTGCTCCTCCTACGCCTACTCCGAGACCGCTGCTCAGGCAAAACGGTCGGGGCACGGGAAGGGAGGGAATAATTATCGTCTGTGCCTCTAAGGTCCGCTGTACGAGTATCGTACTCGCTCGTATTACGTATCCTTTACGACTTGACGTTTTTATTTTAAAAACAAACCACTTTTCTTTTCCACATAAACTTTTTATTCTCACGACCCAGGTCTCGTTATAGCATAACATCATCAGGTGTCAGGTGTGACCTGATGACGTTATGCTAAAACGAAACCTGGGTCGTGAGAATAAAAAGTTTATGTGGAAAAGCAGTGGTTTGTTTTTTTTTAAAGGTCAATATGAAGATTTCCCACCAAGTTATGCCAGAAACTGTTTTATTTATCCTTTACAACATAAGATCCAACGAAGAACCACAAGGATCCTGACCTCCAATATTGAGGTCAGGATCCTTGTGGTTTTTTAGGGGACGGGGTTCCCTAGGTGACGCAGTGGTGAAGGCGTACGCACGGTACATGAAATGGTCCAAGCCGCGAAATTTGCAGAGGTAGGGAGGGATATGCCACGCACCGGATCCAAATGAAATCCAAATTCGAGAACCTGTATTCGGAGGTGAAGCGGGTAAGGTTTAGGCTCCTATTATATTTTAGCATATGTTCAATCGATCCTGGGGTTGACCGAGAAAGCATGATTTGGAGTCGAATAGAGGGGTTAAATGGTAGCATAGGAAATCATTGCCAGGGGAGTCTCAACCATTTGGGAGTTTATTATACAAACGAGGCATTGCAGAATGTAGCTTGTAGGAAACACAGGCACGCGACAAGAGTTCAGTATTAATGTTTAGTGTTACTCCAAGTCGAGAAAATCAACTACATAATATTAAATTGGCATGGTATTAAAGGCAAAAGAGCTTAAGTCGAATGTAATCGTTATTCCAAAGTATCGATGATGACAAAGTTTTTACGTTCGAATTTTCTTAACACAGTTCGCTAATCCATTTTCCAGCACAGTTCTCCAGTAAAATCTAATGTGATAGCACACCATGATGATTGAAGCGGTGGTGGAAAACGTGAATTTTAGATTAGATTTTTTCCGTATAATTATAACTTACCATGTATGGTACCCTTTACTTATTTATAGGCTAACATCCTATGGTTATAATATACATATATATATATATATATATATATATATATGTGTGTGTGTAAAAAACTTAGAAAGTAACACACAGCACGAGAACACATAAAAAGAACACTCACAATACTATCTTTATGTGTTCTCGTGCTGTGTGTTACTGTCTAAGTTTTTTATTCAACACTTCCGTGTTACTTCGAAGAAATCAATTATATGTATATGTGTGTATATATATATATATATATATATATATATATATACACTACTTTTGGAAAACCCACAAACATGTAATGTAATTTCACTGATAGTCCTAACAAACACAGAAACCAAAACACACAAAAGAGGGACTCACTGGTTCTCGAATTTTCGGTGGTCCAACCACCTTTCTCAAGAGGAATTAGGAACAGAACTGAGGCAGAGGAGGGCCCGAAAGCAGTGGTAGGAAGGAGAAGGGGAAATGGGGGAAAAGAGGGGAAAAGAAAGGAAAAGGGGGGAAAAAAGGGGGGGAAGGCATTCGAGGTGAGGAGTTTGGAGGGGTAGTGTATGGCGCGGGAATTTTAAAAAAAGGGGATGAAATTATATGCATAAAGGGGGCAATTAATGTCTAATATTAATACCTGGGCGATTACAGGAATCCAAGAGCCAGATGAAAGCTAGCTCTAATGTTATATATATATATATATATATATATATATATATATATATATATATATATATATATATATATATATATATATATATAATATTAGTATCCTGTAAGGCACCACTAGGGTGTTTGGTAAAATTTGAATAAACGCCAGACCAATATTGGCGTGAGTATTTCTACTCTTACCGCGGTCGGGAAACGTTATTCTGATCCCTCATCTTTAATGGAAAAAATTACATTTTTAATCTGTTCTACTTAATATTTCTAATTGTTGACATTGTTTGATTGACATGAGCATCTCTCCTTTCGTATTACGATGGGGATAATTATACATTTTCAGCATCAATACTAAGGAGACGTCCTTCCAAAATATGCTTGAGACTTAATCTGTAATTTAACCTTCGCTTTGTGAGTGATTCCCAGCCTAGCTGCTCTAATATTTTGGATACGTTACTAAGTACTAACTACATAAGAACGCTTAACAAATTTAGCTTCTCTACGCGTTCCAATTCGCCAATTAATACAACTTCGTGAGAATCCTATATTCTTGCAGCATATTCTAAATAAGGCCTAACGAACGATAGATAACATTTCTCATTGAACCTTTCATCACATTTACCCAATACTCTTCTAATATATACTAAATTTTTATTAGTCCACATATTGTTATTTGTCCACATATTCCCCTAAGCGTTATTAGGGGTGTATAAGTTTTCCTCTTATGTTTTAGTATTTTCAGATAAGGCAGGTATCAGGAACGGAGAAAGAGTATGTGTTGATGCTGTGAAAATCACTTTAAAAGCTTTACGAGTACGTACAAATGTAACGAGAAAAACATAATCGTTTGCTTTTTTTACCGGTCATCCGATTTCTTTTTACTGGCTACCTAATTCTGACGAAAGACACACCTTAGATAACCAATAATCGAGTTTAATCCTTAAAAACAAAAAGCGCCATCACATTGGTGGTTTATCGGTCTTCAATGGACTGGGATACCTACTTCATTGATAACGCAGCGGAAAATCGAGATTCATGCAATGCAAACATTTATATGCTAACCACCACTTCAATGTATCGAACAATGAAACACTAAATAGGTTTCCCTTAGGGACAAGATAGAGGGCTTAAAGACAAGAGGAATAAGGGCCACAGTTACGATTCAAAATGAATGGTTACTCCCGCAGCTCGGCCGCTCTTTGAGGAATACTTAAGCTTACCATTATTGCCTACTGGAATAGTTCCAGCGCTCATAGTTAAAGGTTTCCTTAGTTTTCAATCTAGGAGAGTCCGTGAGTTAGTATTATTCCTTTTTGACTCGTATTTTTGTCCCTTATACTGCTGATTTCGTAGGTCTTTCTCCGATGATAACCATCGATAGCACTTCTAGTACACACAGATATGCACCCAAAGTGGTAGGACTGATTTTCTCTGGCGCAAAGGAAACGGTGGAGGGGAGTTTGCTTTGCAAGGTAAGGTGGAGGGGACTCTTAGCAATAGACCGACACCGACTTCAGTCGCCTGCGGGCTGTCATTGAGTGAGGACACTGTTTTTAGTGAAGCGGGTTTTTGTCCGCGTCAAAAAACAAAATGAATATGAATTTAGAGCAACGTTATTCCGTGAAGTTTTGTGCAAAACTCGGGAAGACGGCAACTGACACCCTCGATATGATCAAGCAGGCTTATGGAGACACTGCCTTAAGCCGTTCCACAGTACTTAGTTGGACAAGTTGTTTAAAGAGGGTAGGGAGCTCGTTGAAGACGACCATTGCTCCGGACGGCCGTCGACGGCAAGAACCGACACGAATGTAGACAGAGTGAGGACACTGCTGAACATAGACCGACGCTTAACCAGTGAAGAAATTGCAGACCAGTTGGGTCTGTCTGCATCCAACGTCTAACGCACTATTTCACAGGATTTGGCCATGCGCAAGGTGTGCGCCAAGATGGTGGGAATTCTGAGTGTCCTGGCCAAATACGGCGTTGCCACGTTGCCGCACACGCCCTATTCTCCCGATCAGGCACTACCGGACTTCTTCTTCTTCCCCTGATGAAAAGGCAGCTCAAGGGACGACGTTTTGACTCGATAAAGGCCGTTCAAGAGGCTTCGACGAGAGTCATCAACGGCATCCGCAAAGAAAATTTCCAGCGGGCGTACGGGAAATGGGAGAAACGTAATACTAAGTGTGAAGCAGCCCAAGGAGAGAACTTTGAAGATAATTAAGTCGATGTTAGAATATCGTCAAAAAAATTCTTGTAAAAAAAACAGTCCTACCACTTTTGGGTGGGACCCTGTATAACTGTCCATCAAATAAGGATTGATTTTATTAGATAAACATATTTATGTTTTAATTATACATTTTCAGCTCATTTTAATAATGCTACGATTATTTGTTAAACAATGTAACAATAACAGGGTAAGCATGGAAAATAATAAAATGGTATAGTGAACAAACATCCGGCAAAATGAACCTGAAATTACGCCTAAGTTAAGGCTAAAGTAACTAGAGTTTACCCAGACTATATCTGATTAGCCAGCTATTCTCTTTTGGTTGATGGTAAGGATATTATTGTTGATATACCATATAGTGTAAATGTAATGATTTATAACAAAGATGTCATTTGCAGCTTCATCCCTTTCAACACTAAAATCTTTAGATCAAAAGTTTCGTTTTGGCATAACTCAATTACAACGTACACACGTATTTCTTGATAAGTAAATTTAAAAATGTTTATCGGTATTTAAAAAAACAATTTTAGGCTTTCTGATCAATATAATATGTTTATGAGTGCGTTATGTACCTTTAATAATATGCCAACCAAACATAAAGTATACATTTAATTGACTAGCACTCATATTTTTGAACATCAAAACATTTCTCAATTAACGAATTTTATGAAGAAATCTCCAATGGAGAAATTAAATTATAAATATTTTATATTTAAAATAAAAATTTCCCAGTAAATTTCCAAATCTCGATTAAAATAAACCACCAACGATTTCAATTGTTCCTTATCGCCAACACTAGTTATCATAATGTAATAGTGATAATATCTGTTGCTTGATGATAGTCTGCAAATATTAAAATCAGTGGAGCTTATTGGAATGAAAAGAGCGAAACAATGCCACGTATACTATATTTTTAATTTATATTCACAATTCAAATGATTACCTCGGCTTTCATCAATTTATCAAATAAAATATGTGAAGCGTGGTTTTGTGCATCAATTAGGGACCTATAAATAACCTAAAAGCTTATGAATTAATTTTAAAATTCAACATATCATATTCTTTTAGTAGACATTATTGAATAATATATACATCAAATTATTCACATTTCAGGCAATTTTAGTTCTAACAACCATACGTTTTAGAGATCTTTAAAAAATTGAAGCGAACAGTTCTTCTGTTCAGACTTTCGGCCAAATGTTTTTATGAAAAAGGATCTTCTTAGAAAATCAGAATAAAAGATATACATCAAGAAAAATCGCTCCCCGAAGCTCATTTAAGGCTGAAGACTGAATGTAAATTCTGGATGAATCACAACTATCACCAATGATTTCATTTGAATAGTTCGACTTAATTTCTTTGATATAATTTTTAATAGTTCGACTTAATTAGACACTTAATTTCCTGTTGAAGTAATTTTCTGATTAAATACGATGTTAAAACAGGCAGAAAGGGAATTGGATTGATGATCTTCCTGATATCTACAAATGTAAGAAATGTTACCATATTGACCGCGAACACTAATCCTATACTCTCATCTACACACGATTTTAGCTATGTAGGAACATACGTTATCATTCTATACCTGATGATGGCCAGCTGAATCTGGTTGTAATTAAATGATTTTATCTTGTATCAAATAAAGTCTTCCAGATTCGGGTAGCATGTGGTAGGGTAAAAGACGAAGGTGGCCATCCGATGGGCTCCAAGAAAATGTCGAGGGACTTGAGGTGCTAACGGAAATGAGTCATTAGCGAGGGTTAATTTCTCTTCCAGCAAGGAAAAAGCTTGACCTAGGATAGCCAATCCTCTGTTTTGTTAATTTCGATTGTTTTAGAGCCAACCTATAAATGAAAATGAAATACCCGATGAAAAATTCTATAAGGTCGGTGCGACACTGACAAAAAGTTAAGGAAAAGAATTGTTAATATTTAACATGAAGTCACCAAGAAGAAGAAATTCCATTGCACGAGCTATTGATACGAAATAAAAAGCACTTTTCAATTAAATATGTAATTTGTTGAAGGGTGGTAAAAATTACCGTTTAATATTATTATTCCAACACGAGTTGTTATTATTCTCTGTATATTACAATATTGTATAAAATATGTGTGCATGACAATTTTGTATAAAATAATTTTTTCAGCATTATGAGTTATAAGAGATCGCTAATTCAACCAAAATTATCTCAGGGCATAGCTCCAGAAATGCTTCGAACATACAAGCGGTATATATGAGAACTATATAAGACCATAAGATTTTCTAATTTCAAATTTGATCCCGAAGCTGAAAAAGTGTAATTCAGTTAAAAGAATACGAGAAAATTACTACAAAATGTATAATTTTACTTGCAGCCAAGGTAATTCTAAAAGGCATCAGTATAGGGTTGCAAAATAGCACAAACAACTACCTAGGCGAATACCAGGGACTAAGCTCATTCTTATTCTTAAGCGCTATCAGGCTTTAAGGAAATCCTTGCGATGGTTGGCAGGGTAGCATATTATAAATGCAAGGCTGGTGACATCACATCCCCTTCCACAAATCCTTGCGACAGCTTATCTAGATGTAGCTGGGAATAATAATAGAAGTTGGGAAGAATATTAAATAGGTTAGGTTTGTAGATAACCAACCAAGAGTAAAGGAGACCGTCCAGGGACTGCATTTTATTATTGTGTACTTCATAGTAAAAATGCGATAGATACTATATGAGATGGATATTTGTCATAATTGTGAAAAATTAATGATTCTCCAGAAGCAGGAAATTTAAGTTAACCATCAAATAGGAGAGAATAATTAAAGAAAGTGGAGCAGGTCATGTATTTGGATCGACTTTCACAGGAGAAGGGCCAATGAAAAGGTAACATTCATTCAAATTAATCTCCTAGAAATGCACTAGCAAAAAGGTTTTGGAAAAAATAGAACTAATTTCAGAATATCTGAATAAATATGTATCGAAATGATTGCTTATATGTTCAATGTTAAAATAGTGATATATTGATCGTAGTCTTTGAGGAAAGAGATTGAGCGTAGATTGAAGGCTTTTAAGATGTAGGTATGGCGGAGAATGGAGAAAATATCTTGGACAAGCAGACAGGTTTTATACAAAGTTGGCAAAGATACTTGTGAACATCCGAAATGGCAGAAGAAACGGATAGAGAAAATATTTACAAGATAGGTATGTTAAAGGGTGTGATAGAAAAGGAAACTGAGCAAGTGACGTAGAAAAGTGTGAGAAAACACTTGAAGTAGCATGCTGACAGCAGAGGTTACGTGAAAATGAAAAGAGTAATAATGTAAATACACAAGAAACGTAGCTACGGTCGTGAATCAATGTAAACAAAAAATACCGGGACCGTAAACTTGAATGGCACTAAGTAATTAAAAATAAATAAATAAATAACATTATAATAATACATTAAAAAAAAAAACAAATAAATAATAAAAACCACTACACACGCACGAAAATTCGAAACAAATTATAAAAAATAAAAAATAATAAAATAAATAAAAAATGATGAAACTAACTCACAACCACTCGATCACTGGGGTGAGTTACGACATAACTTTCCCTCTCGTGAATCACATTCACACACACACTCAGGGTTTGCAAGGATCCCTCCTATGTCAGTGGCCCGTCAACCACACATAAAAAGTAAAATTATAAAAGGATGTAAAGAAACAAATCAACTTACGTGAATACACAGTCACTCAATCACTCAGGTGTGCTCGAAATCAAGGACCTTTGTAATTCACAAATACTCACACGTTCAGGGTTTACCAGGATTCCTCCTAGGCCAGGGACCCGCCAATCACACGAAAATAACTTCACGGAAAATAAGGGACTTCGGTAAAAACGCAATCACTCAATCACTCAGGTGTATTGGACCTTGGTTAGTTATTTCTGTGTGATTGGCGGGTCCCTGGCCTAGGAGGAATCCTGGTAAACCCTGAACGTGTGAGTATTTGTGCATCACAAAGGTTCTTGATTTCGAGCACACCTGAGTGATTGAGTGACTGTGTATTCACGTAAGTAGATTTGTTTCTTTACGTCCTTTAATAATTTTACTTTATATGTGTGGTTGACGGGTCACTGACATAGGAGGGATCCTTGTAAACCCTGAGTGTGTGTGTGTGTGTGTGAATGTGATTCACGAGAGTGAAAGTTATTTCGTAACTCACCCCAATGATCGAGTGGTTGTGAGTTTGTTTCATCATTTTTTATTTATTTTATTATTTTTTTTTATAACCCTCCAATGGACTACAACCTTGTCGTGGTGAAAGGGCTTGTGTGTTCCGATGACCCCTAGAGCTGTGCTGGCGGGAGTAATGATAATTAATCCTGGAAGGGTCACCCATGCCAGATAGGTCGAAGGTTAGGAGCCAGACGAAAGGTAATCCACGCAGCGTCTGTTCCTCAGTGAGGCGGCTGCAATGGCGTCTGACCCCAGTGGGGCGGCCATTAAGTGATGGTGTCACGTTAAAAACACTATTGAGGAAGGCAACGGGAAACCACCTCAATTATGATTCCCAAGAATATTATGATGGGCACTATAGATAATATGAGTCCTGGCAACTACGGGACACGGCCCAAGAGGCCGTGTGTCGTGCCCGGCAGCGGGAGAGGCAAGGCTTCCGCGGTCGTCATCCCACGAAACCCTTGCGGGGAAGGAATAACTCCAGCAGGACAGAAGACTCAGAAGAAGGCGAAAGTAGTTAGAATAGGAACCTGGAACGTCAGGACAATGTTGAGGAGAGGCAAATTAGAAAATATTAAGCGAGAGATGGAAAGAGGTAACATAGATGTTTTAGGCCTCTGCGAGGTGAGATGGAAGGATAGCGGGGATTACTGGAGTGACAATTATAGAGTAATATACAGCGGCGGGGATGAGGGCCAACGAGGGGTTGCCGTAATTTTAAATAAAGGGGTAGGAAGAAGCGTAGTCAACATAGAGCAAGCGACAGATAGAATTTTACTCGTAGAGATTAAAGCAGAGCCGACGAACTTGGTCATTATTCAGGTATACATGCCACCGAGCAACCACAAGGAGGAAGAAGTCGATAGGATGTATGATGAGTTAGAGGATATCATCGCGAGTGTTCCTGCAGGGAAATATTTGATAGTGATGGGGGATTGGAATGCGACGGTAGGCGAAGGAAGAGATGGTGGTGAGGTGGGGGACTATGGGTTAGGCACGAGGAATGAACGCGGGGAGAAAGCAATTGAATTCTGCAGGAGACAGGGGTTAGTCATCACTAACACATGGTTTAGACACCACAAAAGGCGTAGGTATACATGGAAAATGCCAGGTGACTCAGAAAGGTATCAGTTAGATTATATTATGGTTAGGCACAGGTTTAGGAACAGTGTGATAAATTCGCACAGTTTCCCAGGAGCGGATGCGGACTCTGACCACAATTTAGTTGTTATGAAATGTAATGTTCGTTTCAAGAAGATAAGGCAAGGGCGGCGGGTTAAAAAATGGAATTTAGAAGCAGTAAATGAATTAACGAGGAAGGAGTATCAGGAGGCTGTAGAGAAAATGATGGATGACGGTAAAGAACTGAGTGGTATCGAAAAAAAATGGGAATGTATCAAGAAAGGGATATTGGAAGCCGCTAAAGACACTATAGGAACCGTTAACGGGAAAAGGATAAGGAAATCATGGGTAACGGATGAGATGATTGCGAAGATGGATGAGAGAAGAAGATGGAAAAATGTAAACACAGAGTTAGGCAAAATGAAGTACAAAGAGTTAAACAATAAATTGAGAAGGGCCACAAATAAAGCAAAAGAAGAATGGTGGAAAACGCAATGCGAGGATATGGAAAGTTTACAGAAGAAGGGTTAAATTGGTGCTCTATACAGCAAGGTTAAGTTATTATCGGGAAGTAAGAAGGCAAGAGAGGTGCTAACAGTTAAAGATAAATGGGGTAAGATAATAGTTGAACCAGGAAAAATCCAAGAGAGATGGAAGGAATATATAGAAACACTGTATGGTAAAGAACTTAGGCCGACAGGGTTAGACATAGAAAAGGAACATGACGTAGAAGAAGATAGCTTAGGTCCAGGCATACTCGACGATGAAATAGAAAGGGCATTAAAGGAGATGAAAGCAAATAAGGCTGTGGGGGTGGACAATATTCCTGTAGAAATGTTGAAATGTTTAGGGAAAGGTGGGAAGAAGGCCCTAAATGGACTGATTCGTAGTATCTATAAGGAAGGAATCTGGCCGGAAGATTTTGTGAGATCGGTGTTAGTTCCTATTCCAAAAAAGGCAAAGGCTTCGTCATGTGAGGATTACAGAACAATAAGTTTGATATCCCACGCAGCTAAAGTTATTCTCAGGATCATCAACAAAAGGATAGAGAGTAAGGCAAATGATTACTTAGGGGATGATCAGTTTGGGTTCAGGAAAGGAAGAGGTACGCGTGATGCCATTGCAGTAATGAGATCACTAGTCGAGAGGAATATAGAATACAATCAGGACGTTTTTGCCTGTTTTGTAGATTTCGAAAAAGCGTTTGATAGAGTGAATTGGGAAAAATTAATGCGTGTATTGCAGAAAATAGGAATGGATTGGAGGGACAGGAGACTGATCCGCAACCTGTACATGTCTCAGACTGCTCAGGTGCGAGTGGGGAACGGAGAGTCTGGATGGGCAGTGTTAGGAAGAGGTGTAAGGCAGGGTTGCCCATTGTCACCGGTACTGTTCAACGTATATGTAGAGGAAATGATTAAAGAGGCATGGGAAGAACTGGAGGTAGGAATGAAAGTCGGAGGGGAACTCGTAAAATCGGTTAGGTTTGCTGATGACCAAGCATTAGTTGCTCAGTCAGCCAAGGGGTTGCAAGCATTGTTGAGTGAATTGGAGGTTCAGTGCGATAAATATGGGATGAGAATCAATATTAATAAAACAAAGGTTATGCGATTTTCCAGAAAGAAAAAGGCTAAGCTAAATATTAAAATAGGCGGGGAAAGAATAGAGCAGGTAGAACAGTTTACATATCTCGGAAGTGTTTTGGACCAATACGGTCAAAGTGGTAGGGACGTAAGGAGAAGAATTGCGCTAGGCAAGGAGGCTTTCTTAAGGAGGAGGGAGTTGATGACGGGGACGTTGAGTAGGGATGTTAAGACAAGACTCGTAAAAACTATGATATTGAGCGTAGCTATGTACGGCGCGGAAACGTGGTCGCTGAAGCAGGAGGATAGACGTAGATTGGAGGCTTTTGAAATGTGGGTGTGGAGAAGAATGGAGAAGGTGAAATGGACCGAAAGGAAAACAAATGAGGAAGTACTGGAAATGGTGGGTGAGGAGAGGGGTTTGTTGAGAGAAATCCTATGGAGGCAGGAAAAATGGATGAAAGGCGTATTGAGCGGTAGTGGAATGTTGAAGAGGGTAATAGAGGGGAGAATGTTGGGCAAGCGAGGTAAGGGTAGGAACAGGATAGGGATGTTGGACGGGATGAAGGGAGGAAAGAAGTACACCGAGATGAAGAGGGACCTGATATAGATTAGTTTGCTAGGTGGGGAGTCACAAAATGTTTATTTGATAGTTGTGTCCATCCAAAAACCTACCTTAACCGGTAGATTACCTAATAATAATAATAATTTTTTATAATTTGTTTCGAATTTGTGTGCGTGTGTGTGTGGTGGTTTTTATAATTTATGTATTTATTTTTTAACATTTATTATTGCAATTTTTTTATTATTTTATTTATTTAAATTACTTAGTGACATTAAAGTTTACGGTCGGTCCCGGTATTTTTTGTTTACAGAGTAACAATATATGGCAAAGAAATAGTTCTCTCGATATTTAGAAATTAAAAAAGTTATTTGAAGCATTCAAAACCCGCCCATTAATGAGTACAATACCTCGACTAAAATTAATGTCAATTGACGAATTTATTTTGAGAACGTCACCGGCAAATTAATATCCAAACTTATTAGTATCCCAATTAAAAAAATAACTTTTAAACACACTTGATTACAACACCCAATATTTAAAGTATTTTTTCATATTGTCCAGGTTAATTCATTTTCCCCATTTAATGACGATTCTTATTTAAGTAAGAAATCACAAATATTAGATTTGTATTCAATGTTTTCATTCATAACTATGTGAAAAGCCATTATCGATGAAGTAAAAATCACAAAATACTTTACAACATTTTTGTCATCTGATGACGACATCAATGCGTCGAAACTAGTAGTACCCCATAAAAACTAGTATATTGTTTCCTTTATTTTAGTGAAAAATTGTAGTTTTTTTCAATAAATATATTTAATATTACCCTTAACCAATTGAGTCACCGTCAGCATCAAGGTAAGAAGCGTTATTGCCGATTCATACAACACTTCTGGACATAATGATTTTACTATCACGTTACCTTGGAGGACGCGAGTAAATGCTGCGTACGCATAAGAGTTTCCTTAACAAATGTAATACGAATTTCGCATGCCATTAGAAAAATATAAATCATTAATTTATTCTTTTTTATTAAATGAATTAAGACAAACAACACGTGAAAGTTTTTCAGTACACAATATTGAAGGCAAAGTATTTTGTGATAATAGATATAAATAATCGATTTCGTTATGAATTATTCATGACGGCAACAGGAGGGCAATTTTGTTTTTTCCAAGTCAAGCAAAATATCATCAATTATATTCAGATTTTTATTTCAACTTCTGTTTTTTCGCATATTTCACAAAATATCGGTTTTTCGTTTTCATTAGCCACTGACAAATATTTTTACTGCAATAAAAAAGTGCGATCCATGAAAAATATTGTTATGTACTATACAGAACATTGAACTCCATACCACATCTGGAAATAAAGTTAAAAATGGCTGGAGAAAATTATAATTTTATTTTACCAATCCATCATTTGCCTGCAATACAGGCTTTTCAGCTATGTTTATGAAAATATTAATCCTGTTCCTCAAACTTATCACTCTTAAGCATCGCCTTCACAAATTTTCATACGTAAAGAACACGTTGAATATCTGAGTATTCTTCTGGGCGTGATACGTTGTATTAGATTTATTTCTTATATCGTTTTCAGAACATCTAAGAAACACCCACCTCCTCAAAATGTCAACGAAAATTAACGTGTAATTTACTGCTGCTTTCCTGATAAAACCGGATTCGAAAAGTGCAAATTTATTAGGCATATAAACTCACCGCTACATTTTTTTCAATTCGACACTAAATAGTCCGCAATATACAGTTAACGATATTCTCAGAATGAACACTCTCCTTTATTTACATCAATCAGTAAGCTCATATGTACATTATAAAAAAAGGTGTGTTAATCCCCTCTATATATTTTAATCGACTTTCTTTATAATAACCTTAACCTAAGAGTAAGATCCCGAAACATAGAAAAGTACCGGCGATATCTGAATATTTCTATAGAATCAGCAATAAACTTTTCATTCCAATCAATTTTCCAAAAAGGTAACGGTTAAATTATCCGTATTGTAATCGAAGGGAGCATTAACGTAAAGTTTTATCAAGTGTATCAAATAATATCCATTTCCATGCCATGGATTATCTTTTTTCTGGTTACGGATTGACGGTATTATTCACATCAAAAATATGTAATAGGTGAAAAAACGATATTTTATGGTCACAAGGTATTCATTCTAAGTTATGAGAATTGACCTCAATTTTCCTTGTCCTCAGTCCTTTATCATGTGACTCCCTAATGAACAAGTCAAGAATTTTACGACCACCATATATACGTATATATATATATATATATATATATATATATATAGGTGTGTGTATGTATTTATACAAAGGCATGCATATATATATATATATATACATATATATATGGGTATATATGTACGTATGTAGGTATGCACACATGTATGCATACTCACATTTCCAGAGATGGAGAAGGATAGGTGGGCACTCTATTCCGTTCTCATAATATGTCCGGGATGAATAAATTTTATAAATCGCTTCCAATTTGCTATCCCCCATTCTAACCCCGCCATATCTCCTCCACTAACCCGTTTCTACCCTTTTTCTGGCAGAAGTTTCAATTTCACGCCCACTGGCCATCGTATAAATCCACATGATGTGACCGTGGGCTCGGAGGCCCGAGGAGTTTTGGGAGTTCGGTCGTTGAGGAGGGTTGAAGAAGGGCTGGAGACTGTTCGTTGGGCGGGACATGGCCAAGGGAAGGTGAGCGAACGGAGGGGGAGAAAACGTCCCGCCAGGGTAAGCTTCGGGAAGGGGCGCACGGGAAAGACGGCGGTAAAGGGACGATAAGGGTGCAGATTGGACGCGTGACGCGGAAACTCGCTCCTTCCTGTCCGTTTGCCCGCGAAACACTTATTCGGACAGGGGTGGATTGAGATTCCTGGACGACAATGGTCGTGGTGGTGGCGCTGGTACACTACACCACCCTTAGTGCTCATTGCCTGAGAGGAATTGGCTTTCTTGAACTAGCGGGGAACGGGCCTTCGGGCCGCGTCCGCATCCCCGTGCGCCTCGCCGCTTCTAGCTCTCCAACTTGAACCGACTTTTAACTGTTCATCTTCCTCCCAATGGTTGAGGCCGAAAAAGGGAACGGTAAATGCATCCATCGCAAAGAGCTAGAAGTCGGTAGAGGAGGAATTCCCTATTTTTTTGTTCCTTTTGGAAGCATTCATTCACAGCGGGAGAAGAGTGAGTCCTGAAGTTGTGTTGAGTGTGTGTGAACCTGTGTGCATATATATATTGAAAAACTAGGTAAACTTGCAAAAAAATTAGAGTGTGGTTCAGAACAGTATGATGAAGAATATATACAAGATGAAACCCTGTATCCGAGTGAACATTAGGCATTAAGCATTTAAGAGAAAGCATAATTCTAACCGAACCTCGAGAGAAAGGTTGATTCCTTAGGAAGCTCTTTTTCAAATTACCTTTCAAGTATAAATGACATGGAAGTTTTAAGACAGGAAGGGGCAAATATTAATACAACATCCCCTCCATTGGGTCAAAAGAAGATATGTCTCATTAAGAAAAACTAATGCCATTGTGATGGCTCAGCAAACATTTCCACGTAGAAACTCGGGAATTTGAAATGGAATCATAGACCAAATACTAGCATTCCATGACAGTGACATTAATACATAACCTATGAGATCAAATATAACGTAGGATCTATACAAATTTACCGAAGGAATTTCTAAATATCGCGGCAGAAGAATGATTGGAATTTGAATGCGAGGAACTGGTATACATTTTGAAATAGACTCATGATGACCATATAAGCAAACAAAGCTTTCAATCAAAGAAAGTAAATTTAAAATTGGTAAATTTAAAAACATATAAGAACTAGCTTAAAAAAATAACAATATTATTTTAAATTTTCTAGTCAAAACAATGAGCAGGTTTGACCTGTTACACTCTTTCAGTTCTTCCTCGAGCTCTTCCTACAGGTGCAATCTTGTATGTGTAATTTAAAGATTAATTGCAGGATATCGACTATCCGACTAGTGGATTATGAAAACACAAGCATTTTTTGAGGTTTTATTGTTGAAATTCTTCTTATTGAATGAATGCAATTTTTCCTTCTCAAATCTACCGGAATCATAATTTTTACTTATAAAAACGCCCGGGTTATGCATTAAAATTAAACCTTGGAAATTAGCAGGGTAGAATCATTAAAAATTTCACGCTAGGCCATCATTTTGACTAAGGGTGAATTTAACATCAAGGTTTACGTGGCCTCATCGTGAGACACACTAGTTACATTTTACACGGATTTTCCTTTCTGTAAATGATGTCATCATTGCTAATACAGAATGCCTACTACTTTCTAAATACAAACTAATCATTGCCATTGTATTCATTTTCTCTCTCTTCATTCCTTTTTTCGACACTCCAAATAAAACCTTAGCCTCGGGTAAAAGCAATTTGTAGCGTTCACTTAGGATTGCAATCCGAAAGACTAATTCAATTCAATTTTTTAGCGCAAGAAGACTGGAACTTGGTCGATGACAACTGGACAACCTACATTCAACCGTTTTCTTAGCACATATACCATCATTTAAATACCTACTTGCCAAATGGAGCTAATATTTTCGGTACAAGTTGTCCATTCTACATGAATCTCTCATTCTATCTTACCATTAATACTAATTTAAATTGGTAGATTTGCTCAAATAAATGTATTATTTAAAAATAAGTCATCAGTCAATTGAATCACATCCCAAAGTATTATATATAAAAGTTCTATTAGTCATATATGTATTTCCAATGCTCATAAATCGCTGTCAAAATGTAACATGCTACTATGACTGTTGAAATTAACAATTAATTAATATCTTAATATCGAACATCTTTCTCTTTTAGAAGAACTGAAAAGTCAAAATATTTGCACACCGCTGGAATTGAATCATATCCCAGCACAAGCAGCTGTCTGCGTGACGCTCTATTTTCTGTCAGGTTGAATGTAACTTTAAAACGTTGTTTGACTGAAATAAAAGTTTAAGACAGTTGTGACATTGACCGAAATCACGAAAGATAAAAATCACTCACTTAATCGGAGGCTCTCAAAATCACTTAAAAAACACAAAAATTACTAGTGCCACCCATTGCGAAGAAACTGTAATGCCAATGCTAAAATTTCGGGATTTGTGTATGTTAAATCCTGAAAATTTCGGGATTTGTATATGCTAAATCCAGAAATTTTGGGATTAGTATTTCGAATTGAATCCCGGAATTCAGGATCCCAGGATCCCAGAATAGTAAACCCTATTCCTAACATTCTGCTGCATACAGAACCTATGAAAGCGTTTCAAAATTTTCAAGGATGTTTTCTATTCACACATCATTCTCCGATTTTATGTCCTTCTATTCTTTATCTTGCAGTCAAATATTTCTGGTTGTAAGCTATCCTCGACATTGTACGAGTATTCCCCAACTATCCAAACTCAAATACCTTATATTTTTGTCATGTAGTTTATATTTTTTTATCATATACGTTTTATATTCTTTCGTCTAGCTATAATATCTTCGTTTTCAATTACTATTTATCCAAATCAACATAAATAATAGCAGGAACAGAATTTTCTTTCTTAATCATATTACTTATTTTTATTTCCCATATTGCACCCTTATCGTATTTCTCACAGTCTCTGTTTACTGCACTGCTTACCTCGCGCCCCTCTTTCCACTATTTTTTCTATGTCCCTTTAGCTTCTTACTTAATCGAAAAATGCAAAGTTATTTCTGTGTTTTATTATCTTTCTCCTAGTTATGATTACATTATTCTATTTTCCTTCGTTCAACTACCGTTGTAATAATAATCTTTATGTTTCCTGATTTTTTCATATACCGTTTCTAATAAATCGTGCGCCGCTTTATCTCTTTCACCCTTTTTAAAATATTCACATTTTTCTTCCACATATCTATCCCATTATCCGTTATCCGAATTAAAAAGAAACTGTTTTAATTATCATCCCGTTTCGCCCCAGGCACAGTTTCTGCATTCAGTCATACCAATTCCATCTCATAAGTTAAAAGGAAGCACATTTGTGATCCATTCGCGGAAAAGTGTGTGCGAATATATCTCACTATTTCTAATACGCATATTGCCTAATCACTATTCAATCCATTCGATGTTTCCCTATATCTCTTGATATTTTTCATTCTAACTTATATATATTATGGTGTTTATGGTAAAGGTATTACACGCAGTTATTTTTAAGGTACTTTCCGTATAAAACCTAATATAGTTTTCTTTCCGCTGTCATTCATTTTAACAAAACCTCTCTTGCCAAACTCCCGTCCCTCCCCCACTTTTACCAAATTTTTTCCCACGTACGAGGCGTATTCTTAAAGTAAGTACCGTTTGCTTATATTTAAATATTGGCATTTCAGAACACATTTTTTGTCCTGCAGCGCCATCTACGGATTTATTGAAAAGCTATAGCAGCATTTGTTTTGTATCAGAAGTCGTTTGCTTGTCCGTGCATGCAAATAACAATGACCGCGACAATCGTTCATCCCGCCAGCTGTGAAGTGCGTTCTGTATACGATTCTTGTATGCAAAAGGATTGTCGGCTGCTAAAATTCATCGGGAATTATGCCTAGTTTATAAACCTACAGTTATGAGTGAAGGAAAGGTTAGACAATGGTGCTGTGATTTTAAAAATGGGCGAACAAATGTCCATGACGAAGAGCGAAGTGGCAGGCCCAGTATTCTGACCGATGAAATTGTTTCGCAAGTGGAACAAAAACTGCGATGTGATCGTCTATTGACAATTAATGGCCTGGCTGAACAATTTCCTCAACTTGGACACACTACTGTCTACAATATTGTTACGGAAAACCTCGGATACCACACATTGCGTGCAAGGTGGGTACCGAAAATGCTCACCGACCACCACAAAGAGCAAAGAATGTCCAGTGGACGAGAGTTTTTGGGTCGTTGGGTACTCTTTAAACCACCCACCGTACAGTTCTGACCTTACACCCAGCAACTACTTCCTCTTCTTGCACTTGAAACAGTGGTTCGGTGGACAACGTTTCGAAACCGAAGAGGAACTCAAGAATGACGTTGTCGATTGGTTCAACCCTCAGGCGGCGAGTTTCTATGCAGAGGGGTTAAAGAAGCTGGTGCAGCGGTACGAAAAATGCTTAGAAGTGAACGGCGATTATGTAGATAAGTGAAGTAGGTCTGTAGCTAACTAAAAGGGCCAATAAAATGTGTTTCATATGAGTATATTATTTCCTGTGACCAAACGGGTCTTACTTTATGAACACACCTCGTACATCCGCTATATTATTTTGTTTAACTTAGAGGAGTCATTATCTTCTTCTCCCTCGCATGACTCATTGTTGGCAAGTCTATCTCAATATCTCTATATTAACCGCCTTCTCTTATTTCTACTAATAATATTCTGTCATTAACGTTGTCGCCCTCTCTCCCCAGTATTTTATTTAATGTTTTGACTACGTCCCACGTTGAGTCTACATCCATCGGATGCACATCCCTTTGTAATTACCTCTCCAATATTCTTCGATATTTTCCATTCCACCTCTCTCAATCTCCCACTTTATGTTTTTCATCTTTCCTCTCTTCAGCATCTCGTAATATTTTAGGTCCGTTTTTTCGTGGGCGTTTCTCTTCCGTCTCTTCTATGTTTATGCTGCCGACCACTCGAATGAGCAAAGATTGCTCGTGATAACGACTACGAACGCATGGACACGTATTCTGCCGACACTCGGTCCGAGTTCCCTAATGTCCAGGAATCATTTTCATACGTTCTATTAGCATTTCTTTGGGTAATTAATGCAGGAAGTTTCCGTGGCGTTTATTAAATTCCAATCAATTTCAGATGGAATTTTTACCACTCATTTTTTAAATAAATATAGCAATGAAAAGGAAAAATAAACTAAAAAATTCACTACTATCCTTTTATACGGTGACTTTCAAGTTAAAAATGTAATTAATTCCTAATCTCTTCCCAAAACCTGATTCATAAAATTATTTCAAATTTACTATGTTTTTCTTCAGTGGGTTTCGGCTCATGAAAATAAAGATAAAATTATCCTAATCCCACTTCAATACTAATTGCAGCTAATCCTACTCTGCTCATCCACTCATATTATTTAAACAAATTATAAAGAAAATGAGAGATCCAATAAAGATAGCATTGAAGTGAACCAATTACAACATTTGAAAATGTAATGGACAATTAACAAAATTCAGCACAGTACCTACCTGGATTCTATTAAAAGAATGCTTATGAATTAAAATGTCTAAATGTTACCGATATTTTTACTTCACTATGTGTTCATTTGGTATTTTTAAACTTACATAAGACCGATCAAATTGATTAATATGCCCAGCTCCCACACGATCTAAAAGAAAGGGAGATTACCTACTACAGGAGCGAAAGTACCTTCTATACATATATAATCCCTATGTTAGTGAATTAAAAATACGCATATGTTCTTTATTTTGCCTCTATTCATTATATGTTCAATGTGTTATCCCCTATCTTCGACAAGATTCCGGTAGAAGACAAACGAATCATCTCATAATATAGAATTACTTTTTTGGATTTGTCGGGAGATGAATTTCCTAAAAAGGTCCATTTTCTACGCGAGGAATGGCACAGAGATTTTCATCTCTACTTCCATGCAACAAGTGCTAGTAAGCAATAAATAGAAATATATTCCAATCCTTAGGATTACCAAACATGCATATTTAGTTTTCACCATTCATTTTAGATGCATATTGTCAGCCATAACTCTAGCATTTAGGGCTGAAATATAGCTCTGCTGACCCTAAAATCCTGAAAAAGTCTGAAACTTAATACGACTATCATAGGAAACACTTTCACAACTATCAATGAATGAGGTGATATCCAGAACTGCAATACACTTATGATGAGTACGAAACTTGGAAATATTTACTGACCTTCCTTTATCAGGGGTCAAAATAATTTTCCTGGTCAAGAAACCATTGGGTCTTGACAATTCCTCTTAAGCAGTTTTCGAAAGTAAAGTTATTATCCATCGACGTTCTAGGGCCAGTTACAATGCATATTTTGAAAAGCTTCACATACTATAGTAATTCCTATCCAAAGATATTCGTTAGGAACATATTTTTTTTAATTACAAGATTCTTTAGTGCATTTTTGCATGAATTGGAAGGATGCCTATTTAGCGACGATTTTATAAATGTACCATATTATTAGTTCATCGAACCAGGAGATCATATTAATTAAATTGGAGATTTTAAGTATAGACCAGATAGATGACGGAGCCTATTTTTACAAAGTGCGATAAGGGATCAGATAATAGCCCCAGGGGGGGGGATTTTTTTCAAAAGTAGTCTGGTGTGTAATTCCCCATGCCACACATTCTAGAGAAGGCTGGTGTCGTATGATGTGCGTGTATGTAGTTTGGACGTTAGGGTCAAATTTAAATTGACACCAAAGCTTATAGAGCATATAATAAGATCGTTGGTCGATGTGGGCAACGAATATAAAGACCGTATGGATTTATCCCAACCGTAGAAAACGTTGTGGTACAAGGCAGTTGTTTCATATTATCATCCATTTCAGTTTCTACATACATTTCAAATTATGTGGGAAAATGAGACTACTCTTGTTTCTCTAATTAGGTTCTCAATAACTTATTTTAAATTTCAAAGCCCTTTTTCTATATATTAAAGTAAAGGCCTTTGTCTTTCAACACAATCTTCATGTGTTATACCACACACCGCGAGTAGCCATTAGAACCTGCAACAGGAAAGGAAATGACGTTAGTATATAATTATATACATTTTATAATTTTATTCTTGGATAACGATGAAGCGTTCGTCGAGGAGATGTCATGTTGCCAACTATTTCGATTAGAGTCGGTGGGTTCCTTAAACTCGGCTTTGAACGAATGTTGGAATGAAAAAAGTTGGATTCCATTTTTATTTTCGCGACTATTATTCCGTTATTACTGCTTCACATTCATTTTCCTGTTCCGCGTCAACGCAAATTTCTAAATTCTTTGCTTTGCTAATTTTGTTTTAAGGCCACAGAGGCCGTCCCCTTACTGGTTGTTCTGTTTAAAATTACCCAAATTGCACCAGGTATTAGACAGGAAAGAGCACACACACATTAATACCGTTTTCACCTCAAAAAAGCATCATCTCAAGAATAATGACATCTTTAACATCAAAATAATGTCCAACAAGACGTTACACGGCTTGCTACTATTTTCTTTTTTACCTCAAATGGGCGCTTTAGGATAACGGGCATTCGTGTTGGAGCATGAGTCACTGCAGCGTTGTTCACCGAACAAGACATTGACTTCAGCAGCATGGATCCCCGCTATCGATAGCAAGGACCCGAAGCGGGATCACCCACTGACGGATACAAGTGGGCCAGCCATTCGAGGGAAGAGGCCGGAGGATTACGGAAGGCAGGGACGACAATCGCCGGGCGATAATCCATCCAGTCGCGGGCAGGCCCAATCTCTCGGCCGATCGCTCGGGTCGATTGGTATAGAGAGGCTCAATCGGCCGGTATTGATCATGAGAGAAGGCAGGACTCTGTCACTGGACGAACAATGGAGTGGTCTGCATGATATACAATGAATGACGGATAATAGGGAACGAATTTGCTTGAAGCCAAATTAAAGAAAACTATTGTTGATCATTTCTTATTGATGTTTTCTCTGCCGCTTTATCCCTAACGGATAGAATACCGGATACAGATCGGGGTTATTATTTTTAGTCACATATTCCAAAAGACTCTGAAACTGCCAATTAGGTGAGTACTTTTATAATACTACGACAATGGATCTAGAGAGGCAATTTGTTGCTTGAATACTCGAAGTGTGTGTAGGAACTACGGAGTATATTATACTTTGCAATGTTTTACTTGGTTGACGATTGGCGCATAGAACGCCGTTAATCTTCCTACTGGAGCTGTCATTTTTTTCTCCTAATTTTTAATTTGTATTATAGTGTTCGTGATAACAGGCGAGCTGATGGTTTACTATGATACAGTCATTTCTGAAAGAATATCTAAAGTTTCGTTCGTACTTCTATATTTTTATATCTTCTATTTAATATTTAAATAACATTACACTATTTTCATCTCAATCTATTGTTGAGAGACCTTTAAAGAAATTCATAGATGGGATAGACTTCTTAGATGAACAGTAGCGAAAGAGGTACCATTTGGCTTATTATGACTCTCAGAATTTGTTTGGTACTTTAAGACGGAAGAAAAGAATAATATTACATCAGATTTTTATCGGTGTTCAAGAGTTCGTTGAGAAATATTCGTAGTGTAGTAACTTATAAAAGTATTTTTTAATTTATGAATAATCGGCCACTCTGAATATTCCTGCTGAATTTAAATAAAAACCGAACAAAAAACATATTGGCAGTGATAATTTGCTATATTTTCATCGTCCCACGAATATTAAACTATTTTAAGTGGGTAATTAAACTTAATAAAAATAATGTGTTGTTTTAATGGTGTTTTGTTTAAATAATGTCCGACTTAACAGTTAAAGTGTAAAAAGGCCATTGGAAGCAGTAATGAAACTTAAATTTTCGTCCTTTATCTGAAATATCGGACAAATACTAATAACTAGGTGAATGACTGAATAATTATAGAATTGCCATTTTTCGTCAAATGATCAATTCATTAATGCACATGAACAAATGGCAGAACAAGCTATTCAAGCTTTGTGCGAGATCACCTTTCAGATCCTTTGGATAGGTTTCATGTATAAAATCTCTCTAATAAAACAACGGCTATCACTAGGGCTATTTGCGCATGTACGGCCAAGGAACAACAAAAATAGATTGATAGTTATGGCGATTGCGTGAGAGCAATAAGCAAAGATGCAGATACGAACAGCCTAAGTGTTTGAAATTGGCTTTAATCTCGAGGACTGTGGCATTGTGGCTGTGGCGCACGACTACGAACGCCTGTGACATTGTATGTACGGCATTTCGTCACAGCATCTTGTTGCTTTAAAGCCCTCAAAATTTATGAGTTTAAGAGGACGCCTTGGTAGCTTAACTGACTAAAGCACTCGGCCGGATATCGAGGGATCCGCGTTCGAGTCCCGGTCAAGGCGAATGACTTTTTCGCTCTGAAATTGTTGCATTGAAGGTATTATGAAGCTACGATCATGCGAAAAATTGACAAATCCCATGGTGTTGTTTAAGAATGAAGACTCTGTGGTTGTGAAAAAATAAAGAGTATTGAAAATTAAAAAAATAAGCTCATATTATTCCATATGATAAATATTATAGTATTATAATTTAATAATAACCTTTATTATCACTTATGAATCCATTAGACTTTGTGTACTAACCATTGACAATTATCTTTGGAGAATTATATCTATGAAAGCAACCATCTCATTATTTACAATAACATTAAATAAATTACGATAAAAATTTAAGAGAGAACACTCTGTACAAAAATATCAGGTGGCTTTTACGGGAATCATACTTAAACATGCATATTAATACTAAAATTTGAGATGATTAGTGGGATTGAAAGAGCCAGCCAACAAATGAATAAGTTTTTCAATTTGGTGGTGCGCATCATTAGTCAAGTGAAGTGAACATAGCGTTAGACTAATGACGTGAGAGCAGGGGTTCGCATTCGCATTCACTAATGACGGATTCGCAGGCACGCCTCTGGGTACCCTCATCTCATTTTAAGCGATTTCTTTGAGGCCATATCTATCAGGGAAACAATAAGTGGTACAGGGAAAGGAACTGACCCCCATTAACACTGAAAGTTACACTCTTATGTGTGAATTGGGGTTTAGTACTGGGGGAGTTCTACCACCACCTATCAAGCCGACCTTCAGGTCGATAACTTAATTAAAGAAATATTATAACACAAGCATAATAATCGAAGTGGGCACATAACTTTAATTTTATTAAGCGAGTACATTTTGCGCCTTTCGTAAAGTGGTTATTTTTGCACCACTGGGCGAAATTGAGAAAATAAAAAAATTCCATATTTTCTAGACTTTTTATCAAATATATCAATTTGTCTATAAATAGTTTAATTTAGTGATTTTAATTATTTAAAAAATCCAAATTGCTGAAATTTTAATTATTTTACAAAAATTATTCCAGTTAATCTATTTATAATTATAGGATTAACGCACGATAAAAATCAAACAGAATAATTATCTGTTGTTAATTTGAAACCTAATGGAAAGAGCTAACACAATCATTAAATGAAGCCTGCATTTAAGCCTAACTTAAAATAATCAATTATGGAATTCATAATTATGCTGCGGTTTTTTACCTGTTACATAAAATCACACAATTATTAAAAACAATAAACGGCGTTGCACTAAGTCAAAAAACCCCTCCTTTTCCTATGTCGTACAGTTTATGTCAACATGGTATGTTTTGTAATTAACCCTGAGTTCGTAAAAAGCAAATAATATCAGGATTTTTAGAAGAAAAATTTTAAAATTATTGAAAAAACACACTTTTGTTTTAAAAATTAAATCAAATAATTCATACCAATATCACAGAAAAATATGGCAATTTTTTTTTAATTTTTAGCCAATAATAAAACGATTTGATATCCATGTAGCAAGTGTTTGAAAAAATTACGTATTTAGCTTCTGAAAAATGTAGATTCAGAAAATAGCCTTAATGAGGAATTAAAATGGCTGCATTAGTAAAAATCTGAAGGTATTGTTCGTGATTTGTGTTTAGCCGAAAGGCGCATTTCAAAAAAAGAGTTTTTATCAATTTTGCATTTAACGAATTTTACATTCAAAAACTTTGTTCTGGGCCTCTTTGAGATTAATCAACATTCCAAAATGGATGCCTTTCCAGCTCCTTTTTATTACTGGGAACTAAATATTGCGTCTGTTTCACATGGGGGTTGTAGATCACTTTCGCAGTGGTCCCTGTGATCACGCGAGATTGTCACATGAGCAGCTTTCTGATATACCGACAGCACCTTGGGGACCACCTTGGTATATACCTTTCTTTATCATGACTAAATCCTCTAAGGTTATAAACTGTGGTTTTAGGAATATTTCACTCTTCTGGTAACAATCTCATACTCAGGCGTCAATCGGAAATCTATTCCTTAGGACATTGCTTTATCTCTGTAAGCATCCTTAACCATGGCCAAGAACACCGAACCCCTTTCTTCTGCCAATCTTTGCTCTTACTTGGAAAAAGGAAACTTGAATTTGTGACCCAAATATCGAGCAGATGTCCGAATTCTGTCCCCCGCAGACAGTCCCACATGTAATATTGCTTGCGTATTGTCTATATCTCCTTAAGTGGTAGAGACAGCTCCGTAACGCCAACTCTTGGCCAAAGAATGGGGGCACTTGGTTACTTGAATGATTGCAGATCTCAGTGCTAATACGTTTCCTCGACGGACGAGGTGGAGCATCGGCCCGGCATGTCAAAAGATACGGTGTTCAAGTTTCTTGATTGAATTTTTATACGTTTGAATTGGTACGTTGTACACATGCATATAATTATATAAATATAGCATAATGCACATTGGATTTCTCTGAACAAATCCCTCTCCTCACCCACCATCTCCAGTGCTTCCTCATTTGTTTTCCTTTCAGTCCATTTCACCTTCTCCAATTTTCTCCACACCCACCTTTCAAAAGCCTCCAATCTACGTCTATCCTCCTGCTTTAATTACCACGTTACCGCACCGTACATAGCTACGCTCCACATCTAAGTTTTGACGTACTTCTTCTTAACATCACTACTCAAAGTAACTGTCATCTACTCTCTCCTTCTTGTGAAAGCCTCTTTATGATTCAAAACACCGATATACGTAAACCGTTCTACCTTCTCTATTTTTTCCCCGCCTATTTTTATATTTAGCTTAGCCTTTTTCTTTCTGGGAAATCGCATAACCTTTGTTTTATTAATATTGATCCTCATCCCATATTTATGGCACTGAGCCTCCAATTCACTCAGCAATGCTTGCAACCCCTTGGCTGACTGAGCAACTAATGCTTGGTCATCAGCAAACATAACCGATTTTACGAATTCCCCTCCGACTTTTATTCCTACCTCCAGTTCTTCCCATGCCTCTTTAATCATTTCCTCCACATATACGTTGAACAGCACTAGTGGCAAAGGGCAACCCTGCCTTACCCCTCTTCCTAACACTGCCCATCCGGACTCTCCGTTCCCCACTCGCACCTGAGCAGTCTGAGACATGTACAGGTTGCGGATCAGTCTCCTGTCCCTCCAATCCATTCCTATTTTCTGCAATGCACGCATCAATTTTTCCCAATTCACTCTATAAAACGCTTTTTCGAAATCCACGAAACAGGCAAAAACGTCCTGGTTGTATTCTATATTCCTCTCAATTAGTGATCTCATTACTGCAATGGCATCACGCATACCTCTTCCTTTCCTAAACCCAAACTGATCATCCCCTAAGTAATCATTCGCCTTACTCTCTATCCTTTTGTTGATGATCCTGAGAATAACTTTAGCTTTGTGGGATATCAAACTTATTGTTCTGTAATCCTCACATGATGTAGCCTTTGTCTTTTTTGGAATAGGAATTAACACTGATCTCACAAAATCTTCCGGCCAGATTCCTTCCTCATTGATACTACGAATCAGTCCATTTAGGGCCTTCTTCCCACATTTTCCTAAACATTTCAACAGTTCTACAGGAATTTTGTCAACCCCCACGGCCTTATTTGCCTTCATCTCCTTTATTGCCCTTTCTATTTCATCGTCGAGTATGCCTGGACCTAAGCTATCTTCTTCTACGTCATGTTCGTTTTCTATGTCTAATCTTGTCGGCCTAAGTTCTTTACTATACAGTGTTTCTATATATTCCTTCCATCTCTCTTGTATTTTTCCTGGTTCAACTATTATGATACCCCACTTATCTTTAACTGTTAGCACAGATCTTGCCTTCTTACTTCCCGATAATAACTTAACCTTGCTCTATAGAGCATCATTTTCACCCTTCTTCTGTAAACTTTCTATTGTCTCGCATTGCGTTTTCCACCATTCCTCTTTTGCTTTGTTTGTGGCGCTTCTCAATTTATTGTTTAAGTCTTTGTACTTCATTTTGCCTAACTATGTGCTTACATTCTTCCATATTCTACTCTCATCCATATTTGCAATCACCTCATCCTCTATCCATGGTTTCTTATCCTTTTCCCGTTAACTGTTCCAAAAGTGTCTTTTGCGGCTTCCGATAACCCTTGCTTGATACATTCCCATTCTTCTTCGATGGTACTCAGTTCTTTACAGGAAGGAGCTGTGTGTATATATTTATATAGTCTTTAGGATGGAGTGTATATATTTTTGTATATATATATATATGTAATTTATTCGGTAATCTACCGGTTAAAATAATTTTTTGGATAGACACAAGTATCAAATGAATATTTTGTGGCTATTAACAAAACACAATCCAGCAACTTACTATACATCAGGTCCTTCTTCATCTCTGTGCACTTCTTTCCTCCCTTCATCCCGTCCAACATCCCTCTCTTGTTCGTGCCCTTTCCTCGCTTGTCCAACATTCTCCCCTCTATTGCTATCTATCTTCGACATCCCACTACCGCTTAATACACGTTTCAATCATTTTTCCTGCTTCCATAGGAATATACCAAACGCTTGATTCGTGTGTAATTTTCATCAAGTCCTATGCAATTATGTTCTAGGTAAATTAACGATTGATACAGCATGGATTTTATGATCCACCAAAAATAGTAATAAGTTTTTATTGCCTTTATAAAAACGCATGAATAAAACTTTTAACATTGAAACAGTAAAACTTTAACAGTGATTGAAAAATTTAATTCGATCAAATGAGTTAATATTACTTCTATTAAATGATTATATTACTTGCTTACATTTAACTATATCACATTATTAACCATTTCTAGAGATATAAAGGCTTAGTTTCAAAATCCGTATTGACTAGAGTGCTCTAATTTCAATGGAAAATTCATTCGTATACATTTTCTACTCCTAGCTGCGGGATATAATTTCATTTGAGAAGCTCGACGAAAACCGAAATTACTTGTAACTGACGAATATTTCACGGAAAAGACACTGAAAAGGTTATACAGTATACTTGTTCTGTACATGGCGTACACTCTGTAGCACTGTTTGATCATATACCCTAAGCTATCGATTTAAGACGAGTTTTGGTGAAAAGGTATTGCAAAATATTTCCTGCACTGACCAAATACCTCATTTTTTTACAAGCAATCTATCTACCCCCTCCCTTAATGCTAAGAACTACATCTCTCTAGAGCACATTTCAACCATCGACTCAAGTGAGCTTCTAGTAAATAGTTTTCTCTGAAAGCTCCTTTGACCTAGGATTGCACATGCTTTAGATCTCAGCACCTAATGTCGTGAGTTAGCTCTCCGCTACTATGGTGGGAGCGACTCTCAGGGGATCAAAGGAGAAAAGAATGAAAGAAAGGAAAATAAAATTGAACTAGTGTTCCATGGGTATCCATAAGGAATCCTTGAGTTTAAGTTGATACAAATGTGATCATTGTAAAATAAAATATAAGTGGTGTTAAAATTTTAATTTGTTCCAAGGAGCAAAAAGCAATAGACATTGACTTAGACAACTAGTATCGCTCCGTTTGTTCATTTTTAATTAATGTTAGCCTCTTTGATTGGCACATGATGGAAAAAGTTGGAGAAATGTTTAAAAAATAACTAACAGTAATGATATTTTTAGAAGCAAAATTTATATTTCTCGAAAAAGTTATAGTAAGTTCAACTATCGTAAATATTAAGTCATATCCAATCTGCACAACATAATGTGGACCCAGGTGCTTATTGAATGAATTACCTTATTCAGCAGCAGGAATGTATGGATGTACCATGTTTCACTCATGAATTTAGAGAATTTGAATCCATGAAATTACCAGCATCGCTCTTATCAAGTGAGCTCAAGTAGTTCGTCTGACCTGCCATTCACTCGTCTTTGAGTTCGCACCATGCGCTGAGGGTATTCGACCGAGATTTAGTCGACGCCGCAAACTTCAGAATACCTTCCTAATTTGTGACAGGCAAAGTTATTTTTTGTTAAGTAAGTTCATTATCTCTTTTTCATATTGTCGCCTTCAGTTTCACTCAATATGCCAATGCGACCAGAAAATATAAATTTAAAACGAACCAAAAAGCCAGAATAATTTAAAATATGAACTGTATTTTCTCTAATTTGGAGTTCCAAAAAATTACGAACTGGTTGTCAAAGTTCTTCGAAAAAATATAAATAAAGGGGCGCGCGGAGGTCCATGGGTAGAGCTTTAGACTACCGAATGAAGGGCCCGGGTTCGATTTCCGGGAAAGACTCTCTAGACACCTGCAACTCCACCAAAGCTATATGATTTTTCAGGTACCAAATTTTCCTGGGAAACCATAACCGGCATAGGGAATGGAACTGCTTCCTACCATGATGTGTGAATTTCACACATCCTATTGAGCTTAGTACTGGGTGAACTCTACCATCACCCACCAAACCGACTTTCGGGTTGATTACTGTGCACGAGATCAATAGATATTCATTAATAAATAAATAATTTTTGAAAAAACAAAAATCGCGATACTTTTTGAGCAGTTCTCGTATATGTTTTTATAAAAATAAAATGAACTATAAACGTGGATTAGTGATGCCAAATCCCAGCGTTTAGAATATTTTTCTAAATAGTCTGATGATTTTTTGCGTATGTTGATGATATTTTCGTTTTAAATAATTTATTTATAACCCAAAGTCATTATTTCTTCACAGGTTAATATGAACTGCATCTAGGTCCATTACGAAATCACACTTATACTAACTACTTGTGCTTTTCCTGGTGCCTATGATGTGACACTAAAATCCAAATTTGCCTTAGGAGGAATGCCTCATGATTTATGAATGGAGCCTGAGATGGTCGGAAGGGTGCAAAGGATAAATTGGTCACGTTAAGTTGGCTAGATATACAAATATCTATGCCTACATCACTCCCCACAAGTGCTGCAATGACGTGAGGCGTACGGGATAATTGTGGGTTGGAGGGGGTAGGAATATGCCCACTGCTAGCATATTCATCATATATAAAATTAATCATCTGGAATTATATATTTAATAAAGATACGAAGATATATACTCATATATATTTGAAAAATAAACGAATTTCAGAAAGAAAAATATGAAAAATACGTGAAGGAGCCCCTATCCTGAGTAAAACATAGTAATCAACCCGAAGGTCGGTTTAGTAAGTGATGGTAGAGCTCACCCATGTACCAAGCCCGACGGCGTGTGAATATTCACACATCAGGGTAAGGGGGCCAGTTCCTTTCCCTGTGCCGATTATGGTTTCCCAGAATGATCTGGTACCCCGAAAAATCAACTAGCTTTGGTGGAGCTGCAGGTGCCCACGGTGCCTTGCCCGGGAATCGAACCCGGGACCCTCAGGTGAATGGTCAGTTGTCCAACGCTCTACCCACTAGACCACCGCGACCCGCTCCCATCCTGAGTGAAAAATCAAAAATCATCACCACATTTTTTTGAGTTTTTATGAGAAAACGAACAAAATAGTAACTTTAAAGTGGAAATGTTGGAAATAGACGACTACTTATCTACAACGAAACGGCGAATTACAACTTTTTTGTTAAATCTTCCACTGTTTAACACTTGTGCTCTGCATGACACAAACACCTCAGCTTCCCCACCCTCTCCCTTGACCTGCGAAATATGTAGAGTGACTTATTTTACCGTCAATGTACAGCTTAACCCCACAATCTGACATTCCTGAACTATTCAACAAGATTGCTCCCTAGGGTGGTCCTCCTCCCGCTCTCTCTCTAGCAATCCCTCCATTCCTAAATCTTTTGCTGACTCACCTTTAAACAATTTTACCACCCGCCCACCATGGCCATCTATCTGAGTGCTACATCATACATAAAGAGAGAGGAATATGTAGATGGCTGTAAGGGTAAGTACCTAAAGATGACGTTTAACTTCGAACTTCGTCAATTTTAATAAAATACTGCAGGATCATAGGGCATTCCATTTTACTATAATAAGGACCGATTTCATAAAGTCACTCCTGAAACCAAACATTGAATACACTATTTCATCTAAACTCATGCACCGTATTAATGATATATATTATCAGTGTAAGATTGAATATTACTCCAAAATGATTGGAATATTCATTGTTAAGTGTTAAGGAACCTAAATAAAACCACTGTCGAGGTGAATTCCAACACTAGAAACTAGAAATTTTCAATTCAAGATAAAAAGTAAATTAATGAATGAATAGGTAAAAAAATTAAATTTACACCTCATAGACAAATATGAAGAAGTAAATGAAGAATATAATTTCCCCGCATGATGAGAATCCTTCTCAAACCCCACGTTCCGAGCAAGCATTGATAAAAAATCTAGTACTAAAGAAGCTTACCTAATGCATACAAAACTAAATGGGACAAAGCAAAGACGGCGCAATATGTTGATTCACCATCCCAAATATAACCAAGCATAGGTGTAAGTATATTATGTTGCACCAAAAAAAGTTTTTGTTGGACTGTTCTATTAATAATTCAAGAATTCGACAATTAGGGGAATTTACAAGAAAAGTCACAATTTTATCGATGCTTATCGGTAGCAAAACAACGCATTACAACTCAAAGAGGCGTTAAGTGCGTGAAGCACTGAGGGGTGTGTGGTTCTGAGCGTTGACTCCAGAGGGCAATGAATATTCAGTGATTGGGGGCCCACCACGAGGGAGGGGGGACAGGGGACGGGACGGGGGAGGGCGTGGCGGAGGGTGAACGTGAGTAGAGTGTTTGTTGAGAGTCGAATGATTCAAAAGAGTGTGGGGGACGAGTGGGATTGGGAGGAGGATTTCAGAGATATACGAGCGGAGTTCGTATACTGGCGGAGACACGCTCAGCGACAGGGCAACGGAAAAGCAGTGTTCAGTGGTGCACACGCTAGGCTGGGAGACGAGTCTACAATCTGCATTCATTTACATAATAATCCACAAACGATCATTTGGATGATGGAAAAATGAAGAATAGCAACGAAAATAAGGGAAACGGTGAAACAATGAATTGTTTGCTGAGAACCTCTAAATGGATAGATTCCTGCGCGGAGGATAAGGGTTTTTTCGGGAGAATGAAAATGGAAAATTTAACAGTAGTTACGTAATAACCATCAAGTAAAACAAGTGAAATGTAAAAGAATCATTAGGAAAAGTTGTTAAAATATTGTCTACTCTAACCTGTTCAGTTTTCCTCTGCGCTAATCTGCCGCTGTAAGAGGCCCTGCAATTAGTCATTGTCAAATCAGCACCGCGGATTGCCGAAAGTCATCGCTTTTCATCACGCATATGTGCCCATGGAATTAGAGAGGTCGACTGTTTATAGTGCAAAATAGTAGCCTTGATATAACCTATGGGATATTAAATAACTATTAGGGATTCTCAAGAAAGTATTCCCCAGAAGAAACGAAATTATCTTGACTTCACACATCATGAGCGATGTACTCATGAAGGAGAAAATTCCATCGCGTGCGTAGTGCGATATTCTTCTATCTGTCAGACACATTAGAGATAATAACTGATTTTGGTCTAGCAGCGAGTGTTTCGAGTTAATAATCAGCCACACCAAGCTGTGAGTAATATATCCATTAAATGTGAGGTTGATGTCTACATCTACATCAACGCAATATTCCGCCTACCTCCGCAAGGGTGTTTAGCGAGGTGTTCGGACCCCACTCGTAAAACTGAATACATGTAAAACAAATAAAAAATATGCTTTGGTACACCAACACAGACTCATGTAATCATGAATGATATTTTAACTTACAGATGTGCAAATACACATACACTTAACTAATATACACAAGCATATGCACTTCGTGATTATCGTAATAAAACGTTGACAAGTGAAAAAATGTTTCGCCTAATAAAATCCATGAGCTCATATTTTAACACTTAACTTGGCCTTTACCTTTCTTGAAAACTGTAAAATTATGGGTTTTATTACATTTTTTCTCATCTAATACGCATTGCACAGACTTTCAAATGCGCCCAGAAATGCTTGCAACACCTTAGCTGACTGGCAAACAAAAGTTTGATTAGCCGCAAAACTGACTGATTTTGCAAATACCTCATCACCTTTAATCCCAACTCCAATTCACCCCATGGCTCTTTAACCATTTCCTCAACACTTTGTGGAAAATCACAGTTGATAATTGGAATTCCTGTCTTACCCTTCTTTCTAATGCTGCCCATTTTAATTACTCGTCTACTACTCACACCTGAGGCGTCTAAGAAATCTTGAGGTAGCAATTGCCTCCTCTCTCTTGGATATGCGTCTTTTTTCTGTAACATATAGATTGTACTCAATTTACTCTATTTAACGCCTTTTTTAAATATACGAAATAGACAAATACAACCTGTTTGTATTCTTTGTTCCTCTCTACTAGAGATGACCTCATTATTGCAATAGCCTCACGTTTGCCACTCCCCATCCTGAACCCATCCTGATATTTCCATAAGTAATAATTTTCCCTTTTCTCTAATCTCCTACTTATTCTCTTCACAACCACTCGTTTCGGCAGTCTTTTATGGATTACCACGAAAAAACTCTGGGGAAAAAGATGTATATGGCTACCTTTCCATCTTTTGGAACCAGAACTCACGGACAGCATGATATGACGGAATCTTACGGTCAAATTCATCCATTGCTTTATTATAATTATAAATATTACGAATTAGTTCATCAAAACCCTTATTTTCACGTTTCCCTGAATTGTTAAGTATTTTTGCGTAAATTTCGTCTTTTACAATGAACTTTCTCGATTTCAAATCACTTAATCTCTTTCTTAATTCGCCATCAAGTGTGTACCTTATGCTATTTCCATCTATTTGATATTCTATCTCTACTTCTAAGCTTGCTATACTAATGTACCTTTACCATATAGTTCTTCTTTGCAAATACCCATTTTATCTCTCTTGAATAATTTTTGGTTCGTTTATTATCTTTCTTAACTTATCTTTTATTATTTACATTGATTTTCTCTTCTTATTTCCAGACGGTGCTTTCGTATTCCTGTACAGCTCACCAAATCCACCCTTCCTTTGTAAACTTACCATATCCATGCTCTGCGTTTTACGTCGCGCTTCGTTCGCTCTATTTGTTCCTGTCTCATTTTATTATTCAACTCCTAATACGCCTCTACCGAACTCTTGTGTCTACATTCTCCCATTTCTTTCTCTTGTTTATCTTTCCACTCATCTCATCCGTAATTTATGATTTTCTAGTCCTTACCTTCTTTGCTTTTCCTGAGGTTTTGTTTACGGTCTCTGTTATCTCTTTTTTGATACGTTTCAATGTTCCTTCTATTGCGCCCAGCACCCTCTCCGAACTCATAAGTTTCTCTATAGCCTACAGTTAGTCCTTTCTTATCCTATCACTCCATTTTATGTTTCTAAAATGGGATATTGTCATATTTCTATGGTTATACCGAATTATCGATATACTCTATTTTAAATCGAACAATACCATGCATTGCCACAGGATTCTTCTAAGTACGTAATGATTTAGTGCATTCTCTCAGTCGTTATTTAGTGTACCGTAATTGTCGAAGAAACAATATATGGCTTTAAGGTATGCATATTATACGTAAAACAAAATTTAGTATAAATGGAATTGTGAAAATATGGATATAATGCATAATGAGGACATCATTTTTAATTCCATACAATCAAAATTAGATGTACAAATCTTGGTGGACTTGGTGGAGCCTCCAATAATATATTGATAATTTCGACCGACTCGAACTCCGTCTTCTTCGAAAGATAAGATAGGACTAATATATATATATATATATATATATATATATATATATATATATATATACCCTTGGAAAAGACGCTCTCCGGCAACGCACAAACACACAAACACTAAGACAGCAAACACCACACACATAGAAACATAAAAGAAGGACACTTACATTGGATATTTACGTTTCGACGGCACGGCCGTCGTCATCAGATATATATATATATATATATATATATATATATATATATATATATATATATATATATATATATATATATATATATATATGTATATATATATATATATATATAAGCTACCTGCACCTCTAAAAACATTATATATCGCCTCTACTGTAATTTCTGCCCTGCCTTCTACGCAGGTGAATGCACGACCACCCTTTCCCTCCGTATGAATTACCACCGCTATTCCACCAAGTCTCCCACCTTCCTTAATTATCCCATCCCTACTCACACTGCTTCCCACAACCAGTCTTTTGATGACTGCTTCTCCGTTTCAGTGATTGAAACCCTTCCCAATTCCGCTAGTAGCATAGAGGTGAGAACCCGCGAGATGGCACATATCTGGGTGCTCCAGTGCTTTAAACCGCCCGGACTGAACCAAGCCCACTAATTTTATCCAATGCTGCCTACATATCCCCTCCCCCATCTTGTCCTTCCTATTGGCCCCTTACCTCTCCTCCCATCACCCTTCTCCTGCACACGTCCTCTCCGCTTTTCCCCAACAACTGCATCCTGATGACGACAGCCCTGCCGTCGAAACGTAAATATCTACTGTAAGTGTCCTTCTTTTATGTTTATATATATATATATATATATATATATATATATATATATATATATATATATATATGGGTAACGGATGAGATGATTGCAAAGATGGATGAGAGCAGAAGATGGAAAAATGTAAACACAGAGTTAGGCAAAATGAAGTACAAAGAGTTAAACAATAAATTGAGAAGGGCCACCGAAAATCAAAAGAAGAATGGTGGAAAACGCAATGCGAGGATATGGAAAGATTACAGAAGAAGGGTGAAATTGGTGCTCTGTACAGCAAGGTTAAGTTATTATCGGAAAATAAGAAGGCAAGATATGTGCTAACAGTTAAAGATAAGTGGGGTAAGATAATAGTTGAACCAGGAAAAATCCAAGAGAGATGGAAGGAATATATAGAAACACTGAACTTAGGCCGTAAAGAACTTAGGCCGACAAGATTAGACATAGAAAAGGAACATGACGTAAAAGAAGATAGCTTAAGTCCAGACATACTCAAAATGAAATAGAAAGGGCATTAAAGGAGATGAAAGCAAATAAGTCTGTGGGGGTGGATAACATTCCTGTAGAAATGTTGAAATGTTTAGGAAAAGGGGGGAAGAAGGCCATATATGGACTGATTCGTAGTATCTATGAGGAAGGAATCTGGCCGGAAGATTTTGTGAGATCGGTGTTAGTTCCTATTCCAAAAAAGGAAAAGGCTACGTCATGTGAGGATTACAGAACAATAAGTTTGATATCCCACGCAGCTAAAGTTATTCTCAGGATCATCAACAAAAGGATATAGAGTAAGGCAAATGATTACTTAGGGGATGATCAGTTTCGGTTTAGGAAAGGAAGAGGCACAAGTTGACAAGGGGGGTTGACATTGCAGTAATGAGATCACTATTCGGGAGGAATATAGAATACAATCAGGACGTTTTTGTCTGTTTTGTAGATTTCGAAAAAGCGTTTGAAAGAGTGAATTGGGAAAAATTAATGCGTGTATTGCAGAAAAAAGGAATGGATTGGAGGGACAGGAGACTGATCCGCAACTTGCGCATGTCTCAGACTGCTCAGGTGCGAGTGGGGAACGGAGAGTCCGGGTGGGTACTGTTAGGAAGAGGTGTAAGGCAGGGTTGCCCATTGTCACCGGTACTGTTCAACGTATATGTAGAGGAAATGATTAAAGATGCATGGGAAGGACTGGAGGTAGGAATGAAAGTCGGAGGGGAATTCGTAAAATCGGTTAGGTTTGCTGATGACCAAGCATTAGTTGCTCAGTCAGCCAAGGGGTTGCAAGCATTGCTGAGTGAATTGGAGGCTCAGTGCCATAAATATGGGATGAGAATCAATATTAATAAAACAAAGGTTATGCGATTTTCCGGAAAGAAAAAGGCTAAGCTAAATATTAAAAAAGGCGGGGAAAAAATAGAGCAGGTAGAACAGTTTACATATCTCGGAAGTGTTTTGGACCAATACGGTCAAAGTGGTAGGGACGTAAGGAGAAGAATTGCGCTAGGCAAGGAGGCTTTCTTAAGGAGGAGGGAGTTGATGACGGGGACGTTGAGTAGGGATGTTAAGACAAGACTCGTAAAAACTATGATATTGAGCGTAGCTATGTACGGCGCGGAAACGTGGTCGCTGAAGCAGGAGGATAGACGTAGATTGGAGGCTTTTGAAATGTGGGTGTGGAGAAGAATGGAGAAGGTGAAATGGACCGAAAGGAAAACAAATGAAGAAGTACTGGAGATGGTGGGTGAGGAGAGGGGTTTGTTGAGAGAAATCCTATGGAGGCAGGAAAAATGGATGAAAGGCATATTGAGCGGTAGTGGAATGTTGAAGAAGGTAATAGAGGGGAGAATGTTGGGCAAGCGAGGAAAGGGTAGGAACAGGATAGGGATGTTGGACGGGATGAAAGGAGGAAAGAAGTACACAGAGATTAAGAGGGACCTGATGTAGTTTAGGTTGCTGGATTGGGTTTTGTTTGGAGTTACAAAATATTTATTTGATAGTTTTGTCTATCCGTAAACCTACCTTAACCGGTATATTACCTAATAATAAATAGAGAAAAATTATATATATATATACATATTCTAACTCGAAAATCTCGTTAACTTCTATATCCCGGATAAGGAAATACTTTTAAATTTGTGATCTGCTTAAAACCGCCTTCCCCACCTTTCCTGAGTTGTTTTTTGTGTGTTTTCCTATCCCATTTCCTTATATGTCTATTTCTGTGTGAGAAAATAATATATATACATATATATATATTCAAACTTGAAAATCCCGCCATACGGCGCACAAATATTCATTCAAACAGAAATATGTATAAGGAAAGGGGATAGGAAAACACATTAAAGGCGAACACAGGACATGTGGGGAAGGCGGTTTTTGAGCAGATCACGAAAGTAAAAATATTTCCTAACCGGGATAAGGAAATATTTTTACTTTCGTGATCTGCTCAAAAACCGCCTTCCCCACATGTCCTGTGTTCGCCTTTTATGTGTTTTCCTATCCCCTTTCCTTATACCTCTTTCTGTTTGAATATATATATATATATATATATATATATATATATATATATATATATATATATATATATATATAGTATATTTATTGGTAAAACTGATATACGTAGGTGAGTCAAGTGAAAGCCTTAACACCCTTCCAATTTCTAAACATTGCGAAAATACCAATTTCTTTCCTCACTGTGATAGCCATGGTTTGATGAGAGGTCTATAACTGACAGCAAGCATAAATCCGGCGCAGCATCATGCCCGCTCCGCTTTCAACATGAAACACACAGAAAAAGCGATTTGTAATTGTTTTAAACAGGGGTTAAACATTCAAATTCATGGACAAATGAAAAGTCAGGAAATGGTTGTTTTGTTAATTTTAGCTATGAATTAAAATGCAATAATTTCAGAGTATAAAAATCCGTCATCTTTTTACCCTCGGAAATTATTGCATTGTACAAGGGTTGCTATTTTTATGTTGAGCCTTGACAACAAAAGGCTTGCTTTAGGCGCAATCTGACGTTTTCATCTAAAATTTTGACCCATTTAACGCTAACTTCCTTCAAAACATTTTGTCATTCAGAAATTTATTTCTAACAATGACTGGAAAAATTGGTCTCAGCGAAAAAATGAAGTTAACTCGTGAACAATTTCGTGCGAGAAAATCTTGATGCTGTGCAAGAACTATTAAATGAAGATCGTCGTGTGACTTATCATGAGGTTGAAGCATTCTTGTGGATAAGTATGGCGAACATCAATAATATATTGCATGAACATCCAGCTGTGAAAAAAATGTTCGCGTTGGATCCTACATATTATAACAAAAGCTGAAAAAGATGCTTGTGTCAATTGGGGTTAAGAAATGCTTAAGAAATACAATCGCGGTGCATCAAAAGCTGTGTATAACATCTACACGGGTGATGAATCTTGGATCGAGCCAAATCCGATAAATGTGATTCTTGCACGAAACACATCGAAGCAAATGATCGCCTGTTTCTTTGGAATAACTGGCATGTGGCAACCGTACCTTTAGAGCACCTTAAGTGCTTGGTCAAATACGGAAAAAGAGACGGAAACGATGGATTATTCTTCATCATGACAATGCAAGCTCTCCTAGGGCGGATGAAATAACTACCTATTTGACTAACCCAAACGTCGAATGAATAAGCCATCCTCCGTACGGCACTGACTAAGCACCAAATGACTTATTTTAATTCCCGTTTATCAAGAATAAATTGCATGAGCAACGTTTTTCGGCACCTGATGAAGCCGGCAATGAATTAAAAAAACCTGGGTTTGGAGGTACCTCAATCGGAGTGGAAAAAGCGTTACGAAAATTGGTTCGAGCGCATACAAAAGTGTAATAATTATCATGCAGAATACTTCGAAAAACAATGAAGCCATTTTCAACAGTAACTTACTCTATTTTCAATATTATGCTGCAGATATAAATAGCAACCCTCGTAATGTACATTTAGCGAATGATTCCGTTAAAGTTAGTGTCACGGTATTTCCTGCAGTTTCTTAGAATTCAGCAAGGAGATCTGGAATAGAAGTTCTTAAATATGTCATTTCCATATCAGAATTCCCTCGACTAGGTCAGTAACGTCGTGCTGTGACTGACGGCGGTGGTCCTTCCGCCAGCTTTCGAAATGCTGAAATACATCTATCACTACCTAGTCCTGGAGGACTGCATATGAAAATGTCAAAAGTGAGAAGTTGTAGCGTTCAAGTAATCATGAGGTAAAAATAATTAAGTTTTAACGTTTTCAAATGACTCACCCTGGCATTTGCTGGGTTTAATTTTGATAGTGTCAGACATACTTCGTCATAACCCTCTAATAAAAAGTATTTCCCGCAGTATATTCGTCCTGCATATCATGAATACCTCAATAATTTTCAGTCAACGTCGCCATGTTTTGCGTTGCGATTAGGTGTTTCTATGCACATTCTTTCCATTTCATTGCTGTTTTCAAAAAGTATTTTGAAAAAAGTGTTTTTCATGTGACAAAAATACTATTAAAATTTACGTTCAGAATATTACTCGGTTTTTTATAGTGCAATATATATGCGGCATTTTTTGTAGAAATGTTAATCCATACCAAAATTTAAAATGTAAATGACTACGTTTTTCCAAATAACAAGAGCTTTTCTGTTTCAAGGAAAAATAATTTAATTTTTTTATATATTTTAGAATAATTCAATTCATTAATTCAAAATACAAAAGATTATTACCAATTAAGGCAAAACTACTCGACCTGTAATCCAAATTAAAATATTAAATAAACGTCAATATTGTTTCAATGTATAAACGTTTTTGGTAGCTAACTCGCACATAATTTATTAATTTTTCAAATGCTAAGTACATGTGACTACGGTTTTACAAAGTGAAAATGTAATTTAATTCCGTAAGAAAAAATTATATTCTCTTCAAAAATTGAAAATGTATTGCGATAATTTTTCAATTTAAGAAGGATTTGTTCTAACAAATAATTTATTACATTCCATATTTTGAAAAAATTATTAATATGTTGTTTTCTAAAGTCAAAAAGAGCTTACATATTTTTCTCATAATTACTTTCTCAGTTTTAAATTTAGTTACCCTTCCAAATTTTAAATTATGTGAATATAACTTTTCAAACTAGAAAATGAGTTTGATAATGTAAGATTAACAATTGCCCAATCCATTCAATAAACATGTACCAGCACTTTTATTGCACGTAGGAACTGGGTATTTGGTTGGAAATCATTATTTGTGTTAGACCTGGTATCTGTAAGGTTATACGTGCGAAAGAAGCGGGCTTAATATACTTATACAATCTCTCCTAAATAGAGGATTAACGCCAAGTTACCACCGGAATAAACTCAGATCTTATAAAATAAAACGAAGAAAATACGAAGCGTTCCAGCCAAGCCATAGTGGCCATGCGGTCGCGATGAGCTGGGATGAAATGAGCACAACGAAACAAAGCGTCAAATTCCTTCCAAAACCGTTAATAAAAATGTCATACTTGCTCAACTTGGATCATAAATTAAGGATAAATATTTATCCCCCATTTGCAATCAGATTCATTCCAGGAAACCCAATAGCAGGTACAAATTTCGCACAGAAAAACAAAGCCCTGGGCTCGGGCGGAATTATAGTTCTGTTTTAACTACCAATTAGCCTTCGTCATCCTCCGCAATACACACCTTTTTAAGGATCAATATTTCCAGAAAAATTTCCCTCTCCAATGTTCATTTCCTTATATTCGGATCCTTCCAAAAAATACATATACCTATCCCCATACTGGTGACCAAATGCCTCAAAGATTTTAATCTAAAGCTCTTGACAAGCCTCGGTATACATAAATATCCGATTTCCTTTGATACAAAACCTTTTGAAATCGTTTAAATCAGCCGTTTAAAAATCTCATCAGTGTTTTCGAAGAATAACTTGCATAAATATTCGTTAACTTAACGCAAAATCTTTATTTCGTCACAATTCCATTAACGCTCAGCCAAATAAAATCTTTTGAGTATTATTTCGCTTCCAAACAAAAACAAAATAAAATCCTTGATAATGTTTCACTCTGTGTTTATTTAAAGCTAAATTTGTGCATTCACGAATGTGTCTTTGTTCCTGAAATTAATCCTATAATTTACCCCCAGCTTATTCACTAATATGTTGGGGGAAGTAAAATAATTAAACCATATTGAAAAATTTCTTATAGTTTTTCGCTCCGGTTTCTTTTTCCTAAGAGTGAAGTATTATGAAAATGATTACAGCGAGCCTTTTCGCCATTTGAAATAGGTGTCTTACAAAATTCAATTCCAAAAACTAATGCAAATGCAGAGCTGATTGCAAAGGAGGAAAGCGAGTTTTATTCATTGTATCAGAACAAGAGACATTGGCTGCGGTTGAACTCAAGTCTGAGTCTTGGGATTTTCTATTAATACATCTGCGTCAACTTATCTTATTTTTTTACATTATCATACATCTAAAATCGCTCAATTTTTCTGTTTGATCTAACTTCAGTATCAGCGCTGAATTCAACTTTATCTGTTTACTTTATTCAAATAACCTCTCCATTGATACTTTCTTGCATGAATTTTGGTGATTGGTGTATCGATGACTGGTAATCTTCTTGTCAGATGAGGTAATTATTCTTGCGAATACATATTTAGTTTACGTCACTGCTCAGTTTCAATTTAGAAAGGCTGAGGAATACTGATCGACGGTATAATACAGCACCAAAATTGTTTTTTGTGATTGATTGGGAAAAATTTGCTGAAATATTTCCACTGTTAATCAAAGCACCTTAAATTATCGATGAAGGTTAATTCATCTACAAATGCAAGACATTAATCTTGGTTAAGAAGGTTAATTCATCTAAAAATTTCGCTCCGCATTTGATCATAACAAACGATTAAACAAGTATTAACCATAAAAAATAATTTTTCTCCTAAATACCTCATTAAAATAACATCTATGCATTTAAAAACCGGATTTGGTAAAAAAATACATCTACATACCATTGAAGAACGAAAAAAATATTCAACGGAAAATCCGGGACAAGTAACATTGGTCTCACGATTAAAAACTTTATATCATTTAAATCGTGTTCCGAAAAAAATAATTACATTACAAGTTTCATTTACATTCCTTTCTGACAAATTAATGAAAATATGCTAAGATTTTATTTCATATAATACGATATATGTATTTAAAAACATAAATAAGCTTACTCTGGCCTTGCAATCAACATTTTCCAAATGAAAGAGATGGAGGAGAAAAATTAGACACAAAATAGATTGGATATGGTGAAGAAATTTAAGGATATTTCTGATAAAAAGGTTAATACGGTATTTTACAGATAATTAAAGATGAAATGGTCATGAGATGTTATGAACAGAAAGAGGGAAACTAAATTGTAAGACACATTATAGTGCTCGGATAGTTTCTAAATATATATTTTCTATTCAATTATATTGCTATTAATTATTAAATAATAATAGAGTTAATATTATTCCTCATTAAATTTTTAATAAAACCATATTACGCATACGTTTCTATGCTAATTGATCAATGACTTTATGAATCCGATAAGGTCGATTCCAATTAAAGCGCTCTATATTTATTGGAAAGTGCCAAATGATTTTGTCCTCACACTTAAGATATTACCAAGAATTTACTCTCGTCCCTACCTTAACTAAATACAAAAATGAGGAAGTAAAAGATATTGTGGATTTTTTCTTACTTAATTAACATTTTCTTTGCTTAAAAGCAGCGAGTTTCTTCTGTACTAATAAAATGTGACTCTTTGCAACGCCGGGTCTATTATTTATGGGGTCTCATAATTATTTCTTCAGTCTAAACATGTGTACAGTTGTTCCATTATAAACAGGGTTTATATTTTTTGGTAATTCAGCCCGTGACTTCATTTCATCCTCTTTTGGAATTTTCCATCTGTCCTCATATCGTGTACTACTCATGCGAACTTTTGAAGCAGCATCATAAGCGGATCTTTCCGATCCAACGGCCTTATCTCTCTTGTCAAAATTCCGTCTATCCATATCCCAGTGCTTTTCTGCCGTATCCCTATCATACATGTATTAAACTCGTTGTGCACATAATTGCCTTTCCTAGGTCTCTTCAGCGGCTGTCTTCAGCTCTCTTTTCAGACGCCTTTTAAGCATTCATACACAACGTTCAAAGTATTATATTAAAAAAATTCGAATTGAACAGGATTTGAACCCGGAGCCATTGAGTCGAGTGCTTCAGCCAATTAAACCTCGTACGATCTGAAATTTTAGTCAATTACAATGGTCCAGCTCCAGCTAATTGGTCCCCTTGTTTTCATGTACCTGCTTTTATTTGTATTTCCGTTATTTAATTATTTTTCCTTTGTTATTTATGAATGTCAAATTGATTGTTTATTTGTTTTTTTACGTCAGTCAGGTATGAAAATATCATTTCTCCGTTTTTGGTGTCTTTTAATAAATGAGTACATGTGGAAATTATGCACCGAATATTTAAAAATGAAATTATTTAAACATCGAAACAACATTGATTTGACACCCCAATCTTATATTTTATATTAAAAACATATGATTTTCATTTAAAAAATTAGCTGTTGTATTTTGCTTCTTTTGGAACTGTCTTCTTTACTATCACCATCATCTATTATACTGCCTTGTCGCAAGTTCTTTCCTGGTGGGTCTCAATTTCTTCCTGCCTAAAGCCATTTTTTTCATATCTTTGCATCTTCCCTCAATCATTACGATGTTCAAACTTCGTCCTACAACCTACCTACCTCGTCCTTTCTTCCACTCTATCATTCCCTCCAACACAATCTTCAACAGGCACTTTCATCATACTATACAATGCCCTAACCAATTAACCTTCCTTTCCTTGATAATATTTACCGATTTTCTCTCTTCTCCAATCCTTCTCGGCACCTCCTCATTACTCACTCTATCCTCCCACTTAATTCTTTCCATCCTCCTTTACATCTACAGTTCAAAGGCTTCGAGATAAACTCCTTGCCAATTTATTTCTCACTTCCTTTTTCAGTTGGCCGGACAAAAGTAGGAGAGACTATCAAAAAGTAGATGAAAATCTCTTGATGTAATTTGCGAACCTAAGAATCAGGAAAAGCTGCAGAAGAAGATTTACTAAATCATGAAAAACATTGATGGAAAGAGGAAATATTTGCAACAAATAATTTATGATGATGAATGTTTACCATACATTGCAACCACTCAAAATGTAAAATATTATTTAGTGTTGACGCCAAAGGCTAGATTCCGAGATTTCATCGAAACTTTGATAATTTATTCATATACCTGGGGTCATTTTCGAAGACCTGTTTTTAGAACGCTTGTCAATAAAAATTGAAAATGTTAAAAAAATACCTCCATACAGCAATGATGAAAATTCTAAAATTTCACCTAATGGGTTAATAATTACAACGAAAAATATTCCCGTAATGTCTAATCTAAATCCTAATTTTCTTCCCTTAAATTTGATCCCATTTTGAAAATTTTATCTTAACAAAGATTGTTAGGCATTCAATTTTAACTTTGAATCACTATGGAATAGTACGAATCAAAACTTGAAATGGAGGAAAGAGAAAAATGTCAAAAATGTTTTATGTTGTTTCCATCAAGGTCAGCCCGTGAAGGATGAAATACTCTTGAAAACCTTGACATCCCATGTCGTTTTCGGAAAGGAAAAACTGCCACGTTTATCTCCCTTCGAACTTGCTCCACACGTCAATGTCACGTCTTCCACATTAGGGAAGCACGTCGCGTTAAACTGAGAATCAAATTGCACGTCGACGGTATCCGGTGAAATATCTCGTCTTCAGTAGTTCCTCTTTTTTCATGGTGGGATTTTATCAACCTTCCGAATGACGCAGTCAACAAGGAATTCTATTTGCCCGAGAAATAATTCCAATCCCCTTCTCAACGGGATTGGTTCGTGTAGGGCCTGTTTCGGAGCTGCCAAAAAGAATCAGCACTAAAAATCAAATGAAACAAAAATGGAACGCCGAGCATTCGCCTGAGTCCCCAGCACACTCTAATCCCGCCAAATGCAGCGCATCTTCCCAGGCGTATCAGTATAGATGCCACTCACAAGATAACACGCGGATTAAACTATTATCGACTTTTCACGTTCCTTTGCCACGCCTGAGCACTGACATGCTTATCCAGTCACACGAAAACCGCACGCAAGGCTACGGAGCAGTAAAATGAGAGAATGACCACCCGTTTGTTACGAACCAACAACGATACCTGTTCTCGGTTAAGCCGGCAAAAAAAAATATTTTTCTGGAATATCAGAGGCCAGAGTTATACCTCCCGGATTGCTGAGTTACTACCGTAGACTGCGCTGTTGGATACGCCGCTAGCGTGGTGACAATTCCTCACAAACAACACCCCAAAAAGTCTACGGTCATATTTATGTCTTGAAGTGTAGCACGAGAAAATCTATCGCTGTCCTACCTCCGAACCACTCTAAAAATAAATTTCTGACTAAAGCCATGTATCAAATTGAGAAGATGGAAAGAGGATTCCCCTCCCCCCTCGTCTCTGTCAGATGAGAGCCAATAAACCTTGATGTACGTCTTTGGTTCCAATGCTGCCTACAACATAAAAAGTATAGCTTCACAATACGATAGCGCAAATCCGTCAAGTGTCATTCATACTTACACTTCTGGGGAAATACGTGAAATTTTAAATTAGCAGCTTTCATATGGAATCAAAATTACTTGGTAGTCCATGGAAAAGGGTGCGTCAGAACTCAAATTTATTGAGCCATCAAGGTAGCCTTAAGCAATTTTATGGCTCCAGCAAAGAGCATTGACGGGTGTCCGATCGGATACAGGAGTAATAGCCTCCCAGACACTCTTAAGCGACAAACATATCCATATTCAGTGTCTGCGTTCCTAATACTTTGCCATAAATGTGTGACCACACATTTTCCCTAAAATATATCATCGCAAATTATTTTTATCCATAAAATTATTGACACCATAATGCTAAAATATGGCATATAAGGGAACTCAGCTAGTTGAATGACATAAATGCATTATCATTTATAAATACGTCAACACAGCTGAACAATGTAACAACTTTTTTGATAGAAGAACTGTAGACATCATTTTTAAAAATCATGATTCGGTATTCACTTTATCACAAACTCAAGAATAATTTCACTATACGAAATGCGATGGAGCATTATGTGTGATAAAGGTGTCAAGCCTAGCTGCAGAGGTTAGATTCCATACTAGGTGAGCGGACAAAAAGTATATATTTCAAAGATATTTGCAAGAATTGAAAGATTCCCCTTTGTAAAATATATTTCATTCCTTCTCTTCAGGGAGGCTTAATTTAAAGTAAGAATGATAAGAAGAACGTAAATTACCGTTTAGCAAAATTGGAGGGCATTCAGTTCCCAGTAATCAGGTACCAGTCTTGGTATTCATTTAATTCTTACATAAAAATCTAAATGAATGTGTAAAAGATATTAATGGAACTAAGAAGAAACATTAAATTTTTAGCAAAATTTTCAAGCGGATTTGGAAAATCTATCATAAGCATTCATAATTAATTTCGGCGAGAAGTTTATTAATTCACCAGTTTACTTAAATTTCTAGAGTCAAAGTTTTTCCAGAAACACAGTTAATTTTTTCAAAGTTTTCAAAGTTCGAGTAATATTGTATGCAGAATAAAAGACGTTTTATGTGTAAGCAAGAGGTGAAAATGTTTTTATGCAAGTTCAATTCAATACGCCTAAAATTCGTCAGCGTTTTACCAGAAACCACTTTCTTTTTCTCGAAATTTTATTTTATATTTTTATTGCCTTTTAAGTAACAATATGATAAAAAAATTGGGAAATTTTGGAAACATAACAAATATTTATCTGACTGTAAGAGACAACTTCATAAAGCTAAGCTAACTAGTAATTTCAAATATTGAGAAATCTTTTATATCTGTAACACATTTATTCAATTTCCATTAATGAAAAATTAAATGTTTTCCGAATATTCTATAGATTAAGAGGTAAGTTCAATTTACTTATGAAAATAACTTGCTTGGAATAAAAAGACGTATGCATTCACTTCCATGGAAATGACACCAAAATCTGTTTTCAAAAAGAGAAATAGCGAAAGCTAAGTGGAAGTTCATGAAGAAGAGGTACGATGGAGCAGAGACATAAAACATTGGAAAAGTGGAACAACGGAGAACGAAAGACTTTGAATCATGGCACCAGAAGAGAATGACTAAGATTAAATGGATAGCCATTGCGAGAAAAGAGGAAATACACAGAGATACAGAAGAGGTAAAAGACCACATGGTGAAAAACCTCTACGGCAAAAAAGAACTAGATGGATTGAAGGAAAATGAATTGGTTAAAGAAACTGAAGAGATGATCCAGTGAGGCAGGCCAATAGACAAGGACATAGGATATATTATGAAGAACTTAGAAAGAGTACCCGAGGGTGAGAAAATCAATTTGAAGAATACAGGACAGTAGTCAACCAATCCAATCTTAGGATTAAAGTACTGATAATAATGAATCTGATTTTTTTCAATTTTAAAAATGATAAAAAGTTGTAACATTATGGTTGCTAAATGAAAAAAGGCGCAAAGGTCATTTGTAATAAATGTCTACAAACGCTGCACAATCTTGTGCAATTCCAGGGTGAAAAGTGCAGGAGCTAACTCAAATTAAGCATCAAATCAGGCGCTTTTTCCTTTAACGAAAAATCACCCAATTCTTCAGCTGCTTAGGTTTCAGTCATCCACCACACATAGAATAGGGACCCTTTTTAATTTAAGGATTTATGACAATGAGGAAAGAAATATGGAGAGTGCATGATCAAGCATGTGAATTCCCAAATATTTTTTGTATTTTAAATACCCGATAAATGAGGTGTATTTTAAATACACCTCATTTATTTACACCTGTGAATGTAGTTCCACCATCTGGTATATTAACACCGGTTAGATGTTTGACAAATATCATCTCCTTATTCGCCCTTTAAAAGAATCAAGACATATCTAAAGAATTAACAGATAATACAATGTAACACTCGGTAAATTTTGTTTCTTTGTTTTATCTAGGAATTTATTACATTATTCACTGTGCATTCTTTACGTAATTTTAATAAATAATTGTTTAAAAATAGTCACAAAAGCGATACAAATGGCTCCAATAAATGCCTTTGTTAGTGATAATATGATCGGAAAAGAAATGGATTTATTTTCGATGTCGGTTCTCAGTTAATGACATAACTTCCGAATTGCCTGCACCAAGCTTTTTATTTTACCTTTTGGGGCTGCAGATTTGAAAAGTAGTTTTCTGCTTAGTTGCAAAAATCTGACGTCGTGATGGAGCGATTGGATCAACGATTCATACCCCTTGGACCAAAATCTATTTACTATTACCCAGATACTGTTCTGTAGATAACAAAAAATCAGGTTGATAATGGGTAGATAAGAAAAGGAAAAGAGAACTTAATAGGAGGTGGTTGATTTCAAATAACTATTATCATGTGAAATGTATGAAATATACGGTTGCAACTACTAACTGCGGCAATACTTAGTACTTAATATACCGGAAAAGGAGCAAGAGTAACGCGATAATTTGCACAACGATTCAGGATACCGTGCCCATCGGTGTTAAAACATGCCCAAAAACGTTCTTAATCACCCCGATAAAGGACATGGTGCTAAGGAAAAGTTAGTGTGGCTGAGAGAGGGACACACAGCTTGTTCAGCTTTTGCTTTATAATTTGCATTTTAAAGAGATATTAGTGTAAGAAACTTCTCCGAATGCAACTCTACCTAACTGTTAATTAGAAAAAATGGAGTTTAAAGAATTAGACAAAATTGAAGAAAAAGCTAATGTTATCCTTTGGGATAAGCAAATGATGATTTACGGTTTAGGATAATGAGGATTATGGGATAACAAGTGATAAATTTCAATCTAGGGAGCCACTTGAATAACACCAGTAGAAGTAATAAAATATTTTGTCCTTATTATACCTTTGTGAGCCCAAGAAATAGTTCCACCAATTAATTTATATTTGTAGAAGATAGTCGTACAACAAATAAGTATAGAAGGACATAATTCAATTAAACTACCAGCCCTTGCAAATTTAAAGTAACACTAGAAAATCCAATTAAAATACAATACCTCGGCAGTGGATAATTGAAACCTAGAGAAATAATGCGAGACACAACGCTAACTAGCATGAAGGACATAACGCTGCAGATAAAATAAGAAAAATTTTAAAAGCCTTACCAATCCTTTGTGATGACGTACTTCAACTCACCGCAAGAGTTAACACAACAAACTAATGTAAAAATATCAAATAATTTTTAATTCATACATAATATTATACTCAACAAGAATAATGATGAGAATACTAAGCTAATTTAACTAAATCAAAATCTCTCATCTCAGTTATACCAGGAGAACTATCCAGTTGAATTTGAAAATAGCTTAGCTCCACCGAAATAATCTGCATTTAGGTGTAAAGTAAAACATATTATAACAATTTACGATAATCTTGAATCATCTATCGTAAGTTAATTTTACCTATTTATCCTTTAGATAGTTTATTTTTTAAAACGCAGCATTTAATTCAATGACTAAAGATTACTTAATTGTACAACGATAGCATTGCCCACGTCTTGAGAGCAAATTCATATAAGTTTCTTTTTCTTTTTCATCTAATATCTTTTATTTTTCAAGTGTATTAATTAGTGGGTTACTCATAATGTTACCACTAAATGGCTAAATTTATTTATTATTATAGAAACGGGAAATTTTTAAATGGATACGTTAGGCATAAAAGTTAAACCTGTTTCAGCAGGGTAATTGATTGTTCCATCAAGAGAGATTGGGAATTTCATCATCATGAAAAAATCTTTTGCTTTTGTTAACTTCAATACATTGGTCCTTCCAGTCTGTTACATGGCACCGGGCCATATTTTACCATGACAAGTTCGAAGATTCTATTGAAAATCCAGGTTTGATTACTTAATTGACGAGTGGTTCAGCCCTTTAAATGCTTTCAATTCAGTGATTACAATTCTAGATTATTATTTAGCATTATTCTTAACCCTAGAATTATAAACATCTTTTGATAACCTCAGCTTTTCCAGACTGACAAAATGGAGAAAAAGCGTTAAGTAAAAAATGGGGAATTAAACGAACCCGATTTGGAAAAAACTTCGAAAAAACATAGCTATAATGAAAAGCTGACCGCTGCATTTCCATAATATTTCCTTATTTATCCTTGAAAACATAAGGTGGTTAAGTATCTATCCTAGAATTTTAATAGAGCAAAGAAATGAAAATCACAGGAGAAGCTAGTACACTACAAGGGAAATTCACATGTATAGTCAATGTCATGTGTACATTTAAACAAGGTCTTCTCTCATGTAATAGACATCTTCAATTTTTTTGGTGAGGAAATACTCAAAAAGGAGCGTTGAAATTGGTCAGACCTATCGTTTAGATGGTGCGAGTAAGTTTTGTCGTTATTTCGAATGATTCAAGAAAAACAGTGGTAAAAATCACTTCCACGGCACATTAGGTGCACTCAACTTCAAATCTGAAAATAAGTAAAATTCTTTAAAACCCTATTCTTATCGCCACGTTAGAATTCACGAACTATTGCTGGAAAATTAACAATGGCCATATCTCAATTTTTCAATAATTATTGACTGATAATTCCATTAAACCAAAGGCGAATACATTCCTTAAATTGGCATTTCTTCAAATCGCGACTTTTATACCATTTACTGAAGCAACCGGAATAATTTCGTCCAGACTGAATATTTACCCCTGAGAATAATGGAGTTGATCCAATTAAGCCGCTCGCTTTCTCACTCACACTCATTCCACTTCGCCACAACCTCCAGGAATGCACACCAAGAATGCTGGGAAGAAGGCAGAGTATCCATTGGATGCTCCACCTTCCCTGCTCCGTAATCAGAATATACCGCTCGCATTTTTTCATTTACGCGCCGTTGTAATGGTGAAAGGGCCTACATGGGGCTTGTTAATTGTATACCCATTAGGAAAAACATGGCTAAGAATGATTTACTCCTTATTACCTCACTTAATAATTACAACGCAAAACAAAAATAATTTTTAAATAACAATTAAAATAGACCGTTGACACACGTGGGTAAAGTCAACGTTAAAAAAATCATACAGTAAGATGGCATACTACGGATAGTCAAATGAAAGCGGAACACCCACCATAACAAAGAGTCCGCATAAACTAGAAGATAGATTTTTACGCATCGATACTGGCAGTTGTGGGTGCTCAGTTTTTATTTGATTGTTCCTCATAGGGTCCTCATAGATGCTCTCATTCGTGGACTTTTAATTTTAATAAAAATGGCAGAAACTACATTAGATAGGTTTTCCTTCTTCAGTATGATGTCACTTGCATTATGATTCTGGCAATCGTGAACAATCAACTTCAACAATGCTGATAAAAATAACGTTAGATGAATTGGTTTCCACTAATTCCGATATGATACTAACACATACCAAATGGGCTTTTTGCTGAAAAAAAAGAAATTTCTTGAGTTTTCTAGGTCCGTGGTAAAATTTCGAAATTTTGGGTGAAAATGTTAATGAAACTGATTAGGGATCGATTCTTTCGAAGCCAGGATCTCTATTGCGATATTTTACTAGCACTACTCGTATTTTTCCAAAAAGGCAATAACACTGTAAAATTTTAATCGAATTATAAAAACTGGCAATGATGAAAACGTCATTACACTTTAGGTACTTTATATGCATATGAGCTCCTCGAGTAATTTAAAGCTGTTGAATATTTTCGTTGATTGCAAAACTGTGGCCATAAATCACTCTAATCAAAAAAATATAAATGAGAAATAGATTTCACAATTTCCTTGAGCTTAGTGACAAATAGCAGAGCACTGGGATATACATAATTAATGTTTATAATTAGTCACTTCAAGTTATGCCTATAGTTGAATCTGAAATCTCGGTAAGGGATTAAGTTTGGAATGAAAATGAAAAGTATTTCCTTCGATGACACAAACGATTGAAATATATCTCTTTTCTCATGTTATTCCTTTCACAATAAAGATAGTTAAGATCCATTTCACAATAATCAGTGAAAACATCACTAGCTGCGCAGAGACGAAGCGTACTACAATTTTCCACTGAATAAAAACTTATTCACCTCCAGTTTCGATGCACAATATGTCATTTTCTTGTCTTGTAGTAGTATTCGTGTCTGTTATTGAGGAACATTTCCACCACATCACACCTGAATTTGTAATTTTTATCATTTACGGTTCCATTTATTTATTTCAACAACCAAATCATTAACTAATGATTTCCCGCTCAGAGCCATATGCATAAATATAGGGAAACGGCGCTATATAAGTATCCCAAAGTCATACTTCTCTACGCTAAGTACCAATAAAATGGGATTAGATGCATTAAAATTGAACCTGAAAATTTTTAGCATATGATTTGTTCAAAAACTACTGAATATTTACAAACAACGATCGAATAATTATGCAATAACATTAATTGGAACTGGCGTCGTTTTATGCCAGTATACGAGTAACATGAAATTCGGTTTGTGGGGGTTAAATACGCTTGCAATAGTGGAACAGAATAATTTTACAGCATATTTCCTTAAATTAATGTCCAAAAAATATTTCAATTTTTCATTAGAAATGCTAAAAAAATAAATATATTGAGGACAAATATTCCTATGTAAATTAGAGAAACTAAATATGTCAGTACACGTATAGAGCTTTATTATAGTAGCATACAAAATTATTAATATTAGGCAGTCTATCCATTAGGAAGATTTTTGATTAACACAGACTGAACAACAAAACCTTTCTCCATTCTCTCAACGCAACATTCTAACATACTGAAGTTAAACGATTCTTTCTCCAAATTGGCGTACTTCCTTCCTCTCATCATTCAGGCCAACCTTGATATCCTTTTTCTACGCCTTCCTCTCTTTCCTAACGTACTCACCTCTATCCAAATCCTCATAATTATACCCGCATTCCATAATGCTTCGCTTCCACCGTTCGCATCACCTATGGATCTCTACCAAAAATCTCCTCTTCTCTTCCACCATGCCTAAAACTTCTTCGTTTGCTTCCTTTTCTATTTGACTATTCCCATTCTTCTCCACATCTACATTTCCAAAATCAACAATCTATGATTATCATCTTCATTCAAAGGGTTATAATGACAAAAGGGTAAAAAATGACGTTCAATGTCATAGTTTTACACTAATTTTTATCTTATTTAATCTTTACTCAACTTGCCTGGCATCAAATCTGTCATCTTTGGAAGCAAATTTGCCTAACTCATTCTTTCCTCTTGCTTCCCTACTACTTCAAACAATTTCGTCCAAAACACTACCAAAATAGATAAACTGCTCCTGCTTTTTCCCTTCTATTTTAAGGGGTATCTTCGCCCTCCTGATTTCCGAAAACCTAATAATCTTTGTGTTGTTTACATTCATCCTCATACCGTACCTATATTTCCGATTTTTAACCTTGTTCGGTAAAGGTTGAAAAATTGTAGGACATTAAGTCATGAAATAACTATGGGAATGTAGTCCATAAAAATCTTAATAATTAGTGGCCATATATCAGACTGCCAAACTCATTGAAAGCCTTCAATTACTCGTTTTGGAATCTGTTTTCAGTAGGAGTATATAAAATTTAATGCAGTTACTAATTTCTGTAGGATTTCACTACTCATTCGTGTTGCGTCTATCATCCACTTATTCAATAAAATACGTAATAACATATTTATTCAAGTATGTATTAATTGACTATGTATTATTTAATTTATTTGTAAAAGTACATAAGCGCAGTCATTTCTACAAACGACGCGGTACTTTTCTATGATCTCTATGCTCATATTACTCATACTTCCCCCATACTAGTAATATTAGACTCTGAGCCAAAAAAAGTGCTCAAAACGCTAGGAAAATGCATGTGATATAATATTTGAATTAATTCCCACTATTTAAAACAACCTATATATCACAGAGATAACATTAACTATTTAGCTTAAAATACAAGTTTATTTTTACTCTTCAGTAGACTGTTTGATTGTTTATAATTCAACAAAAAACCATATTTTTACAAACTAAATTTTGTCTTGTTGCAGTAAATCAAAAAGCAACAACTTATGTATAATTTTTTAATCATTTTTTAACTATAAATGATAGCTTTAACTTAAAAGTTAGGCTTTGGATCCAAAAGCATACTAACCACTACAAAATAAGCTTTACCTAGCACGACATATTTTACCATTTCGCGAGAAAATAATGATAGAACATAGTAAAATAAAATTTTTTAAATGACTGAGATTTATAATAATAATTTTTTAGATAATATTCATTTTGATTAAATTTAAATAATAAAACTTTTAAAATAGCTATATCAATTATCAGAATCTCTGTAGTATTGACTCGATCCCTGTGCCAGCTCTCCTATAACAGAGAAGACATTGAGACCGTCATAAAAAACGATAGAGGGATAATGTGCTGAAATTACCCTGTACCCACCAGCAGTTGACAGTACCCTATCGCGATATCATTCTCATTGACTATCTCAAGCATACTGAACGCACTTCCAAAGTTCCAACCCCGTCAAAAGCTAACATTGGTACAAAGAAGATAGAAAAACCGGTCAAGCTACACAATCCCCGGAGGAATGAGGATGTCTCCTGGCTGTCAGTGTAAATTGCCATACTCGATCGGCGTTGAGCTTGTTGGAATTAAAGGCTCACATTTAAATCCTCTTGGTATTCGCAGCAGAAGAGGATGTACTAGAAGGTTGGGCATGCAGGAAGCATTGTTCTAGGGGTCCCTTTGTCTTCTTCGTGAGAACCACCCTAAACCAAGATAACAAGCTTGATACACTCGCGGTCACCTTACCAGCAAATCCCTTGCTATACTCTGGTTCGAAGGACAGGAACGAAATTTGCGGCTTACTACAGATTCACAGGAGGGATATTTGGAAATTCATATGAAATTTTAATGAAACAACATTATAAAACAGGAAAAAATAACTTTTAATTAATGCCAAAAAACTGGTTATGTTTGGTAGACTAATCGAAAGTTGTCTTATCCTCCCTCGTCTACCTTAAACGACCCTAGAAAACAAATGGACATGCTTTCACACCCATTGAAGTAGTTATGGGAATGCATTCATGCAAACTTTGATACTTATAGAAAAAAGTTAGGATTGCATACGACGAAAGTTGTATACTTGAAATTGGATTTGTTCCCTTGGCCTCTCAACCAGAAATTCCTGCTTTATAAAACTTTTTAGTCTCTCAATGTTTCCCGTCTATTCACTTTCTCAGTCATATTTAAAATCCTCTACCGACTCTCCTTTATCACGTGCTCAATAAAGTTTTTTGACAGCCTTCCTCTCCATCTGAATAACATCCTTCTCTTTAGTCACATTACAAAAGGACCCGCTCCACGCCCTATCGCTTTTTTTAAGTTCCCAAACCATATAAAGGTCCACGTTCAATTATAAAACTTCAACAATTCTTTCCTCACTAGCTTTCTAAAATCCAGATCATCAGTTAACTCCTTTTTGAAAACTTACTTTGCCAACGCAATTGTTTCCGTAACGACAGGTTTATTCCAAAATATTTTCCAATCATGAATACTTCCGCCGCTCTATTTTACATCCTCAAGCGTGAATATACGTATATATGCAACTTATAACGGAATGATAGAAAAGTATTAAAGTTATATTAGATATAGATGAACTGCCTAAACTAAAAGTAATCTACGTTTCAATCAACAAAAGTCTACGTGTACATATATACACGTAGTGTTCACGTAGTCTACGTGTATATATATCCCACCTAGATCATCTATATCAAATATATCGTGACTTAAATTATATTCTAGCATCCCTACCTAATATAGCATCTATATCTAATAAAACTTTAATAATTTTCTACTAGTACATACTATTAACACACTTAGACTTGTTTTTGATTGAAACTTACATTATTTTTAATATTGGCATATCTATAACTAATATAACTTTAACAATTTCCTAAAATTCCGTTATAAGGTCACCGCAATCCCCTGGATGGCTACAATATGTCATCCTACACTGCCAGATGAAACTGACTAAATCATGTCATATTTGCCTTATTTATTAGCTGAACATATTATTTCCGTTTTTTAAGAAAGCGTAGTTACTAATAGACAACCATTTTTACTTCCTTGATACTCACATTATATCCACATTCTCCATCAGACACCCCCAATAAGAGTTTCACTCAAAGAAGAGTCACCAATGAGACATTATTTCTCGTTCCTTACTACAACTGTTTCATCCTTGGTCCATTACGATCTTGAGAGACCATTCTCTAAATCCACAAAACACAGCATGTTTCAGCAAGATTTTTACAGGCTTAGAGATTTTCGTAAAGGCAATGGCTTTAGTTTCATCTTATCGTATCCATCGTAGTTGCGGCTGTGATTAATTTGTACGGACTACGGAGCTTGTTTGAATTCACTACATATTTGACAGAGTCATTAAAGTTTCATTCATACAATAGGGGGTACATAATATTTACGAAAGAGTTATGACCAATAAATTACCTCACAGGCTATATTATTAATTTTACTTTGGAGAGAGGTCATTGAAAATTTACCAATGCTCATTACTCATTCAGTCGTAATAGTGGAAAGAAAAATAAGGTAAATAAGTTCTGAGAGTATTTTTCTGAAGTGAGCATTAAACCAGATCGAAATTGTAATAGGAATATTAAAAGGCAAAATTAAATGAACATGGCTCATCAAGGAGCATACGTGGTCTGTGCAATAAATGGGAGAACTGGTGGAATCTGGAAGCCATGATGCCCACTATCACCCACCCAATCGCGGCGCTAGTTGCCTGGGACCCAATGAAACGTCTGTGCTTGGCGGGTTGTCGAAGTGTATGTATGGTGCCAGTTATGCTGGATTCTGTTGTCCTTGCTTTTACTGTTTTTTGACATTGGCTTGTGACGAAATCACAGAGCAACGAATCAACTTCAAGTTTTTTGGTGAAGTAAGGGAAAGTTATCAAGACATTTCTGAAATTTTGATAATGTTTATTCTTTAATAATGCTCTGAAGAAAAAATTCGTTTTCAAGTAGGTTAAGCGTTTTAAAAATAGCCGACAAGACGCCACGGATTATGCCATGCCAGGTTAATCTTCAACCACCTGTATTGGCGACAACATTGATCTTGTGAGGTCCCTTTTCGTTAACAGTCATCGAAAAACTGTCCGAATTATATTTGATTTGACTGAAGTTAGAAAATTCAACAGAGCACACCATTTTAACCGTACATGATGGATGGATCCTTCACCATGACAATGTGCCTGCACATTGAGCACTGCTTATTCGCCAGTCTCTGGTGAAAAACTCAATCGCAATCCTTGATCATCCCCCTTATTCGCCAGAACTCACCCCATGCGACTTTTCCTATTCCCCAAATTCAAAAATGTGTTGAGGGACATCACTGGGAAGATTTGGACACACTAAAGCAAGAAATGACCTGAAAACTAAAATGTCTAACGGCCTAGGACTTCCAAGGATGCTTTAAACGGTGAAAAAGAAGATGGAATAAGTGCATAGCAAGGAATGTAGAGTACTTTGAAAAGGACTAAATGTTTCAAAATAAAGTTTTTATGGCCTAATTTCGTGTATTTAATGGACGGTATCCAATGAATATCCTCTTTGTAGTCTATCCTTCAAATATATCTATAAAAAATACTGAAGATTGATAAATAATAAATTAAATGGAATGGCTAGAATATTCGGGGAAGCGTTAATGAGGGGGGATAGAGAAATCGTACTGTCTGTTTTGACTATTCAATATTGCAATTAATAACAAAGATATCCCAGACGACTGGTAACAGTACTAGTTGCTCCAATTTTTAAAAGTGGAAGTAGGGTGACAGTGGAGAATCACTGAGCAACAAGCCTGAATAATCTTATCTGCAAATTTTTGAAATAATACTAATGAATCACATTAAAACAGCTTGTGAAATACTCAATTTGTTTAGTCCCAGTCAGTATGGGTTAGAAAGGACTACTACTGTGATACCCAAACGATTGAGATATATCATTATCTATTTAATGTTCATAACCATAATAACTTATAATTTAATAAAAATAAGTTCAAATATAATTGTAAATAAGAAAAGAAATAGTACTGGTAGTTACGAGTACTCGTAATTAAGTGTAAATATCTTAAAGTAACTTTGACAGTCAAATGACTTTAAATGGAATAAAAATGTGGAGAGATTGACAAATACGGTAGCCTTCTCTAGCACTTCTTTACAATCTCCATTTATAACTCTATAGCTCCTCTTTCATCATCATCACCATTCGATTCTTCGTAGGTTGGGCTCGGTGGCGGCCGGGTAACTGTCCTCGCTTACCAACCCAGAGGTTGCGGGTTTGATTCACGCCAAGGTGGATTTTCCTCCACCTATGGCCTGGGTGTTAGTTGCTGTCTTTGATTATACTTGTGTACTTATATATTATGTAGGGAATATATGGAAAAAGAGACTAAAAAGTCTCAATCTTAGGCTTCAATAAAGCCGAGAAATAAAAAAATTTAAAAATATCATCTTCTAAAGGTTTAGCCTTGTCGTTGCAGCCATTGGTCTCTCTCCATTGCCATTCTTTTTGGTTCATTGTACTCTCTCCACTAATTTTTACACTCCCATACTAATTTTTATATCATCAATTTCCTTCGTGGCCTTATTCCTTTTTTCCTATAATTTTGCTCTCTTTCCCAATGTCCAAGTTTTGTATCTAAACAATAATGTACTTCAAATAAACGTTTTTGCAAAGGATTTTCTAATTTCCAATTTCATGGCTTTGTTTCCTAAAAGGTACTTTTTCTTTGTATACTTTCTTCTTCGCATGCATTCTTTACTTTGCTATCTTCGCCAAGGCCATCCTTCTTTTTATTGCAGAAGTGCACCTGTTGCCTCTTGTAATCAAACTCCCAAGGTAGCAGAAATCTACGAGGCTCGCACTTGGCTTATCCTTAATTTCCATATCATTAAATTTACAGGGGGATCTGTCATTTTTCTATAAAATTGACATAACTTTTGTTTTCTTAATATTAGTTCTCGGTTTCCATTTATTCAAAATTGCGAACAGAGTTTTTGCTGATTCTGCCAGGGTCAAAACATCATTGCAAACCTAATGAGGTGTATCTTTTATCCATTTATCTTTATTCCATTTGTTTTCTCCTTCATTGACTCTAAAGCCTCTTCAGTATGTAAATTAAATAAATATGGGGAATGTGGATATCCAGGTCTTACTCCTTTCTAACCTTTGTTTCTTTTTCACCTCTCTACTTCTATAAAAGTGCTTTGGTTCTGGTACATATAAGCTTCTTGTCTTTGTAGTCTATTACTTTTCTCCTCATTGTTTCAAACATACGTTTCCAAAATATGGTATCTAAGAATTTTTCCTAATCAATGAAGATAAGCAAAACTCTCCTGTTAATTTTTAGCCTTCTCTTTAGGATCAAGCACAGTGCCAGTATAGCATCTCTTGTTCCTTTACCTTCCTGAAAGCCAAATTGACCTTCTCTAACATTTTCCTCCACTTTATTTTCTTTTATTCTTTATTTTATCCCTCTCCTTTATTTTTGTCCCTCTTTAATTTCTCCAAATTTCATCATATGCACATTTCATAACATTGAATGTACTTACATATATTCAGAGAAAAAAAGGATATTCTCTTCATTCCAGTAGGTGATCATGATATTTTATTATCAACAGTGTATAAATAATAAAGCATCTATGAGGAAGGAATCTGACCGGAAAACTTTGTGAGATCAATGTTAGTTCCTATTCCGACCACAGAACAATAAGTTTGATATCCCACGCAGCTGAAGTTGTTCTCAGGATCATCAACAAAAGGATAGAGAGTAAGGCAAATGATGACTTAGGGGATGATAAGTTTGGGTTTCGAAAGGGGAGAGGTATGCGTGATGCTATTGCAGTAATGAGATCACTAATCAAGAGGAATATAGAATACAATCAGGATGTATTTTCCTGTTTCGTAGATTTCGAAAAAGCGTTTGATAGAGTGAATTGAGAAAAACTAATGCGTGTATTACAGAAAATTGAAATATATTAGAGGAACAAGAACAACCTGTGGATGTCTCAGACTGCTCAGGTGCGAGTGGGAAACGGAGAGTCCGAATGGACAGTGTTAGGAAGAGGTGGGAGGCAGGGTTACCCATTATCACCGGTGCTGTTCAACGTACATATGGAGAAAATTATTAAAGAAGCATGGAAAAAACCGGAGGTTGGATTGATAGTCAGCGGGGAATTCGAAAAATCAGGTTTGCTGATGACAAAGATATGTGATGAGAATCAATATTAATAAAACAAAGGTTATGCGATTTTCCAGAAAGAAAAAGCCTAAGCTAAACATTAACATAGAAGGGGAAAAAATAGGGCAGGTGTTACAGTTTACCTATCTCAGAAGTGTTCAGGACCAACACGATCAAAGCAGTAGGGACGTAGAGAGAAAAATTGCGTTAGGCAAGGAGGCTTTCTCAAGGAGGAGGGAGTTAATGATGGGGACGTTGAGTAGGGAGGTTAAGGAAAGACTCGTCAAAACTTTGATTTGGGGCGAAGGACACGGCGCGGAAACGTGGTCACTGGAGCAGGAGGATAGACGTAGATTGGAGGCTTTTGAAATGTGGGTGTGGAGAAGAATGGAGGAGGTGAAATGGACCAAAAGGAAAACAAATGAGGAAGTACTGGAGATGGTGGGTGAGGAGACGGAATTGTTGAGAGAAATCCTATTGAGGCAGGAAATATGGATGAAAGGCATATTGATCGCCAGTGGGAAGTTAAAGACTGTAATAGAGGGAAAAATATTAGGCAAACGAGGAAAGGGCAGGAACAGGATAGGGATGTTAGACGGTATGAAGGAAGTACACAGAGATAAATATGGACCTGATGTAGAGTAGGTTGCTGGATTGTGTTTTGTGATGAGTTACAAAATATTTATTTGATAGTTGTGCTCATCCAAAAACCTACCTTAACCGGTAGATTACCTTATAAAAAAACCGTTTTAATCCATTTCCAAAAAATAATTACTTCATTATCGAGTTTCAATATAGTACGTTGGTAAAATTTCATTACACATTCACTGAGCTGCCCTTTTGTTTCTTTTGTCGAATTTTTATCGGTACCGTGCGAAGGGAAAAGGTCGTACACCCACCAGTTAATTTTTAACGAGTGCGAGGTATTCTTGTTTATTTATACCGTTAATTTAGCTGGAATTTAATGTTTAATAAGATCGTTAACAATCAATATTTAAAATATATCGAATGAAAAATAATATTTTCAAAATAAGGAATTCTTTGAAAAGTGAAAGTGGTAATGTTGAGTAGATAGCTAAACGTAAAAGTATTAAATTAGTCTGAAATACATTTTCTGGAATAAAAGAATATTTCCGTTAATTTCATTTCCGAATACACTTGAAAATATTTCATTTCTCTAACCGTATTATGCGAGCATATAAACTACAGTTAATAATAATTGTATGTACAACCAGCCAAGTGCAGCATTGATTTGGACAGTAATTTTTAATCATAGAGAATTATAAAAAGGAATTTACTATAACCTGACTTTGACAAACAATTAAGGCATATGGTTAATTTAATTCCCTGATATGCACGGAAAATTATACTTTAATTTCTCTTGATAACATTTCAATCAATAATTTACTAAAAATCTTCCCTTTATCAAAAATAGCAACCAATTTGGCAAGTTCAATTTAAAACGAGTTTTTAAGCGCCTATATTGCGCGTGGAATCCAGTATGGAGCACTGATGAATTATTGTGAGGATAAATGCATTAACGATTAAAATCATAATAAACCATCGAAACTTGATATTTTTTGTAACGTTAACACCTGTGCCTAAATAAAGACCATTCGAGAGATGCAGAAAATTAATTCATTAATTTAAAAAATAACTACCTATCATTTGCGACCCATAATCCTCACAAGCTACCTCATTAGTAGATGCATCAAAAGAACTCTACCAGAGTGAGATAGCATGGCTGGACTCAATATTTAGGAAAGAATTGATCTCACCCCGCTAATGAGGATTTTACCTATCCATTCTCCATGTCCAAAAGATCACATCCACTTAAGCTTTGTGATTTAATCGGTATGCAAATTTCAATCCTACGAGAATTTTACGAGAAGCCTTTTTTTAAAATGTAAAGAACATTATGTCTTTAAAAGTACATAAAAAAGATCTCCGGAAAAAGTATAGGATATTAAAGATTTCCTTCATTTTCCTCTACCTTGTACTAAACGTGAGGGGTAACTATTTTATGGTATCCTCAAACGCTTGATGTTGGTAATAAAAAATGAATTTAAACAACTGATACTTCCCCAATAAATGTCTGTTGACCGATTTCTAAGGGAGGCAAGAAACCATATAAAATCGAAAACTAACTTTCTGTGGAAAGCATTGTGTGGTAATTTAATGTTTCAGTGCGCATCAGCATTTTATCTCTATCCTGTAATAGAAATTCTTAAATTGGCGATTAAGTCTACATACTTCTTCAAATTAAAATTATTTTTGCAGCTAAGATATTAGTTTCTGAACACAATTATACCGTTCTTGAAGCAGATAATGTATTTTGATGATTAAAAAACCATAAACACAGTATTCAACCTGAAGTTCGGTTGTGTAGGTGACGCCCAGAACTAAGTTGACGGGGTAGGGGGGCCAGTTCCTTTCCCAGTTCATGGTTTCTTAGAGAGATCTGGTACCAGAAAAATCATATAGCTTGGATGGAGCTGCAGGTGTCCAGAGTGCTTTGCCCAGGAATCGAACCCGGGCCCTCCGGTCAGTAGTCCAACGCTCTACCCCCTGGACTACCGCGACCCATTTTGAATAATGATTTTTATGATTTCCATTTATATGTTTCAGCTTTTTGAGCCATGCACCAAAATTAATTATATTCCTGTACCAGAGCAGCTGTACTGGTACGCAAGCGACATTTCCTGTGATTCAGTAGTTACAATTGAGAGCCGTTGGCTAAAATATGATGGGTGTTGCTGAGAGGTTTCTTCATACACAATCTAGTACCTTTTTAGTTTTGCATAGGTATTTTCGTATGACATGCGAAGAAATCTTTAACTTACGTTCAAGAAAGGAAAACTAAAGTCAAGAGTCAATCGAAGAATATTATTCAATATTTTTTTGCCCTGAAGTCTAAACAGGAGGAGATTACGACAGAGTTGACGTGTAAATAAAAGAATATCAATCGGATATTACCTCACATTTTTGCATAGAGAATTCAAGACCGGTCAAAGTACAAATTCAGTAATGGGTGAGCCATTATATCATCTTGAATGTTATTCTTAATCCTGAATATGTGGCCTACAGTGTACACGAAAACTTGAGAAAAACGTCTCGCGTGACAACTAAGCAACTCCCGACGGTTATTGTATTGTTTTGAGATTTATCAAAAGATAGAGAAAAAAAGGATTCGTTAATGATTCCATAAATAATTCTATATTTTTCATGACTCCAATTGACATTTTAAACAGCGTTGAGCAAACACCCTCAGTGCTGCACGAGGAGGAGCAAAAACCCTCAGGGAACTAATCCTACAGTCATTATCACTATCAAAGCTAATATAAGAGAGCTTTTAAATGAAGAGTGATCATAAATCTTTGTTGTGGCATAATTTATCGTGAAAAAGTTAATTTTACGTTAAACTGTAGGTAAAATGTGTTATGTATGTATACCTACAGGGTGCGTTCCAAAAGTAACGCATTATTATTTTAAGTAATTTATTGAACAAATTTGCACAAACACTTAAAATTCTTCAAAGTACTGTCCTTTGGCCTCTGCACATTATTTACAGCGACTGTGTCATGACCGGTACGAGCCCTGGAATGGCCCTTCGGGCATCTCTCGCAATTGGATCTCTTCTATGGACGACGAAACGGGTTCCTTTCAGGACTGCCTTAATCCGAGGGAACAAAAAGAAGTCTGCTGGAGCGACGTCATGATTGACTATAGGGGGGTGGGGCAGCGTTGGCACATCTTGTTTGGCCAGGAACTCGCGGACTCATAGCGCATTGTGGCAAACACCTTGGGCACGAGTATTGGCGAACACTTTCCTCATCGCAAAAGCTTAGATCAGTAACAATGCGAAACACAACAAACAAACGGTTGCTCAGGTTAACAGTTTCAGGCTTAACTTTGTGGAATTCCTTCATGGTGAGGGTCAAATAGAAAAACTTTACACTTCCACACACTTTTAGTACAATACCACCATGTTTTCGATCATCGACCATCATCAGGTGATGCGCTGCAACGAATCCATGGTCGTATTGTATTAAAAGTGTATGGAAGTGTAAAGTTTTTCTATTTTACTCTCACCAAACGGTTGTTCGTTGTAAACCTCTTCCCGGCCCTTCTTAAAGGCCTTTAACCACCTCGAAACTCGTGAGTATGACAGAGCGGAGTCCCCGTAAGCCTCAAGAATCATTTCGTTAGTCTCCTTAAAAGATTTTTTCAGTTAAGCACAGAATATATTAATCGCGTAACGTTGTTCGATCGTCGATTCCAATTATTTCGTGACAACGGTCGGCGAGAGGTTTACAATAACTGGCGTCCTGCCGCTTTCACAGCTTGAAAATTACTGAGACCAGTTTTTCGGCAAAGTTTAGCTTCCCCCGTTCATGTACTTCAAGTGGTTTGATTCCACTTCAACCAATAGGAACGTGGTGGGAAACTTTTTGGAACGCTCCTAGTATGTAGTAAACGTTTCAGAGATTGCTCTCCAGTTTTACCTCAGTAGCAGCCTCTGCAATTTGGAGTCTCCATACTTCCGCTTCTAAAAATACACTGGATGTATTTGACGACCTCAAACCTGCGCATGCGTGTTGAGGGGGATGTTACCTCCACATACAATCAGGATTGCTTCTGAAGGTCATTTTGTTTGTGGTCTACAAGCATGTGTGCATTAGTTTTTCAGCCTACCCTCGTATATAAGGAAAACAGATAGCATGGTCGATATTTCCGCGTCAAAGAACGTGCACAATCATTCAGCAGTTTGAGTTTATGCGCATATTACATATATAATGTGAATATTTTACCAAGATAGGTACCAAAAAATAAGCCGTTAGTGTTAAAATTAGGTTAGGAAAAATGCACCGGTAAAAGAAATTTCTACTGAATGATATTTCTCATGGTCACGCATGCAAAGTCATTTTAAATCTTCATGAAATCTGGAACCAATCCCGGTAGTATTTTAATTAAACAAATATCTTTGGCATTCCAACTCATCTAAGTCATTTGGCTCAGCTGAATGACGCAGCGCTGAATTTGAAATTCCTCCGCGAATCGTGAATTTACTATAACATCATCACTGATAATTTTGCAAAATAATTGAATGTAGTAAAAACCGCTCGTTCCTCGGATTGGATCCACTGCTTTGCAATTTTTATTGAAAATTTTCATCCCTCCCCTCTTTGTTTCGAATACCCTTCAACTGATGATCCTCCCTGTGGGCCATTTGGTTTCCTAAGCAAGATACAGATCAGGGCTACACCGCCCTCGCTTTGAATGTACCACCCTTTCTTCACCCTCCCACTCCATTCACCACAACACGCCGCCAGACTCCTCGGAGGCATATTGCGGGGCACTTGGATAGGAAGCGCGCATACCATTCCGTTGTGGGAGGGCGGGATAATAACATTCATTTCCCACTTTACACTCTCGATTCCGGGAAGAAAATATGGCGGTCCACCCTTGCTCATAACCTTATCGCCCAGAATGGTTGATATGTATCGATATAAGTTCATATCGATATTTTTTCTTGATAATCATCGTATCGAATGCTTCACCATTAACAATAACTTTGCTGGATACACCAAAATCACACGGCTTCATTGAAGCTGAGGTTTTAGAGTCTTTCTGGAAAACCACAGGGAAAGGAACTGGCTCCCTACCCTGACGTGCGAATTTCACATACCTTTAGGTCTTCCTTAAAATGAACTCTATCATCACCTATCAAAACTAATTTTTGGTTTGATTATTGTGGTTTTTGGTTTGGAGGTATTTGTTGTGACACGTAAATATTTCAAAATTTTACACAATGGAATACTTTGTCGAGCACTCAGCTGCACCAGTCAGGATTTAATTAGCGCAATGTGATATGACAAAATAGCAAGGAAACCGTGTGTGATGAAAAAAAATCTGATACTCTTCCAAACGTACTGTATGGCAAGTTTCACCCTGTGGCAATATTCATAGGCATAGATGGGAGTTTAAGGGCGAAGTATACAATTGTAGTCAAATTGGGAGTGAAAGGAAAGGAATAGACCATCAGTGGAAGGACCATCAGTTCAAAATAAAACATAGAGGGCACAAAACAAACATTAAAAAAAACTCCTTCCTCAATCGTGGAATAAAAGAATGGAATGAGTTACCTGAGGATATCTTTAAGTCCTTACCTTATTCATTAAATAAATTTAAAACGAGGTGTATGCTCTCCTTAAAAACGTGTGAGTGAGAAATGTACGTGATAAAACCGTATGTACTTGTGCTATGAATAATGTGTTAACGGGACGCGATTTTGAACGGTATATGAAATTGAAGATACGTGATTACGGACGAAGTGTGGCGATGGACGGTGCGTAGTATGTGCTCGTGTGGTGTACACCTAATCCTTGTGTGATGGTAAAGGAGAGGTCGGTAATCTTAAAAGTGTCATTGAATATACGAGCATTTTGTCTCATATATGTTCTTCTTGTGTGTGTATGTATGTGCATTGTAAGAGTGACCAGTGATCACACTGGACCGTTGCCACCAGGAAAATTGCCTAATTGCAACGAAGTATGTAAATAAATAAATAAATAGGATAGTAAGGAGTTCAGAACTAAAAGAAGTAAATTGTGGGGGCGGGCAAAGAAGGTAGGATAACGAACTCCTTCCATTGGCTAGGGTCTTACCCTAACCGGTGCGATGGCCACGTTAAACCACACATGCGAAGGTTTAGGGAGAGTGGAATGTTGGTTCATGAACCGTAAAACAAAGTTTTAATCATATAGACATGCATTTCAACAACCGAGTATTCTAGGAAAATGCGAGAGATGCCACGACAATAAATTTTAACAGAGTCATCCGCTGATTGTGAATTATAATGCAAAATTTCAGATTGTCAAAATCGTTTGCCTTGACTGGGATTGGAATCCCTTGATGTCCGGTCAAGTGCTTTAGCCAGTTAAGCTATCGACGCGTCTCTTTTTTGGACCGAGATTTTGGAATTGGCTATACATTGTTAAAATTATTAAAATCTTTTTTTGCCTAATAGAAATGCAGTGGAAGTTCGGGCAGAAAAATATTTGGTGTATTTCATATTGGAACTTCAATTCAGAATGATAAGGGATATATTGTACCATTACATCAATTTACCACCATTCTTAAAAAAATATCGATTCGGTAGCATCCATAAACTCCAAACGGTATCCCACCCCTATTTATCGCCCTTCACCCCACGTCGTCTCTCTCTTGTCCCTTCCAGGGAGCATCTGATTCCAGTGGCACACCTTGCCTCCCGGCGAGAATGGATTTCCCCCACTCTCAAGAGCCCCACCGCCGCCACGCCTCGGCCTCCGCGACGGGGGCTACGAGGAGAAGGGGGCGGTGATTGGGATCGGAGAGATAAGGAAGGGTGTGACAGGGAGGGCGTAAACAATTGAAAACGAGAACCAGAATCACCTAGCCGAGTAAGCATCCTTCCCATCCTTCCTGGAACGAAGGAAGAATGAACGATAGCATTAAGACGGAGCGGCAGTAGATACGGAGATAACGGGCCACGCCCACCTGTAAATCTACATTTTTTTGCTGTGCAGAAGCTAACCATGAATAAGAAAGTCGAGGCGTATAAACGAAGTTTTCTGGGAAATAAAGGGAAAATGTTTTCCCTGCGAAAAGCCAACTACTGAAGGGTCATCCCAACCAACAAGTTTAGATTTCGTGCAATAAAAAACGAAAGTGAAAACAGGATAACCTCATTCAATGCTCAAAAGAGGTAAGTCAGCTCGTAGGCTCATTATAAATGTGTCATAGAATAACAAAAAGTAGTTTTGGTTTGTCAATCCCAATTTTATTCACAATTTGGAGGCATAATTAGGGAATTTCTGTATTAATCATGAGAAATGAGATGATTTCATTTCCAGCTTAGCTCAAAATACATTTTCGGGAAATGATAGTGAAAACATATTTTAGAATATTGAAAGAATTATCTTTGATTGTCCCTATTTCCACAGCAATGCATGCAATACAGAAATGATAGGGTTGACTATTAGCTTAATTTAACCTCTCAGGCTAGTTGCTCTATTTTTTTATCCGGAAATAGCTCTCGTATATAGTTTTAGGCTGGAAACTTAGCTGCATCAATGTACTCCACAAAGCCTGAAGCATCTGAACTATTGTAGAATGTAGTAACAATCTACATATAATTAACTCGTAATTCTTCTGGTAAGAATGATTGTTATTCTTTCAGTTTTCCCAGTATTCTGAGTGTGTAAGTTTTTAAAGTAGTTATCGCTTCAAAATTTTACTCTTTTCACTTGCCAAACCAGACATGCAGTAACATTTTCCTTATTACCTAGTTACAGATAAATACACACTGTAATATATTTATAGAGTGGCTTTCAACTGTTTTAGAAAATAAGCAAGTAGAGCGGAATTATAACGAGTCAAAACTTAACATTATTTCCCCATAAAGAAAAATGCTGAAACTTATAACTAAAAAGTATTTTTTTTAAATTTGGAAAGGTACCCAAGTTTTATTACTTAAACCATTAAATTTCAACTTTGACCAAAGTTTTCGATACATACTATATTTTACTCACTATTGATGAAATTACTACTTTTAGGCCAGTGTCAGATGTCGTCAAGCGTATTATTAAGGACTACGGATATGGAGTTTTTTGAAGGCCTTCGAATAAAGTTATCTTTTCTGTAATGTATGACTTACAGGTCAATTTATTAAATGTTATTTGCATGAATTGGTAAAAAATGAAATAGTTTCTGCCTTAAGAAATAAATACAAAAAGGATCATATTTTTTTCCATCATCATCTATGTTCTTACGAGTAATAATATTTCGTGAAACTGTTATACATTAATTTTATGAAAAAGATATTTCCGGACAGGTTTAAATAGAATTAAATAATGCAGTAGTTTGTAATTCTTTGTGTGTGAGCTCGGTTGTAATTCTTTATTTTTTCCCAAGGCCCTGGCAAGGTACGCAAGATTTAAAGAGAGCGATTACCCCTTGCTTCTTCTCTTTCCACTCACCCACAAAAGTTATGGCCCCTAGGGAAACCTGAGGATACACTTAATCATAAAACTTTTAACTTTCCCGACATCATTCTGATTGCGTAATCTTCAAAAAGAGTGTTTGCACCTGGATATAGCTGTTTCCATTAGCTCACAGTTTTCATTAACGGAAAATGGCTTATAGAATTTTATATTTACTGGCCAAAACTCTCGAATTATTTCAGGAACGTGTTTTCTCCTGGGTTTTGAGGGCTAAGTACGGAGAATAATGGGTACATAAATGATGTAATTTGTTTTTTTAAAGATGACAGAATTAATGCCTTATTCCCATTATTTGCTACAGCGAAAAATACATTTGGAGTTGTAATATGCAACTAAACAGACACATTACAAATATTTAGTTAGTAGTCCGACTAGGCTAGAGGGTCACTAAAAGATTTAGCGATACGAGTATATATTTTATTATATACGACCAGATAGCTTAGCGACAGATATATTAGCGAATTGAGCTGAAAAAGGTAGCATCAATTTAAAAGTCATTCCAAAAGAGTTAATGGTGGATAAATATCATATGCGGATACAATATTAGCCACTGAAATATTATTATTATTATTGATAAATTTTGTACAAAACCTAATGCAATTGTTAGGCACACAAATATAATCATTGCACAATGCTTAATTTGAATGTGCTAAATGATCAACATTAAGGCATGTCAAATAACTGGCCACATATGCACTTCACTAGGATATGATAATATGTTACGACCTCAACACCCTCTGCCACACGCATTTGCGATGTATTATGTTAAAGTAGATGTTAAATTTATAAATATGAAACCATATATATTTATATTTTTAAAATAATAAAAAAAATCATGTTCACACACAAACGGCTATGATTAAAGTTCGTATTATCCTGATGGCAATCAATACACGCAATACAAATTCAAATAACGGAATTTGGTTTTGTCTTCAGTATAAAATAATGTGGCGCAGCATCGATTAGCGTGTTGGCTTTTTTAATAGCTGGTTTAACAAAAAACCCGTTACTTTCTGGGAATGAATTTCCTCCATTTAACGGATTGAGGGAACCACAGAAATGCTATCTCTCATCTTCTACCTTACAAATCCTATTGATTGATATCTGACAAATGGATCCTTATTTTAAGCATGTGTGTAATACACGTATTTACTTCAGCCCCTTCACACATAGTAAACTACCCAGGAAAAGATCTATGCAAATATTTTCTCCCTATTTAGCATAGTTGCAGAGGTACGCAAGGCAATGAAGTAATAGAGCAACCAAAAAGTATTCGACGTTTTTTGAGAAAAAAATTAAAAATGCAAGAACAATTCTTCCTTTTTCGGAGGATTTTTTTTATTCCAACATTCATTTAAATGGTAATGCTATGAATTTGCCCTGTGCCAAGGAACTTCTTTAAACAACAGTATATACCCGCGAGTAAGCTATTAGTATTCCAGGTTAATATATTCATTTCATTATACATTTCGGCCCTCTACGGTGGTCTACAGCTTGCTTTCCTTGAACTAGTCTTTATGAAGCTTGAAAATAAGTTGATAAATGTAGCTTTGATCATTTAGAATATTACTTTGCGCCATGTCTGGCGACACAGTCTCGAACATCCGCAGCATACTCGAACATTCTCTGCAAGCATGCAGGATAAAGTAGCAGGTACTAGTATACGTATATATCCACGAGTATATCTGATCTTTGAAAATTAGCCCAGACGCCGATCGGAGTTCTCGTACGAATCAATGTTGAGCTCTTATTTGAATACAGAGTACACATATCAATCGTGCATCCATTTACTTATGCCAAAATATTGGGCAGTCTGATTGTTTCAATGGAGTTCGCGAATCATTGACACAGAAGCAAAGAATCCCTCATGCATAGTGTGCGTTAGCTGGACATGCTTCCAGGAGTACGCCTTTTTATTTTTGCATGGGATGCTGCAGAGCTGAAATTTCAGTTTTCATGCACTCACCCAAGCTAGATATTATAAAGGGGACAACGAGTGTATTTTCGAAAATTTCCTACCTCATCATGATACATGTTTTGATTTTATAGTTATGCCAGGAATATAATCTAGGAGCTTGACTGAAAAAGGGTTTCGTAGGTATTTGTGAAAGTTTTGTGCCAACGATAATTGATCATCTCCTTTCATAACGGAATACAGTTAAAACTGTAGATACCTTTAAGTCAAGTGACCGCCAACACATGTCACGGTTTTTTTCTTCACGCTGGGTCATCCGTATCGCACGAAACCAGCAAAAATCGCTCCCGTGGTTTGGATATACATCGGGATGTAAAGCTCATGGTCGGGAAGACTAAAATAAAGTGCGCCAATTTGCCACGGTCGTGTATCTGCGAGTATGCTCGGCTCGGGATTGAGTTCCAGCTCCAGAGCGGGAGCTCTGCTCGGGAAAGCATGCTCCGCTGAATGCGTACGGAAGAATGATTTCGCGAGCGCACGGCACAAAAACAGAAGCAAAACACGAGTAGAATTAAAAATCGCCATTCAAATACATAATAATAATGTTCCTCTTATTAGCTGACTGAGTGTAACGGTTATATTCAGAATAAAACTATAATCTTCGGGAGTTTCCTATTAGATGTATGTTGTGTAACTGATTACCTTCAGCAATTACGTGGTCAGCATTCCTTGCGCATCCATCTAATTAATACCTAAGATATCAAAAAGTAATATGTTTTGTAAACGTAGTCAACTTAATGAGCCTCTTTCTCCAGTGGTAAGTCTTCCCTTGTCATATTTTACTAATTAACATTTCTATAAATTATTATGACGCACATATTGAACTTTATTTATTTCATTGCTGTCACTCATGATAAAAACAGTATTCACTACCATTAGGTCTTAATCATACGAAGGGGTCCCTTCATACGAGTGGATAAGTTCACATTTATCCATGATACAAAATTTGGATGTCAAATCCATTCAAATCAGGAAATCGTAATTCAGTGGTTAATTCAACACTATCGTTCTCAGTAAATTTTCATTCTCTTCGAAAGTTTTCGTAAACAAGGAGAAGAAAAGCCTTTTTTACACATAAAAGAAGTACTTTCTGGTGCTCATATTTAATTTTATATTATATTGTAACTAGAATTGTCAAAATTATGAATATGTACATATATATGCCAATATATCACATATTAGCCATTACAATTCCATTTTCATAGTTTTCAGCAAATTTCAGAAGTAATTTAATATATGCCAATTATGAGAATGATCCTTCGGTATTAATCATGCGTTAAGGATCTCATAACGCAGATTTAACATGGAACAATCAATATAATTATTCGAATTGAGATAGTGCTCAAAGATTTGGAACTGCGTATTTTAAAGCCTTTTCTTATAAAAAGGTCGAACGAAAGTGAATAATATTTTTATGTTTAATAATGTCTCTGACACAAGTGCAGGCACTGAAAAATTAGGATGAGCATCGATAGGGGGAGGGAGGTGAACTTAACATATTCCTTAACCAATGTGGTAGAAATAAAACGATAATCGTTCCTTTGAGACCAATGTAAGTAATTCTCAGAAAGTAGGATAAGTTAAACATTAATCAGGAAGTTATGAAGTAGCCAAGGTAGATCACTTTACTTTATTGGGAAGTTTGTGAAACGAAAATGGGTAAGTAGTTCGGATATAAATGAAGAAATGCGTTAGGTCAAGAAAATAGCTGGTGGGGGAAGTATATTTATGGCAGGAACCACAGGTAACGTTGAGGTTAGTACGAGTACAAACTTTGATATGGGGTACATCTTAGTGATTGAAGTAAGAGGATCAGGTTTTATTGGAGGATTTCCTGATGCGGATAGGAAGAAATTGGAAAAAAAGAATCATGGAAAGAAAAAAACCCATTGAATCAAACAGATCAATCACTAATCAGAAAACTTCATGCATGGTAGTGGATGAAAAAATGTTGCTTGGAAAATTCAAAAGCTGTAGAATAAGCACATGCATGGGATATTGAGTAGAAATGGTATCTTAGAAAAGGTATTATATAAGGGAAAAGGTAGAAAGACTATTAACCTCATTTATTTTGGGTTATTAAGGCATGCTGAATGGGATGGAGGAAAGAAGAAGTTAAGGGGAGTTACAGGGTTCGTCCGGAAAATAAGTGCACTGAGCTCAGGAAAAAAAAATTATTACACTTTTACATATCTTAAGCTAATATTCCTCAAAATAGGACCCTTTTGAGTCGATACACTTGTTTCAGCGGCGTTCCCATTCCTGGAACGCTCCCGCGAAGGCATCATCGGGAACCTCTCGAAGACACGTCGTCACGGCCTCTTTGACGGCGTCCAAAGTCCCGTACCGCGTTCCTTTCAAACTCCTCTTTATCTTCGGGAACAGAAAGAAGTCCGGTGGTGCCAAGTCCGGGCTGTAGGGCGGGTGCGGCAGCGTTGCCACGCCGCGCTTGGCCAAGAAGTCCGACACGACAAGCGCGGTGTGAGACGGCGCATTGTTGCTCAGGTTGTCAGTCATACGGTTGATCGCTGGCGACTCGTTTTCGAAGCCTGTCGAGCACTTGGACGTAAAATGCAGCATTTAGAGTTTGTCGTTCAGGTACAAATTCGTAGTGGACGACTCCCCTTTTGTCAAAAAAGACAAAGAGCATCATAAACTTATTTTCCGGACGAACCCTGTAAAATATTTCTTTGAAGCGTGTATTAGGGAATTTAGTGCCATGTTAGGCGGGAATAAGGATTTTTGGAATGCGTAGATACAGCATCCATCAGCAACTACCTTGAATCGCAGATACCACAAATGGTAATAACCTTGCTTAAAAAAATATTATATAATTGATTTCAATGTGATAGAAACAGCTATGAGGAAATGAGGAAACTCAAGAGAAATTATGAAAACTTGACGAGATTTTCCCGTTATTCCAATTAAGTTTGTTCTTAAGTACTTCCGGATCAGCAGTTAATCGACTGACAGAGTAGGGAGTGTAGATATTTGCAGAAGTAGTTCTCGGGCTGGACTGCGTGAGAGACATTTTTGGCTCAACGTTTCTCTCCCGTTGCAGGGAGCGTCTTCAGGAGCGAAGTAATTTTTGGCTAGCTGATCCTCCGTATATATACCCCCCGTTCGGTCCTTTCACTTTTTGACCGTTAGCGTCTAACGGCCCTTGGTTGGTTTGGTAAGGGTGGGGGTGGTAGATTGTGCGTTTTTTCTTTCACTTTTTGACCGTTAGGGTCTAACGGCCCTTGGTTGGTTTGGTAAGGGGGGACCCCCACCCTCGAGATTTCACCCTTTCCATCGAGATTTCAATTCATTCACACCCATCGGTAAGTTTAAAATTTTAAAATTAATAATTAGCACCGTCACATTTGAGCTTTTCGCGCTGTGATGAACGGTCAAAACTGTGAAAATACGTGCATATTAAGTTATATAAAAATATATTAAAAGTACATGGCAGTCAACTACTATTAGTTGGTGTGGCCAATCGGGGTAATATTAGCTGTTTAACAGTTAAATTTGAGGTAATTCAAAATCAGTTTCGATCTCCAATTTTATATTATAATAACGAAAAACATGCTTAAAATCTGAGACATTTTTCGGAAAATGAAGGAACAAAGAATAGTTTTCAATATTTTAATGAATCAGCACTTTCAAAATTCCCAGAAAACGATATAAATGCGTCAGAAAAAAATGACGTACGATTGAAATGCATTTGTAGGATATTTCAGGTACCTGCGCAAAGATCATAAACTCGAAAGACGTAGAACAGTGACCCTGCATGGGCACGGAGAGCACTCCATTTATTTTTTTACTTTCCACGACTGCCATCTTTGTCAACCGAGATATCAATTGAGAAGTTTATTTACTCGTATTTCTTCTTTTTTCTAGGATTACAACACCTTTTTTCACCACACTCTGAGATGACAAACATCTGCGTTGACATATGGAAATTTAATGCAGAAATGACTCTGTGAGAACAAGAAGGTACGAAGGTAAAACTAAGAACATCTACTTTACATTGGATCAGTTACAAGTCGAGTGGTCGCTCATGTTCGAGAGGGAGCACTCAGGGTGAGGCTTTTGACTCGGAGCAGTGGAGAGCAAAGAGCTACGGCTCACATTTTTTCTCTTCCCTTTGAGAAGAGAACCTTGAGAGAGAGAGAGAGAACCGCGATGCTGATTTAACCAAGCTCTCCTTCCCTCGTTGCTCCTCCAAGACACCCAGACAGCCTCTCCACCCATCCATTCCATCCCTCCCTCCAATCGGCACCCCCTTAGGGATTCGACTACCTGCCATCATTCGATCGAGAGAAGAAGCCAAGACGCGTCAGCGGGAGACCGAGCAACTTTCCACGCATCCCAGTGTTCGTTTGTGTGTGTGTGTGTGTTTAGGCGCCAATGCTCGGCCTGAAAAGACGGCCCGAATATTCGATGAGGAGGAGGGAGAGACCGGGGGTTATTTGCGACGCTCCCCTTCCGGCCTTCCCTTGAGAAGGAGGCGAGGGAGGGAGCTTCCAAAGGACAGCGTCCTTCAGCGCTTCCTAATGGAAACTAGGGCCCTAGAAACCAGGCGGCGCGCTGCTCCCAAGACTCTCCGCCGTCGCCTACTCTGCCCCATCCTCCCTTCGACTCGAAAACACCTTCCGTCGGCCACATCGTGAGCGCGCGCTTAGGGAGAACGAAAACATCCCATTTCTCTTGCGTTGGGCGGCGACAGGCTGGGATGGAATCCTTTAAAATGATTTAGACCAATGTGTCCACCATTTTTTCCCTCAAATAGTACAAAGGCTAAAAAAAAATTGAAATATATATGCTGTATATATGCAATTTATTTATTTATTATTTGAGTATATATATTATTCACACACACACACATATATATATATATATATATATATATATATATATATATATATATATATATATATATATATATAATTCACTATATAGTCATAGTAAACACATAAACTAAAACATAAAAGAGGGACTCATTAGTTCTCGAATATTCGGTGGTGCAACCACGTTTCTCAAGAGGAATTAGGAACAGAACTGAGGCAGAGGAGAGCCCGAAAGCAGTGGTAGGAAGGAGAAGGGGGAAAATGAGGGAAAAAAGAGGGGAAAAGAGGGGAAAAGAAAGGAAAAGGGGGGAAAAAAGGGGGGGAAAGGCATTCGAGGTGAGGGGTTTGGAGGGGTAGTGTATGGAGCAGGAATTTTAAAAAAAGGTATTCGAGGAGGACCTCGAATGCCTTTCCCCCCTTTTTTCCCCCTTTTCCTTTCTTTTCCCCTCTTTTCCCCTCTTTTTTCCCCCATTTTCCCCCTTCTCCTTCCTACCACTGCTTTCGGGCTCTCCTCTGCCTCAGTTCTGTTCCTAATTCCTCTTGAGAAAGGTGGTTGCACCACCGAAAATTCGAGAACTAGTGAGTCCCTCTTTTATATGTTTTAGTTTCTGTATTTGATATGACTATTTAGTGAATTTTATTGTGCACGTTCGTGGCTTTTCCAAGAAAGTGACTATAAATATACATATATATATATATATATATGTATATTTATATACATGCCCGCTAGACCACCGGGTCGCGGTGGTCTAGCGGGTAGAGCGTTGGACTACTGACCGGAGGGTCCCGGGTTTGATTCCCGGGCAAGGCACTTTGGGCACCTGCAGCTCCACCCAAGCTAGTTGATTTTTCGGGTACCAGGTTTTCCTGGGAAACCATAACCGGCACAGGGAAAGGAACTGGCCCCCCTACCCTGATGTGTGAATATTCACACGCCGTTGGGCTTGGTACACGGGTGAGCTCTACCATCACCTACTAAACCGACCTTCGGGTTGATTACTGTGTTTATGGTTTATATATATATATATATATATATATATATATATATATATATATATATATACATGTGGATATACCTTCGCATATATATTAATCACATCTATGCGAAGACAGGAGGTAGGAATGAAAGTCGGAGGGGAATTCGTAAAATCGGTTAGGTTTGCTGATGATCATGTGTGTCAGTCAGCCAGATGGCTGAAAGTATTTCTGAGTGACTTTGAAAGTCAGTGCGACAGATAGGGGATGGGAATCAATATTAATAAAACAAAGGAATTTTCCAGAAAAACAAAGGCTAAGCTAAATATTAAAACAGGAGTGTAAAAGCTAGAGCAGGTGGAATGCTTAACGTATCTCGGAAGTGTTTTGGACCACAATGTGGTAGGAACCTAAGGAGAAGAATTGCGTTAGGTAAAGAGACCCTCGTAATAAGGAGGGAATTGATGGCAGGGACATTGAGTAAGGATTTTAAGAAAAGACTCGTAAAAACTTTGATATGGAGCATAGACGATAATAAGAGCGTACGGCTATGAAACGTGGTCACTGAAGCAGGAGGATAGACGTAGATTAGGAGATTTTGAAATGTGGGTGTGGAGAAGATTAGAGAAGGTGAAATTGACCGAAAGGAAAACAAATGAGAAAGTACTAGGGTTGGTGGGCGAGGAGAGAAAAATTGTTTGGAGAAATCATAAGGAGACAGGAAAAATGGATAAAAAGCATATTGATCGGCAGTGGGAAGTTGAAGATTGTAATAGATGGGAGAATATTAAGTAAACGAGGAATGAACAGGAATACCCAACTTTCGTATCATTACACTAAAAAGATTGAGTCTGGAAATAAGTTTTTTTACAAATACTTCTTACGGTTCTAGTAAAAGCCTTTGATATTTATTTTAATTATTCATGATTTTTTGTTGAGTGAAGGTGGCATCTTCGCTTATGCATCCGTTGAGCGACAATGACAGCTTGAACCCGGAGCCACTATTAGAGGGAGCTTAATGTTTACATATCCTGATGGCAACAATTGCAATGGTCGTTTAAACGACAATGTAAACGCTTTGACGAAAAACACTGTATCTTCTTCTCCATGTTAGAAATTGTTCCCATCAGTCTGGGCTATGATCTCGATTTTTACGAAAGACGAGCAGTAATAGCATTCAGCGGCATGAGACGTTAAATTAAGATGATCCTTGGTGGAGAATAATCAAGTGATCAGCATATTTTCTCGTATGCTCTCCTTCTACCATTGGGCGAACCATACTCCTCGTTCATCTTCACACACAGTGAATCTAAACCCGCGTCGGGCATCTCCTAAACGCTAATGGACCCGATAACGCCATTGTCTTCCCCCTCCAGCTCATCCTTTACGCGATGGAGCGTTGCTTACTCCCCCTAAGGAAATGCTCTGAGAGTTTAAGCCATCCCCTTCCTCCCGCCAGCGTTTTTCCCCTCCGCTCTCTGGGATGCCTCGCATAGTTTTCATCACTAGGAGCTCATTCCGCCTACCCCATCCCACCGATCACCCGTAACCTGTCTTCATCCTCACTACCCACGAACTGCCACACTCCAATTGCCCCGAAAATCCCTCGTGTGGGGTCCTCTCTCCCTCAGGACCGCCGCCCAAACCGCCAACCCACCCTAGACCCTCCCTTCGTCCCTCGAACAAAATCCGCACGTGCCCCGCGCCCTCGCTTCATTAGAGACTTCATCAATCGATCTTCCCACGAGTGGTGAGTGAGAGGTGAGAAATGGGCGTGGGGGGATGGGGAGAAAGTACCACACCGTCCGTCCCCACTCCGGATCCACTCTCAGAATCCCAACCCCACCCGTACACATTTGGCTGAAAAATCCTGCCGTCTTATAATTTCGATGAGAGTTGATTATTATTGGTGATAATAATTCCCAGTAATACCTTGGGTGTTATAAGAAGAGAATAGCATTAGGAATGTCATTCCAGAACATAAAGACAATGCCAACAGGGATTCAAACAGACGACGTGGAATATCTTTGAGACATTTTACTCACGACAGCCTAAAATCAGAGGAAAGAAATTATGAAACATGTATACGATCTTATCGGATCACTACAATATTTAAAAAACATTCGGGAAATGTATCTGAAGTACAAACTAAAATGGGATGAAATGAATGATTTGCAGGTTAATTGACTCCATACCTGAAATAAACAGTAGTCATTACGGTGTGGCTAGGAGCAGATTTGATAACTAGCGAGCCAAAAGAAGGCCTAGTATCACTTATATTTGTAGTGCAAACGAAGGAATTACCTAAGGAATTCACGTAGGACAAAACATTAAGTGCCGAATAAATATAACAATGAATAATGAGAGCAAATGATATTGGTTTATGGTGACACATGTCAGGTTGGGAAAAAGAAAATAGTCAAATATTAGGAAATACATTGTTGTTGAGATTGTGATATCTGCCAATGTAAGCACGATAATACTCGAGAGAGAGAGATTTAAAAGGAAATTATTATTTTGGGAAACAATATGTGGGAATTATGTTAACTATAAATTAAATCTGAAAAATCCCCTTGGCTGGGGGAAATCCTCTATCCTATATCTAATACTCCCTAAGAGTTCTCAAAGAACTTAACCACGACACCGTGTTATCAATCCTCTATAAACTCTTTTATCCCGTACATATCTGGATACATTGTTACCCAGAGCTAGATAAATACTTAAACTTGGTAGAAAAAATAAGATAGATAAATAAATTTGGTAGAAAAAAAGTAATCCTAGCAATTTTTGAATAATCTCTCTGACAATCCTGCTCGCTAAATTGTGTACCATCAAATGCAATATTATAATATTCTTCGAAAATATCAGCCTCAAACCTAAATGCAACCTTAATCTTTTACGAAATCTTTGGTGTAATCTTTGGTTTGGTTGTTTTCGGTAATCTTTGGTCAACAGAGTATGTGAATATTGTAATATTTGGGATGCTTTATGTTAAACAAGGAAATATTTAGCAGAAACAAATCTTCGGAATCGAAACAATAATGAGGTTTCACAATGCAAGAAGAAAAATTTGGTCGCGATGAAAAAGAATGACGCACCTAAAAACGAGAAGATACGAGTATTTTAGGAAATAGTGTTTTCTTCAGAAAATTCACCATCGCCAAAATAAGGGAGACATAGAAGGCAATTAATACAAATCTTCTCTTAAAACATTTTTTCCCCTCCATTGCCATTGCAAAATATTTTATACGTTCATACCACAGACCATTGGCACAGCTCACTTGATGTGGCGTAACTTCATAAGTAGCCTCTAACCCTTCTTGAGAAGTACACATTACAGTAGAATATGGTTCCATCTTACAGAATAAAAGATGTATTTCTAAAAACGGAAATGTAAACTTATTATGTAAGCTCATGCATAAAATGCACAGAAATTATCTGGACTCAATTTGAAAGAGAAATTCATTTATCCCATTATTTTCAAAAAGAACATCATAATGCGATATTGTATACCTGTAACCTTCAGTCATCAGAAATCCAGTGCAATCTCTTGGGACACTCCCTGGAGTGAAATGAAGAAGTCATTAAGAAATATATAGTATGCGTACATGAAAGAAGTTTTTATACTAGCATCAAGACAGGTGTTAGGATCCATACAACCTACACCTGCGGGTCAAGATAGTCATATGAAATAAGAGAAGGAGACTCCAGTATTAATGTATTGTGTTTTTGAGTCATTTATCCAGCGCAGAAGTAACCTTCCAAGCATTTACCAGTTTAAACACCTTAACAATTTGGATCAAAAGACCTAGTTGCCATATTGCGTTCCATTAATAACAGTTAAAATAACCCACCGCCACAGCATTAAACCATGTCACCTCTTTGATAGATGGAGATGGAAATGATATGGTACTAAGGCCTCCGGAGTGTTGTCAAATGTACAGATTTCCATCTAGAAGGCCAATTTCTCGCTATGCTAACTTAAGTTTCTCAGACAATTTGATTTTCTGATACTCATACGCCTAGGACTGAACTCGAATTGTCCAAAACCATAGACGGAATTGAGCCCGGAACCCTTCCTTCTGGGCTGTAACCAACTCTTTAAACGCCACCGAACCACATACAACTGAAGGTCGGTGTTCTTACAATACATCGATCGCAATAATATAAATCTTACTATCCATTTTAAATATCCAGACACTTGAAGTCTGAGATGTTATATCAAAGTAATAAATAAAACAATATGGCGAAATAAACACATAAGAGAGACCATTTGTTTCTAATATCTGTAATGGATATTTAGAAATTTTCCATAATGATAACTGTGTTTGGTGTGATCCTTTTTAAAACATTTTTTTCATTAAAAACTCATTACTCATCCCTTATAGTTGAATACTCAAAGAAATAAGATCACTTCAAAGTTAAATTTGATCTTAAATAGGGTATTCGCAGGACGGTATGGTTTTGTGAAAGTATAGTGATAATTCGGTGGAAAAAGTTGAAGGGTGTTGTTTAATCACAACAAAATGTTATCCATTCTGCATCACCTCACATTTATACAAATTTTAGTCCATGATTTTGTGTCCAAAACAGCTCCCATTTCCTTTGCTCTACCACGTTATTATTTACAGAAAACAACAGGTTTACAGCGGGGTGCAATAATATCACAGTTCGTAGTCAGCCTTCTTTTAAATTACCGTTTTTTATCTTCATTCTTAAAGCCGCATAAATGAATTACCATAAATGGGTACCTTTCGTCATTTTCTAGATATCATCTTACACTGTAGGTGCATTAGCTTCTAGATGAATATTTTGAAAGTTATCCCAGGGTGTTTTGTAAAAGATATGTCAAGAAATTTCTCAAAGGAGCTGAAGAATGCAAAGAGAAAAACGGATGTTAAGAGAAAAGGAGAATTTTCAGAGATACAAAAAGAGGTATACAACAGAGATACAACAAGAGGTATACAACAGAGATACAACAAGAGACTATAGCGGGGGCAAAATTTATGCCTTGAAGAGCAGCTCGTGAAGCAAATATTTTCTTAATCTATAACGCTGCCGTCCATCATTTACTTTATGCGCACAACTGATTAGGAAAATCTGACTAAAAGCTGAGCAATTTTACCTTAGATGTAAAACCATCTTATATATATATATTATATGCCTATTCCTGTATATATATATATATATATATATATATATTATATTATATAATAGGTAATATACCGTTTAAGGTAGGTTTTTGGATGGACACAACTATCAAATAAACATTTTTGTGACTCCCCACCTAGCAACCTAATCTACATCAGGTCCCTCTTCATCTCGGTGTACTTCTTTCCTCCCTTCATCCCGTCCTATATCCCTATCCTGTTCCTGCCCTTACCTCGCTTGCCCAACATCCTCCCCTCTATTACCCTCTACAACATTCCACTACGGCTCAATACGCCCTTCATCCATTTTTCCTGCCTCCATAGGATTTCTCTCAGCAAACCCCTATCCTCACCCACCATCTCTAGTACTTCCTCATTTGTTTTCCTTTCGGTCCATTTCACCTTCTCCATTCTTCTCCACACCCACATTTCAAAAGCCTCCAATCTACGTCCATCCTTCAGCTTCAGTGACCACGTTTCCGCGCCGTACATAGCTACGCTCCATATCAGAGTTTTTACGAGTCTTGTCTTAACATCCCTACTCAACGTCCCCGTCATTAACTCCCTTCTCCTTGAGAAAGCCTCCTTGCCTAGCGCAATTCTTCTCCTTACGTCCCTACTACTTTGACCGTATTGGTCCAAAACACTTCCGAGATATGTAAACTGTTCTACCTGCTCTATTTTTTCCCCGCCTATTTTAATATTTAGCTTAGCCTTTTTCTTTCTGGAAAATCTCATAACCTTTGTTTTATTAATATTGATTCTCATCCCATATTTATCGCACTGAACCTCAAATTCACTCAGCAATGCTTGCAACCCCTTGGCTCACTGAGCAACTAATGCTTGGTCATCATCAAACCTAACCGATTTTACGAATTCCCCTCCGACTTTCATTCCTACCTTCAGTTCTTCCCATGCCTTTTCAATCATTTCCTCCACATATACGTTGAATAGCAGCGGTGACAATGGGCAACCCTGCCTTATAACTCTTCCTAACACTGCCCATCCGGACTCTCCGTTCCCCACTCGCACCTGAGCAGTCTGAGACATGTACAGGTTGCGGATCAATCTCCTGTCCCTCCAATCCATTCCTATTTTCTGCAATACACGCATCAATTTTTCCCAATTCACTCCATGAAACGCTTATCAAAATCTACAAAACAGGCAAAAACGTCCTGATTGTATTCTATATTCCTCCCGATTAGTGATCTCATTACTGCAATGGCATCACGCGTACCTCTTCCCTTCCTAAACCCAAACTGATCATCCCCTAAGTAATCATTTGCCTTACTCTCTATCCTTTTTTTGATGATCCTGAGAATAACTTTAGCTGCGTGGGATATCAAACTTATTGTTCTGTAATCCTCACATGACGAAGCCTTTGCCTTTTTTGGAATAGGAACTAACACCGATCTCACAAAATCTTCCGGCCAGATTCCTTCTTCATATATACTACGAATCAGTCCATATAGGGCCTTCTTCCCGCATTTTCCTAAACATTTCAACAGTTCTACAGGGATGTTGTTATTTGCTTTCATCTCCTTTAATGCCCTTTCTATTTCATCGTCGAGTGTGCCTGGACCTAAGCTATCTTCTTCTACGTCATGTTCCTTTTCTATGCCTAAAATTGTCGGCCTAAGTTCTTTACCATACAGTGTTTCTATATATTCCTACCATCTCTCTTGGATTTTTCCAGGTTCAGCTATTTACTTATCTTATCCTACTTATCTTTAACTGTGAGCACAGATCTTGCCTTCTTACTTCCCGATAATAACTTAACCTTGCTGAATAGAGGACCAATTTCACCCTTCTTCTGTAAACTTTCCATATCCTCGCATATATATATATATATATATATATATATATATATATATATATATATATATATATATATATATATATATATATATATATATATATATATATATATATATATATATATATATATATATATATATATATATAAGAGGAGAATGGATAGTAGGTTAGCAAGCATATAACATCATAAAGGATGGGAACGGTGCGTTTCATGGCACGCATAGCCAGAAGAGACGAGCCACATTGGCCAAATACACATTCAAACACGAAATACCGCCATATGGCGAATATAAATATTCATTCACATTGAAATAGAGATAAGGAAAATGTTAAAGGAACACATATAAAGGATATATATATATATATATATATATATATATATATACCTGTTAATGTCTCAGACTGCTCAGGTGCGAGTGGTGAACGTTATACAGGGTTCGTCCGGAAAATAAGTGTCTTGACAAATAAGTCTTTTTTGACAAAAGGGGAGTCGTCCACTACGAATTTGTACCTGAACGACAAACTGTAAATGCTGCATTTTACGTCCAAGTGCTCGACAGGCTTCGAAAACGAGTCGCCCGCGTCCGGCCAGCGATCAAAAACATCTGGCGGCTGCATCACGACAATGCGCCGTCTCACACCGCGCTTGTCGTGTCGGACTTCTTGGCCAAGCACGGCGTGGCAACGCTGCCGCACCCGCCCTACAGCCCGGACTTGGCACCACCGGACTTCTTTCTGTTCTAGAAAATATAGAGGAGTTTGAAAGGAACACGATACGGGACCTTGGACGCCGTCAAAGAGGCCGTGACTACGTGTCTTCGAGAGGTTCCCGATGATGCCTTCGCGGGAGCGTTCCAAGAATGGGAACGCCACTGAAACAAGTGTATCGACCCGCAAGGGTCCTATTTTGAGGAATATTAGCTTAACATATGTAAAAGTGTAATGTTTTTTTTTCCTGAGCTCAGTACACTTATTTTCCGGACGAACGCTATATATATATATATATATATATATATATATATATATATATATTAATGCATTGGTTTAAATTGTATTTTCTTTCACAGCAAAATATAATACTGTAATACTGTCCACAGCTTCTAATTGTTCACACCAAAATGTAGGCTCCTTGAAGAAAGGACGTCTAAATTCGATTTTATACCCGCATGGAGTTAATTAATCAATTCCAAGTTGAACGAAAATTGTTAATAGTGAAATGCTTGAATGATACAAATGTATACTCTATATTATACATTCACGCAAAGTTAAACTTCCCACTACAAGTAATTTTGGCAAAATATAAACGACTGACTGGCTATGTATCTAACAAATATTACTCTCGTTTGGACTTATAACCTAAATAATTTCGATGTCCATTGTGTACTTCCCTGCCTTTGTATAACTATTTGACCTCAGTAACATTCATACATATTCGTGATTCTATTTTTTTCCCGCAACTCCTCTACTTTTTTCTTTAATGAGAGTATATTTGAACACCTTGACCTATGGATTTCTATCCGTTCATAAAAGTACTCTCGTTCAATGGGTTTTTTTGATGGGGCTATGATTGATGCACTCAACTTGACAACACCTGGGCCAAACTACACCTGCACAACGCCCACTTCTTTCGTATATGTCCGTTGCCATTTATCGAATCTGTTTTCATCTGTTCCTAGCCCTTCATAACCAACCCATTCCCCACTCCATATCTTCTTTTTATTGCTGCTAACACAATATTAATTATTCTCCAAGGCACCCGAATTTAGTCGACATTTTTGCAGGTGTTGGCACCTTGTTACTTTTTCAGATGATTTATTTAACCTAACTTTGGCCACTTGAATCACATTACAACTATTTATTATTCAGTCTTTCACTTACACCATTCATCTTGATTTTGAGTAATCTCTCCACGGAGCCTCACTTGTGTTTTTGGAAAAACTATAGTTGGTTTTTGTGTTTTTATAGCAGGAAAAATATTTGTTAGAACCAAAAGAAATTGTGATAGCAGAAAAAGATCTAGGACTATTTTAAGAGCAGAGGACGCTATGAATAATAAAACATTTTGTAGTTTTTATTGCGTAAAGCAAACGATTTTCCGAAATTGTAAAATATTTTACAACTTTTATTTTTTCTTTAATTGTGCTACCTTTGATAAAGGGCTACATTGAACTTTGGAGTATATCCAAACCATTTGTGTCATTATTGCAGAGACTTCTCTTACCCCAAGGACTCTCGAAAATGGAACACAGCATTTTTACTGCAGAGTGAAACAAAAAAGAAATAAAATGACAGGCCCTATGGTCCGCAAGCATATCAAAACCTCACCCTGATTCAAGAATTTTTTTCAAATAAGTCATTTTTTTATAATTTGTCACGAGTTTCAATACATCGCAAATGATATTAGGGTAGATTTATTTAAAAAACAACCATTACTTCAACAGCAAATGAGGCAAATACAATTGTAAATTCATTTATCATAAATCACTAATTCCCAACACGAATTATTGTCATTATTTGTGCTGGTAAGTCATGGACGGCTAGCCATGCTTATATATACAAGAGAATTGTAAGAACCCTTGACAGGTAATGATTTGCGCAAAGTTTGAATAATTACACACATATCAACCAAATAAGCTTGCAATATATATCAAATGCTCCCTTAATTTCTAAATAACTTTTTGACAGAAAAAACATTGCAAAAAATGCAAAATCTGATGATTTATTAAATGTAAAATTAGTAAACAATGTTTTTACAAAATTATTGCACAAAAATAAGGATACAACAACCTCCTTGGATTGCGGATGATCAAACACACCCATCTACTTAGCCTTGAATGTTAAATTGACCACATGAAATGTAGCCTAAATATGGAGGCTTCCTTTTCATTTTGAATAAAACGTTGTTTAAAACTGTTGGTTTCAATAATTCTCGTAGACGACTTATCCCCAATAAAATATTCAAGAGCTTCAAAAATGTATTTTCTAAGAATAAATAAAAACATCAGCCAATTTTTTATTAGGTAATCTCCCGGTTAAGGTAGGTTTGTGGATGGACACAACTATCAAATAAATATCAGCTAATTATACTCAGTGAAATAATTAGGACTTGTACGAAAATAACAAGGTTAGGCACGGATATTGATATTGCAGGCAGAATAAAATGGGCACCCACCACCGGGCTCCTTTTAATTTTTTTTAATTACGTCAGATTTTTTTTATATGACTAATAGGGCTCAAATGATAGAAAACATTTTTCCTCTTACATATCATGTGAATTCAAAGCCCACGCTCTGCAGCGGTTGCAAAGATGAGAAAGTCTGAGCGTTAAAGCGAATGAACAAGTCAAATTCTCTAGAAACAAGCACTTAATAATGTAAATGTATTGATTTTTTACGGTATGATTGGCAAATTAACTAGAATAATTGTGCTATTAAATGCCGGAATAAAATTCGCTGTAAGCAATCAATATCCTAGACATTATTCTTTAATAAATACTTAGATTTAGCTTCAGCTATAAACCTTGACCATCTTATATAAAAGTGAAAGCTAGGTGCCATGATAATCAGATATTTAAAGCCATGGATTTACTATGGATTGGGCTTACTAAATGGTACATTTCTAATGCCATTTAAAGAAAGTACAGAATTTTTTCACCAAATATTTCCGAGGTTAGAAAATTGCATGCAAAACTAAAGAATCTCTCAATTAAAATTAAACTCTCTGCTTTGTTAGCGCATTTTTATCATGTCGTGTACCAAGTCGTCCTGAGTGACCATTAAAAGCATTTTAGCAAATTGATATTTTTCTCTTCTGCATATTTAAAGTTATATATGAATAGTTAATATTTTAATAACTAATAATTACATTAATTAATTTAATAACTAATAATTAATTAATACCAGTACAAATTACTTTTAAAGAAAAAATGAATCTGGAAATTTAAAGAAGAAACGGCCATGGCAATTCTATTGTACTTTGTCCAATTAGTAGGGAAAATATCAGCGTTTGTTAATTCAAATTTATTTATATGTTGAATGATCGTATTTCATCCAATTAGAAGAATCAAAACATATTCCATGGACGGCCTATTGCATTTTGCATCTATACCTGAACTCAAAGGGAGCAGTTAAAAAAGACGAAACATACAAGGGTGATCTGAAAAGTTTCCGACCTAACAGAGAGACAAAAGATATTTTCTGAAATTTTCTGATTTTTTCTGAGTCGGAAACTTTTCAGACCACCCACGTATACAGGAATAATGAATTTAGATTGAATACGGAGTTTGTTTTATGAACAGTGAGTTTATCCACAATGTTTGATTAAAAAACTAATTATAATTGTTCCTTTAACGTAGGAATTTGGTAATATAATCATTGGCCGAATAATTACATTTGAAATATCGAAGAGGACATAACATATTTTGTCAAAGCATCAGTCTTCTTCTGCGTCTACATTTTCATCTAGTGCGCGGGTTAGTGGTTATTAATGCGCGCACTACAGGTAGATGTAAATAAAAACATATTAGTGCTTCGGGAAAGTTTTATGGATGTCTCAAACATTTTAAGCACCTATCTAGCATTCCTTAAACTCTGTATTAAATGGAATAAATATTTTATTTGTATAATGTAATTACTTTATTGTTATACGAGAGTTAATTAATCAATACTTTTTCAAATTTGACTATAATTTCTGTCAGTCCTAAATGGATAACACGTAAAACCTTTCAATCCTTAAATGGCAACATAAGACTTCACTTTCCCACAGTAAATAAGGTTGAAGATCGATTCCAATTTGTGGTAACAATACCCGAGAAATACGACGAAATGAACAAAAACTGTTAATATAAATTATTCAGAATATCACCTTCCTGCAGAAATCGCGAAGTAATTATTATTTTTGTAGAAAAAATGAAACTAAATTTGGCAGAACTAAAAAATTCCGATTCCTTTCCTTCCAATTGCAATTCTAATCGAACCTTGCATCCCGCTTGGAAACGCCCCTTTCTGGTTCTTCGGAAAACTATCTAAAATTAAAATATTTCTTTATTAATTTATTCACACTAGTTACTGTCTATAACCTTTACCATCACAGATGAACGAACAGCCTTCAGAAAAAATCAAAGAAAGCACTCACGTTTCAATCTTCAAAGATAACGACGAAATCCAAAAAGGAACGGAAATTTCACGGGAGATAGAGAGGGCGTTTCACGTGATGTTTAAGGCGATGTTTGACCTCGAGGTGGCTGCAGGGTCGCACTATTTACGGTTTGGGGTGGAGAGCGATAAGCGCGCCAATCTAGCCGTGAAATCGGCTTGAAGATAAGGCGCATTTCCCGGGAGTGGCGTGAGGGCTAGTAGCGTTCGACGACAAAAAAATAGCTGCATCTGGGTCCCCTGAGTCTCACGTGACTGCCATTTGAATCGCGAGCCCACCAACCCAACCTCTGCCATTTCAGAGCATAAAGATGGTAAGGGGTTGGGACGAGCGATTACTACCACCCGACACTTCCTTCAAAACAACTCTCTATTTAAACCTCTTCATAAATATGCCTCGGATGCTTGGTACCTTTGACAAACAGGCGCTTCAAAAGGCAACACCTTTTAATTCTCAGTTATCTCTCAAACAATGTCAAGGGTATGACTCACTCGCTCTAATAATTTTTACTATCAACTATTTTTGTTTTAATGTAGTATCATCTGGTCTGCTGCAGTGTGGCAAAACTAGTTGACACTAAAAATTCTATTCTCTGGAAATCTTTAGCTACTTGGTTCATCATTGTGCATCAGCATTGAAAACTAATTCCTCATTTAGAGAGAATATGCTTATTACTGAGTATATGGATTTCCAATTCTGAATAGGAAACTGAAAACTACACTTCCACTGCACTGAGTATTCCTTTTAAGTTGAAATTTTATTTATAGATTTTTTTATGCTGCAAATGCTCCGAATTCCATGAAAAGTGACTGCAAATTATTTATTTAGGTAATTTCTTAAGCAAAAATATCATTTTATATTATTTTGCTCACCTAACATATCATGCACATTCGGTAACATTGTGATTTCGGTGTTGTGTAAGTGGCTGCCATTAAAATTTTAAACGCTCAGTTTGCATGCGGTAAAGATGGAGGAAGCTTGAAGTTACATCCAAAGCTCGAAGTTGCATTTTAAGTTAACATAATATTATCGTTTTACATTAAGTCGTTCTCGTAAATACATAATTTGATCGGAAAACCTAAAATGCTACAAAAAACGTTATTTTTGCCAGTATAAGACAAGTAAACTTGAATATCATTTGCATATTTTGGTTTTCTGTCGTGCAATTATCATTTATACGACGTGTGTTCAAAAATTAACGGGAATTTTAATTTTTCGGCCAATATTATTCATTTATTCTTATAAATTGATGCTGTCACCTTCAATGTAGTCCCCATTGGAGATTATGCACTTGTGCCAGCGCTTCTTCCAATCCCCGAAGCACTTCTCAAACTCAATCTTTGAGATATAGCCTTTAGTTCTTTCAGCGATGAGCTTTAAGTGTCATCTACGGCTGTAAAACGACGGTCCTTCAAGGTTCTCTTAATTTTTGGAAATAGGAAAAAGTCACACGGAGCCATATCTGGCAAATATGGAGGCTGGGGCATCGTTACAGTATTGTTTTTGGCCAAAAATTCACGAAAAAGCAATAAAGTGTGAGCTGGTTCATTATCGTTGTGCACAAGCCATGAATTGTTTTTCCACAGATCCGGGCGTTTTTCCCGGATTGCTTCAGGCAAACGGCGTTGAACTTGTAGGTAGTACTTCTTATGACCGTTTGACCTGGCGGCAGGAATTCATGATTCACAATGCAATTAAAATCGAAGAACACAGTGAGCATAACCTTCACGTTCGACCGCACTTGTCGAGCCTTTTTCGGTCTTGGCGAGCCAGAATGCCTCCACTGGGATGATTGAGCCTCAATTTCAACGCCATATCCATAAACCCATGTTTCGTCACCTGTTGTAATCGTTTCAGTAGTTCTGCATCGTCGTTTACTTCGTTTAGTGACTCCTGAGCAACTTCCATTCGCCGCTGTTTTTGTTCAAAATTCAACAATTTTGGAAAGAATTTTACTGCCACACGTTTCATACCCTAAAAATTGGAAAAAATGTCATGACATGACGATCCAATCGAGATGCCAACATCATCAGCGACCTCTCTAATTGTGATTCGGCGATCGTTCATAACAATTTCTTTCACTTTTGCCACGTTTTCATCGATTGTTGATGTGCTTGGGCGTCCAGGGCGTTCGTCTTCATCTTCAAGGTCTTCACGGCCTTCTTGGGAACGCTTATGCCACTCGTAAACTCTGGATTTACTCATAGCAGACTCACCATAGACCTTTGATAACATTTCAAACACTGTGTTACACTTTATTTCATTTTTACGCAAAATTTAATACAAATTCAGTGATTCATTTATTTTAAGAAACAAATATCGCCGAGCTTATAAAAGACGTTTAACCAAAGTTGCTGTCACAGACAAAGTTCACAATGAAAACAGCTGAAAGTTTTATCATACTTAAGATGCATGCATACCAACACAAAAAAAAACATTCTGACAATCGGACTCTCCAAGCCCGCAAAATGAAAAAATTCCCGTTATGTTTTGAGCACACCTCGTATATTTAATTTAAAGAATAAAATCCTGGAAATGAAAAATCAATCATAAACTTTTGCAACTTTGAAATGATATAAGCAGGTAAGATGATAAAACACTGCCTCCGAGTTATTATTCCCATATTCTCTTTTATTCTATCATTTCTGCTGTCCTCTTTTTTCGTTTGAATAGTTTTATGACACAGCATTAGTGAGTTTTCGTGAATGCTAGGAAAATCACTGAAGTATACACATTTGGGTTATATAACCAAGGATTCATCCGCACAGACCCAGAGAAAGACAATGACGTAATACCGCAAACCTCATATCAAAGGCAGCATTTTACATGTGTAAAGAAAAATAAAAATTTGGATACACAGTAGTTCATCACAAAGACCTCACATTACATGGCGAACAACTCTTTAAAAAACGCGTTGATGTTAAAGTAATCATTATTTTCTAGGACAAAAATACTATAAAATGCTGTATTTATTATGCTGTATTTAAAATTCTGTATTATATTCCGTAATTAATATACTGAATTTAAAGACTTAGGGTGTTCTAAAAATCAAAGAATTACATATTTATAAGTGCATATGGTTGGGTCTGACTGGAACCGTAAGCGTGTCATATTACGATCATACAAGAATATATTGTAGAATAGGACTGTCGAAGGATATTTCCAAACTAAATGACTTGATCTTTGATTTGGTAACACGTGATTATAAAACAAACACTGAGCAAAACAAGCAAACGTATAGCAAACAACTAAGCTTCTAATATGTACACACTGGCCTCCACATTAAGCGATTTTATCTTTTCTTTGATTACTATTTCTCTACTAAAAAATCATAATTCAACTTCTAATAAAGAAAATAATGAGATAGCAAAGATATGGTAACGAATTAAGTGTATACTTTAATTATAAGCATGCTGCTGTGATTATAACGTGAGAAAAATATGGAGAACGATAGAGCCGCACAAGGAGGAACGTCATTTTGGCAGGTTTAAAAAGAATGGGAACAAAGGATGGGATGGGTGGGGGAGAAGGGACTGAGAGGCGAGAAAGGGATCAAGCGATTTTCAGATGAGGAGCGACATCCTCGCCGCGTCCACAATTTGCACTGGGATGGTTTTTCGGCAAACGAGATGGAAGAGGGGGAAGAAATGGTGGGGATGGTAAAGGGGAGGGGTGCCGGCCGGAGGACAGTAAGGGCAACAAAGGAAGAGTGCTTCGGCGAAAAGCTTTTAACGATTCTGAGCCCAAATTACACCTTCACATTCGGTTCGGAAGGGTCTGCGAGACAATATCTGGCGTTGACCCGGAAAAACGTTTGTCGCTAGCGAGCTCCGCACGTGTTCCCTGCTTCTATCCTTCCGGTATACGCATAGAATTGGAAGGAAAAAACTGGAGCGAAGCGCAAGAGAAAGGTTCTCACAGAAAGAGGGATAGGATGAGGGGGAGATGGTAAGTAGGGGGGAGGGGAAGGCAAAGGGGGAGGCGGAGGTGATTGCGAGGGAGCACGCATTCATCAGCGACGACGGTAGGACGAACATTGAAAAGGAACTTTACGCAGACCACCGCCCCAATATTAGTCCGGGGTAAATTAAAAAGTGACCGGTTGAATAACGCATGGGAGTCGATAGGGAAATATTGCTATGGCCGTAGCTGGGGGAGACATTTTTACGACGTACTTCCTCTGGGGAAACAAAGCGGCCCCGCGAGAGAGTTTGGGAGCAGGTAAAAGCAGTGAGGAAAAATAAAGAACCTCATTCCGAATGGGTTACATACATTATTTTCTTCTCGCCATTGAATGAAAAAGATGAATGAAAATAACCAATCGAGTGGATCCGAATCAAATGCATAAGTTGTCAAGGGGCTTTTTGAAGAAAACTGCTAGGACTTTTGCGCACTGCTAGGAATTTCCTACGCACTGTTGCAGAAACAGTACTCCAGAAATTTTTCCTCTAAATTACTTGTTAGGAATATAAAAATGAAACGATATGTGTGATTCCAGGAAAATATGACGAAATAAGCGCGTAAACACAGTGTCACTAATAAGGACTTCAGTCGTTTACAGTCGAACCGAAATATTTAGCTCCTCAACGCAGGTGACTTACAGTAAGCCGCATATTATTCAAAGCATCAAGGGATAAATCGTTAAAAAATACTTTTCCCTATAGCTCCTAGGAAAAACTGAGTTTGAAAGCACTCATAGAGTACGACTTGACATGCAGAAAATTGAAGAATCATTTATGTGGGTAAATATTTCATGAGCGACCGCGATTGTAGCTTAAATAATAGCGCTCAGGTTCTCCTGAGGCTTGAGACGGATGAGTCATCAGGCGGCCTTTATAACATGGGCATCTCCAAAGCAGCGAATACCTTATTTGACCCCGAGGATTTCTAATCCTTATTTCAATTATTAATAAATAACAGTTCGTGGACAAGGGTCATTTTTTATGGAGAGCGACTTCAAAGGACACTTCAACTGAAGTTCCGTTCATCATGTCCCCAACTAGATAACCAGCAGGAAAAAGATTAGACTTTTATGTCGAAACTTAATAAGTGATTCCTCGAATTTCTGGAAAATGAAAGTGTTTCTGATTTTATAATCGAATGCCCCTCTTATAGCACTGACAATGTTAAGTTGAACCATTTAATTGTGCAGAGTGAGTTTATCTCAGATATTATACGTATCGCTGCTTTTTTTGGAAATGTTCACTGTAAAACATATCGTGTGCAAATCTAAACAAATTGAAAGACAAGAGAAAGCTCCGTTTTTTCTTTTCGATGAAACCATATGTTTATCAAATTTCCGCCGGTGGATAAAAAAGGTTAAAAGATGAAAAGGGTTTTACTTTTCATCCTCTCTCCTTCCATACCACCAGTGCAATTTATCCAGATAAGAGTGGATTAGTATAATGAGACTTAATCATATTTGAATGGCTCACTAATTACTGTGAGGACTTTAGAAACTGTGAACCCATCTCGCAGCTAGTATACCTTCATAGTATTAACGGATATAGTCATACTTTATCATAGTCGTACTTTCAGTGCTTGTGTCACATCGTTGCTGGGTTAGCTGAGGCAAAAAAATTATACATAAAATTGCTCCTTCGCAGAAGAAATCTCCCCTTGAAGAACCATCGTGAAGCAGGTCTTGACGGGGATTTGTACCCTAATAAATTCGGTGAAGAGCACCCCTTATAGTCAAACCCTTAAACCCGCCCCCAGATAAATTGCGTCCTTAGACTTTACGTTTGATGCATTATCCGATCAGAAACCTTTGGCGCATACCAATCACAATATAATTTCATTTGGATACAATTAAATGACCGAAATTAGTTATATTTAAATGCTTCATCCCCTTATATCATATCAATGGAATTTTATACCATATCGTTGTCATATAAAAGGCTATCAAGGAGCAAGCAAATTGTAATACTTTAGTCGCATATAATTGAGGAATACTCGAGATTTAATGGAGGAATTAAATGCAAATGTATCCTTAATAAGGGCTTTCCATTGGAAGAAAAATAATTAAATAAGAATTTTTAGAACTCAAACTGTTTGCAGTTAGTAGTCATTTACAGAATCGTGTTCAACATACCTACCCTACTCCTGCTCCTTTCTCGCTTTCTCATCGTTCTAACCTCTATCGCACTCTTCAACTTCCAATCGCCAATCAGAATACTCTGCATAAAATATTCCTGCCTCCATTGGATTTCTCTCAATATTCCCCCCACCCAACTGCTACACCATACCCAGCACTTCCTCGTCTGCTTTCCTATTCATCCATTCCACCTTCTACATCCATCTCCACACCCACAGTTCATAAACCTCCAATCTACATAAGCCTATTATCTAACTTCAATGACCACATTTCAAGAGCACTCCCCAGGTCGATGAACTGTTTCACGTACTCCAGTTAAAAAAAATCAATTTTTATATTTAGCTAAGCCTTCCTCTTCCTCGAAAACCGCGAAAACAATAATAATATATAATTACTTTTTGTAATATAAATTAGAAAATTAATGAAAGTAAATTATTATTATAGCAAAGGAATTAAAATTAGAATTGATCACTTTACAATGAATAGCATGGAATTTCCAATAATATTTTTCTCTCATAAAAAATATAGATTCTAAGTTTTACCGTTCGCTACACCCAATAAATGAGTAAAGAATAACCTAGAAAGTCGTTTTCGATATCAATTTGCTCACCTAACTTCACCCAGTCTACCTCACTATGCCCAAGTGTCACAATCTGGCTTTTATTGCATAGAAAAGTTGGACTTAAACAACTAGAGACGTTAATTATCTACAAGTACTTTCTCTCTCTTCCTATAAAATTGGAAGCAAAACAATGAAGTGATAACCCTAAAAGGGAATGGGATAACCATGATATCGAATCGAAGCGATTGTGAGCGGGAGCAGCGTCGCCGCGAGGGAGACATTTCGAGGATATTTGTCAAAATAAATCCGGGCACGAAGATTTACGAAGTGAGCTCGATGTTGGTCCCGTGTGCGAAGGCGAGACTCACAACTCCGACGGCAATTCAAGAAGGGCGTCCGGAGGCGGGCAAGAGGGTGGCGGCGGCTGCCATGGTGACGCCCCGTGGTAGTGAGGGGAGCTGTGAGAGTTGAGGGAGCCAGCGGGTAGAGAATTGGACTGGTGGGGGTTGACGAAGCCACCCCTCTTTTCATACCTCTCAGAACCCCTGTGACTGTGGTACTTGGGGTCGACCGGGAACTGCTCCGAGTTCGACTGGGAAAAGAGGTTGCACACCCGCAGTCAAGGCAAAACTTTCTCAACGAGCGAACCGAGTCGTAAATCCAAAGAAAAATTGCGATTCGGGGACAAAAGTTATGAGAGGCCTGCGAGATTATGAGTTATGGCGTAGTTTTCCTCAACACTTTGCAAGAGACGCTCCAGTGTGAGGGGAGGGCGGCTGCCCCCCCCCCAGTGCTCCTTGTTCCCTTTGCATTCGGCAAAAAATTCTCCCCTCCTTACCATGCCTTCGCCATTCGATTCGCGCTCCGCCCTGTCATTTCCCTCGCGGCAAATCGGAAGGCAGGGGAATACTATCGGTCTCAATCCTCGTCTTCCGTTTATATAATTACCGCTCTTTAAGATTCGAAGTTGAACGATGAAAAAGTTCGAGCACGCAACTACGGGAAAGATTCATAGTATTTACCAATTGTGACAACCGAAGTAGGAAACCTCCGAGGAGAACATTCGAGTTGATTCGGACCATGATATTATTGTTGGCTTTAAAATCCATTTTTTCGCTTTTAAAAGAATGTAGGTGTTTTTAGAAGGTAATAAGCTACCCGGAATATTATTTAGATAGGAAAATCACGGCTGCTTGATCTTATTAATTCTTATCTATTGGGGTACTAGAAAAATGCCCTAGTTCATATCCTGAATATCTACAACAAAATATGAAGACATCCATTTATATTATTCCATGCCGATAATAATAGGTTGCATGCCAAGAGTTGGTAACGCAAAAGATAGGAGAAACAGCTTTTTGAGGTATCGATTCATTTTGATAGAGCGTGGTTATAATTAATAAATATGGAGTGAGCATATGCTGAAATACTTAAACCATACTGATTTATGCATATATCAAAGCTCTCAATTCGTGCCTCTTTTACACCCACTAGTTTGGGAAAAATCAAGTTAGAAATATATATATATATATATATATATATATATATATATATATATATATATATATATATATATATATATATATATATTATTGTTTTATTTCCTTCTCAAAGTGTTGCCGACTAGCTAAATTCCCAAAATATAAAATAAGGGCTATAAATGCTCATTCGCTTCCCTCATATCAGTGATCCATGCATTAGTTCAATGAATATTACGCTGCGCATCTCCCATGGCTTACGATAAATTATTACATTTCACTTGCCAAGAGCCATTAACGTTTTTACACTCGTAAACTTAGATGCCCAACCGTCACTTCAAAGCAGCAAAATTTCAGAGTAAACCATGGTTGAAATGAGTCACCGAAATTAAGTTTTATTATAAGCCAACGAAAAGGCCAAACTAACTCTGTAAATCGGAACAAAGATCCAAAAATATCATTTTGGTGTCGTAATTAATCTTTCAGAGATCAGACGGGATCGATCATATTGAGGATTAATCCAAAGAAATAATGATGTGCCTTTCGCAACCAATCAAAATTTTAAATCCGACATTTCCTTGGAACGTCCATCGTAGGTGCTCCTCGAAAAACTCAATAGTTGATATAGTTAAGGCCCCTTCTTCTGCATACGAACGCCATTCATACCCATTCAAAGACAGGATTAAAATGGGTTTTTTACTTTATAAAGTTACACTAAGATCTTTGTATGCATAGTACTTCTCAAAGACAAATTTTTGAGGCAAAAGACAGTAATATTAGATTTAAACGTCTTCATTATTGCGTTTCATTTATGTTGTTTTACAACCGCATATCCTTTTAAGGACTTTCAGCATACCATTTAGAACTAAAGAACTTCATCTGGTCTAAATTAAACATTTTATTTCCATGCTTTTTCTTATATCTCATTTTTGCCATACCTTTCCTGAGGAAATTGGCCCTTGTCTTCCCAATCCACTTAATTTCTATTCAAATTTCAACGCCATAGAATTCTTTATTTTCTTCTTGGCTGTCTAACCCGCTTTTAAGAACCTTTACTAAATCATTGTATCTTGGAAGTCTCCATCCTTCCCCATTGACATTCTCCTTCTTTAATGTTTACTAGCTCACTCAATTTCATGACTGTTAGCAACGTTTAAATAATTTATTTTCCGCCTTTCAGGTGAAAGTCCCTTTTATTTAATCCTTAGCGCTTCCTTAAATAAGTTAAATCTACCAACTTTCCTAATTATGACCTTTCTACGTGAATATCAAACTTCTTTCATTGAATATTCCAGTTGAAGGAGAATTTTTTGAAGAGGGCTAGTTAACATGCTTATAGTAGTTTTTTAATCGATTAAATTACGAGCAGAAGGAATAAGCTTTAAACCAATTATAAGCACTTTTACATGTTAACTTATATTCATTTATTAGATAATAGTTTAAATCGTTTGGAAATATTTCAATGAACTTTGGTGTTGTTTTAACACCCTATATAAGCAACCTCTTTCTCTGCAGCCTCCTATTACAAAAATGTCTGATAGTAGCGTATCGGCTGGTGATGCGGCTGTGGTCGGGATTGATGCGAGTGGGTGTGACTAGAATATTCCAGGTATCCACGGAGTTTATTGAAAAGTTACTCAATAACAATGCAGCATTTACGAAATGAATTATTGGAATATCTAACTCTGCACTACACACTAAATAATAACTCATAACCAAATGTCTCCATCCGGATTCCTCTTCCAAATTCTTACGTAAGCACAATCCAGCAAGATCCCGCTGGTCGTAAATAAAACCACATACATTCATAGGTTGAAGCCATTTCAAGATGATTCACGAAAGGAAAAGTAGACCTTATTGTTTATAACTCTGAATAAATTGATCTAATATTGAAGGGGATCGGGATGGTGGGGAGGCATAAAGGGAGGGAGGGATTAATTACAGGTTTCCAACAGAGAGGTCCCGGGTTCAATTCCTGGGTACTACAAATATTTTTCAGTGGTATCCTGATCCCTACTTAAGGAGCTTGGTGGAGAGCACTTTACTCGTTCTCGATACGACGTCCTTCGGGTGGGACGTTGAACTGTGGACCCCAACAGTCGTCCTGGACGGTGTATCATCCTATACTGTAAAGGTCACGTAGGGTGTACCACAAGAAACTGTCATAGGCCCCCTCCTATTCCTTATTTACATAAGTGACCTCAGTGCCGTAGTTAATAGCAAGCTCCGTCTTTTCGCCGATGATGCAGTAATTTATGGGGACATTCGAAGTCACGAAGACAGAGTCCTGTTAGCCTACGACCTAGATGCAATTCAAAATTGGTGCGATACATGGTAATTGGAATTAAATTTTTAAAAATGGGTAGTAATACATTTTTGGGAAAAGAGTAATTCCCTCCCTTGCAGTTACAAAGTGAAGCAAACCAAAATCGCAAGGGTAGATTCCTTTAAATACTTGGGTGTAACAATTACTCACAATCTGTCCTGGGGAAAACACATACGAGAAATATGCGGTCGTGCTAATAAAAAATTGGGATTTGTGAAAAGAGTGCTAGGTGAATGCGACGAAAAGGTGGAAGAACGATGTTTCCTTGCCTTGGTCAGGCCCCACCTAGAGTATACTGCCAGTATATGGGATCCTCATAATACAAATTTGGTTTCGGAGTTAGATCGAGTTCAGCGGAGGGGGGCTATATTTGTCAAACATTGTAATGACCAACTCAGCAGCGTATCCACTTTGCTAGACAATTTAGGTTGGGATTCTCTTACACAGCGGCGTTTCCAATATAGATTAAACTTATTAAAAACATTTAAAGATGGGCCCTTTTCCGATGACATCAAAGATATAATACGAACCCTAACGTATTACGGTCGAAGGGATCACGGATATAAGACTAGAGAGATAGACTGCAAGACTGACAGGTTTAAAATATCATTTTTTCCAAGAACGATAAGGGACCAGAATGCTTGTAGCCGAAATTCCCCATGAACTAGTTCATTACAATAAGTATTAACGTACAGGTTAAGGACTGCGCGAGGATATGTATGTGTAATTTTTTTTAATATTTTTAATATATATGTAAATTTATGTATATAAATTTACACATATAAATGTAAATGAATTTATATAAATGTATGTATATGCAAATTTTTTTTTCTTACAGGTTCCCCCCACCTTTCCTCACCTATTTGATAACCCCCAACTCCCTCATCCCTTACCCTTCCCTCATGGTGCTACACCCCCTGCCACACACCTTTTTTGGTGGCTCGCCGGATATTTTTGTGTATGTAGATGTAGACCCCTTGGCGCCTTTCGACAAGAGTAGCCTAACGTCGACGCCGGGTTTCTCTCGACCCATTCTTTTCCATCCATTCCTAATGGCGCAAATGACCTCAGCTGTCGGTCGCCTCCCCCAAAAAACTACAAACTGATGTTGAATCCTTGGAACTTACATTCACGAGGTTTTTTATTTACATATCTACAACAGACTTTTTGGAAAACAAGTTAGCCGAGACCGTAAACTTGATTGTAAACTTGATTGGCACTGGTTTAAGGGGGGGAGGTAAAAACAAAGTTACAATTGAGGGGAAGATAGGAAACACAAACTAGGTCACTTTGGTGTGTGTCGGAAACAATGACCCTGGTGTATCTCAACAAACAAAAAAAATGCATAGCTAATACATAAGGAAACAAACTTAAAACCACTCGGTCACTAGGGTGTTATTCGGTGGTTGTGTTGTGTGGTTGTGTTGAAACACACCCGAGTGACCTAGTTTTTGTTCCCTATCTTCCCCTTAAACGTTACTTTGTTTTTCCCTCCGCCCCTTAAACAATCCTAGGGCCAATCACGTTTACGGTCTCACGTTTTACATTGCTTCACGACCGTCGGCAAATTCATTTCAAATTTAACTTTGACTCTTTGCAAAGATAATGTACACTCTACTACTAATCTAAACTCTACTAAAAATGTCGAGGATTCTTATCTAGCGGTATGATTATCCTATTAATAGCCTAACTTTACCGACATAAATTCCACCGCGCAAATCGCCAACACAGGCAATTCCCTTGAACCGAACGTTGATAAGATCGAGATGTGAAAAGAAGATAATCTGACATAAAATCACAACTCCATGGCATGTTTCCATTTCACCACTATTGCTCAAGATGGACCACGTTAATTGCTTCCGCGTCCACCTCAGAGTGGAACTTGCCTGAAAATGGAAAAAAAATTGGATATCTGTCTTTCTCCTTGATTAAAACCGAACCAAAGTGGATTACTATACTTTTCACGGCGATATACTTTGTACACCGTCCCTTGGACTACAACCATGACGTGGTGAAAGGGCTTGTGCGTTCCGATGACCCCTAGAGCTGGGCTGGCGGGAGTAATAATAATTGCTCCTGGTAGGGTCACCCATACCGGATAGGTCGAAGGTTAGGAGCCAGACGAAAGATAGCCCAAGCAGCGTCTTTTCCTCAGTGAGGCGGTTGCAAAGGCGTCTGACCCCAGTGGGGCGGCCATTAATTGATGATACCTTGTTTAGCACAGCGACCCACAAAATCAAACGCACCTGATCATCATTGGTCTTTCAATCCTAAGATTGGTTGACTGCAGCCCTGCATCCCACCATCTGATGTTAACTGGCTTACTCCCTGTTATTTATTTGCAGTTTACTTTCTTCTATATTTGTACAGGTATCTTCAATTTTCCTTTCCATCCTTTTAATTATTATTCGCATAAGTATTTTTGATACATGTGATACAAGACTCAAGGTTTGGTGTTCTTCCCATTTCTCTGTCCTCGTTCTCTTTGGTATTGCGATCATCACACCCCTTTACAAGTCTTCAGGAAGTCTTCCGTCTTTGTAGCTTTCTTTGAGTATTCCGTACAGATTGTCCTTGGCTCTGTTTCCGAGTGTCTTGACGATGTCTCCGTCGATTTTGTCTTCTCTAGGAGCTTTGTTTTTCTTAAGGCGTTTTACAACCCTATCGAATTCGCTCCTCATTATGAATGGGCCCTGGTTTTCGTCATTCGTTTCACTCTCGTTTTCTACAGATTTTCTTCCAGCGGCCTCGGACCTTGGTAGAGTTCTTGATATGAATGCACCTGATAAGAATGATTAATTCATTCTCATGGGAATTACGCGGTCTGCAAATATTTGGTTCCGGAAGGCCATTATCACACCTTCACATACTCGGCATTCCCCAAAGGGGGAGGGCCTATCCAAGGGGGAGGAGAAAAAAGGTGACAGAAAGCATATTCCACATAAAGATGGAATGCATTTGAAAAAAATGCACATAAATAAGCATATAAATGCTCTTGTGTGTATGTGTGGACGTGTGTGAATGAAAAACCTCCTCTCACGGCAACTCGACTTCCTCACCCCTCCCCCGGTTCAATCTAAACTTCTTCTGCCCCTCCTTTAGCATTTGCCTTTGCCCTTCCGACCCTTTCTCGCCTCTCCGCCAATATTCAAAATCCTCTCGCCCTCTTTTAAGTTATAGCCGCCAACTTTTCCTCCTTCCTATCCCTCACAGCCTCCTTCGGCAAATCTCTCCCCTACGCCAGACTTCGCTTCGACTCTCCCGGGCAAACCACCCTCCCTCTCCTCACCCTCCAACCCCACACCGTCCCCACTCTCACACCACTCACAATCCTCCCCTGTCCTCTTTTTCCTCCCCTCGCTCGGCAGCAACAGCCTTCCCTCCTCCCCCGATTTCGAAAACTCACCCCCTCACTCCTCCAGTCCTTTTCTACACCCTCCTCCCCGTCCCTCGGCGCCATCCCTTCTTTCACACACGTACAAGTCTCTCCTCTCTCTTTTCCCTCCCCTCTCCGCCCGTCTCATTCCCGCCCCCCCTCGCGGCCCCGCCTGCTACGCGATTACATTCGGCTCGGCCCTAACGACTCCCTTAATGTCCTATCCTTCCCCCACCCCCCCAAATCCAACCAATATCCCTCCCTTCCCCCGTCCTCCTCCTCCTCCGGTTTTCCCGCCGCCAGGTCTCCAAACCATCTCGCAGTACCCCACCTCCTTCACAACCCTCTGGTCTCAGAGCCAGCCCTCGGCGCCATTTCCTCCGTTTAAGCCACCTCGCTCTTACGGTTCATTATGTCTCCGCTCTCCTAGACCTCCCGCGCCCCACGCATTACCTCCTCTCCTCTCCCACGCACCTCATAATTCCCCCCATTCCCCTCTTCCCGCTCCCCCCCAGCCAACGAACTCTTCCACGCCCTTTTCCGGACCCCTCTCTCTCTGTCGCCCCCAGCCGTTATTGTCGAAATTCTATCGTTTCCACACCCACGCGGTACATATGTGCCCGTGTACCTATGTCATGGTCGTTCATTTTGCTTCTCTCACTCTGCCTCTCTTTCTAGTCACATCCACCACCTCAGTCGGGTACATAAAACATGACTGGTCCTGTTTTCTCGTCGTCTCTCTGTCTGTCCACTACAATAGATTCAACAACCGTTGAATTTCAAACTCAAGCCGGTTCGATATTGTCGTTGTCCGGTATTCCATACTTTGAACACGACGAAGGAATCTGAAAAACATGAAAAGAGTAATCATTATACGTATATTGATTCAATTTTGTATGTTTGCCGATAATGAAAAGAAAAGAACACATTAACTAACTGAATTCGAAATCGAAATGCCACAAAAACTAAATTTTATATCATTTAATTCCTATTTTACTTAGAAAACTCGAGAAAATTACTTTTTAGGGCATTGTGAACGACAATTATTTATGAGTAAACAAATATTTGTACTGGAACTCCGTAAGTTGGCAGCTATCCGTGCCCTTTAAATGCACAGTAAAAATCTACGAATAAAATTTAATAATTTATTCGGGATGGAACTTATTCATTCGAATGATAAACAAAATAAATTTAAGTACATATTTTCAATTTTTAGTTTTCGTTTTCAATTTTTTGCAGATGCCAACTATAGCTGCCAGGCTCTGCACAAAAGTCTAAATAACATCAGCTAGTTTCGGCGGTTTCAATTCTTACGAAAATAATCAATCCATTATTTTACTTTCATGTCTCCAAATATTTTTAATAGAAGTCCTTTACGAGGACTAAAACAAGATTTGTTTTCAAACTTCAAAAGTGAAAATGTAAGATAGAATTTTTAATAGGGAGTCTCTTCAAATCACGTCATGACGGTAGTCAACATTCTACACTGATAAACTCCAAACGGAAAGACTCACAATCAAGTCCAGAGAATGATGAACAAATATCAATGAATTAACAATTAAATTAAATTCCGAGAGGCAGGTTAAAGGACAAATGAAGCTAGTGAAATCTTTGGAACCCGAAAGTATGCCATGAGGAGAATAAAGTGCCCAGAGTAAGCCCTTCCTTTAGGATTTCAACCGTCCTAGTTCGCTGTGCATTGATGTGATTCTAAGAATAATGCATATTTGGATCTGATTGAAGATTGTAAATTATCCCTTCAAATTTCCCGCGCACTCTACTGCTAATGACACTTATGCTTGGATTTATAAAGAGGTAACCCGAGATTTGGGCATAAATTGACCGTCTCTTAAGTGTTCAGGGTTTTCCCCGAGCAATTTTAAGATTGCTCATTTATCAGGGCGATATCAAGCCAAATTAGGTTATTGTTTACGCCCATAAATTTTTCTGTAAAAGACTCTACTGCAAACTGTTCAAATAACTCATATTTACAGAGACCGTATCGAGGGATTTCTTCGATACATTGATCAAGCACTGAGACTCCTTAATGACCTAAAATATTGCCACCACGTGAAAAATGTAATACTTTTTCGATCTGGATCCCCTTTTATGGTGATGCATTTAGGGAATTTTTATCATCCTTAAAACAATTTTATCTATTTCTTGGTGACTATAAGTATACAAACTCGTTTGTTTTCATTTCATTGCCAGTTCTTTGATGATAAAAATGGATATCCAGAAAATAATTATCACATTATCAACATTATCGTGGTACATGGAATACTATTAACATGATCCTTAATAATTTATTGTATCATCTTTTTTCATACAACTAAAATTATTTAAAATAATTATAAAATTAACGTTCTGGAAAACAATTCAAATTCACCACATACACTCTGAGAATGATACGCTTAAGATGAAGTTAGGTTTACAACCTAAGGATTATTATATTTAAAAAATTATATGTATGGTAATACATGTATGTGGATAAAATATACGACAATCGTTACTTATATTACATTGGATACATACATTTTTATGGAAAAAACAAGAGTTATACATAATTGTTTGCATTTCATGAAGAAATAACACATAGTTTGGCCAAGTTTGTTCGCGAAGATTTTCTATGCAAATTATTTTTTTGATTCCTTAGCGCAACGCACACTTGAAAACTATTTTACTCAAATTGGAAGATTCTTAATGTAAAAATCAACTGAATTCAAATAAATTCGACTTCATATATTTTCCTTCATTTTCAGTGTTCGTGGAAAAAATTTTTCACATCTTAATGAAAAACATTTATTTTAATTTCTTAAATGTCCTTTTTATAGCTGATTTCACTTTTGCGCACGCTACCAACGAAAAAGTTCCAAGCGAAAATTTCAATTTTAATCGCTGATTCCTTTCTGATGAGACTCACATAGCGGAGAAATCTATGTACTGATAAAAGTTTCCCGCGAAAAACGAAAATCGTTTTCTTTATAGGTTTGATATCTCTCATTCCCATCAAATCACGTCGAAAGTGGCCGGTCTTGTTTGATAGTTAGGTTATGGATGCTAGTAAAAACAGATGTTTCGGTCCGAAACGAGCTCAGGATAAGCGACCACCGACCAATCCCTCCGAACACGATCCATCTTCTAACTCCCCTCAAACCCTTTCCCTTCCCACTCCTCTCTTACCTAATCCCCACCACCACCGCCACGATCCTAAAAGTCTCACCCCTTTTAAGGCCACCTCAGGGACGCCCTATTGCCCTTGCCCTTTCCTCCGCGGCAATGTGTCATTACTCCGGTATGGGCCAGAGTGAGGAACGGCTGGTGAGTTCGAGGGATTGGGGAGGGGGTCCTGGCGAGGGCTTTGGCTCTCCCCGGCGAAGAAGGGTGAGGAGAGGCGGCGGTAATCCTCTAGGGCCAGACTGCCTCACTTTCCCCACGTGGTTGCTCGGTAACCATGGATATTCGGGCCGCCATAACAGCTCGATGCTGCGCTGCAGGGGTAATCAGGACGACGCCAGCATTTAATCTCGCCACTAAGTAATTTCATAAAAAAGCAAATGAAAAAATTTAATCATCGGAATAATAATGCGAACGAAGCTGAATTCATTCTATTGGCTTAGACATTTGACATACATTTAGGCATATGTAAGGAAATCACAAACCAGCAATACTCTTGAAACGGTACATTTTATAATGAATCCACAAAAAAATGGCCCTTATAAAATATCGGAACTTAGAAAGAAACTTAATACCTTAAGTTAGAATTTAAAAATAAAATATTATACACCACCTGTAAATTGATACTTCAATTACAGTTTTATTTAAGTCTTCCTCATACTTGCGGAACCGTGAAAATGGTACCTCGAATCTGATTTACCGGGGAGAGAAAATATAGAAAATCTGTGATGTGCAATAGCTTCAATTTTTTTAATATTAACTAAAAACATCTATCTGTGTAAGGTTTACTGCTTTCCGTTGTATTTCATGACTTAAGGTAACAACACAATTGTTTGCAAATACCGGCATTTTTTTACCAAGAATATTCACACGGGATGTTTTGTAAATATACTTTTTCTCTACTGATCGGATTTCACATAGTGGCCACCATTAGTGAATTATTTTACAAATAAATAAATAACGAATATCAATTTCAACCCCAACCAATTCCAGCTTATGAACTTCCATTAACACACCCATTGACTGACTGACATATCATTAGAATCTCAGCCTCCACAATTAAATGGCATATTCCAAATAGGATTGGAAAATTCCATCTTTAATTAATGATAACAACATTTTTCACCATGAAATTTGAATATTATAAACATATGAGAATAGATTAATTACAACGATTATTAATGAAGTGGTCAGTAAATATGACGGTATTTCGAAACCGAACTTTATGAAATACGAGTATACCAAAGTGAAGTAATGAGAGTACATTTGTGGAATGTGAGCACATGTAAGGCCTAGGCAATCAATAATACAGATCGAACTTTATCAATGTTACCCAGTGGGCAATACCTAGTCGGCAATCAATTCTCTTTCTTTGATTTAACAATACACAGTGCAAATAATTGCAATTTGTATTCTTGTATTCTTTATGAAGCCTAACACCACAGATGTAGTAGATATTTGCTATAAAAATTTTCAAGTCCAGATCTTGGCTAGGTTTCATGATCATTCTGTTTCCCGAAATTGAACCAATTATAGTTTCCATGCAGCAAAATTCAATGGATTTCATCTTTGAATGAAAATTACCTGTGGCTTAGCCCAATCAATGTGTCATAGATGACGCTATTGATATGTAGTATCTAACATCAGTCACTAACTAAGGATTCGATAATATGATCGATATTTTTATTAATGCAGGTAAATACCGATGAACACACAGGAGAGCGTGCATGCGACAACTGCAGCACCTGAGGTATATTGTCGCATTTCAAAGATGCATATTAACTCTAAAACGAATATAAATAAATATCTGCATCGGTTATCAATTTTATTTTTGAAGAGTAGGATGTTGCTATTTCAGGAAAAATGCTGAAACAGTTCGCGTTCTTCCTGCCGTACGATTTAAAAAGGTTTTTCATAGAGATATGTGCAATTACAATTCACTTACGAGTCTATATTTATTTAAACATTTTCAGAAATCAGGTAGCACGTGTTTAATATATTTTTTTCGAAAACTCTAACACATTTTACTAGTTGTATTATTGGAAAATCAACTTGTATTGTTTTAAAGACGATACAAAATGATAGGCATTTTTCTATGATATGCTCAAATCACAATAGTTTTTCGCCAATACAAAGCGCGTAGTATTAACTACTGAATTGATAGGTGAGGGTAGATTTTCACCTGATAAAAATACCAACGAAGGGTAAAGTTCTCACTTTACTTTCTCATTAGGGTAGTGGCAGTAGTTCCTTTTCCACTTTCGTCTACGGTTTCCCTGGAAGATCTGCTCCGTGATCAATCACACAGGCTGGCTGAAACTGTAGGTGCCTAGAGGAGTCACCAAATTTGAACCCTGGACCTCCGGTCAATGCTGTACCGTTGTACTTTCTAAACTACTACGTATCTCCTTCAAAATAAAATGTATCAATCGTTAAGACGTCGATTTATTATAATACAATCCTATTTGACAAAGATACGTCTCAAAATTATATCCCACAGTCAAATTGATGATTATACTTAAACACGCGTATTTATGCCTAAGCAGCGGTGAATTTCTATAAATTGTCTATAGTTCCTATAAAGCTACACTTTAAAGAAAATTGAGCTCAAAGTTCCAAGCAAGCAAGATTCTATGCACGATAAGAATGAACAAATGATCTTAAAATATAATAGCTTGTAACTAGCTGGCTATGCCATCTGTTGAAGAGTCTAAGAATGCAGCATTAGGGATACGTTAGGCATATCATTTAAGGGATTAGACGGCTGGGAGTAACTTAGAGTTATGGCATAAGGAGATCATTCAATTACGCCAGCAACCCCCTCTTTCACAAAAGTGGTACAGGCCTCACCAGCTCCCCTTTTGTAGGCTGGCTTTATGGATTGGGCCGCTCGAAGCGTGGATGAAACCATTTTGCTCACCAGGATGCGCAAATTCGAACGCGCATGGTCCGTGGGATCGCAGGGATAAGGACGCACACGCTCGAGACTTAAGCGGCAGGCTACCCTTCCACCGGGGACCCTCGTGGAAGTAATAATCTCGCTTCTCCCAATGTGCTAATAATATTCGGCCCGAGGCTCTTGTCCTCTCGCCGGCGAGGTCGCGACCGAGGGAAGGCCGCATTTCCGCCGTCTCCCCCAGCACGCCTCTCATCGCATCCCTTTGCCCGCAAATACCAGGGCAACCGAGTGTGCCCGCCGAGAGCACACCTCGCACATCTAATACCTCATACCATGCTTATTCAACTACGCCTCCATAGCAGCAACAGGAGAGTCGAGGCTTCTTCTGTATACTTTTCCGCTACCTGTTGTATTTTCAAAGGATGTCAGAAAACTCAACTCGATGAATATTTAACAGTTCTAAATGGTCGTTATGAATATGAAATAATTCTTCATAATTCATTTCAATTTATTCGTGAAAACTGTGAAGTAAGTTTAATGCAATTTCAACATTGAATAAATTATTGTAACACGTAAAGCGGAGGGTCAGAAGTCCCACATTTACAATAATAACTCGTAGTTATATTATAAAAGTATTAAACTTGAGAAAATAATGAGAAATATTATTCCCTCTGATTCCGTTTTGGTCATTAAAAGCACAAATGATTAGACGCATTTAATACGACCAGAGAGTTAATAAAGTTTATGAAAAAGTGTTTGGAAAATAATCAGCATCGCAATAAATATTCTAACTATTACTAAGCTGTAGATATTCGTTTTCATAGAATACTGAAAATCGCAGCTATATTTCCCTGAAAAGTTTGAGTAGAAGGATACAGGAGAAGTAACAATAATTGCTGGAGTAGAATAACGATTCGCAAAACAGCTCCGTTTTAATTCTCTCCCACTGTAAATTCAGCGGTTATTATTATGATAGAACGTAATTTCACAAAATATATATTTATTTACTTATCTTTTTATCTATTTATTTATTTCTTACAGTAATCATTCTAGGGATTGGTGCTTTATGAGGTGAGAGTAGAGTTCTTTCAAAACTAAGGCATACGCATAGCATATTTACTAATCAGGGAAGGCAGGGCAGTAAATTTCCAATGTGACCTACCTACAAAAACAGTTTTTATATCAAATAATACTAGGATACAAATGTTTCGTTCTAATACCTAGGATATAATCCAAAAAAGAATGACAACACCTAAATTGATGTGGAGGATTGTCAATGTACAAACGATGGTCCAACAAAATAAAACAATAATAATAATGACTATCTGTCAAAAACGAAAGTTAATTACAGTCTAATTCAGGTTATTTTACGGTTTCGAAAAAAGGAGCGGAATTATTAATAGTTTACCCTGTGGCGAGTCAGACGAAATGCACTGTTGCTCCGAATTTCCATGAATACCCTAACTAATCTTCCGAGGAAGACGGAACAAAATTCCGTCGAAATTATCAAGAAATAACGTGTGAGTATTCCTTTTGTGTTCTCATATTGTGCTGCTGTCTAAATTTTATATGGAAATATATAAAAACATATATATAATTATATTTATAAGTGTGTATATATATATATATATACACACACACAACACACACACACACACACACACACACACACACACACACACACACACACACACACACACACATATATATATATATATATATATATATATATATATATATATATATATATATATATATATATACGTATACCATAAACACAGTAATCAACCCGAAGGTCGGTTTAGTAGGTGATGGTAGAGCTCACCCATGTACCAAGCCCGACGGCGTGTGAATATTCACACATCAGGGTAGGGGGGGCAGTTCCTTTCCCTCTACCCACTGGACCACCGCAACCCGCATATATATATATATATATATATATTTGTTTTTTAGGTAATCTACCGGTTAAGGTAGGTTTTTTTGGATGCACACAACTATCAAATACACATTTTGTGACTAAAAACAAAGCCCAATCCAGCGACCTACTCTACATCAGGTCCCTCTTTATCTCTTGTGTACATCTTTCCTCCCTTCATCCCGTCCAACGTCCCTATCCTGTTCCTGCCCTTTCCTCGCTTGCCCAACATTCTCCCCTCTATTACCTTCTTCAACACTCCACTACCGCTCAATTCTCTCAACAAACCCATCTGCTCACCCACCATCTCCGGTACTTCCTCATTTGTTTTCCTTTCGGTCCATTTCACTTTCTCCATTCTTCTCCACACGCACATTTCAAAAGCCTCCAATCTACGTCTATCCTCCTGCTTCAACGACCACGTTTCCGCGCCGTACATAGCTACGCTCCATATCAGAGTTTTTACGAATCTTGTCTTAACCTCCCTACTCAACATCCCCGTCATCAACTCCCTCCTCCTTGAGAAAGCCTCCTTGCCTAGCGCAATTATTCTCCTTACGTCCCTGCTACTTTGACCGCGCTGGCTGAAAACACTTCCAAGATAGGTGAAGTGTTCTACCTGCTCTAGTTTTCCCCTCCTATTTAAATGTTTATCTTTGCCTTTTCCTTTCTGGAAAATCGCATAACCTTTGTTTTATTAATATTGATTCTCATCCCATATCTATTGCACAGAATTTCCAAATCACTCAGAAATGCTTGGAACCCCTTGGCCGACTGACAATTCAAAGCCTGGTCATCAGCAAACCTAACTTTTGTTAATGAGATCCAGAAATTTTTTAAAACAAAGACCGCGTACACTGCCGTTCCTGATGCGGAATCAAGCCACGGAAACGCACGGCGGCTGGGTTTAAGTTACGCTGCGGTGCGGGAATTGCATTCGTGATGTGGAGAGGTATGGAATCAGTGAGCAAGAGATTCACATCAATATCCCCGAAAGCAAATGGAAATCCGTGGGATGGGAGGATGCATGGATTGGATGAAAAAGAGTGCAAACGAAAGAGCGGTAGAGTTAGAGAGGAGCCGATTACCTAAAGTGAAAATGGGAGAATTTGAATATAGAAGGAGTGTGAAATGCACGACTGGGAGCAGGTATTTAAGGCTATAAATAATAACCAACAATTGTGATTCGAGTTATAAAACAGTATCCTATTTTGTATTTTTCATTTAAGTATAGGACGCTAAAACAATTTTCGAACGGCATAAAAGTATTTAAAGATACTTTCCAACGATCAGGTTAACTTCTTTTAATCAACGGTAACAACAGAAGGGGTGTGTTAGATTGCTAAAGGTGACGCTTGCATCAAACTAACACTGAAGGAGTGTTGAATTCGTGCAGATTCGTGACAAGAGGGCCAGTTCCTTTCCCTCTGTCATCATTTGGTTTCTCAAAAAGTTATGTTACCCTCACTGCTTGGATTTTAGATGCGATTATAGAAAATTTCGGCAGGGATATGAACACAGGATTTTATGGAGAAATAATCAACACTCTATCCACCTAATTATCGCGCCGAAGTGATTACCTGCTGCAATAACTATTAGGTGAGAAAATAAATTTAAACAGTATTTCATTTGAAAGCCCATTCGTTGTTTATTCAGTGATTTCAGCCGGAAAACCTTCCAGAAGGCAGAAAATGTTAGCCAAAATCAAGCCCCATGATAAATAAACGCTTCGCACATCCCCACTCCAGTTTATCAAGCACCATTTCTTGATTTTCTGGACTATACAACCGCCATCGGGTATATCTTAATTGCAAAAACCAACACGGAAACTCGCCTCGAAGGATGGCTTGGATGTAATACGGATTAACTCATCCGAATGTCCGTTTAAATATCCTTTGGCCAAATCTCGTTCCTTTACAAAGATTTACTAACGCTCAATTACTTTCTTGAGTCTTTTGACCCATAGGCATTGGAATAAATATGCAAAAAGTATTTTTGTTGAATTTCTCCCTTACCTTTAAACGAAGATATTTGAGGGTGCTTCAAGTAAATGCGCAAAAAAGCGAGTAAAATTCTTTCGAACAAGGCTCACCGCTTGCATTTTCAGTAATTATTTTCGTTAAGTATCACGTGGTAGAAAGCAAGAAATGGCTGAATACTATACGGACATGTTCAGCGGAGAACTCCAAAACATTTCAATAGTTAAGAAAATGAATTCTAGCGAAAGCTTCACCTGGTGTTACCATCGAACTGCTATGTAGATGAATGCAACTTTATGGCCGTCATAATTAAGTTTCATTTTCGAGTTAGAAGCTAGAGCCCACTGTTATTCCGCTACCGGTTACCGTCATGTCTCCCACGCTCCATCTATCGTAATTCATTTTTATTGAGAATACTTACCTTAACATCATCAACTTGTTTCATTGCCTCAAATATTTCTTACAAATCTTTATTTCGTTCCTAATAGCCTACATTACAACCATATTTTACAAAAAATTCTAACTAAAGGCCTCCAAGAGAAAATAAACACCAGGATAAAGACATACTTCAGCCCTTCTATTTCCCATGGAAATCAAACCAAACCACTTCTTTGCATTCTGATTACACTACTGTTGAATTCAGAGAGCCAACACAAAGGGTTCTCAATTATCTTTCCTCAGCCGTTCAAAAAATATTTCATTTACCTTAATCGTCAAGAGAAAATAATTAGCTCCAATTTAAAATGTTGGCTTCTCATGACGTTATTTATTCTCCTTTTATTAGCTTATTATTTAATTTTATATCGATATTAAAACACCAGAATTTTTGACCCTTATAAATAAATTTCTTAATTCCAAATTTTTAAACACTCCCCAATTTTTCAGCGTCTGCACGGTTCACATTAAACTACCTCTGTTTCTGACTTTTAATAATCAAACCACTTTACTTTTCCACATAAACTATTAACTATCCACTTTACTTTTCCACTTGATTATTAAAAGTCAGTATGAAGATTTTCCACCAAATCACGCCAGAAACTGTTTTATTTACCTCTGTTTCATTTGTTTGTCTTCCTTTTGCAGTTTTTCGTCCCAAATTATTTGCATGAATTCTTTGCACCCTTCGCCACCTACTTTTTTATTAACTTACGATCTTAAAATTTACTTATTTCCTTTGAGATATACCTAACGCACATTATTTTTGCTAATGAATTCATCTTTTTAATAAAAGTTTTCATGCTTTTTATAATGAATTGTTAACATGAGGGTTTGACTCAGGAAGATAAGTACTTTGTTTTAGTTCTAAATTTATGAAAACATGCAATTAAAGATCTTTTTCTTTTCTGCGTTCCTTTTGTATAATTTAAAGTGAAGGTTTGGCTTATATAGCTGTATGCTATACGGGTTTATAGGATGTTTATCATGACTTAAAAATCCAATATGCATAGTAGGGATAACATAAATGATAGATAAAGCTAACATAAATGTATGGATGCAGTAAAAAATTCTTTTTTTTTTAGGAAGAGGACAAACACTGTAAGATAAAATGCACAAATAACCGCGTATATTCCAAGTATCATTTTTCCTCTCGAGAAGAGGCTGTAACTTGCAAATGAACGCCGGCCGATCCCTCTGTTCTCTCATCCAAGGTCTCGATAAAAGATCCGTAACCGCCACCTCCTTAATGGATGGGGTTCGTTCGGTGCCACCTCCTAATGAACAACTGAGCTTCCTCTTGCTCATTTCTTCTCCGGTCTCTCGCCATATCCCCGTAAGAGCGTCCACGTGGCGGCTGAAAAGGGAACCCAGGAGCGCGTCTAATGAATGGAAATCCTCAGAACGCCGCTGGTACCGCACGAGGCCGCCATTTTCAAAAGGAACTCGGGGGTTCTTGGGGATGAACCTTAGATCGACTGAATATTGGATGATTGGGAACGGAAACTGGGTCGAGTGTTTGGACGCGGCGCCTGAAAAAATTACCGATGGGGTTCTTCCGGGAGTGAAGGGCGGGGGTTGGGGAGAGAGGAGGTGGGTGGGAATGGCGACGAGCGGAAAGGAGAGCGAGAGAAAGGGGATGAACACGCGGGCCGTGTCGGCCGTGATAGCGGAAACAACATCCACGCTGAACTCCCACTGGAATTCCTAGGAAATAAAAGCGCCGACTGGAACATCTCTGCTCGCGCAAAAACTCCCCCCAAACATCACAGATAATGGACTCGTATGGAATACTACGTCTATCCTCACCCTCCACTCACCACAATGGTTCACTGCGGTGTTCTAATCAATTGTGTTTTTATGTACATTCCCCGCATAATATCTACACATTGCTATGCATATTTGAATATATTATGACTGATTTCCAAGGATATCACAGATCTTAGTTTGTAATTGGATGCAAAATGACTTTTGAGAGACATTATAGTGGAGAGTTGTAATGAGCATCTGTAAAAGTCTCAGATGAAAATTAAGTTTAGCAAAAAATCGTACATTTATACCTGTATTGTTTGAATACATAATTATTTGAAGCACTTTCTGTAATTTATTTCAAAATTGAGTTCTGGCCGCTTATGTACTGGATTAAAAAATGCCTAATGGTTGGCAACATTATGCTCACTGTCAAGTTAATCTCCTCAGCGCAGATACTTTATCTTCAGTGGCACCATTAGAGTTCGGTTTAACTCGTGAACTTCCAGGGGAAATGTGCCAGAAATGACGCTAGCGTGCCAAAAACTTCAGAAAAGAGTACTGCACGTATGTAACGAAAAGGCTTACATATCCTAATGAAGACGAATTCTATCCCTCTATGCATAAAAAAATCAGTTATAACAACGAACGACCGATGATATAATGGGTGGCGTAAGTCGTTTTGGAATGCTCCATTAAGAGCAGAATATAAAGATTCCAGATGGATCATTGATGTTTGAACCATAAGAGTAAATTTAAATGAATACTTGTTGGTAAATTAAATAATTCCCAAACTGTTGAATGTTTAGTATGAAAGTGAATAAACCACAAAGTGTGTCTACTGCAGCTGATAATGAAGGATAATGTTCTCGTCTATCAGGTAGAAGGATTGTTTTTAAATGAGAGAGCTAATATGTACACAATAAGTAGAAGAGTCTGCGACCTATATTATATACAGGGTTGGGTTTATGTAAAGAATCATTGAAGAAAAATGTTTTTTTGAAACAAGTAAAAAGATCTAACGGTGAGGGCCAAGAAACGATTGCGACATAGTCTACGAATGGCGATAATGTGCGGGTTGAATATAGTTGAAGACTTTTGAAGATATTATAAATATTTTTAAAGGAAAACTTTGGCCGGCATAAATTGAATTTGACTGCTGAAAGTAGGTATAAGTAATGTTATACTTGGGTTTCATTGGCAGCGAAATATTTTGAAAAGTGGAAAACTGCTTGCGTAGATGGTATACAAAGCGTTATTCTAATGTTTGGATTAAAGTGCATATTGAAAAATTTATGTTGATAAACTTAGGCTGTTCCAAAACACTGTAAATACGGAATAATTTTACCAATGTGCTTAGGGGAGGAGAAAAGATGGAACATGTCACTTGCAATGAGGAATAGGTAGAGCACTAAAAGCCTACTTCTCGCAGTTGACTCAACTTTGAATCAGTGGTCTCAATAAATTGTTTAATATGCTTTTTTGGAACTTTTTTAAGACTTGTAGGGCTCAAAGAAATTTAAAAATCCGGATAATATTGACAGAGCATTGGTACAGAGAGCATTGGTAGCAGAATGAGACCTCAAAAATGACTGAAAAAGGCAGCAAAAATAGTAATGCACAAAAGCCAACAATTCACAGTAGGGTACGGGCAATAAATGTTTTAATATCCAGATAAACGCATATACCGATTGGATGCGATGGATCTTGGGTGGATGGGTGTTTATTTATCGACTTCATTGGGGCGAGGTTGAGACTTCACAGTCCCTTCGTCCACCTAACCACACATTAAAGACAATGAGGGTTAAAGGAGTACTTGAGGTAAAAGTGGTAGGGTAAGGATGTGGGTTATTAAAGAATGGGAATATGATCCACCAGTTAAAGACATGTATGAAAGATGCGAGCTGGGCTGGTTTGGCCATGTTAACAAAAAATTTAATTCAACTCAAGAAAAAGATAAGGAAAGAGCAAATGGTTAGAGAGGAAGGTGGAGACCGAGAAAGTAGTCGTTAATATTTATCGAAGAGACTCTCAAAATAGACGATATTAAAAACCTCAGAAACTGAATGCGCACTTAAACGAAAAAATCGTATGCATGAATTTGATAGAGAAAAAATAAATGTGATAAAATATTATATCCGGTTGGGTGATTAAAAAGAGAGCTTTCTTGAGGTAATCTAAAATAAGGCTTTATCGATTCTGGCTCCCCAGAACGGGAATAGCGTGAATATGATATACATAGAGCAAGTATAGAAAGCTTTTCCAATATTTATAATAGATCAAACAGCAGAGAAAAACTTAGAAATATGAGTTATATTTCTTGGTAAAAAACACTACAAAAATGCACACTTGCATTTTTATTCAAAATTAAAACATTTGAAAACATATAAACCGTTTATTCACATTTTCCATTATTCAGAATAATTGAGCCACTATTAGCTACATCTTGTGGTGAGAAATTATTTTCCAGTCTTTTTAGCTAAAATACTTACGTTGTATGCAATATTTTTGCGAAAGATTCGTAAAAATTGTCATTGCTTTTTCAATTTTAATGAATTGTAAAAAGGCACGCCCATAAAGGCAATGAGTCTAAGTTTCTTTTGCAAGCACAGGTGGAATAGGTCTAAAAAATAGGTGGAAATGTGTTCGTAAGTTGAAATTAATGCTTGAATTACTAGACCCATTCATTCGGTCGAAAGCTCTACCACGTCATGTTACATAAAATTTTCGAATAATTGCCGCATTTCCGCTTTGGCTAAAGACACCTGCGCTACCTTCCCCGGCGAATTATGACATCCGCAGCAGCTTTTTCTTTTAACCAACACTAGAAACAAGCAGGTATTCGATAGTGCGAGGTCTTGTTAAACATAGAATAGTACCCCTTTTTAAGATTAAAACATTCATTTACTACCATATTAAGATATATTTTGATCTTATAATGAAAGGATAAAAATCATGTGATTGTAGGTTCCTATTTTGAAACTTGATAACTGTTTTATCCTGTATCTCTCGGCTTTATCAGGAAAAAAATGCTTTTGTTTTACGAAACCAGATTTAGCACTTTTCATGATAAACACAGGGCTTTATCTAAAAAAAGATTTTCCGTACTGACGCATCTCACCCCTTCAATTATGTGCAAAACAACCTGCATTCTTTGAAGTAATAATAATCCAATTCAAACGTCTGCAAGACCAAACGGTATGAAATTTAGAAATAGAAACTAATCTAATCATAATACCTACTTATTTACCAATATATAATTGAAAAATAATTAAAGGCATGTAGTAAGTATTAACTCCAAAAAAAGATAACCGCTTTTGCTAAGTTTGCGTAGCAGTTCGTACTTTCCTTTATGAAAAGTTTTCTTTCACCTGATATTCGTCTACCTCACAATTTTGTCCTGGCTGAAATAATTGAAACATCAAAGGCGTATTAAATAACATAGGAAAAAATAATTTTCCAATTATTTTTAGCCAGATATATGCTTTTTTCTCCAATTGCATCGAGCACAGTTTGAAGTTGTTAACGAAACACTCCCATTTTTCCAGCAATCAGAAACTCTTCCGCCATCAAAATAAAAAACCAGCTCCATAGAGTTTATCAACACTCTGAATCTTGTCATCCTAAAAACCCGTATAACTTCAGCTACTAATGAAACGGTAGTACTAATACGTTATATGGATATTTGGCGTCATGAAATAACCCCATCCTACAGTTTTTAGTAGCATTCTGCGTACTCAATTCTTGTTGAACATGTCAATGGCAAATGCCATAAGATTTCAAAATAATAACTTTAAAAATTTTAAAAATGCCTTAAAAATTGACCAACTAGATACAAAAACTTACACCGTAATAATTGTCATGAATTCTATAAATCCTTTTACAAGAATATGAATTATTTTATGAACTAATTTTCTATCACACAAAGTATTCTAAATGTATGCATGCCCGAGTTAAAATTATTCAGTATATTATAAGAAGAAGAAACAATTAGTTTACGCCTCGATAGTCAAACTCAAAATTTATATCTTCTGCTGAGTGTGCCTAATTCCTGTCAAACTTTCCCAAATGAAATGACTGATACAATTATATGATCTCCAGTACTTGACGATGTGTTGGATAGATTGTTCAGTATCACACCTGTATAGCAACACGAAAAGATGCCTCTGAATCAATAAGACATAGATGATGATGGTCAAATAACTGACTTTTTGGGTTGAGTTTATGGTGCAATATAAATTGAGCAATGGGATCAATTTCAGTAATCCCCTAATAGCAACAAATACTGGGCGCTAAAGAGGATACTTCCGCAGACCGTCAGGTTGGGGGAGACTGAACGAAAGTTCTTTATATCGTATGAAGGAAAGCCGGCCAAGCGGCAGGGGGTGGAAGCGAGGTCCCTGACAGACCAAAAATTAAATACCAAATGAAAAACGTTGATAATTTTTATCCTCATTTATGTATTTATCAGAAAATATTATATCTGCCGTCATGACTCTCCATTTCATCTCAAAAATCTTGATGAACTTTAGCTTAATTCCTGGAAAGATATGTCACCATTATTATCTAATTTAGCGTCTAATGATTCTCTATAATGAGATAACTCAATTAATTTTCATTCATTTATGGATTACTTACCGACAATACAACTAAAACAGCCGCTGGTTGGTCTCACACGACGGAACAAAAATATTTATTCAACACCTATTTTTTCTAGGGACGAGATTGAGACTTTCCAGGCCCTTCTTCCACATAACCATTGTAGACTTATTACATTGAAGATAATCACAAACACTCAAGCCCTACGATGAAGAAAACCAAGGGGATTGGGATGGTGTGGTGGCTAACGTACTGACTTCCCACCGAGAAGGCTTAGGTTCATATCCTAGAGACGGTAGATATTTTTTATTATTAGTGGTATCCCGATCCTACTTGAGGTGTTTTGCGGAGAGCACTTTGAGTACGACGTCGTCGAACGGAACATTAAGCTGCGGATCCCTTGGCGACTTTCATTAAGAGTAGGCTAATGCCCACACCGGGTTTCTCTCCACCCTTCCTTTCCTATTCATTCCAAACGGCGCAAATGACTTTGGCAGTCGGTCGCCTCCCCTAAAAACTACTACTACTATTAGTAAGAACCCCTAGGTGGGAATCGAGCCCGCAATTTCTAGAATTGTAGGCGAGAGCGTTATTACGTTCTCGTCTACCATTAGAATGTAGACAGAGAGAACGTAGACCCCGCCACCGGAGTCAGCAGCAGGGGAAATCAATAACAATCAGGACAATGAAAAATCACCTATCACTAGAAAAAGGGAAATCATATAGACATGACTCGAACCCGCATCCTCTGGTTTACAAATGAGAGCGATACAGGTCCGGTAAACGAAGCTCAGAAGAGGGATGAATCTGAATACTTTTCTTTTAGGAAGATTTAAATAAAATGTTGTACTTTGAGGAGGGGGATTTTTCACAAACTTCAACAAATTTTAAATCAAACCAGGAAACACACCCAAATTGGGGTCCGGGGTTTATAGGGTTAAAGAAGGAAGGATAATATATGTATAGACCTAAAATAGCCGGTATCATTTGTGACTGATGTGACCTAGAACATAACGGGATTTGTCATTCCACAGAATATCTATTAATTATTAACTCAGGTCTACGAGATGTAGATGGTGGGGTGGATGAGGGGGGAAGATGAACGAGGGATTTGGAGGGTGGATTAAGAGGAAGGAAGAAGTGGAGGTAAAGTGGTAGTGGAGGGATAAAGGGGAGAGGGAGCGCAATGCACAAGTATGCATGCTTGCTTTGTTTAGACGGCGGGAGTTTTGGATCAAAGCCGCTTGCAAAGCTGGCGTTGAACGAGCAGTACGCTCGGAAATATCCGTGAGTGCGAAAAGCGACTAAAAACTTCTAGCTGTTATCTACCGACCGTCGGGTCGTCCTTATAGAATGAAAGAATATCGGATGAGCGAACAAGTGCTGAGGGAGGAGAGGAGGGATGGAAGGTGGGGCTAGCTAAAACACTGCACGAAAATATTGTTAGCGGACTTCGGCGAGAGTGGATATCCACAGAGAGACTATTAAAAGTATTTGATAGCCAACGATTTTATGGAGGAATTTTAAAAAGACTCTGAAAAATAATCCATACCACGGAAGACTCAAAGCACTTACGCACAGCAAAAAAAAGCGTTTGTTGATTTACGCCACCTAGTCACACTTTCTTAACCCTTTGAAATTTGTCAAATTTCTTGTTATATTTTTCCCTCTTCGCCGATAACTCAAAATTATCCTTTTCGTAAGTATTTTAGGCCCACAAATTTTGAAATTCGTCTATATTTACTCTATCTCTCTACAATTTGTGTCGAAATATTTCTCTCTCCCCAGACCTAATCAACGCTGTTTCGTCTTTCGCTCCACATAACCGTTTTGTGTATCCTTCGTCGCACCCATATTTTAGAATCTTCGAAACGAAGCTCTTTCGATTTCCTCTCTGACATCTCTTCCGAAGCATACAGCACCTCTATAATAGCACGTCTTTATTTATCTTTAATTTTGCCTGTAATTTGAATCCCTACCGAAATTTCTCTTCGAATTTGATGTTAATATATATCCTTCATTTAATTTGCACAGGGAATTTTTATTTCAATCAATATGATTGCAGATTTCCTACATAATTCTGATTATAATATTAAAGACATTTTTGTTTATTACTAAAACACATTAACATGTAACCCTCATTCCTGATGCAAGCATTGTAAGGAACGCCTTTAACATGCGGGAACATGCCCTTGACAAACGTAAGCGTCGTCATGATCATCTTATGTAACTCTCCACAGTATGAGAACAGTGCTCTATACATTTTTGTCTTCATTTAGTAGTGTCTGTTTCCCTTTTTTTCCATCCAAAATAGAAAATAATTTTAGCTTTCCTTTTCCCTTAAATAGGCTTGTCCTTTCCTTAAACATATTTACCGATAAACGTATTGCTGCATTTGAAAAAAAGGCGACTTAAATTAGATATTAAGAGAACACGTTACACCTTGATTGCTGAAAAACAGGAGTTTCAAGTTATTTTCATGTTTCAATCGATGAAGAAATTTCATGTTTAGAAGATGCGAATTGAGTCAACTGTTCACTATTAACGCAGGATGAAGAGAAAAATATTCTTTTCCAAGTTTAATTTTAGTTCATCTGCTCATTAGTCATTTTTTATGCAGTAATATACCTTGATAGTATGTTCGCGTACTTTAACCGAACAGAAATCGCAATGTTATAGGCATTCTATTCCTAAAAATGTTCCAATTTTAAGTGTGAATGCAAAAATATGTAGCTGTTCTTTCTCTTCTGTTTACTCTGTCGTGATTTCACTAAAACGTTATCGCCGTCCTTGTATAGGATTTGAAAAAGACATTTATTTCACCCTCATATAACTCTCCTGAATTTATTTCCATTACAGTCTCAACTTGTCATAAGTGAGATAGGTACTGATCTTTTTTTGACTTTTCAGATACTTATTTGAAACATAATAAATTTAACTCATGGTTTATTTTTTATGGTCGTGGTTGATACGTACTAGAAACTCCCGTTAATCTTAACCTAAGCTCAAACTATTAATACATTCTATAAAAAAACGAGCAATCCCTGAAACTGTATTTATTTATTTCCATTCATATAGTTTACATACATAAATTGACAAATGCTGACATGCGTGGATTCATAGCGTTCGCATGGAATATCGAGGGTTCCTCAATATGATTGGAGAAGATGAGGCGCTATGAATTGGGGCTTGGTGGGATAAAACACTGGACCTCCCCTCACCCTCGACCCGTGGGGTAACCTCCGAATGCCCTCCCTTACTCCTGACCTGACCCATCCGTTCCCTCTCCCAACCGCCCACATCTCTACTCGGGCTGAAGGGAACGGTGAGGTAAAAATCCCTTCACCCTTCCCTGGGACTCCGATCCCCTCTACCCAAACACCCGCTGAAGTTGCACTACGACAAATTTCCACGCGCAGTTGGATTTACCTCGGCTCAAGTTTCCTGCTGCACGGACAGATGCGCCCACTCAAATACTCCGCCAGCGCAAAAAACGAGAAACGTACATAGCGGATTGGGGAGTTCGCATAGAGATTTCATCGCCGACATATTCGTCCTCGAGAAGCTCGTAAGGAAATAGTTACCCCACAGCAGGAAAATTGCAGACGATGACATATTTTGGCACAGCACAATACCCATTAAAAGGAAACATGCCGTTGAATACATAATTTTGACTCGTTTGTAAGTTTTTCTATGTCCAATCAGACAATTACATTATTATAAAAAATATATATTTCGTAATGCCCGCAAAATTTTAAAAATGGGATTTTCCATGAATCTCAGGGCATCCGGGACATCTCAGGACTGGTCTGCTGTCGAGCTTGTGTGTGCACGATGATGGATATGCAAAATGGCCAAGATATGCAGATAACTTTGATGAGTCTGTGTGTACACGAACTTTAAATTGGAGTTTAAATTTAAATTAAGGGTGTTTTAAGGAATAACATTTACTCACGTGAATCGCATTCATGCACACACTCAGGGTTTACAAGGATCCCTCCTATGTCAGTGACCCGTTGTACTCAAACAGGAATGAAAACCAAATAGAAATAAAATCCACAAGAAAAGGCCCAAGTTCACGTTCGCAATCACTCAATCACTTGGGTCTGTTAGACCTTTGTGAATCGCACTCACTCACTCGTTCAAGGTCATTGGTATAGGAGGAACCCTTCCAAACCCTGAACGAGTGAGTGTGTGCGATTCACAAAGGTCTAATACACCACACACTTTGCGTGTGATTGAGGTAAACGTTGATCACCGTTTCCCAAACTAACCCAAGGTCCAAGCTGACCTAGTATGAGTTCCCTATCTTTTCCCTTACTTGTAACTTTGTTTTTACCTTCACCCTTCACAAACCTAGTGCCCATCAAGTTTACGGTTTTGGCTATCTCATTTTTCATTGCTTCACAACCGCAGGTACGTTCATTTTATATTTACATTGCATACACTCCCTTACGTTCAGCATTCCCTTTCTAAAGTATCAACAAAATTATTGTTTACTCCCACTTCTCTTCTGTATATATATAACCGAACTTAATTCCTCCTTCCCTAGCTAATGTTATGAAAAGAATGTTAGTTTTCTCAACATATATGATGAAATTAGTTTATTCCCTGGACCCCTTTTCAACATCACCTAAATGTTTGAACTCGAATCCTTTCCCTGTAACATCGACGATAGTTCACATAACATGAATATTAGGATTATGGTGTTTTCCATCAAACTCACTGAGATTGGGAAGTATTAAAGGGTATTAAGCCTGGAACATTGAATGAATTACATTTTAGGTAAAAGCAGAAAAAACCTAGCTACTTAAAAAAACAAACAACATTTAAAACAGAAACAAACAAAAAATATCCATTTTTACTTTCAAACAGCACGGTGTAAATATTGGATGAATATTTAGGTCTGTCTTTATCATACTTGCCTAGCATCATTAGAAGACCTTTGAGAACACTATAGAAAAAGTAAAGAAGATTTTCCATATACTATTAAAGCCACATTATGGGTATGCAGGAATTATTTTGGATCCATAGGGGAGTGCGAGAATTGAAGGCAAAGGTGAAATTAAAAGAATGCTTCGTTAATTTGTGATAAAAAGGATATGCGATGGAAGTTACTTTCTAAACAAGGATGGGAGGAACAAGCTTGACTAGCACTCTGATAAATGCGCGAAAATCCATTCAGGAGTGTTTATTTTAAATTTGTGGAACCTGTACATTCTAAATAGGTGAACCTATTTTTTGTATAGTTTATGTTTCATTCCGTCAATTGTTCACTCTCTTGTCCTTGTCCTCGTCCACTTAACTCAGATAATATTCTATCCAATATTTTCCGATTCTCGTTCGTGATGTCCTGGTCGGTGCTAAAGTTATATTCATCAACTAAACCATTATAAATGCCATTTCGCATATTATTGCCAGAAAAAAATAAGAAATCAACCAAAATCTACCATAGAATATTAATTTCCCTATTATTTCGACATCAGTAGACAGTTTTGATATAATAGGGAAGAAAGAAAGCGATGAGATAAGATTTGAGATGACAAACTTAGAGTTCTTAAAGAAATTAGGCTAATTATTTCAGACCTTAGACCCAACTAGAATGAATATCGTTTTAACTATACACGTAGAATGCCAGATCATTCTACAAAGAAGGGACAGTAAAAGAGAAATAATCTTATTTTGTATTCATCATTGGCATTAATGCTTCTAAATTACAGTCTTCAGTGGATTACATAAACTGAAAAAGAGTATCTTTAACGAGCGGTTGGAAAATAATCATGGCAAGGTTTAGCATAAGGATCCTTCAATTATGAGCAGCATGCTTGCATTTATGCAGGTGTACCTCTTCCCGAATATCGTTAGTCATAGGAATGAGACCTAGTAAAACTCCTTTCTTTTCTGAAAGTTCATAAAATGCAAATGACTACCTTTATAGCACTTAAATATGATGAAACGAATATAAAATTTCGTGAGAAAGCTCATAATTGCTAATGGAAACCCATTTTGGTTACACTGCACCAAATTAAAACGATTTTACAGCAAGTAGTAACTTTGTCAATGCAGATGAATCGACAATGTCTCTTACGTACGGTTCGATAATAAACAGCTAAACCATAGCGGTCATCATTAAATCATCGGTAACTGTGCACAACTTGTGTCGTGCATTTATGGCTTGAGTATTTTATAGTTCAAACATAAAAACACGCAACCCTTTTTTCTTCACTATAATATCGAAAACATAAACAGGGAAAGATACAGAGGATTTGAGGGGTCATTTGCGCCATTAGAGATGGATAGGAAATGATGGAGAGAAACCCGGCGTCGGCATTAGCCTACTCTTAATAAAAGGCGTCAAGGGGTCACAGCTTAACGTCCCATCTGACGGACGGCGTACTCATTCAAAGTGCTCTCCACTAAGCACCTCTAATAGGCTTCGGGACACCGCTGAAAAATATTCGGTGCCGCCGAGTTTCGAACCCTGGTCCTCTGAGTGGGAGGCCAGTAAGGTACAGAACCACCTCGATCCCCTTAAAGAATTGTCCTCATTGACACATTTTATAAACTATTCATTCTGAAAATAACTACTTTTAAGATTTTAGATAGTTAAATTTGTAGTATTTTGTATTCACTGGAGTAAAGACCTCTGAGTGGCCAAATTACATTAAATATTTCCAATATCTATACGTCCAATTAAAATGTATATCTCAAAGACCTGATTAATGTATTAAACCCAGTTAGATCAAGAACTAATTGTATCATATTTCATATTCTCTACATTGGATTAATCTTGATTAAAACGCAACAATCTTTGTATTTCTTCTTTTTCCCTCTTTTCTGAGAATATTGTGCTCAACTTTATTCCACATACGTATAAGTATTTCGAAATTCAGCTAACTACGCATATCTTTTCTTGAAAAACATAAAGTTACGAGTGCTTACGATATCGCACTCCACATCAATCTTTTTATCAATCTGTCTTTTCTTTAAGCTTGAACTCAAGTTCCACGTCATCAAACCCGATCTCTTTGTAAAATGCCTCACGCTCTCCTACTCTGATACTAACTTACCTTTTAATCATTTGAAATCTCACTGCCTTCCATTTTTAGTGACTATATATTTTGACGAATTCATTTCCAAAAGCAATGCCGTTCACTGTTTTTCCTATTCTTCTTAGAGTACGAATTCACAAAATATCGTGGAATACCGAGTCCCTGATTAGAGAATTCTCAGGCCACGTTACTATACAACTATATAACTTCTGTAAAACAATTGCGAGTACTGAACAATGAAATGCTAATGTGTAAAATTTCCTTTACTAAATGTTTTATTTATATTTTAGGGGGTTATTACCACTGGGAATACCCACGTGTCAAAAGAAATCCGATCAAATGCAGATTTTATATACTCAGCAGTAATATAATTCTTTTTTCATGGAAATATTGGCTATACGAATTCGTAGAAATCAATATGGTTTCAAATCTTCAAGCAATTTTTTTTCTACTATAAAATATTTCGATCAATTGATCGGAATTCCCCCGCCACAGCTAAAAATTTTATTTCTTGGTCAAAACGGCATTTACTCTTCCGTTACAATGTATAATGAGGGTGCAACCTCTACAATCTTGCAATTCTGTTTTCCCAGTGGTCCTCCAAGCCACTCAACCCCAGTCCTCAACGTCTCCGTCCCTGCCACCACCCTCCAACCAGATCTCATCCGCTCACGAAGTATCATCGATATAACGACAGGCCTTCACGAAGCGATATCACACTGGGTTTCATCAACTCACCGTGCCGCATGGAGAGCAAATAGCGTAAACTACATGCCAGATGACTACAAGCGCTTCACTCCCCATTTATCACCAGCCTGCTACAACATGCACATGTTGAGCGAGAGTTAAACGTGTTTACCCATATGCGCGCATAATTGAAAGGTCTAATGTGCAGAACTACTTGTGTGTTGGCCAACTCACGCCCTCCCGGAGAGCTCCCGTCTGCTCGGCGGGCGACGCGACGGCTGCCTCTCGGCCGGGTTCTTTCTCCACCATGGGTGGGCGAGGCGGGCCTGCGGGGAAGGGAGTTGGTAAATAGTGGGGAGAGGGAAAGACTTGTGAAACGGAGGTGTATGTGTGCCTCTACCGACATTCGGCTTTTTAGAAGGCCGAATGTCGGGAGAGGCGCGCACACACACACACGTCGACAGATCGTCAACAGATCTCTCTGCAGCTCGAGTCAAAGCGGTAAGTGACGATAAGGAATGGAGGGCGGTATATTCCATGTCCCATTTCACTGGATGCATGGTATATGCTGCTCTCTGGTATCTTTCTGTTGATCAAGGGGGGAGCTCGTAAACTTTTAAATGTATTTCTCTCGTTCTGAATCACTCAAAGGTTCCGATTGCAGGTCGAGATGCACATATATTCAACCCCCTTCATTCGCACTGTGTGCACCACTGGGAGCTAAAACGCAAAATTCCTCGGCATATCTTTTAAGTAGAGTCCTGTGTAAACATAACCTCACCATCCTTTTAAAGAGGTCATGCTTGTGCAATAACCCCAGCATCCAAAAAATTAATATCCACGGACACATGGCTTCAGTCGGTAATATTTCATTATTTTATGTGATGGGAATCTATCTCTATGATATTTAAATTGAAATAAGATAAGGCCCAAAAGATTAACAGAGCGGACATTATTTTGTGTTATAATTTATGAAAGTTATATTCATGTTTAGTAAGGAATGGCCTGATAAACTGATAAGATCATATCACATCACTACATTAATTCCTGACTCACAGAAATATCAATTAATGTAATCCTTTTGAATCACTTCTCATCTTCCCAGGAAGGTTATTGGTCCACAATTGACATTTACACAATAGTATTAAAACATATGAACACATGGAATTATTTTGATTTTACAAAATGTGTTTGTCAAAGAAAATTGTTGAAATGTTAGTGACAGTATATGACGGTGGTCATCTAATGGTGTAGGTGTACTCTTCCGACAGGGAGTACACCTACACTATTACCATAATATTTACGATATACATGTGCAAAAACTTCCCGAGAGAAAATAAGAATGCTTTCCTCCCTTGTTTGTTCCATTCCTCTTTAATTGATGAGGAATTGGTTACTAGTTATCTTATTGTCTAACAAATTACAATGGACAAACATTCAGATCGAAGAAAGAGTACCGTTTGCGGATGAGATGTGTGATGTCGGTCACAAAAGCTACAACGGTAGGAGTACGATATCACCTGATTTAAAAACAGTGCTTAACTCCATTCCCGCTGGAAAATAGAACGCCACCCGAAACTGGTTTGCAACGAATTTGTAACGCGTAAAAAATTGGAAGCCTTTTCGTTTGACCCAGCGCAAACCTCAGGGGGCTCTATATGATAAGTTATATTTGCCTCTCCTGATGCATCGAATAACTTCGCACGCCAGAGCGCGACCAACGAAAGCCGATACAAGAGCGTGAAAAAATTCAATTTTAAGGATAATAGTCACGATGGAAAATTTTGATTTTGTGATCACATATCACAACTAATGGCCTTGTCCTCTAGAAAACCGGATTTCATATCACCCTGAATCCGTCTATTTATAAAAATGCGTAACAGTTCACCTAGACTTCTTGTTGCCGTTCGGAGACGACATACTCTGAGGCATGTTAAATATGTTCTGGCATTACAGAGTTCACCACGTGCCAATTCATCATGTGCATCGTAACAGTAGCTTATCCTGTACCGCTATACACGAACCTCGAACTCTTAATTTGATCGTGGCAATACAAAAATTATTTCAAATAAATTTTGTTCCAAGTCTCATGCCCTCAAATTCATTTTACCTGAAGGTAAAAACTAGATTTTCCTGTGTTTTATGATTTTTTTTGGGTCCGCAGTCAAATTATTATAGTATGCTTTTGAGCTGGACAGCTAAAAATTAGGATGTTTACTGTGCCATAAGTCTAACATTCATGAGCAAATATTAGGTATGAAAACTTAAATTGATTAAATTAACCTATTAATTTACTTTTTTGTGAGCATGGTTCCACGTATTAACGGCGATTTGACCCATGTAATTTTGACCTAGAAAGCTCAAACTGGGGGTATAACTCAACTTGGAATACACACCATCATTTATTTTTCTTTTAAAGTAGGAAAATATAATGTTCGGCCTGGGATTTGACACCTGCATTTCGCTTTTTTGATTATATCAAAATAAAATTTGGCTTCAACTCAGAAAATTATTTCTAGTATTCCATTTGCATTTTACCAAACCTTCCTTTTAAATTTTTACCCCGTACGTGTATGATTGCACCATCGTCTTCCATGGTTTTTCTTAGGGGTATTAGACTTTTCTTATTCCTTTCGTCATATGTATTGTTATTAATTAATATAGTATGAATATTCAAACTAAAACAGTAAATTCACATAAGACATATGGATCGCTTTACAAATAAAAATGAATGATTATTGGGACATCTCAAACTACCTAGTGATTGGTAATTCACAATTTTCTGTATTTACAGGCATTCACCTATTAAAAGTTGCTAATATCATATGCCAGCTGTTCCACGGAAGCAGGGTCTATACTAATTCCCCCTTTTTTGACCCTCAACGTAACAAGCCCACACGTAATTCGCACACGGAAAATCCTTTCCTCGAGAACAATGATCTGAGAGGAAAGGAGTGACGAGTAGTAGTGTACGGGAACAGTGCAGAAAGAACTAAACGGCCTTGAAAGCCTCGCTTCAAACAATCAGATAGAAATCAAAGTTACAAGTACCACTATGATTTACATTCGTAAGAGCTCGTACAGCTTCGTAATGTCAAATATTTCTAGCATTTATCCCCTCAGAAGGACCCATTATAATCCTACAAATTTCAGTGTTCCAAAAAAATCTTGCATTCACTTTTTTTGATCCTGGATGACGTTACCGAGATTCCAAGACGAGAATACACGTTTGAATTGCTGCTTAAACATTCCAATTTATTAATCATTAATAAATGAAAAGGGAAACAAGATATTCTCCGTTGAACGAACTTATTTTTATTGAACACCTCTCCCAATAGATACCCTGAAAACATATTTAGACTCGAGTAATCTCTTCAAAGTCTGAACAACTAATATTAAAGATAATACACCGATTATAATAGAGCTGATAAACTATGTAGGAATCATCTGAAAATCGAACAATACTTTGTTTTGTTGTTGAAAGCATTGTTAATTTTGAGATGAAACGTTCATTAGATAGAGCTAAATGAAAGCAGGTAAAGCAATCCAGTTTCTTCAACATTTATATTTAAAATAAATCTTAAATAAAGGGCCACGCGTTAAAAAATATCAAATTTTCTTGTGGATTATATACTGCATAAATCATGTTACTCTTACAAGTGCTGATTATAAAACAGGAATAGATTAGCAGTAACCTAAAATTCCATGTAGTTTGTGTTACGCCTGTGTAAATTTCTCGCTTTAATTGGGAACAATAAATTTATATTTTATTTTTTTGATTTTAAAAAAAGGCGAGTTGATCTGTTAAAACGTAGGTAATTTTAACCGGCATCAACATACATTGAAACTAGATATGTTAATTGAGAATATGTTAGCATTAAAGTCACCCAGTGAAGTACAGGGTATTCTTTGCCGTATTCACTCAGACCCACTGTTATCAGATTATTTTTAGTAATAAAATTGTATTAATATTGTAAATCTAGTCATATTTGAACAAAAAACTGTTTCAAAGCTAACTTTGAAGTTTCCCTGAGTTAGGAGAAGCTTCCAGCTGGAAGAAAAAAATAATGTCTAACTTATCCCACATGCGGTATGTTTTGCAGTGGGGTGGACCTTAGCTTGGGGTTTCGCAAGGTCCAAGATTGCCAAAAGGTCAGATCGCTCGTCTCTTTCACCGCACCCAAAGGCCGATGACGACCATACTGCGAGGGTAAGGGAGTGGGTGAGCGGCGAAGAGGTTGAATCCTGTGCGACGAAGAGGCGAGCTGTGCTCGCCCGCGAGAGCTGTGCTGAGAAGCAAGAGCTGTTCCTCTGCGGTGGCGGTTAGCTTTTCCGCAGCACGCCCCTCCACTGTTCTTCCGCCCCCCCCCCCATCAAACTTCATCTCCCGCCACTGAAATGAGGGATAAGATCCTAGGGTTGCCTCGCTGCCTTTGAGATCAACTTTGGGTCCGGATTTACTTCCTCACTCCCCCAGCTACGCAAAAACCCCTCCCCTCGCCAATCCTTCCCCCACCCGGGGAGTACAAAGCAACTTGTCCGTCTCGTGTCGCAAACAAAGAGCGAAGCACTGCAAAAGGCGGGGGTGGATGGCTAGCGGGGGGGTCGCCCCGTATCCGAAAGCTCTTCCCGCCCCCAAAATTACTTCGAAATCTTATCAAACGAAGAGAATTTATTATTAGTTTTACTCGGATGAGAAAATAACCAAGCACAGCTTGGAGCCACGTGTGGAACGTTATTCCACTCCCGTCGTCACTTTCTTCAACAACTTCGGATCTGTATAATAAATCTTGAGGAACTAAGGCGTGGTGCAATTCATTTCTGTTGGGAATAAGGTGATTTCGATAGATATTAAGCTTACGTCGTTAACGCGGTGGAAACATATAAAAATGAGAGTTTAAAATAAAGAGAGCTCAGGAAATCACTTTTGATAAGAGGATATTGTAAGAAGTATTTTTCTGTAGCGTGATTTACAAGAAAATTTAAAGCATTAGTAATATTTGTTTATGGGAATCAAATTGAGATGTTCTCTTTACTGATTTAACTAAACTTCCTCAATACAAACTACTGAATATCGAAATACCTTCACAAGTTTGCACAAATCTAGAGGCATGAACAAAAGCAGCTTCAAATGCTCCGGATATTCATTTAATCTTGCATCCGCCGCTTTAGTTACTCAGCACTGCAATGCGGCGTTTCTAAATATCTTGAGGAGATTATTACTTTGATTATCTTCCCCACTTTATTTCCTCAAAATTTCATAACTCAGAAGAAAGGACGGCGAATATGGTATTTTCGCACAAATCCACGGAATACAAGGAAATGCGTAAACGAATCCTGTCGCGACCAACAAGCCAAAAATGAATTAGTTTCTAAGATCTTTTGAAATGAGTCATATCAGTGTATATTTAGACCAGGTGCAACGCAAAGCCCCTCCTAAGGAAACCCGAGTCGCGTTCAAAAACTTGGACAATCAAATCCTACTTCAAAGAGATTTTCCGGAAGATGCCCAACATGCAGAATGCATTTTGCGAGAGAATTCCTAGTTGAAGAAAAAGCCCGAGGGATGCTACTACATATTAAATTGATTATGCGTACTGTTCATACAAAGGTAGAACTGGTTATCACGATCCAAAAAGTACCCTCGTGTGATCAAAAATACTGGAGAGTTTTTGGTATTGCTGAGGACAAAATATATTCTATTTTGTATAAGCCCTTTCCCGTGCAAGCGTTCCATAAATTTCTAAATTCTTTAAAAAAATTCTATGCAAAAAATATTTTATTTAATAACTTTAAGATGACCTTCAGAGAGCGGATAAGGATCAGAAAATTGAAGGTAACCAAACCAAAATAAAACACTTCTGAATTCAGTGATAAAAAATGTATCCCATTCTATCGCATTGCCCACTCTAGTATTGTCGTATTAGTATGTGTCGTTTTTTCCTCCTTGACCTGCGAATAATGATACGCCAAATTTTACCTGAAAATCGTACTTTCTATCTAATTGCATACATACCACTATATTAACATAACATAACCTGATTAAGTAAACGCCTTGAATAGGAATGGGGGTAGGGATGGTGCGATGGCTAACGTGGTGGTTTTTCAAAGACTTCCCACCGAGAGGGCCCAGCTTCAAATCCTGGAGACAACAAATGTTTCAGTGGTATCCCGATCCCTACTTGAGGTGCTTTGTGGAGTGAACTTTGAGTGGTCCGTCAGATGGGACGTTAAGCTGCGGACCCCTTGGCGCCTTTCATTAAGAGTAGGCTAATGCCCACGCTTGGTTTCTCTACACCCTTTCTTTCCCAAACCATCCCTAATGGCGGAAATGACCTTAGCTGTCGGTCACCTCCCATAAAAACTACTACTCGCATAGGAAATAAAAGTTTATCACCGTTTCAGAATATCTTGAAAAACTTTTTGAAATCAATCATTCATTCCTGTTTTTTTATCTCACGCACAAGATTTCACGTAGTAAGCAGTTATTTAGCCGAATTTTTTGGAGAGGTCACCCACACCCGTCATATTCGCCATTAGAGATGGATTGGAACGGAGGAAGGGAGGTGGAGATAACCCCAGAGTCGGCATTACCCTAATCGTAAAGAAATGTGCTAAGGGGTCCTCTGCAGATGGCGTTCAAAAAGAAAGTGCATTCCACAAAGTAAGGATCTCGAATGCGGGTTCTCTGAATGGGAATCCAGTACATTAAGCCACAGCAAAATCTCGAAACCTCCCAGACTCCACGCATTTACTAAATAATTCACAAATAAAAATGACTACTTAGGCACTCAAACCATATTTTGGAAAGCCCAAATGGAACTGTTACTGTTGTTATGCAGAAATGTGATGATCCATGCTAAATGCAGAAACAAAGTTTCCACTTCTTGAAAAACTACTCAAAAAACATGCTCAATAAATATTTAATTGTATTATTTAGTGATAAGAAGGAATAAAAAATCTGATTTGAATAGACGAATTTATTCAGAATGAATGATGGAAATTTAAACTTAACTATCCATTATTCAAACTATGCATGAAACCCTTTAAAACTTGTCGCAGAGAAGAGCAAATCAGAGTATTCGTCACTAGTCTTAGGGGAGTAAACATGAGTGGAAGCCCACACTAGAAAGCATATGGATAGATAGAGGAACTTAATACCTGCAGCAGAGCACGATGCATGTGTGCTATAAGGCTTGCTGCTGTGTTAGTATGTTTTTTCCATAAAAGCAACTAAGTGTGCACCAGCGCTTTATTTCATTCGATCAAAGTAAAACGAATTCCTTCCTTCGCAAAGCAGTTCTTTCTCAAATAAAGAAATGTATTGAAACTAAGGGAGAACACCACCAAAACACACCGAGTACTAGCGGAAACTGACTGTTTTAAGTGGTGTATATAGTACTCGCTCGGACCTCTTCTTCCGATGCCCTTCTTCGGGTTCAGAAAACCTTGAGCTCCAAGAAAGTTGTAGGGGAAGGTAGACAGACTCGTTCCCCTTGGACGGAGGGAAGAACACGGCATGCTGGGAGGGTCAGTGGGTATTAGATGGAGTTTACTTCGCGGCATTGGAGAGGCAAAGAAATTCGTTCCCCAAACTCACAGTTCAATCTGCTGTCTGTGCGGCCCGTCATAGGCCTGCAACTGGGATCAAATTGCAGCTGGAGCAAGCTGTCCGGTAGAATAACACAGCCAGCCGTGTTTAGAGAGCTCAAACCCCTTTCGAACAGGACTTTCGTTCATTTTGGCGATATAAAGTATATATATACATATATATAAATATACTGGAGCGATACATTCCGTGGCCGGCGTCGAGTGGAATGCGTCCCTGGGGGTATTCGATCCACCATTGCACCCCGCCCCCCTGGTCACTAACATTGTCTCTCACTATACTCGTAAGTTTGGGAAGAATAGCATTATTTCATATTATTCTGCACTAAAAATGTTTTATTCAGAAAACAATTTTATTTTAATTACAATGGGATAAATAAGTAGAGGTACTACGCATGTTTTTCTGTCGCCACTATGTACGATTCTCCTCCGTTGTCTGTATTTTCGGTGGCGACATTGAAATAGCAATATTTAAATATTTTTGTGATTTAGCGTTGCTTGGCGAAGCTATTCAGCTAATTGCGTGATTTCGGTGCTCCGAAGTGAATTCTGACATCAGTCATGTTGGATTAGAATGCTAAGAATACTAAATTTTCAAATTTACCGACTTTGTGGGAGATATTGGACCTATACTTTTGGTCTGGTCTTACTAACACTTAAGGACCTACCATAACACTGCGAGGCTACACGCATCATGAATGCGATCTAGGCGCAAGGCGTTAAAATTCCAACAATTAAGGAAACACATTTGATGAGATATTGAAAGGGTTTCGCAAGAAGTGGCGAAATGCCTGCAGACATGATAATGGCTTGATTTGATAAATTAAACAATTTGTAAATAATTCAGGAAAAAACTAACGACATATTCAGAAATAATTTTATAATACCGTGAAGAATAAAGGAAGGAAAACTGAAAGGCAAAAGGAGAAGAAATATTTTTTGTTGTACAAGAGTTGTATCCTGTTTGTTTATAATTTTTCTTGTTATTGCGAGTAAGAAATAAGAGTAATGACAAAGAGCTGAGAAAGGGAGACGGAATGAAGAAAAGGATAGGTAATTAGAAAAAAGGACGCAAAGAGGTGCAGAGTAGTATCATGTATAATGAACTCTAAAAATCTTTGCCTCTCCTGGTTACACAAAAGACAAGGAAATAACTAAGAGTTTAAGTAATATGAATGACCATGCAGAATGAAGTGTAATAAAAGATATTCTAATAAAGATTATACTAGGACGGTAATTCAACAGGAGGTACTCCGAGTTACTGCGCCAGCTCCCAGGAATGTTTACCAAATATCAAAAGAGCATATTTAGCATCAAAATTAGACGTAACATAGTCCTTAATCATAAACCAAAAGCCTGTCCATTAGATACAGGTATGTTATTGCTGCACATTTCTTAGATCCTTTATATGGGAAAAATAAAATTATTCTTGGAAATTTTGATTTATTTCCATATGATATACCACCTACTATGGAGAAGGTGAAATGGACCGAAAGGAAACAAATGAGGAAGTACTAGAAATGGTGGGGGAGGAGAGGGGTTTGTTGAGAGAAATCCTATGGAGGCAGGAAAAATGGATGAAAGGCGTATTGAGCGGTAGTGGAATGTTGAAGAGGGTAATAGAGGGGAGAATGTTGGGCAAGCTAGGTAAGGGTAGGAACAGGATAGGGATGTTGGACGGGATGAAGGGAGGAAAGAAGTACACAGAGATGAAGAAGGACCTGATATAGATTAGTTTGCTAGGTGGGGAGTCACAAAATGTTTATTTGATAGTTGTGTCCATCCAAAAACCTACCTTAACCGGTAGATTACCTAATAATAATACCACCTACTACGTAATTTATAGCTATGTTGACAAGTGATCCTGGTGTGTAGCACCCTGGGGGTTGTGCTGGTGGGGGGCTTTTGATGTGGGGAGGGGGTGGCATATGTGCACCCGGACATAACCCGCTCGACACCGGCCGAGATATTTCACGCGCCAGTATCTATATGAAGGCGTCAAAATACGCATGAATCGGTCTAAGTGCACTTTGACCTCTGAAGTAAGGATCTGGTGGGCCGCACCAGCTATTTCGAAAAATAAGCGCAAATGTACTGGTCATTGGGTGCCATGTAGATAGATATTGGATACCGAGTCGGGCTCCGAGACCCTGCAGCGTCCACTCTAACTTGGTCGTGGAAATATCTTCACACAGTGTGAGCAATAGCGCGAGGAGTAGTACTTACATAAATTGGGAATTATAGTTGTTAAGTCCCACTAACTTTAATCACTCTCTAAGGTCATAATTAAACATGGCTAAAAATATACTTACCCGTGAGGAATTGGAAGTCAGGGAAGAGTAAAGTTCGACTTAAACTCATATTTAAGTAATTTTGGAACGCAATCGGATACGACTACTCGATGGAGGAAATATGATGTAGGAGACCAGAATTTCTGGTCTACTACGCTAAATTTTCTGTGATCTCATAGATTTAAGATTATTGCGATTTCTTATTTTGACCTAGCCCACAACCAAGGCATGTCTCCGTCAATGCCAATGGCTATCTACAAGTCCCGAGAAAAATACGATACCTCTTGGCTGCGTTTCTTTAATACATTTTCCACAATAAAAACCTTCATTACCTCGTAAATGTTATCCCAGGTACACCGAATACCTTTAAGACTATAACTAGATTCCCCTCCAAATATCTGAGATCTTTTCAACGAGCTTTCAAAAGTCATTCAAAGAGGCCATATAAAAATTGCAAGCTTCCGTCTCTTACGATCTCCAAAGAAATTCTGTGAATATTAATTGTTAACCTTATTATTTTTTCAGAAACTCACACGCATTCATTCATCACATTTCTATTTCATGAATTATAACCATATTTTTTATGCATATCTAGATGTTATATCCTTCTAAAGATCTCTAGCCACTACATCATATTGTCATGTTAATAAACTACCGTATATTTCATTGAATGAAAGCACTAGTTTCGAAGTATATTAAAATACATTTTCCTTCAAAGAATAATGTTATATATGTTAACAAAGAATCACAGATATATTCCCCCTTTAACATGTTTTAATCATAGGAAATTTATTTTATTGCAATAAAACTTATTCCATTTCAATCTGCCAAGTGTATACCCTAGAAGAAAATAAAGTGCCTGTAAAAGGAATAGGAGAAGGTAGGATAGTGTTAAATGATGTCTGTATGTTACCCCCTCCTATATTTCAACGTGTTAATTTTTAAGAAATAGGATTCCTTAGAGCCATAAGGGGACGGGAACTTACCTTATTTCCATCCTTCACCCGGTATCAGGACTGAGAGGCGCTGCTGGTTATCTCTCGAAGGGACGGGAAGGACAACGGTACTGCGTTCTTCCAATTGTAGCATAAGTATAGTTAATTTTCATCCAAATATTTTACATGATGATAAAATTAAGCAGCGGCTTATTTGTCTTTGTCCAGAATATGTACAGTATTTTTTTATCTTAGCTTTCCCAGAAATAGTAATGAAATCCCAGGAAACACTGGAATCTGAGTGTTGTGAACAACCGTTCAATCCGCGAACCCCACTCCCATTTGATCACTCACCTAAGACTTTGAAAGAAACAATTTTTTTTTGTTTCCGGGAAAATTTTATTCATTCAAAACATGAAATGCAAAACTTTTAGCGAAATATCTTTTGTAAAATAGAATCAAATTTCATGTTCTCTCGAATTTATTGGTTGCTTCAAAGACGTCTCCTGAATCGGGAGAATTTATTTCAAAAGTTTCAATAGAATCGTACGATAAGCTCATTGTTTCATGTAGAAATATTTTACGTGTCTGTAGACCAATAAGGGTGCTGTGAACATTAATTATTTTTTTACTGTTCAACATAAGATTTAACAAATTTCGAATGTAAATTTCTCAAAAAAGTCTCAACATGTTAAGGAGAAATAACATTGCATTTATCAGACCGGAGATATTTAAAGAGGTGGTCGTAAAAAGTGCACTATACTTCTGCTGTTATGCACAAACTATGTTCGTCTAGAAATGCTGCCATTCTTTTAAAGATAACATTCACTCATGCTATCGTCAATTCAAAAATTCAGTGGTTCAAATTATATTTAGTTTTCATTTATCAAATAATTTGATCTAACGCATAAGGATTTTATAAAAATTGGGGCATTTTTAATATTATTTTTTCCACTGGAATCCACCGTTTTGACTGTATTCCAGGTGCCATACTATTGTGTTTGTAGAGACAGTCCTTAAATTGAAATGTCTTTTGTACCCTTCGCCCCACCGGCGAAGTTCCGTTGGAAGAAGAAGTTTTTGGACTGTCACAATTGTCGCCGCCCAAGCGATATTTAGGCGCTCGATCCGTTGAAGGAAATAATCAGGAGGTGGCTAGGGATCTCTCGGCAACAAAATATTAACACAACCAAAATATTTTTTCGACAAAACTCATATTTTGTACAGTACAGGCGAAAATATATGCGTATAAAAAATATAACCGATTTCGACGAATACAGCCCCCGGCGGGGTTGGGGCGGTTGACGCCGTCGACGGCGGCGGCCGCGGGGCGTGTCCCAGTGGTGGGCGGCTGCGGTGGACCCGGAAAGAGGCAGTGGAGGCGGCAGGCGGCGGCAGGTTTGGGCCGGGGTGGCGGCCACGGAGGTGGTCGAGCTGCGACGAAAAGGATACGGCGGTAAAATAGAGGCCCTTGAGGCCCCCAACCCTTTCCCTGCCTCCCCCCAACCCTCCCCCTCCCACACCCTCCCGGGCCCCGCAACACCCCCCACCCCTTCCGGGAATAACCCTCCCCACACAGAGACAAGCACAACACACACACTGAGACTCGGCACGCTCCCAGGCACTCACTCTCACTCGCAACATACACGCACAAGCACGCACAGTTACACAAGTACACAGATACATATATATGTAATATAGAGAACAGCCAGAGTACAAAAAAACGATCATCACTTAGCAGCTATTCCAATCAGCCATTAGAAAAAAAAATCCATTTAACTGGCGAGGTATCGCTGTTCGGTTACTCCAGGTGACGGATTTTGGGGAGGCTTGGCTTATTAAAATTCTTTTAAAATTAAAAAAATATATACATGCATCCATGACGCATATTCGGGCCGGACTTTGAGAGCTTTGGTCTTAATAACACGACAAATGTCTATATGCACCGATTCAAAATTCAAGTTCCCCTTGAGTCTTGCGAAAAAAAGCCATAATAAGAACCAACGAAGTGTTTTTTTTTGACTCGGTTATTTCGACCGCCCCAGGAAGAAGTACAAAGCACGAAATAGTACTGGAGAGGAGAAAGGAGTGTTCCCTTCAAACGCGAACGCAACACCTCGCCATTTAAGAAGGCTTGAAAAAAAACAACCTTCAGAAGACTACGGAAAAGTGCGCAGCGGATGCACCCAGTCACTCATTATTAAACGACCACACACTATTGATCCCCATTCCAACACTTACGGTCGCCATGCTAACTATAAATTCTCCAGGGAAAATCCATTGATAAGTCAATCTATAACGGGGGGAGGGAGGGATCATTAAATGGCGGGATAATCTTAGTACATAACTTAGTACTCCGTATTTTTGGTGTTATTGTTTCTTTTTAAATTTCAAAGAAATGTGAGAAACGAATGTACAAAATCTTTCATTCGCTCCCCATTTTTAAGCGCAGGTAAGTTTTTTTTTAAGTTCGAAAGATTGGTTTTTATTTAGCTATTTTAATTAAAGTTTTCAGTTTTTTTTTGAGGTTTTAGATTGAGTTTTTTTGATTAAATAGGGTTGAATTTATAATTAGCATTTTTGATATAATAAATCCCAGTCCACCGCAGAGACTGGAATAATTTAACACAATAATGAGAGAAAGAAGATAAAAAAGTAAAAACATAAATTATTTAAAATGGTTTCTTTACCTGGAAAATTGGCTCCAAGCAGTTCCAACTTGATCCATTTTTACGAAAAGTTGGATGAGGGAGTTTTTGTTTTTTTTTTGAGTGTTTTTTAGGGTCCCATTTTCTCGCGTTTTTTGTTAACGGAGGATATTAATTGAAATTTGAGGCGTACTCTCCAACAAGTGCTTAAAAGTTGTCATGATTAGTGAGTGGGTTGCAAAGGGAGAAAAAGATGCTGGGAATTGAAGGGGGACCAGGATGGGAATTAGGGGTGGAGCTCACTGTGACAGCAGAGCAGATTTGATAATATACTCAAAGGGAGATATGATAGAACACGTTTCTTTATTGACTTTTAGGATTCACTTTGATACGGTTAACATCAAATACACAGAGCTTAAGGAGGTTTGTTGAGATTTTTGGCTTCACCTTTCTCGTCTTACGATTCGGATGGAGGATTACATTCATTATTATAAGTAGACATTCTGTAATAATGATAATAAAAATTGATTTGAGAAATTAGGAGATCAGATTAAATTGTTTACACACAAAATGCTACTACACATTATTTAAGCACATTTGTTTATTAAACCTAAGGATTAATTATTCTCATACTTAATACAAGACAGGTGAATATATGGAGAAAAACTCGTTTTAATTATAATTATTAAAACATTGTAATGGGGAAAGCATTATGGTAGGGACTTTTATCATCATTTACTAATAAGGTCGAAACCACATAGATATATATATAATATATATATGTATAGATATCATGAGTGAAAAGCATCTATTTACACGCTAACATAGGAGTTTCCTCTATTAATCAAACAGAATATTTTCATGTTTTAAAAACATAGTTTTTAGCAAAAGTTAGCTCTTCCCTTGTTTATACAAACAACACAGTATTTTGATGCTATTTTTGTAATTATTTTCAAAAGTACAAGTCATTTAAATATAATTTCCCTTTTCTTGCTAATGAAACTGTTTTTATAAATTCAGTGTGCAGAAAATAGAGGAAGAGGGATGACATTTACACATGCTACACATTCCACGAAGTTTTAAAGCCAGCATCTGTTTTTCCTTTTTTACTTTAAATTGGCCATGCCTACTCGGAGAGACCCACCCCTAGAAGACACACGATCTCCCGCTCAACTCCACTCCTACGGCTTCTTCCTTGGTAGTGAACTCTCCCCGAGGGGAGGGAGGGAGGGTGTGGCAAAAGAAAAGCTTTCTCGGGGGAGGTGGAAAGGAGGGTCACACCCCCTTCCCGCCCCCTCATTACTCCCCTACTCTAACATTCCATCATATCACACCACACACCGTGTACGCCGGGCCCCTCCGCACGACAAAACCCGCCCCCTGCCAACCTCTCGACCCACGGTATACCCTCCACTCCACCCCACTTCCACACACCAAACCCATTCAGACACATCCCGCCGCCACCCAGGAAAAGAAACCCTCCCTCCGCGAAATTGTGAAATCCTTCTACACACCATTCTCCACAAAATACACACACAAAAGAGCAACTACAAACTACGAGTCGAATCGTGATCCCCTTGTTCCAATTGAGCGTTCCGTTATCTTTTTTTATTTTACTTTAAAAAATACATTGGCCCAAGCGTCTGCGGGACTCTCCAACTGCCGTGTGGTCCATTGGTGGACGAAGATTTTGGTGGAGTGGGGTTAAGGGAGGGCCAGGGAAAGGGGTGTGTCGGGAAATTGGGGACAGTGGGGGGGGATGTTTAGGGAGGACGCAGGGCTACCATCGTTTTTTTATTCCTACGGTTTCGGGAGTGGAAGATTGGTATACGAGGTGAAAAGGCGGAAAGGACTGCATTCTTGGTGCTTCGCGGACGATTCGGGTTCGTGGGATAGGACTTGGTCTTGGAGCTTTCTTTCCGAAGCATCTGGCGGGGGCGAGAAGGGGGGGTCAGGGGGAAGCAGGCAGGTTGGAGGGTGGTCCCGCGACTTTTCCGTCAAAAGAAAGGGATTCGAGTGGTGGGATGAGGGGGTATGAGGGAGAACAGGGGATGAGGGGGAGGGGTGACTTGGGCACTCTGCTTTGATGATGCGAGTATCGCTCGTCCCATAGAGCTCGCGCGCACTGAATGATGGAAAGACCCGCCGGGGACGTACCCGCGCGCACCACACACTCCAGAGCACAGCTGAGATGTCCAAATATATATATATATACACACACGTACATATTTATTCACATATGTATATACATATATATTCATATCCTTGTTTATACATATATATATTCATATTTAGGATGATGATGGTATAAAAACTGAACAGCACGACTTCGAAAAATCGACCGCTTCGAACAACACTAACACCTATATTAGCTTCTTAATACAACTCTAAAAATAAGAGGCATACAAAAAATAGGACACTTTGAAAAATAGTAACATTATGAAAACTGATCAAACCACGGTGGGAAATAATGTAGCCTTCACACCACCAAAAACACCAACTCTCTCCCCTTTTTTTTGGTCTCTTGCTTTTTTTGTATCATTATGATAATTATTATATTTCTTTTTTTGCGTCTCCCAAAAGTGTTTCTTAAAAAGTCACTCGTTCTCAGCGTGTGTTTTTGGCGATTCGAAGAAATGTTCAGAGCACTTTTCACAGCATTCTTACTATGAAACCAAATCCCTCCTCTCTCTCTTTTCATCCCCCCTTTTGCGACGCACTCCACAACAACACCCCGTCACCCTCTCCCTTCACTACAGACACGCCTCGCCATTACCCCCAACTTCGCCTCCTCCTCCCCCCCAGGGGTGTACATACCCATCCAACCCCATCTCCCCCTTCATGAAAACACCACCTTCCACTCTCCCCTCCCCCCTCATCTTTCCTCCTCTTCATATCCGGACACTCGCGATAACAGTTCCTTTCACACGCAATGATTTCTTTAAAGATTTACCCCCCTCCTCTTTGGTCTGGGAAACAAAACTCGGATGAATTTCAATGACAACTGGATTAGGGCATGCACACACATACACACACGCTCGTGGAGGCCCTCGACGCGATCTCAGAGCGAAAATAGTGAGAGAGAAGAGAGAGAAGGAGAGAAAAATAACGAAAGAGTCCCCTCGCGTCCTTGGCAGCAACAATTATTTTGGGTGAGAACGGTAAAAGAGCGACTTTCAAGAGAGAGAGAGAGAGAGAGGGGAGTGCGGGTGGTTAGTGTTTTTTTTACTGAATTCTTTCCGGAGGAGGACGAAGGAATGAGTGTGGATTCCGGCGCAGTGAGGGCGGAAGGGAAGGGGGGTAAGGAAGAGGGAGGGTGGGAGAAGAGGGAGGTCGTTCCTTGAGCGACCTCGGGAGGAGGATGAAGGTGATGGGCAGAGGGTGAAATGTGTTCGCAGGTTTGTGCCTCGAGCGAAGGAGAGAAATGGATATGGGGTGAAGAAAATTGGGGGATGGGGTGGAGGCGGGGAAGGTAGAAAAGAAATGGACCGTTCGTGGCGAAGAAAATCTGTTCGAGTTCCTTTCTTTTTTCATCGACCGACCATACTTTCCGTTCTGACGACGCATTCATTTTCGTTTGAGTGGCATCTCGGTTGAGGGGGAGGTACGCATCTGTCTTAATAAAAGGTATAAATAATGCAAAAATATTAATCGAAAACGCTCAAAAAGCTTAAGAGAAATAGAGAGAGAGAAAGAGGGAAAAAAAGGAATTACTCGCACGAGAATCCATGACAAGACAAGTGAAAAAATATTGACCACGCCGAATTAATGACAAAATATTTCCGTCTATTTCCACGCGTTGGCATTTGTTCGTTCCGTGTATTCGTTCACTCATTGTCCATTAAATTACTCACATGCAGTGGTGCGCATGGCACTCTACCCAATGGATTCAACAACAAGTTTTTGAATTTTTTCCCCCATTTCATCCCAAGCGGCTGGGCTCAATCCGCCCTTCGACTCCTTTCAATTTTTTTTTTCTCTTTTACGTAATAACAATTTCTCACAGGCCCCCGACCCCTGACGGTGACGCAGCGAACACCCCCGCGGTCCCAAGAGAGCGGAGTGCGGACCCCTTCCTTCACCCCGTTCGCTCTCCCGACAGTGGGAGAGACGAAAGAGGAAGGAGGAAAATGGCGCCGACCCGCAAGTGTTCGGAGGGCGATCGCCTTTTGTTTGCGTCCTTCCGGAGCGGGGTTGGGGGAAGCTGGCGCTCGAGGCCGAAGGGAGGCGTGGGCCTTAAATTTTTTCGCTTATACTATATTACATTTACGCTTTTTTGGGGCCCCGCGATACTACTTCCGCGGCAAGTTTTGGTCCATTATGGTCAAGTAGGAGGTAGGCAGGCGGATAAGGGAATGGAGGGAGGTTGGTGAGGCTCCAAAGTACGTAATAGAATCAGGACCACAATCCCATTTGCTCCGAAAGCGTGACATTTCGGGTGATTAGACGGAAACCGTTGAAATATATATTAGGCATTATTTAGAGTTGTTACTCGTGACCACGTAGGCAGATAACGAATCTGATGGAATTAAAGCGTAGCTAGTGCTGCTCTTTAGCCCGATAAGGAGAACATTCAATGGGAAATATGATGAATCGCTCAAAGAATTAGGAATTCTTCAACATAAGGGTCATGTTTTGCAGTAGTAAATGCAAAAACCACGATAATCCCATAATCACGTACTAAAATATAGGTTTATTCCAATAAAAATTAACAAGGGGCAACAGAGCTCCGGCATTCTTACTTCTTAAAAAATTATAGGAGTTATCAAAGGGCCTTGATTGAAGGGACAACTGCAAGGGAGAGAAGTTTGCAACTTCGGTCCATCAACAGTTCCCAAGTGGCGACAAGACCTTGGTAGTGGCCACGCGGTGGTCATTTTCGTGGACACCTGCAGGTGTCTGTGATGATGAACGTTCGAAACGATGCCTTCTTCGTTGTTTGGGTAGTAAGCTCAACGGTAAGCACGCTTAATCAACGGTGGCCGTGTAGTCACCCGACAAGAGTTCGCTCGAGAGAGTCATTTCGGGATCGGTGCCCAGGACGGGTGTGCTTCCTCGGAAAGAAGAAAGATAGAAAGAGAGATGGATGGGGTAGTGTGGTTGGGGAAGAGAGGTGATCGGAGGGGAACGGGTGGAGTGGGCTGTTGGGCGGGGGAGAGTGAAGAAGGGGAAGGAGGGCCCCCGGCCCCTGCCGCCCCCCCACACACACACACACAAAGCGTGTCCACCTCCCCCCTCTGACACTCACTCTCCGATATACGCCGCCCCCACAATCGCGAGGACGACGACCCGCCGTCCCTTTCGTCTCCTCCGCCCCCGCCTCCGCGAAACCGCCTCCGAGCCGTGTATGGGGGTGTGGGGGCAGAAGATAGGAGCCGTCTTCCTCTCTCTCTCTCTCCATCTTCCTCCTCCTCGTCGCCATCTTCGTCTTCGCGTTCTTCTTCTTCGTCCGGGGGCGGCGTCTTTCGCGTGCGGCCCCCACCGCCGCCGAAGCCACCACCACTCTGGGAAGGCGGCGAGATTACTTGGGCCGGGCGTAGGGCATGGGCCGGAAACGGTGTCTCTCGACGGCGCCGACCCCGAGGCCGCTGGCCGCCGGGACCTTGAAGCCCTTCCAGCGCCCGGCTCCTCCGTCTGCAGCGAGCCCCGAGCGGGCGACCGGGTCAGCCACCCCCCAGTGGAAAAGGCTCCGAGGGGCGCGCGCTGACCCCCCACAAACCCTCTCATCATGAAAATACTCCCAACCAACACCAACCCCTACGTCTCCTCCAGCCCCCACACCCATAACCCATCTCCAATTCCCCCAATTCCATCCCACCAAACCAAAAGAGTCCTCGCTCCAGCAGTGAAAAGGGTGACCAAGTTAACAGGGTCTCCTAGCCGTGTCCGATACTTTTGAGTGCGCGATCCGTTCGCAGGCGACCTGGATGACCTCATGAGTTCGGTCCGAATACCCAAGGAGGTGGTACCTGACACGAAGCCAGAGACGACGCAAACAGTACGTGGCGATGATCTTCCCGAAGTTTGTTTGACTCCCACCATCACTTCGAGACGCTCAAGCATCCAGCATTTAACCTTCTGCAAGTCCAAATGACGGATCTGCTTCTGATATATTAAGCAATGAATGTGATAACATGAATTCTCATCAAAGAGATAAGGTCCTCTGGCTCATAATGTGCATCCATTACTGCGGCCAATAATGCTTGGAAGAAGCAATCTTTGGCTTTTGATTGTGATTCTGGCATGTGCCAATTATCATCTCCCTCGGTATCCTTACTTCGCAAATATATTTTTCATCTCCACGTTTCTCCTTGTCTCTCTTGACAGTGATGACGGGAGTCCACATGAGAGTTGGGAGTGAGACATTGTAACATTTTATACTCGTATCACAGGCCTTGAGCCAAAAGTAAGACCACCTCAAGGTCTTGAAAGGCTTGAAGGCTACGTGCCACATTCCGATGAATTTCCCAACGTATTTGTTTTGAAGAAGTATCGCCGGCGTTTCAGTCCGTGCCTTCACATTGTGTAGAAAACTTGAGTTCAGGCCGACGAAACCTTGTATTCAAGACAAATAGACGAGGAGGAACGCGGAACAGCAGCAAGCAGCCTTCAACGCCTTTGCTTACAAAGGGAAATCCCCACCGTTTTTTTTCTTCTAGTCTTAAATCCGATGAGATCACCATATAAAAATTGGTTCTGAAATGTTACTATGGTTTCTTGACGTCGAATGAAGTCGATTACAAAGAACATCTCTGGGTTACTGCCAACTCTCATTGCCGTAATTATGCCAATGTATTTAAAGATGGTTTATTGATACTCCTCGACTGAAAATGGCTATAACCTAAATGTTTTTTGCATTTACTTTTATTTTAATCCATGCGGACGAAGAGAAAACTTAGTTCTTCATTTTGGAATACTTAGAAAATAAAATTAAACAATATCTATATAATTTTCTACTGATAATTTCATCATGAATGTGTTTGTAGCAACCTTTATGTCGGATATTACTCCGCTGACATTATGAAAGTTCGACGCTTTTTTATGAGTCACAGTAGAGTATTGACTATTTATTCGTGATTACAGTACTTCAGAAAGTTATGGAATTGACTGCTGCAGGAGCATCAAACACCGTGTAGTAAGTATCATAAAGAACCACGCGGTGGAAATCTCCGAAAGTAAAGAATGATAGCACATAATTCATAGTTCCATGGAAAAATAACGTAAAAATCTCCATCACCGCTTGATGGCTAACAAGACAAATATAAGTGGTGGAGATTCTATTAGTGGTCTCCAGGCTACATCTGATGTGACCTCTAGAATGATTCCCTAAATAAGTAAACTGAAATTAATGAACCGATTCAACGAAAAAATTTCTGCTCTTCTCGCAATGCGGAAAAATACCAGCCATAGTTTAATCGTCGGGCCATGGAACGTTGTAGGTTGTAGGGGGTATATCAATCCATCCAATAGGGAGTAAAACAAATGGATGAGAGCAATTTGAGAAAATATCTAATGGAGTAAAAATATAAGGAGTTTGTTCCTGTCAGAAGAAAATAAGGGTGAATCATTTTCGTCACTTAGCTCAAAATGACGACGTGAAAATTTTACTGGTCTAAATACTCAACCTAGTTATTTCTCTACCACTGACACTATATATGCGACGCAGCTCACAAAACAAGACTGCCTTCTCGTCCGGCCACGGGACTGCGATTCAATTCGGTTAACCGCAGCGAGTGCTTAAGGAAAACTGGAAACAGTAATAGCATAAAACCGCCAAAATGAAAAGAATGTAAACTAGAGTGTCACTAACTCATTTTCGTACAAAAAGTAGGTGTCGAGCCTAAACAGTGATTCTCAAAGTGTAAGGTAACCAACATTTTGGGCCATCTTTGGAGTCTATTTGAGGAACAGAATACGTGTATAACATTAATTTTAAACTTTAAATGTTTATCCATAGTTATTTTACAACACTACTTTTAGTTTTAGGTGTGAAATGTACATTCCTTCGTAGCTACTTACTTTACATGGAATGAGTACATTTAAGAAACAGGAATTTATTTAGTTTTAGTTTACATAGTTATCAAAATTATCAATAGTTAAGTTGCAGTTTAACAAATCATGTTAAGCTGCAAACTATGATATAAAATGAGGTAAATATGGGTGTCAGGACATTATTATTAACGTGGCAAGGGAATTGAAAAAAAACGAATTATATCAGTTATGCTTGAATAAGATAATTTTTTCCTTGTTAATTTGAAAACGTATGTAAATCAAAAAATCCAAATTAAATGAGTATTAAAATCAATTTCAATTCCATGAATGCCATTTACATTTATTTTTTCAACAGCATATTCTTTCAAGAATATCCTCTTTTGAATTTTAATTGTAGAAGACCACTTGTAAAGAAAATTATTTATTGCCATTTGAGTTTTTCCGACCGTCAGCTTTATTAATGAAATGGGGTGCTTAGAAAAAAAGTGCTTTATGTTCTCCAAGAAATTGATCCTTTGTGACGGTGAATAACAACCAGGATAGGGACTGGACGTTGTCATATGTACTGCTAAATTATAAATAAAAGTGTAATGCACATGACTCACCAGTATAGCTGTCTGCAGAATCGTAGTAGTCTCCGGCGCCATCGTCATAGTCCTCATAGCCTCCGTACCTTCGAGGAAAATCGAAAGAAGATTTGGGAATGAAGAAAAGCAGGCACTTAAAAAACAGCATAATCTCTCTCTATGTATATGCTTCTGAACGGACGTCTCTCTCTCTCTCTCAATGTAATTCTATTATTACAATACATGTGGTAAAATTTTGCGAAGATTAATTCTAATATAACACATATCATTTGATATAACCATTAATTACAGTTAAACAGTTGATTCCCAAAAATTCGTTCTTGCCACGCCGTCTTCTTTTGTCGGCGCTGAAGCATGTCAATAATTCTTTTACCCATACCTCAAGTTAGTGTGACATGTCTTATTGGTTAAAATTATTATTTGTTCTCTAAGAAATGGCGGTGAATTGTCGAAACCAGATAAGAAAATGACCGAGAGAAAAAATGCAAAGCTGCTTCCTTTCTCAACAAAGCACAGGGTTAGATCTGTATCATTTGTGTATACTCATATTAATAGTGTCTCGATTTATTTGCACGCTATTTAGTGATTTACCGCGAAGTTATATTACTTCTAGACGAAGAGTAAGGTTCATTCATAGCATGTTAATAAGATTAAAGTGGCGATGAGAATTTTAGCAATGATATTTCTAGGTAGAAATCACAAACTAGATCCTCTTGATGAGACAAATAGAAGGCTTTTTGACATGAATGCCTCTACAATGTGCTCTTGAAATGTTTGCAAATGAAGGATACAAAGAGATAATTTTATTTTAAGTGCGCAAAATATATAACGACGATAATGATAAACGTCTCCTTAATCGATATGGTGAGAAGGAATTCTTTGATTTACGATGGTGATCATATAGCAGTTTTGATTAGAAGTGGCGTTAACATGTGATTGAATTCGCGGTATGGCATCGAAAAACAGTAGTGCAAAATGATACAAAGAACAGAAGTAATCAATTCCGTAACAGAATTTGAAATTGTAACCACCACAAATGAAAAAGAATGGGTTTAAGTGGTCGATGAAAATTCCAGGGATTTCCGATCACCATGACTGAAGACCTATGAATGGCTTTCTAATTACAGGATCGTAATTTGCGAAGTCGTCCAAGTTCTGAGGGTGGTCTTGAGATCCGGATGCCTTGGATTCCCGCCTGTGACAGGACCTCATCTCATACGCTTTACTTCGATTCCAGCCGGAGTAAATTCCAGCGAACAGACTCAATTTAAAGGAGCCCCTCCCGCACAAAAAAATATCACTTCACGTCGTAGCATGAAAAATATCACCTCTTGACAGTTGCATGAAATGTGTGCACTTTGGCTTAAAAAACGCAGTGTTTTTGAACCGTCCCACATTTGGATATCATAAAACCGACTCTGGCGGAAAGGTGTAAAATGTTAAAAGGTAACGAGGCAAAAAATAAAAGAGATAAAAAGTAAAACCTGCATAAGAGACGAAAAAGTAGAACAAGTGGAAGAAGAAATGCCTTTCCAAAAGAAATAAACGTGGTGCTAACGGTAGATAATTAGAGTTGAAAATTCAGAACAAACTTCGTTAGGGAAAATGAGCATGGAGGGAAATAATTGTACCTATTTAAGCTGGATGGGTCGAGAAGCAGGAGTTTGGAGGCAAGAAGTTCCAGATACTATATATAGAACGTAATTAGTGGACATCAACCAATACTAATGAACATATTTGGCACAAATAATAGAGAAATTTCACGGTTTTGCAAAATTCGTATGCCAACACTGTTTTGAAATACTTATGACTTTTTGCACCGATTTTAAGGAGTATTGAGAGCAAGGATGGCTAACTTCGATACCCTACCGTAGGGCTCTTGTCCCCTGTCTGCATGGGGCAGGTTGGCTAAACTTGGGTTGGCACAATGGGCCAAGAGCCTTTGGCCCCTGTCGAAGGCCGCCTCACACAAACAATCAAGCAACTCACAATTTTTATCCTCTTTAATGACGCTCTATATTTACTATATATTGTTTTCATCTTTCCTAAGTTACAAACAAGTATTAATCGTTGAACATCTTAAAAAAAACACTCAAAATCCTCCGTCTGTCTTTCACTCCTTCTTCGGTTTCCCCCAAAAACTTTCTCTCTTCCCTACTTTAACTACCATTGTTTCAGGTGTTTTGCCTTTATCCAGCTTATTTTATCAATCCTTCATCCTGCATACAACTCCAAAGCTTCAAATTATATCATTAAATTTTCTTGAAAAGTCATCCCTTGATTGGGTTCATTTCCCGGATTTATACAGACGGGGTAACTTAAAAATTATGATGGGTTTTCCAAGAATTAATGAAAGAAATGAATAAAAACTAAATCTTTTGGATAGGTTTAGTGCTAAGTTTGCGCATGACTGCAATGGTTCCTTTGCGTATGTCTATATTTAACCAACTATATGAAATGAGAGAAAAAGACAGCAGCACGAAAGGATTCGGATACTCTTCTTCCCTTAAATGTTTAGTAACAGCAGACTGCATAAGGTTAAACACCCATAAAAATTCAGTTAACCTTATGTTATTATTACGAATTAATTTTATTCCAATAAATTTATTTGACAAAGAATTGTGTCCTAAAACACACTGTTTTACGTCTCCGTGCCATCTGGCAAGATATGATGTTCTTCCCTAAGAGTATATCTAAATACTAGCTTATTAACATTAAATTGTTATTCTTGCATTCAAGTTTCTGTTCATATCTAAAAATTATTCCTGAAACCCTATAAATTTTACTCAAATGTTCAGGGAAGCAAAGGTGCAAATACAATTTTCATAACGGATACGTGTTTCTCGGTACGCAATATTATCTGTATTTTCTCAGCTATTTTCTTCATTTCTCCACAGTCTTACTATATTTCTTCTATTATATGTCAACCATTTCCAATTATTGGCCTCCTTCTTGAGTTCTTTCCGTTGGCATGCCAAAGAGCAAGAATGCTCTATACATTTGTCTATTTTTAATATCAAGTTTCGCGAATTTTTGCCTCCTCCTCTTCGTAGGACTTCTAAACCGGTGACTCACTCCCAAAATTTCATGTTTCTTTCATAGCATCAAATATGTTTCCTTTCAGAATGCCTTCATCAGAGTATCAAAATGCCTTCTGATACTCAGTTATTTGATTATTTCATTTATCATAACTTAATAAAATGGCAATGCACGCTCTATTCACACACAACAATTGTTTACTTATTATATATAAATAAAACGTATATCCTCGGTTAAAACGTCTTCTTTGATTGAATTATACTGCTAATTATATATTTAATACTTTACTCAGCAATCGAGATTTTCTTCCTTGGCTAACAAATCCTTCTACCAGTTCCAGCAAGACATTTTAGTAATAAGTGCAACTTCACGACCCTGAGTAAGTTCCTCTGGAGAGTCTAGCCGAGACAACATTCTTAATGGAGCGTACGGGTGATTGGCGTCCCTGGAAAAAATATCATATACCCGAGAAACTAATGGCAAACGTTCTCAGGGCACAGCCAAATTGAAGTATGGAGCATGGATCTATGGATATTTAACTTTGCCCTTGATGAAGGATTCCTTGCCCAGCATGGCACATGGGACCCATGACGTACCCGTGAAAGACACTTAGAGCAAGCGTTCTTGACGGTTGACGTTAGAGAATCATCGAGAGGTTGATCGAGACCGACCGAAAGTAAAGAGGGCCGTTAAGTGACATTCCATGGCGAGAGGACATATCCAAAAGGTCAAGGATCCACTCTTCTTGTCATGCATGCGAAATTTCTGGGCGGGAATAGTTTAAGGACAAAGAGCGTAAAAATGTTCACCCGCTTGACCTGGATTAAAGTTGAAAGCAGAGAGACCCGAGATGGTGCCTTTGACACCCGTTGGCTCTCTCGGAAAATGGCTTCCGGATGCCGTTTTTGGGCGTTGGCCACCACTTTTTGCTGTTCGGGTCCGAGGGAAGGCTCCCAACACCATTTCTCCACCTCTGGCTTCCGATTATTCCCAAAAACATTTCGGCTCGAGGTCACTCGAATCCGACGGAAGTCCTTCCGTCTTCACTCCCAAAGAAACTGTTCCCTCGCCCTCCGACAAACCCACCACGCACACCAGCGATCTCCTTATCCGTTCTAATTCCACTTACTCGTTTTATCCCTCGGCCGCTGAGATGCAACAGTTTCTAGATTTTAGTTCTTGCCTTTACTCATATTCCGGAAGAAATAAAACTTAACACTCACAAGGAAAGAGGGCGATTTTGTCTCCTTTGTGTGCTATAAGGCGAGAAAAGATTGATAGAGAGAGAAAGAAGCCAAAACAGTCGAGTTACGAGCGTAATCCTTTTTCTTCGTCACAATAAAACCCGTTCTCGTTTTCCAAAAACAAAATACTTGACGTAAGGAATCTAGATAGGAAGAAGTAAATTCTGAGGACGGGGGATTCTGTGGTTCTACAACTTCCCGCGGCCCTTTTCGAGACCGAGGAGCGGGCGGAGGATTAGTATCTTCGAAGAAACCCATGGTTCCGTAGACGCTCGCATCGCCCAAGTGAAGAGAGTGGAAGTAAAATAATTAGTTCCCAACCCAATGTCGAAGACGCGAATGGTACTTTCAAAAATTTGCGGTGCATTTCTACGTAAACATGACGATGAGTAACATCTCGAGCAGGGCCATTTCACGAGGAAATTTCTGATTGTCATTGTTGATTGTCATTGAAATTTCTGAATTGTCTGATTGAGTAAGTTGCCTATTCTTAAGTTTGGTGATGTTAATTCTATGATTTCAGGATGTTTTTGAAAACTTGGCTTGAAGAACTTTATCAATACGACGATACTCGCACGATAGTAAAATATATCACTAACTAAACCTCTGACCTCAAATATGATAGGATGTGTGTGAGGTGGGCAATATGTAAAAAATTGACATTAAGCGTGCGAAATGAAAGGAAAGTTTTGAGAAAGTTTTAAAAGATTTGCAATACGAACATTGCAACACAAAACGTCTTTTTTGCGATGTGATATTATTTCTGTGAAAGTAATTAAAATTTTTCCGACATCAGCATTCAAATTGGCAAGTCTTTCCCGGAGTTCAGAGGAAACTATAAATTCGAGCAATACACTCCGATGAATGAGAGTGAGTAGTAGGAATAGAATTTATTTTACAAAAATGTAAAAGTGGTTACTTGATAGAAAGTATTTCGACGTCATGAGCGGCTTGACTAAGCTTAAAATGTCAAATTCCACGCCAGGGACATTTTTTCATTTGCAAGGAGGGTCGTCGATACAAATGCAAAGAGAAGGGGAGCAGTAATGACGGCGACCGCAAAGGGTAAGAAATTGGGAATGGAAGGGTTATACTATATGAACTTTAGGTGAACGATAGAGAGCAAAGGAAGAGAGTGGGGAGAGTCGATATTGCGGCGCCTCCAAATTTCTGTGGGAAAGTGACACTGGTCCCGACACGGCCGGAGGCGAACGTGGCCGCATACCGTCACGTCAAGGCCACCTTCTTCAGGGAAAGGAAAACCGTGGAATCGACATATCAAGCAGAGGGTACGCCCGTTCCACCCGCCTTGGCAGGGTGAAAAAAGAGAAAAGGGGGAGAGAGACGAAGGCACGACTGTTAGCAGCGCCTATGTTCATCTATTCACCAAGTATATATACATATATATAACAGTCGTGTACTATATATATACCACATATATAAAACAATATCATAGTGCTTTATGTGTGTGACAAATATATATAATTAAAACTATAAACAAATTTTTCTTCAACTTTTTGACAAAGATAAATTCGATTCTTGGATCGTTTGACACCGTAATAACGCATATTTCAACAAGATATTAATGCATCAATTGCAATAATCAAAGAAAACGTTTTACTCTGTATCCCACCGTAAAATCTCAGGTAAGAAGACGTACAATAGAGAGAGAGATAAAAATTGGAACCATTGAGAGCATTTGAGTATGGCGAAATGCACTTACCCCGTGGGGTCGTATGTGTTGTAGGCCCCATAGTAAAGGCCCCCTCCACCAGCCCGTCCGCCCAATAGTCCTCCTCCCGCCACCTCCTCTGCACCGTCCTCATCGGCCCCTGGGGCCCTCACGCCCTCCATCCCGTACGACTCCTCCATGACTGCCCGGGCCCGCTCCAAAATGCTCATCACCTTCTGCTTGGTGGGCGAGGGTCGGGCGTGGAGCACTGCTCCAGGGGGGGCTAAGTGTGGGGGTGGCGGTTTCCGCATCGACGCCACGATGCCCCCGCCCCTCACCGGCATGCCCCCCGCGGCCCCGCCGCCACGCATCAGCGGTGGGAAGCGGCCGCGCACGGAGCCGCCCGCGCGGACGGCCCGCCGCGGGATGCCGAGAGGCAGAGCCCGACCGCCATTGGCCGGCGCGGCGTCCACAGCAGCGGCCAGCAGGCCCGGCGGCCCCTCGGCCCCCTCCAGGCCCGTGGGCACCCCCTCGCCGTCCTCGCCCAGCTGCGCGGGCACCAGCTGCGCCTCCTGCTGCATGGATGACAGGATCTCCATCTCACGCATCTGTTGCTGGCGGATCTCGTCGTTGTTGTCAGGGATGAGGTATTTGCGGAGGGCGGCGAGGGCGTAGGCAACGCGGGCGTGAGCCTCAGCCGGGGCCGCGTAGCCCGTCACCTCCACGTGCAGCTCCTCGCTCAGGTGGGAGTACTTGGGGTCACCGCAGGCCCTCAACTCGGCCTCCTGGCGCGAAAGCATGGGGAGAGAGAGAGAAAGTTGTAGGTCGTCACGCCCCACCGCGATTAAATCGACGAAGAGGTGCGAGCAATCAATGTTTCTCTTCACATCCCATCGTTAAACAGCTTGTTGAAGGACCTGGGCTGCTCCAGCATAATCATTTCATGCCTAGTCAAAGAGAAGCGACTAAATTAAGGGAATGTCATTTTGAATACGGGTGACCGATTGACTCGGAGAATGCAGATATTTTCCTATTAGTTGTCTTATTGGCTTCCCGCTCCATGCTCCTGAGGCAGTAAAACTACTAAATTCATGAATGCTCCTCTCATCTACGGCTACATATCTACATCTACATAAATACCCTGCGAGCCACCAAAAAGGTGCGTGGCAGGGGGTTGTAGCACCATGAGGGAAGGGTAAGGGTTGAGGGGGTTGGGGGTTAGGTGAGAAAAGGTGGGGGTAACCGTTAGAAAAAAATATTTACACATATATATATATATATATATATTTTTAGTAACATATAAATATATTTATATACATATATTAGAAGTGGCATTAGCGATGTCCAGGAAAAAGTTTTTAGCTATGGAAAAGTCGTGTTTTACTTGAATTTGAATATAATAGAGATACATTAAATGACTAATGAAGTTAATTGGTGACTGGATAAAGAGTTCATTGGTTGGAATATTATCACATAATGTGTCGTAGATTGACGGAATTTCATCAATGAAGGAAAGATGGAAGGAACAAACACGAAAACCAAGTGATGAGATGGAAAAATATTAAAGAAAAAGTGAAAAATTGGCATATGTGTGAAGAGAAGGGTGTGTTACGGTTCCATATAACTGATGTGAAAATGGAATGGGTTACTGTACCTTGACAACCGTTGTCATGTAATGCCTGCTGAAATTTTAATGGTAGGCAAATCAAATAGTTATATGTAATGTTTCCATGACAAGATTTTTTGCCTTTTGATCATTGACTGCACGAAGGCCCATTTAACAATTGAAAAAATATTGTTATTCAATGACTGAAGGAAAAAAGAGTTCAGCGAAGTGTTATAAATATCGTTATTCAATGACTGCATGCAAAGAAGTTCAGCGAAGTGTTGTTTAAAGCGGATTTTCAAAAAATATTAAAGTTTGTTACCGAGAGAAAAAAACATTTATTTTCTCAGAGCCATACTTCAAACGAGCATGCTGGGAAAAATGCAATACCGCATTCCCTATATAATCCTTTTCGGTGGACATAATAGGTGGAAAACGATTTTCTCAGCCAGAATGTTCAAAGCCGAAGGCTGATTTTATAGAATAGGCCTCAGCTCTTGCTATATGTGCCCTGTGATGCGTGCAGTCCAAACATTTACGGTAAAGGGGGCAGATCCAAGCCTTCAAATCCTGAGAAAATGCTGATTATGAGATCATCGCACAGTAAGGGATCAATCAGAGACGTCATAAGGCAAAGAAATATTCCATAATGAGAATTTAAGGAAAAAAAGTACATGCTTTCCCCTTCAAAAATAAAATCACAATAAATTATTTGTGATTTGATTTACTTTCATCACATCTAAAGCATAGAATTTCTATTTTAAACATTGTCTGCAGGCTGAGAATTGTATATTAAACTCAGATATTCTCCAATTACAGACGAGCATAGTAGGTTATTCCATGGCTTTTTTTCATATACACTGACAATAAATACCATTTTTATAAAGTTTAATGGAATAAATATACACATTTTTGGTTTAATATCACTTTCTTTTCCGCATTCTTCATTTTTCCCCCGCGTACCTAAAAGCGTCTGACTGACATTCCACTTATACTTTACATCAGCATAAATTCGCTAATAAATTGAGACCCAAGTAACTCAAATAATTGAGATGTATGATCAGTTAGGCCGTACTTTTTCTTTTCAATGACATACAAACTCTGAAAAGCTTATATTGATATATAACAATTACCCTAACACTTTTCTTTAACCATAGAGTACTCGGAGGTCATAATTTTCCCTTATCCTCGAAAAGGTCGATATTAACTTCAAGATTTCATCAAAAAATCAAAGAGATCTATTGAATTAAAACCATTCTTTGATGTCTAATGCTTATGTGAGATGGAGTAGAATAAACTCCCAAATCAAAGGCAACGACATCTTTTGATCAGATTTTGCAAACAACCCATTAGGGACGGCCTCTTAAGGACGAAAACAACTTTGGCTTCATGTACTTAAAAAACGTTACATACCGGAATAAGCGTAAAGAGGAGAGCCGTGAAAGGTAAACGGGGACGACTGAAACAAATTGCTTTGGGTAAAGCCCTCATGTCGTCCTTTTGAACTCTTTCCTCGCGGCGAGAGTTTCGGGGTGTGGGGGGGCGGGGGAGGGAGGAAGAGAGCTGCACTTCGTAATTTACCGCGTGTGGATAAAGGAGGATACGAAGAGCGGAGGCATCCACCCCACTCACTCTTCCCCACGCCAACGGGTCTCATCAAATCCCTCCTCCCGCCTGCATTCGCGACCGACCTCATCCCATCACCACGTGTTTGCGTTTCAAGCGAATGTCGGAGTGGACCAAGCTCGGTGCCCACCCATCCACAGCAGCCTGCCCCTCCCCCCCTGCCACCTTTCGTTTGCATTTCTGCAGACAGATAAACGACGTGGTATATCTGCTCTCGACGAAGTCGGAATCGTATATGACCGGAGGTCTCACGCGTGCCTCGGAACATCCAGTTCCGGAGGCTGGCGGATTGATCCACCTGCAGAAACAGGCGTGTGCTCACGACCGCACCCCTGCGCTTCCTTTATGTTTCGCTCTGGTATTGGAGGGGCCGTCGCTTTGAAGAGACCACGATAGATGGCGCGAGTCTTCCTGATCCGGAACATATGACCAGCGGGATTGGCGATGATAGGGATTTTTGCTTGCTTTACGAGAGTCTAGACATCTCTTCAACATATCCGTACCCTCCTCAGGGTGCCAACTTCTCTCCATTCGAGTTCGCTTTTGGTTCAGATCAAACAATTAGTGCCTTCAATGATAACGTGAATGCTTCTGTAAAGCGGGATGCAGAGTGAACACCTCGATCCCTAAACGGGAATCAGTAGTACATTCGAAGAATCTTCGGCTGTCGCGTCAGAACAGTAATAATGTGACGAGAATTTGGGACGCGATGTCTGATGCTTTGTGACAACGCAAACTTTCATGAACATATCTGTGAACATTGGGGGATTTAGTATACAAACGACACATTGCACATATTCCAGGAAAGATTAGAATTGGCAACATAGAATAATACTATTCGGCGAGCGGTGGTTATAATCCAATTTGATCCCTCCTTGATTGTTTCCTCTCCAAAGAAATTCACTCCGATAATCCTTACAGATAACTGACGTTCTGGAGATTATATTTTGCCAATTTTTCTGAATAAAAGTTGCACTTCTCCAATTGGGGTCAACTGGAATTCAATTACTGTTTTGTGTAATATGTGTGTCCATACACATTCCAATACCCTGGAATGAGAAATGCGCCCCGGAGGAATTGTTGAAAGAGCAAGTGACCATAAATGAAGATTGGTGTATCTATTGCACATCACGAATATAAGCTGTAATGTATATATGGGCATAATTCGTTGTCTCGGGCGTGACTTCATGGAATCGACTTAACATAATGAAAAGAGAAACTTTATAATTCCACATAGATTTATTAGACGGACGACCAAGGTTTCGACGTGGCACGTCATCATCATCATCTGATGATGACGTGCCACGTCGAAACCTAGGTCGTCCGTCTAATAAATCTATGTGGAATTATAAAGTCTCTCTTTTCATTATATATGGGCAATCAGAGACCCACCACAAGGCCTCATAGCAATACCGTGTGTTACACTAAATTTTATTATGCCATTGCAGTTTGAAGAGGATTGCACGTATTCTCAGGATATGTCCAGTTGTACGGAGACAAAAGTTAATCGAAAATTGGTTTCACAGCGCTTTCAAACAAATAAACTTTAATACATTTCCAATTTTTTCACAGCACTACCAGTTTTGACAGTTTTCATTAAAAGTCAATGTAATAGTGGTTTTAATAGGTGAGGGCTGATCTCTTGATTCAATATGCCAATGTATCCCAATCAGTTCTGTGAAACTCAAATGAATGGGGCCAAACCATTTCCTAATTCAGTCTATTGATCCCCGAGAATACCTGTTTACAGGAAAGTCGCACCCCTTGGTTTTTTAGACGGGTTCACCTCAATCAACTTCCGTAAATGCATTCAGAATTTGAACCCGATAGACTTCAGTGAGTGGACTTATATTTCACTCAGTAAAATAGCAGCTGCCATTCTACGTAAACGATAAACAGTAACCACTGAAACTCTTCCTAGATAAAAACTTGTGAGACTTTATCAATCAATAAAATTAATACTCGAAAAAGAATCAACAGATAAAGTATTCAATCAAAATTATACCAGATGAACGAATACATAGGAGTGATAATGCCATTCCCGTTATTTTCACTTCATTAAAAAAGGCATTTGAGACCGCGGTAATGAATAATCAGCACCAGTTCACCCATGTCAATGGGAGGTAAAAACTGTGGCGCTTCCAAATTAATTCACAAAGAGCGATATTTCGGGGCAGAGCCATTGCCATTTCAGCTCAATTACATATTCATTCGGTTAATCCCATGAATTTCATTTCAATAATTCATTCATTCCTCATTAATACGAATCGACTCGTCAAATAGCCCACACGGATAGATACGTACATTCCCCGTCACTCGTTTCGTCAAAAAATGTTGTTCCGGACAGAATATCATCGCTTCACTTTTTGAATCTCCACTGGGTCCGTCGGTGGCCAGCACTTCTTCCTTAGTCTCCCGTCCCCCGCCCAGGATCGCCCCTCCGCCCACCCCCCTTTGCCTCCTCACACCTCTCTCCTGACGGACGAATTAATGACATCGGTTGCACGGTTCTAGCATCCCAATCAAAATGGAGCGTGGATCAATTCGTTACAAATTGACACGGGGGACGGCAGGGTGGACCGGATCTGTCTCGTGACTCCATTTGGTTCCCGTGGGGACGCCGCTGCCTCCGCGACCCCCACCGCGCGAATGCGTTCTCTCCGCAATTATCTCGGCGCGGTGCATCATCATCACGGTCCTCGCACGCCTGGCCGCCAGCGCGCGCTCTTAAGGCCAGAGCAGCAGTGCGACCCTCGCATAGACACGAATCCCCATAAAATACGACGCAATATTCGTATTTCTGGAAGTACATATTTTCGCGGAAAATACACCAATGGAAAAATACGTAGGCAAGAACTAAATCCTTTTTTTTTTATTTGGGACATTCAAGCAGCACAATCATTTTTCCTTATTTAGGAAATATTACCAATACACGTTAATAAGATGCAAGGCAAAATTTAAATCGGGTTTGTGATGCCAACAACTACTATTAATAACAGAAACCAAAACAAAAAAAATGCTTAACAAAGAGTGAGGTGATTCAGCCATTCATATCCTACACATGGGATGGTAGGATGCAATATGATGAATGTAAATTTTGATATTCAAATTTTATTTGATATTCATTTTAAAATACAGTTTAAGATAAATAAGGTAAAATTAAAGATATTTTATTCAAAATAATTAAGAGTTACACCGATACTTAACGAAGGTTTTTCGTTTATTAAAGATAAGTAATACTTGATTAACACGAATTACTCTAAAGGTACATATTTTTGGGTGAAAAAATACCTCACTGAAAAAATATCTTTTCCGTATCATTCACTACTCCTGCATTCGCGTTTTACGTCTCCACCGCCGGGGGTAAATATGGGGTCTTGTATCAGAGAGTGCTTGGCCCATGGGCGTCTTTGTAGATATGCGCGCCTAGGCCGCGTAGTTTCCGCGATTGGAATTATCTTATTCAAGCGTGGGTGGCGTCTACAGCCTTCAACGAGAGCCAAATTGGCAAAAATACATATTCAATTAATAAAAAACAAAATCAAAAGAAAGATTTTACCATCAGGCACTCGTTGGCTTTGTTTGTGGGGGTAAAAAACTGCTCCTGGGACGGTGCCCAGATACATCGAACGGTATGAGCCAGAGAAATTGTGATCCACCAACATCTGTTCCTCAATGAGGCATGTTAAAATAGTAGAACAAGGAGATAATTTAAGTAATGGCTGGAAGCGCAATAAGGAATTAAATAATTCAGGAAGGAAAGGGGGAACCACCTCTATTAGTTACCCAACCAATCACGATAATGAATCCTGGCAGCTGAGGGGCTCGTCGCACTCTACATTGAAAGATGCTAGGTATCCGCTGACTTTATTACAACAGATCCATAGCCAGCAAACTATTACGGTTTTATCGCCATCAGATAATTAGTACGGTTTTTTAACCATAGTTGCATGAGACAAGTCTGGGAAAATGAAAAATGACTCCCAACGGTTGGCTCTTCTAAATGTTTTTATGTTTGGTAGTCTACGGATGTTGGTACGCTTTGCGTGGACATTGACTGAACACTGCTACCTTTCTAAGCCACGCCTATAAAATATACAATAATATAAGATTTGCTTAAAAATATCGGGGAAATTTTCAGAAAAATATATTTATTGCAGATATTGCTAAAATTACTCAAAATTCTTCAAATTATATCTTATGAACGTCCACCCACTTTTGCCAGCGGCTTTTCCACTACTCGAAGGCTCCGCTGGTAGGCGAATTCCAGAAGGCTCTTAAAGGTACGCGTCCAAGATTCTTTGATGACAATTAGAAATCCATGGCGGTGTCCTTTAAGGGAGGATTTCACTTTTGAGAATAGGAATTAGACTGTTGTTGCCAATTCGGGAGTATAAGTGGGTTGGGGAATCGTCGCGATGCCGTCTTCCGTCGGGTAGTCGGTTAGATTGGAGCCTCAGGTACCCAAGACCTTTGGGATGAGTTTAGCGCAGATCTTTTACATCGCCAAATTTTCAGTGATGATATTGTGCACTGTCATCTTATCAATGCCAATGTGTTCTGCGATCATGAACATGTCCGACGTTCTGAATCCAACACCTCAGCATTTCATTGCAAAACAAAATTATCTGTATCCACTTTTCTTGTCTACTTATATGATTGTTTTCAACGATCTTCTCTCCAACCCACCATGACTAGAACTTCATTTTATTTTCGTTCCGTTCATTTAACGTTTTTCATCCTTTTCCGCGCCCACTTCTTAAGCGCCTCTAATCTATGCTTATTAATGTCATAGGAGAACAAGTTTCCGAGCCTTAAAAAATACGATCCTTATCGTTAATTCTTTATGCATCATGGAAAAAGAAACATTTCAATACAAAATTAATTGACATGCAATCTTCATTAAGTACAAGGGTAGTATAAATTAAGAGAGGTAAAAATTTAATACACATTCTGGTCCTTCTAAGCCAGTCAGTTCTGGCTTGACAAAATTAATAAAAAGAATAAGATTATCCAATTACTTTCTGCAATCCTAAAGATTAAATAACATATGTGCACGAAAATTCCTTTATTCATTGGTCTTCAGGTTGGGGTCGTGGCGATGGGGGAGGGGGAGGATATGGGGAGAGGCGACGGACGTGAAGGGTGGTATGGTGGGTCGAGATGGGTTTTATCGAGTCGGCCGGCCCGTATGAGCCGGCGCCTAGGTGAGAAGCCGGGGGGGACGATGGGGGGTGGATTGGAGGGAGGGATGCCGTGGCGGGCAATGGGGAGGGTGGATCTGAGTCCTCGGTCGTCCCGCGCTCACGTTCCATCGAGCGAATATTAGGCGGTCGCTCGAGCGTGGGCCGCGGAGCACGCCCCGCCGCACAGTTCCCCTACCGGGTATTAACTCGAAAAAAGCCAAAGTGACTGAAGCGAGCCTTAACCCGCCTATCCTTTTCTGCACCCACCCCAGCGCCCGTTTATTTTTACTCCTCACAGCCTTTCGGTCACGGGCCAGTTGAAGCGGCGATCGATTTCCATTCGAACCTGTCTCCTCTTTCTCGTGATCGTCAACGAAAAAAATAAATAAATAACGATATTAAATAAATGAGTAATCCGACAGGGACGTCCGTTCACTTTGAGCTGGGATGGAATGCCTTTCAGCCAATGGAATCGGCGGAAAACGTCAAAACCCGATACAAGTCCGCCACCAACCCGTTTCGCGCCTGTAAGCGAAAGGGTGGCGTGTTTATTTTTTTTCAAATGCCCTAATTCCACCGGCAAACGATATAGGTTGAAGAGAATGCCATTCGCTAGCCGTGGTAAACAAATTTCCTCCGCTGAAAAATAAGTCACAAGAGTGTAAAATGTAGCCAAAAAATTCCTGTATCTTCATGATAATTATTTGCATGAGGACATTAATGAACGAGTCGCGATCCTCTCGAGTCTTGAGAGATGGACACAGAAGATATTTCCTTCACTCCTGTAAATTTATTTACCAATGATGTGCGGTAACAATGGATATTTTATATCCATTGTTACCGCACCAAGTAATGTCATTCAAGGCATATTTTTTGTCCTGTGGGTTCTTCTAATGTGCTTTGCCCCCCTTAGCTTCTTTAGTCTTACGCACCCTTTTGGAATTAGCAATCTGCCTCGGTAACCACTGGACTACGTCGGACGGAAAATGAGCGGGAATGTAGGAAAGTGTATCCTGGGTGGGTACCAAAAAGACAATAGGTAAAATTATTCCAGAACCACAGAACTACTAGATACAACTTATTTTGAGCATAAAGCGGTTTTGTCTCCGGAACACATTTCTTGCAAAAATAAGAAAAAACATAAAAGTTAAAATTTAAAACTATTCACGCAATGCCTCAAAATGTAGCACTAATTTATATTCAGTATGATTCATCTAAAGTATGGTTGGTAATATCTGCAAATGGATGCAATAGTAAATTGCGCTACTATGTATTGTTAAATGAGGCATGTACTTTTATTAAATTCTATTTACTTTTGATGTGCAGTTTTCATCTAAGTTCTTTAGCAAGGTTTTACAGATGATGAAGGATTTAGATATTATACCAACATTTCACAAAAATGCTAACAATTATTAAACATTTTAAGTGAATAAATAATGTTTTGTACATAAATTAAACACGAAAAATTTATAGTTTCTAAATTTCATTTCAATTCACAAAATCTTTGAGGGAAAATTTTCTAATAAATTTCCTTTTAAGTTTGATTCTTCTAGTTGCTGTTTTTGCGACCTTAAATGGCAATTTTTAAAGAGCACTTACACCATCTAACGGCTGAGTTCCGAGTAGTGACGATTGTTTATTCCGAGTATTGACGTTTAGAGTTAGATAAGGTGCAATAAGAATTTGAATAAATAAGTAGGTATACAATGCACATGGACAGATTTCTCGGCTGATGAACTCACAATCGTCCTATTGATCTTTTGCAATGAACAGGGAAGAATCAAATAACTTTACATTTCGGCATATTCTGTGGAAACGTAAAGTTATTTGATTCTCCCTTGCGCATTACAAAGCTGCGGCCTCAAATATCTCTCACGCCTTTTTCAAAATATTTTGTTTGTTCTTAGCAAAATTAAAAGAAAAGAACAGTTCTGTGATAATAAATAACAGTTAGTAACAATTTTGCAATAGATATAACTTTTTTATTATGTTCGAATTTCACCATATTTCCACAGTTCCACCATATTCCACCAATCCCGTAACTACTTAAACAGCTCTGCAATACTGAAACGCAGTCATTAGATCTCTGGTAAAGTTTTTAAAGTTGATGCAAAGAGTTAAAATTACTTAAGTGAAGGGAGGAGAATTTAAATAGAGTCAGTAGAAAACCTCTCCGTTCAAATAAACTTCGAAATATATAACAAGCTTTCGCAAAGATATTTAGATAGGCAAACAAGAGTACACTAAATGCAATGAACTTCGTTCTATCGATGACTGATGAGAAAACGTTTTAAGTAATTATGTATTTCAATCAGGGAAAGATGGAGGCAGAAAATTGAGCTACAAGAAATATCTTTACTCAGAGAATTCATTAGTCATAGCCCTAATTAAGGGACAGTTCGTCAAGCCACGGAAGTGAGGCAATCGAGAAATGGAAGGCGGGAGAAGAAGAAATCATGGTGGGTGGAAATGATGAAGTAGGAAGAAAAAAGCCTCAATTAGTTGGAGGGGTATAGGTGATCGGGGAGATGAACGAGAGAATAGATACCAATACTTCGGAGCTGGAAAGCATCAAGGAAAAGAAGGCAAAGAAGCCACGGGGTGAGAGAGCATTAGTAGGGCTGAAGGAAAGATACGACGAAGAAGCGTGTATATAAGAGGCTGGAAATAAACCTGGGAGCTCTCGAGGGGTCCTAAGGCCCGCCACCCCTGCAAGCCAAAGGGAGGAGGAGCCACTGCCGTCTGTAAACACGCAAGGCCAGGAGAGTAGGGCTGGTGGGGGAGGGGTGTGGTGGAGAAGGACATTGATCACAGCACAGAACTCTCGAGTAAAGAGGGGTGACACTGTATGCATGACCCCTTAACACAATGTCACCATGAATGCGTTTCAAGGGAGGGGTTAGCCGAGGATTTAGGGATGAGGAGAGGTGTGGAAGGGATTTTGGTGGGATATAACCAAAGTGCTTCCTACACGACTTTGAGTTGGCTGCGTTTTTTCTTCCCAGATACAGGCGGGCGAGTAGGTACACAGGCCCAACACATTCAGTCGCAGAGTTTCCAGTTGAAATGCAAGGGCATTGTATGGGAATGGCGTGGACACGGGTGGTATTGAGCTTCCTTCAAACGAGGTCACCTCCGCCAAGCGCAATTTGAAAGGTCATTTTGAAGGGAAACCTTTACCCTTCCTGCATCTCGTCCTGCCTCGGGAAAATGGATCAGGCGGTGCACATTTGCTGGAGAAAAATAAAGTATATTCTCATCAAGAAGCGAGTTTAAAATGAGGACTTCCTCCGGCGAGGATGTCGGACCCCGTCCCCATCGAATCATCTCTTGGGTATTCTATATTCTTCCCTTGCTCAACTAGCTCGAGGGTTTTTCGAATATGGGTGTACGAATCTGTGTATGTTTACGAGTGTGGGAGTTTCGGAAAAAAAGAGCGCGCCCTCATTAAAATATACAATTACGTTAGTATGAAGAATTATATTTCGACAGAATATTAGTTCTGTGCTCCTGTGCTTTTTAGAGTTGCAGCACGTAATAAGTTAGACCTTTATTCAAGTGTGATGACTCCAGAACCATATCTTTAAGTTGGCACATTCCAAATTGCAGTTGTAAGTCAAATTATTTAAGCTAAAATATTCATTTTAATGCAATTGTTAGTATGTTTAATGATTTCGGCATTAACTATTGCTAAGTTACCGAGGAAATTTAAATTAAAGAATGCAAAAACAAGTTTAATCTGGTATGAAAGTGACAAACTAGTTTGAAACTAGTATATATATATATATATATACACACACACACGTATACATACACACAAGCATATGGTAAGAAATGTGATCAATTGATAAGTTTCCACTATATTTGGAAGATCATCACTTTTGTCTTTAACATTTGCTGAATGTTATGGCGTAGAATGATTTAAAGGTGGAGGTGTTTCACTGGTGTTCAAGGTGTAGGCTGAATGTACAGAGTGGAATATCAATGCATTGTAAAGTAATGTGCATTAGAGGGTATAACAAAAATGTCCATAAAAAAATAAAAAATTGTAAGACTAAGAAAACCATGAGCATGAGTAAATGTTACAATGAGCAAAAGGATAAATTTTAGCACAAATCATTGTTTCGTAGGGAAATGGAACCTTGGCTCACCGTCTCTTTTCTTAATCCTTTTAGTCTTTTATTGTTTTTTATTTTCCCAAAATTGTCTTCATTTCTGCGAAAAGTCTTTCCTCCGACTGTCATACATTTTTCCGAATTAACCTTTTGCAAAATTAAGATATCTTTAATTCGCGTAATGCATATTCTTTTTTCAAGTCTTCCTTCATATGCAAATATATAAACAAACACACCCAATAATCATAATTTATCGAAAGCCACAAATATTTCACCAGGCGCGTGCATGAACAATTTAATTTCATTCCACTCCACGTTGCTCGACTTCCTACAATTCCTTTCCCTATCGAGTCTTCAATCTCCCTCGCCCACCCCCATATCCCCTCCTCACACCTTGCATCCTCCCACCGTAAAGATTCCCTTCGACCCCCAACGTCCACAGACCACCGCCCCATTTGTAAGGGCATTAAATTTTCAGGCGACTTGATATCACTTGGGTAGGTGCTGCGGCCTCCGAACACTCCAGCAGAGAAACTTTCCCATTCGGGAGCTTTATGTTTAATTTCTTCCCCCCAGGAACCATTATTCACAGCCAACGCGGCGAAAATATTTCCTAGAAAATCCGACCCCATCCTGTCCTCGGGCAGTGAGGTATGAGACGGCGACGGGGGATAGAGTGAGCGCGGCCCATTATTCGTGGCGGAGGAGCCCACAGGATACCCCTCCGCCACACCATTCGACTCCGGACGAGTGAGAAGAGATCGTGGCTGTCTCGCGAGGCGAAAGGGTTCTCCAATGTGACTCAGACGCGGCTTTTTGTTCTAATTCCTTAAATTGTGTTGCCATCAGTCTCATTCATAGTCTACAATTCTTCACCAATAGGCTCACCTGAATCTGAATCGATTTTGTCAATCTCTTTTAAGAGGTTTTGCAATATAGAAATAATGAAAGAACAAATGTGTGCTATGTACGGCGAGACTCCTTTTCTTTGTGCACAGATAAAAATTACCTTAAAAATATTTGTTGAGATAGGTGTGAATTAAAATATTCGGCAAGGAATAACCCTATGTGCATGCAATAGGCTAAACTTAAATATTGATATATGTTCAGCCAGAAGAAATATCAATTGGCTTTTTTATAATATCCTCTTGAATAGTAATATATATATATATATATATATATATATATATATATATATATATATATATATATATATATATATATATATATATATATAATATCAAAATACAGGTTTTTACTGTCGCGGTGGTCCAGTGGGTAGAGCGTTGGACTACTGACCGGAGGGTCCCGGGTTCGATTCCCGGGCAAGGCACTCTGTGCACCTGCAGCTCCACCCAAGCTAGTTGATTTGTCGGGTACCAAATTTTCCTGGGAAACCATAACCGGCACAGGGAAAGGAGCCGGCCCCCCTACCCTGATGTGTGAATATTCACACGCCGTCGGGCTTGGTACGAGGGTGAGCTCGTACATGGGTGAGCTCTACCATCACCTACTAAACCGACCTTCGGGTTGATTATTGTGTTTATGGTTTTTTATATATATTTATAATGAAATGAATTTATATTTGTGTATATTTGAATTTATATTTGTAATTATATATTTGTAATGAATTTTATGTATAATAAAATGAAATGAAATGCCAGAATCGTGTCATGAGAAAAACTTTTTCTTTCTGATATTATTTACCTGCATCCACGGTATTTGATTTTACTGTGCATCTACCACATTGCCAAGAAAAGACCAAAAACAAAAAGTCATAGGGCTCAGACACCATCAATTGATAAGCTCATGGATAAATTATTTTATCTCCTCGTAAAACTACTTATCCCACGGATAAAATTAATATTTGCAGCGCTGGATCTCTCTTTTCTCAAGCTTAAACGACAAATGGAGACCTGGTTTTTAACCCTTAATCCACCTCACTGGAGTAAGTCCTCTCTCCTCCTCCTCACTTGCCACTCGATAATATTGACTCGGCAATCATTTTCTCCACGCTCCACGGATTTACCGGTACCGAGCCTTCGAAAGGGACAACTGCGTTTGCAGCGTTCGTAGGACGGCAGGCGGACGAAAGTTTTGCGAGGCATCTACGGAGTCGCGCGCGCACGTAAATTAACTCCCGTGTTTTCGTGACAAGACAAAGGGTAAGTTGGGGCTAGGCAACACGATCGCTAATCACGAACTCACGTCCAGGTTTGCACCAGGGAGACCGACTACATGAACCATTTCCCCACTCCAGGACGACTTGGCTGCTTCTCCCGAACCCTTCCCGCCCTTCCCTCCAGCCTACTCTGCCCTATTGCACCTTTCTCTCTCTCTCTTTCTCCCCCCCCCTCAAACCCCTCCCATCTCCTTCCAACTCCAAGAGCAAAAGGAGAAGAATGACACGCTGGGGATGCAAGGCTGCAATCGTCCGAGGTGGGGATTCTCCAAATCCTATTACCTTCCGACAGGCAATGGGGTGGGGAGGAGAGAGAGTTCACGGACAGCTCTCAAGTTGGGCGCAAAAATACTTGCCCTCTCTAATCAAGATGTGAAGCCCAGGGGGCCTGGACATTCGTAAAACAACCTCCATACAAATGTTATATCGCACCATGAAGCTAAGGACTGTCTCTGTAATGACAGTCTTAACAGAAAAAGATATTTTTCCTGTAATTTTTAGAAGTTACAAAAGTTTCCTTTAATTTTCAAATACTTCAGTTCGGGTCGATTAAGATTAAGTTTTTGGAAATGGATATTCAGGCTCTTTTTTATCTGATCTAGGTCATCTGTATATCATCATCTTTCATGCAATAAACCCCTGATGTTATATAGAATACAAATATATAATTTTATGCGGCTTTATCTCATATGGCTATATTTTGGCTTTAAGAGGCTGAAATTGACACTAAATCGTCCAAAAACCTGGGAATTTCAGCCAGAGATATAAGTGTTAGATTGCTATATGATATTTTAAATATTTATCTAATTGTTTAGTCGATAAATATTTTTTCCAGTTTATATAATAAAAAGTTTATGGCATAAGTGAAAATTTATATTTATAATAAAATATTTCGATAACATTGCATATTTAATTTGAAATTTATATATATATATATATATATATATTTAAATAAAATTGGTAGGCATAGTAGTCTTTCAAAAGCATGACGTTAATCTACAATAAAATCACAATGACGTATTGATAATCCTGCATGGAAAAATTAACTAGTAATTAGAACTGCAAAATCGATCCCCATTTTAATACGAATAAAATTATTGATTTAAATGAGATGGAGGTTTCTGAGAAAAAATAAACACCTTAAACATTATATTAGTATTTAAATATCAAGATCTGGATAAAATCACTTGAATTAGACGGGTCGAATAATATATTTAAGCTACAAATGTGCAAATGTATGCAGTTGTAATCAAATGTTTTATGTATGTCTTTGAACTCAAAGTGATCAGGACCAGAATGAAGTATTGAAGCCCATAATTTAAAAAAATTCTAGAGATAACAAAATTCTTAAGTGGAATTCCACAATATCATAGGAAATACTTTCTTACACTTAGATAATACGTTAATTGTACAGCCTCTTGAAAGCTTGTGGGAAAACAATGTTTCAATCTATTGCATTTTGATCAGTTTTCGGGGATACATTAATCATTCTTTCCGTTTTCCCGTGGTCATAATTGTAATTATAACAAAAATTAGTAATTAACAATGATTAATACAAGGCAGAATGGATTTTATAAAAACCTTTATCACGATTTTGACGACATTAGCACAGAAAAACAGATAAGTATAGTAGTGGGGTAAAACTCTAAGAGCAGTTTAAATGGATGAACCAAAACTATTAATTTTATTTGAATTTATTAAAGAAATTTACAAAAAATTAGTTCATACTAATAGTCATATAAATAAATGTCTATTGCTCCCAACATAGCACAATATTATGGATATAGAATCTAGCAGGCAGGTCTTATAATGCTCATCACCCTTCCTTTAACAATTTTGCAGCTGAAAAGATTAGAACCTTGAAAAACGAGTATTATTCGTCTAGATTTTTTGTTTCCAATGGAAAATTAAGAGTTATAAATTTATTTTGATATATTTAATACAAAACCAACTAGATAAATGTTAATTTAATGTCCAAAATGTGTTGACATAAATCATAGTTGGAATCAAGTTTAGAATTGTATGGATAGCTTTACGTCGAAAGAAAGAAGACTTTAGTTGTCACTTGAGTAGATTTTATCATAGGCATATCAGTAACAAATAATATACGACCATTGTTTTATCATGAAAGGAGACAACTTGCCACCAACAACACCATTTACTAAGCAATCCTAAGCGGCAGTAAATCGGACGGTAGAATAAGTTTACAATATTTTTTTTATTTTTAGATTTTTTGTTTTCTAAAAATATTATTAAGGTCCAGATGAATTAGACGAGAAGATAAATGGTGAACTTAACTACTAATTGGTGTTTTATTGACGAAACATAAGGATTTCAAATGCCCTTGTGTCGAGTACTTCGTGTTTCGGTTTTCGCATGCCTAAATCAATACTCTCCTCCATAATTCCTTTTCCACTTTGTTGTCTGCAAGTGTATGACTCAGTGTTTTGCATAAACCTTCAGTCAATTGGTCAAGGTATTTCAATTGAAGAGCAATTTCCAGAAGCTAAAAATTTGGATACTACTAAAATATTTACGTATCATACTTCGGAATGAATCAATTTTGTGGACTATATCAATGTCCTTAAAGATTTGAAATGACAGTGCTCCACCAGTGGTCATACGAGCATATGTATGTGCCCACCGAAATATTTAGTCAAAATTGTTCACCAATTGTTCAAAATATACAAGGCACCTAATATACAAGATAAAATTGAGTGAGATAAACAGTGAAGGAATCGCCATTAATCACTTCTAAAGTTGTCTAAAGAGGCAAATATGTAAACACAGATAAGCTTTTCTGCTAATTACGTAAATTCCAAATTTTAATTCAAATACACATACGTCCTCATCAATCTTTCGTTTTCCATTTATATTCTTCAAAATAATTATTTTTATTAATAATAAATACCTACTAGTTTTTATAATGGCTTATTTCAATTTGACTTTTATATTTTGTGCTCAAGAGCGTCGATTTAAAAATATAACAAGAATATTTTCATACCGTGAAAGCTCCCGTTAACATTAGCGATAGAAAAACGGCAGAAATGAATTTATGGAAATAGAGCAGCAAATTAAACTAATTAAATCGCGCTTAAGAGTATTACAAAATATTTTCAAATTTATATAGTGAAAATGGATTATTAATCAGTGAATCTGGGACAATGTGGACTATAACTTATAAATGCAGTGCATTCGCCATTAAAGGGAAGAAGGTTTTTCAGAGGGTCATGTGAATGGCCGCGAATAGCGGATCGAATAATCTGCCAAAGTTCGAATGACCTCACGCGAGGCTGAGAAACACTTAAATACTTCCGCCGTGGAGTTCGGTTTAACGAGGATGGGGGAGGGGTCACGGCGGCCAGGATTTTTATTTATTTCCCTCCTGCCTCCCACGCCGCCACTCCGCCCCCCCTCACCCCTCCACGAACCTCCGCCTTTCCCCGCTCCGCACTTCGGGACCCCACGGCCGACCCACCGCGAGGAGATCATTCCGCCGACCCTCTCCGAAGCGTGCGGTGGGAGGGAGAAGGCGCACGGCCGCCGCTGAGAGTTTCTCGCCCCCGAACCGACGAAGCTAACCCACCTCCCTCCTCTCGCCCGCACTCTCGCGCTTTGAGCCGCAGCCGCCCGCACCCATTGCTCCCAGTCTCCCCCTCCACACCTCTCTCCCTCCCTCTCCCAGCCTCTCGGCGTTTCTCTTGCAAAGCAATTACAGCCGTGGGATTTCGCCGACGCCCGAGGCGGTGAGCGACTGCACCTTTTACGAACGTATTCGAGCCACAGATTCTCGAATGCTCACCCCGAAATGTTTCGCTCGATGTTTCCGCTGATTTCGTGCTCCATTCTTTTTATCACTTCCCAGTGGGGGAGCTCACACAGCACTTCTTTTCCGTTTCACACGCTCCCCACCCCCTCTTCCACTCCCTGCCACCTTCTCGAAGAGAGCATTACATAAACAAACAAATGAACAGAAGCGAATTTTAGAGTTTTTTGTTCATCGGTAAAGCGTGATTCTTCCTTACGCGTCCAGTGACACTGAAGTACGAGGGCAATTTCCTTAAGATATTTTGCCACGAGGGAAAGGCACTTTCCTATTCTAACTAAAGGTGGCCTTTCCCAACAAATTGTAAAAAAAGGCGAGAAAGAAAAGGTTAAAATTCCTGTGTGATTCGTGCAAATTTATCGTAGAATTCTTTAGTGACCTGAATTTGCTACGAGGTCATATAGCCAATCGATCTTTGTTTAAAGAAGTCTGCAGCTGCAATGCCCGTAATTTGAGGGCAGTTATAGAGTTGGAAGTAAAAATCCTCATATTCCAAAATAATTAACCGCAAAGGTCATAGAAGGTTATTTCATTCATGGCAACTTAGTGCAACAAATTAAAATTCGAAAAATTAATAGCAGAGATTTAAACAAAAAAATACGCCCAATGGAAATGAATGAAAGCGCGATTAATTGAGAACCATTGCTCTTTAGCAATTCCTTTCCAACTTCGTATGAACATGAGAAATACGTCCGCTCGTTTAATCATTTGCCACAAATATCAAAAGTAGTACGTATGCACATAACTCCGTAAGTAGCCACATGGACGTGTTGGGTGGGGGGTGCCAGGGTACCGGTAAAAATTGCAGAATTATTAATTTATACATTCAGTTGAATACAAGTCAGCTCTTATAGAAACAGGACCACATTTAAATTGTTAAACCTAAGAAATTCGTTCAATTTATTCCCTCGCCTAACCTCCCATCAATATTCCACTAGATTCTCCTTTCCCCAGTATCGACACAAGGGAAGCTTAGCATTATTCACTGCTACGTGTACTTCCAGTATTAACTTGTAATTCTCAAAAAGATCCAGATTTTCCATACTCAGATCATTGACAATCAATTCCGAATATTTATCAAACTTACCTTGAATCTAGAATACATTTTACTATACATGACAGAGGATGATAATATTGAAGATAAATTACTAACTCTTTGGACTATTTCCCATTATTCATTTCTACACGCAACAATACCAATTCTAGACGCTAGTAAATTCTATTTAAAATGAATGGCTTTACATTGGTACCTATCATTAAAAGAATAATGAATAGCGATATAAATGCCTGCTCATTATCTATCTATGTAATAACTATCTGGTAGTGAGTGGTTTAAATTTCACAACTTTCTAGAATATCTTCGCGATAATTATAAACTGTTAAGCCAGTTTCTTAAATAAGTAGAAAAAAAGAAGTCATTAATGGTGTCTATTAAGTCTTTCGTTTGATAAATACTTCGTTACATTTTGCTCTCTCCACTCGGAGGATAAATCTTTGAATTCACTTAATTTAATACCTTTCTGGAGATAAAGAAGTTCTTAGAGTGAGTGAGAAGAAGAAGGGAATGATGAGAGACGGGACGAAACGGGCGTCGCCCATCTTTTCACTCCGCTGGAGGGAGGATTAAAAACGCCATATGCATTTACAACCGACTCACTCGACAGATGCCTTCCCAGAGACTTCAAAGCCAGCTCAACATTTGCCCGAGCATTGCATCAAAGATCGCTCACGGCTCGGACGAGAAATCTCGCGAGGGAAGGGAGAGAGGGAGGAAGCAAAAAATAGATAAAAATAAGTGCACGTAAACCGAGGCTCCATTCACACGCTGCACAGTTTACATTTCGAGGACAATCACTTTGTGACGATGGTGGAGGTCCTCCGCCTAAAATACCGGCTAATGAGCACTCGGCGTAAACATTGAGCGCGCACTGCCTCCGTCATCCGCTCCCAAACATCCTCCTTGCAATCCTCTTCATCCAGATCCAACTTCGCAGCTCCATCCACGGCCCTCTTTTGAGTTCCGTGCCTTACTCATCATCCTCTGTCATGGATCCACGTATGCAAAAAAAAACAAGTTATTACTTGCAGACCAGAGCATGAGTGTGCGTCAGGGAGCGGACTAGGCATTGATTGCAGCGTTCATGAAAGGAATGAACGGTGGTGACAGGCTTTTCTAATTAGATACTTGGGTTCCTATCCTTGGTCTACATGTGAACTCAAATTATCCCAGGGGACAGCAAGCACTTAAATCCATAAATTTCTTAGACATTTTATCAAACTTTATGTGAATAAACTTATTAGGAAAATAAATGGGGGAACCGAAAAACTTTATCTCTTTTAGAAGTACAATAACAGAATAATGAGTATATCTACATTCCATGCCACGAAAAAACAATGGAATAACTTCAGAGAAAAGATTAAAATCTAACTTTCTACTGAAGTTAAAGAGGGATGCAAAACGTACTTGTATTGCTTAGTTCAGGAAACTGCTAACGCTGAATACATTTTGTTTCGACAGCGATATCAATATTAATTCATGAATGTGATTCCATTAATAAAAGAACTTCGAGATTAAACGGCTGTATTTTATCAGTGGTATCCCGATCCCTACTTGAAGTTCTTTGTGGAAAGCAGCTTGAGTGAGTTTGCCGTCCGTCGGATGGAACGTTAAGCTGTTGTTGCCGACGCCGGGTTTCTCTCCAGCCATTTCTCTTTCCCATGCATTCCTAATGGCGAAAATAACCTCAGCTCTCGGTCCCGCCTCACCTAGAGCTACTACTGTTGCTATGATTTGAAATTGGCAGCGCCGGGAAGTTATACAAGTATAGAAATGTATGTCCGTTATCGCTTGTCATATTTTAGGAGAAGCCACCAGATGGGGATTAGACAGGAGTGAACTTTGGTGTGGAAAACATGAAATCATGAAAACTTGGGGACGATCAAGGGTGTTAGACATTCAACCAAAAGTTTAAAATCAATATTTTTCTCATTGAAAAATCAGTGTAATTGGTAGGTATGAAATGAAAATTAACAATAAAAAAACAAAGGTGATGAGATTTTCAAAAGGTAAGAAGGTTAAGAGAAACACTCAACCCAAGAGACCTAAACTAGAACAAGTAGAGCAGTCAACTTTGTATGAAATTTGTCGTGGAAGGAAAGTGAACAGTACAGTAGAGATGTGAAAAGAAAACACTTATCATTCATGAAAGTGCTTACAAAGGGGAAAATAAAATGGATGGATATAAAAACCCACCATAAGTTCTTGAAATGGCAGGGGATGAGAGAGAAGAGAGGGGAATTGTGAGGAAGACATACTAAATGGGTTCAGGAAATACTGAGATGCAACAAGATGCTGTTGGAGAGGGAAATGCTGTGAAAGTGAGGAAGAGGGAGGTAAAGGATAATAATAATGGATGGAATTACGCAAAGGGAGTAGAAAGGTTGAAGAGCTAAATAATGAGACGTTGCCATATGAATTTTAATGATTTTTGTGTTATGTGAGTAAGAGCTTACGAGTACGAAAGTAGTTTATAGCCTGGGTCAATCAACAATCTACCCTAAAATGGTAGGGTATTGCTAAAAATAGCACTAAATCAGTGATTTGACAACTATAATTGACTAATGTAAAGCCTTTCTAATTACATAAGTTAGTTTCAAGTAGTAAAACAACTTTCCTTGCAAGTGTTTACCATTTCTTAAAGAACATTTTTTATCTTTCTGTCATGCTGTTCCTATGAAACAAGCTTAACACTTAACACCATAATCATTTTTTCCCTGAACTTGTTATGCTCAAGGCTTTATCGTCCACATTTAACATCATCGATATTTATCTGGGCTTGACAAATAGGTCCTTTCCAATAGCTGGATATCGACCGAGCTGATGCGAACCCTATATCGGCAAGATGCCGATGGGTAAACCCTCATATCGCCCTCGACCCTGCACCACATCCGCTCGCAGGGCGTCGTCGACTGAAATTAGCCAAGCGGTCGGAGGAGGAGGGTGACTCTCTGCCCGCTGACCGCGGAACCACCTCGGGGAAGCTATTAAGCGCCACCCACGCAGAGAGCGACCAGCGAATGACATATCTGCAGAATGCGAAAGATAAGGACGAGGAGAGGGAGGCGCGAACAGCGGAGGGTGTATAGATTGTCGGTCTTCGGGGGGGAGGCGGAGGGAAGAGAGCTGAAGTAGGGCCTATGTGGGAAGAAGGGCTTCGAGCCATCTTCCGCGCGTGCGCAGTCCCGTTCCACGGGTCAAGAAAGGCCACGGACGTGACATGGACACGCGTGCGGGACGTGACACAGAGCCAGAGAGACGTACGGGTGAAGGGGCTCTCCTTCGGCTCCCGAGCGACCAAGCAGCCTTATGTGGGCGCCTTTGAATTCGTGGACCATTTCCCAAGACACAAGTCAATTTAAAACTAAATGTGTATTGAAAATTAAATAAAGGGACTATTAAATGAGAAACTTCATTTTTTAAATCAAAGTTACATCTATATCATCAGCTCTGTCAGTCTTACAAATTACTTTCAATATACGAACAATGGAATTACGTGTGTTAACACGCTGATATTCCTCAGGAAAAAATACCAAACAACCTTATTGGAAAACCAGGAGTCAAATTTATGGAACCAATATTTTTGTCAAGACCCCGCGCCGTTTCAAGTCAATAAAGTCAGCAGCGCTAAAAAGTTTTGTCCATTTTACACAAGTAGAATAAATGGTTTCATATTGTTCACAAATATTTTTAGCACTAAAAATTTACTTATTATTTCCAACAGAAGCGTTGACTAGTTTCTATTGGTATTACAACTCATATCGCGTCCTATCTTTCAATCAACGAGAATCTCAGTCAAAGTACTCAACATCTACCTTCCTAACATTTTTATTTATACCATCAACTTATCTCGCTCGGTCCATCGGCGACCAATTCGCGATTCTCATTTTATCGCGAAGTTAACTTATCGCAGCTTCAACTTACGACCGCGTCCATTTGTTTCTGCTTCAACTTATCGCGGCACGCGGATCCAATCGGTTTCCAAATTAATAGGAATAGATTCTCGAATGATGTTAAATGCAACACGTATTTTTATCTTCATTTTGACAGCAGTACTCAATCGATGGTTGCGTGGTTAAACTAGGAAACGTGAGGCTTATTCGACTGAAGTAATAATTTATCCAAGGGACATAATTACGTCAAAGTTCTCTTCTCAGAAAACGTGAATAAATTTTCGAACCATTATCAGCTTATGATGTGTTCAAGACGTGAAAATACATTATGATTTATTATTAACGGTTACTGGTAGTGTGTTCAAAAGTCAAAATTGTGCTGCAAAAAAAATGAGTACGCGACGACTTATATATGACACCAAAAGAAACCATGAACACAGTTACCTACCCAAAGATTGGTTTGATAGGTAGAGTTCCCCCAATACTAAACCCAAAGGCGTGTTATTCACACATCATATTAGGGGGGGGGCAGTTTATTTCCCTGTGCCGGTACCGGTTATTGTTTCCCAGATAAATTTGGTTCCCCAAAAATCATACAGATTGTGGAAGCTGTAAAGTTAAGTTTATTAGTTGAGGGTACTTTGATGAAAAACCTGTAATAAATTGAAGATGAGATAACTTTTCGCCGCTATAAACGGAACGCAATTAATTGGCCACCTATGGAATGACCCAAAAATTAAGACAAAACTTTTAATTTTCAAGGCCATAATTATTGCATGTAAGGCTCATTAGTATATTGAGTTCACTGCAGTATCTTTTCTTCGTTACATTGAGGAATGCTCGAATTTGCTCAAAATGATCCCGTTCGTAAATTATCCATCTCGTTACCTTTTCGAGGCAATTTATCCTTCAATTCTTTTTCGCCTGTTTTTCTGTGGCCATTATTGAGAACTGGACGCTTTAAAGGTGATGATAAAATAAAAGGTGTTTCTGAAATCCGCAAAACAGAAAGAAAGCTAGTTTGGCAATGAAAATGGGTGAAAAAAGAGTCCTCAGAAAAGTATACCAACAGATTCAGGCCCAACCCGATGTAACTTGCGAACGTTGTTTAGGATTATATTTATCACTCCAGAGATGGAAATCAGTTGACTCAGAATTGAGTTCACTTGAGACAAACGAAAATTGAAAATCTGTGAAATAAAATTCCCTGAATCGGGGTAACATTATTATTAATATATTAAATGTAAACTATAAACTGAAATCAACCAACCAGTTAGAATAGTGTTAATTTTATTCTCTCCCAGGATTCCCAACACAAAAGCACCGTGGTACGTAGTATAATTCTAAACTAGAGGTACCCATGCGAAAGGAATTACATGATGATTCTTGCTGTGTATTGAGCGGTAAATAGTTGCAATGTATAATCCTTTGGATGGACAGTTATTAATTAAAGGGCTTTTGCATTAACCAGTTTTCTAAAAATCAGTTGAGCCTCAAATCGTGAATAAATAAATAAAATATTTTAAACGTTTTTTTTAAGAGTTTGGCAAAAGAACGAGCATGGTTTCTGTAGATTTAAATAATACTTCAATGTGAGTTTAAAAAAAAAATATGATTTTCGCGGGAGTAGGGTCTATTATAACTGACTTATTTTTTTTATTCTTACTAAGAAGTTCATAACAGAGCTCCCAAATAGTTACAAAAACGCACTGAGAATTATATATTGTACAAACAACCTGACAGGCGAATAAATATATCTTTTTCTCATAGCAATCTTTTATTTTAATACACATTCCCTTCCTCAATTTTTGCATGATGGCTTCTATTTTCGTTTCTCACGATCTCAAAACTCTTATCCTTTGTTATATTCGAGTGGGTACAGTGTATCCTATATAAGTATTTATTTCAATATAGAAAGCAATTGCACACTTCTAGGAAGAAATTTAATAGATTGAGGTGAAAACCTCTTATTGAGAAGTTATTTGGACTGACATTTCGGACCTATTAAATATATACGGCAACAAAAATGTTTATACTAATGACAATATGTCCACCACGAAAACAAGAAGAGTAAAAAGAAAAGAGACATGAAAAAACTGAACTCAAAATTTTATAGAAACACTGATATTTCACTCTGTTTTTCCAAATTGCGAAACCGAGAATTCATGAACGTCCAGGATATTACGAACACCGTTCACAAGGCTTCGCCTAATAACGTTTATTAAGGATCATACAAGCAAGCGGAGCGTAGTCGATCAAATTTCATGGAAAGAGCAGTATCAATTTTATATTAATATACGGGATGTCAATTAAACATTGAGAATTTACGCTAATAAAAATCACAATAACGCTTCACTGCTAGTCACCCAATTCATATGTACTCCGACCAAGTACTTTGGCCTAATTGAAATGCACCAGGAGCAGGAAAGCAAAATGAAAACAATCCATCAAAATTCGTGTGATAAAGGGAACCATCATGTTTTCATGCACCAGTGGTTTACCATGGGAACATCGATATTTCATGAGATGCGATCTAAACTCGTCGATAATCTTGCTGCTGTCGAGCGGCGGGATAGCCGGCGGATGTTGTGTGTTCGAGCGGCGGAGTCTGCATTTCGCCACACGCACTGCTCCACGCCAGGGCGAGAGGGGGGCGGAGGGTGGGTCACAGGAGAGGATAGAGTGGGGAGTAGGGGTTGAGGGTTTTTGGTGTCGACCCAAAGAGGGGCGCGGGGTTGTGCCGAGAAGGGGGACGTGCCAAGCTAAGCCTCACTCATCAATAACTCGACCAGCAGCGGTAATTATTTCGAGGGAATGGTAGGCGGGGTGGGGTGAAAAAGCAGGGGGGAAGTAGGAGTGAAGTGGGGAAACGCAGTGGCAAGCCCCGGTTGCGCTCTCCCTGACAGATTTCCGAAAAATGTAGACCGCACGTCACAAGCACCCCACTTGGCTGTTCTGTAATTATATCGATACTACATCAGGGGGAAAGAAATCTGCTTGCGTAGCAGAGAGGTAAAGTTAATCATTCACAAACTATTGGCGCTTAAAGGGAGTTAAACCACTGAAAAATCCGTAATTGCGGTTGCCAAATAAAGCATGAGCTTACCTTCAGTCTTGTGGGAGATTATTAAATTCGTACTCTTATTTTGAAGGAAATCTGAGACATGTTAGGCAAAAAGAAAAGAAGCAGTAGTCTGGAAATTCATTATTATACAACAAATAATCTATACATTTTCACTTGAATTTTCAAGCATCAGAGACCACATTTTTAATACTAGGGTATAATAATATTTTAATATTTATGGGGATAGCAAACACCTTAACATTAGAGAATTGGGGAATAGGGAGTGAGATAAGATGAAGGAAAAAGAAAGATAAGGTCTCTGAAAGGGAATAGGAAGGAGAAATTAAGGTAATGGGTAATGTATACCAACTGAACGGGAAGAAGAACAATGTTTGACAAGTTAAATAAAACTACAACATAAAATGGAGGGCATGATAAAATGCACAAAATAAAATATCATAACTATTGGATGTAATTAAGAGCAATTGCACCACCGAAGAAAGATCCAATGTAAACATTATGAGGAGAATTGTACAGCGTCACAAGAGATTAAAAACGAAATTCGGTGAGTAAATTAACATGATTATTTCAAAATCCATTAGCTTCGAGTTCATCTGGAACAATATTTGGGCATTTCATGATAACAGGATTACAGATTGATTTTTAGAGAGTTATGGATATGTAAATTCCCTACCTATTCCGTGCTATGGAAAGACCAATTATATTTTTTCACCTTTACCCTTCTCAAAGTTCATACGCCATTGTAAATATATTCATGTCCACCTAGGAAGGGACCCAATTGGCCTTTCAGATTATTTTATTATCATCTTGATTTTTTTGCGACGAAAACATCTACCTGTTCTATTTCAAACTCTTTCAGCTCTTGTGATTTCATTCTAGTTTTAGACAATCATGTATATTTGACCTTAGAATTTTGTATTTCATATTTGATAATCGTGTAAACTCTACTCATCAAATATTTCATATTGACAGTTATTTCACCTTACTGTGGAGTAAACGCTCATACACAAAGTATTATTATTCCCATGTTCTCTCCATTAACTTCTCGAAACCATCATTTTTAGTTAATCCCCTTTCTATCCCAATCCTCTCCGGTAAATTGACATGCTTTGTCAGTGCTCGCAATTTTAATTAACATTATGTAGACAGCGACATAACTTGTCGAAACCATTACAAACAATCCTGAGCATATACAGATCTTAATTGCTACTTTCTAAAGAAAAAAAGAAGATTCCAAGGGAACTTCACGTACGCATCATTACAATCGTGTTTTTGCAAGTTATGAAAGCATGAAAGTTTGATGAAATACATATCGCTTGGTTATTGGTAAAAGCGTGATGGCAGTTTTTTCATGAGGCTTCAAATAAGTACACGAGTTATTGATTATCCCTGGATCTGAAATATTTATTTCGTTTAGAAAAACCTCCAATCGCAATTAGTGTAAACGATTATCTAAAGTAGACATCAATCAATTTAAGAACACTGTAATTATTGAATACGAAGGAAAGAAAAATTAGGAAAATTCATGGTCAGGTAATAATTATGTAAAAATAGAGATTAATGATATCAATCGTATTCAGTTTATCGTCGTACAGATAAATATCCGAGGAGCAAATAAATGTATCAATCCGGAAAAGAGTTGGTCCGTTTATTTTAGATAATAACATATTGTGGTTTTATCAGTTAAACAGCACACTAATAACAACTATAGAATACAATTTAAGCGAGTAAAAAGATTCCTTGACGGATAAAAGAAATTAACTTGACATGGATTATCCAAATATTTATATAATATATATTTTGATATAATATAAATATATTTATATATTAGTTGTAATAAAATATATAACATACGATAAATCAGTAAAAACCCTCATTCCTAGTCAAATTTAGCCCATTCAAATTTGAATGTTTGAGGACCTACCTACAGCGGAAATATTAGATACAAAATTATTGTTTATTTTTGTCCATTAACATTTACTGAACTGGAAATACCATCTCAAATGACTATTTAATTAAAATTAGCAATTTTAATTAATCATGATATTACATCATATCACGCCTGAAACTTCTCTTTTTATCTCGGGTGAAGCATGTTTTTCACTCAATTTCACCAGTAGAATTTACTCAAATATTTCTCCTCACTTGCCCAACTTATTTCACCAATTGAATCTTCAGCGGATATGCATTTTTATGCGAATAAATTGAAAGGTAAAATATTATCTGATCTATTAAATATCAGATTTTTGCTGCAATATGATTTTAGTTGCCGAATTAAGATCCTTTATCTGTTTCTTTACGTACATTACATACTTGCATACTAGGCTTCGTGGCGATGGAAATCAAACGCTATGAAATACATCTAAACCAAAGAATCAACCATCTTTTAGGTTGCTGTAAGAGGTAATTTTGATAGGATACAATTCGATCCACCCGTTGACGCGATGCATCCGAAGCCAATTTAGGGAACAGAGGTGCGTAGATACAAAGGCGAACTTTGGATGTTCGGCTGGAACGGAAGGGCAATGAAGGGAATGACGATGGAACATTACCTAGTACCACCAAATGCGTTCTCTGAGCGGGTTGCTACTCCAACTACACCCACTCACCCTCCTCACCCCGTCATATAACTCCTCTCCCCGTCGTCTCGTGCTTAACCACCTTTATTCCTTCCTCTGTTGGCGCTTACTAAACGGAATTCACATGAGATATCGGCGTAAGAGGGGTTGGGAGCGCTACGGGGAATACGTGCTGGTAGGGGCAATGAATGCATGTAGCCCATGGAAAATTGGTGACCAGGGCATAGAGGCATTGGCAGGTCTGCCGCGACTCAGGACCTCACTTTGCTGTGGAAAACCACGCATCATTTATGTAAATTAATTTTAAAACTCCACGCCACCATCAAACGCGTTACATTCCTACATGGTAACGAGGAATGCAAGCTCAATGTAACTCGCAGGTTGAAAACGTAGTCACGTGAATAATTCTCCCAACTGAAAATTTTAACATACCACGGGTTTTGAAGGGGTGTGGTATCAAAACACAGTTACTATGTTCACGCAATTGTCTCCAAGGAGTGATTTTTCCATTTCCATTTACCCATTGCATTGTCGCACTGGCCGAAGAATCAAAGCTTCCGATGAATTTTTATTTACGTTATAGTACACGAATACTAATCCGAACGATGGTCTCGGATTAGAATGGCGATGAAAAAAAGAAGTAATTATGCGCTGTACTAAAACCAATATTTTCTCTTACGTAGGAGGAAAAATCAAACTTCAAAAGCCGCACCAAATTTGTGGAACGATTACGACATGTCCATCACGTACAGATCAATAAAAGGACGGTGGAAAAACTTTCCAAAAGCCACGCACGATTGATGAAAGGGCACGGATATACGTTTTCAAGAAAGCTATAAGCAGGACGTAGGGAAAATGGAGAGGGGAGTTGACGTTAGGCGGCCGGGAGCAAAACGATATTGCGGAAGGTAACGTTCCCTCGGGCAATTAGGGGATTAAAAGGGGAGTGTACGAGGGGGGATGGATGGCATCTAGGAGGATAAGGGCCGGTTGACGTCTACGCTGTGGGTCGTCAGGGCCCTTCTCGGAGAGGACGGGTGGGTGAAATTTGGTGAGTGAGGGGGAGTTTCAGGGGCGCCACGACTCGAGGGAGGCAAATTAGTCCGAGGAAGCGGACCGGGCATTTTAGGCGAACGGGAGTTTGAGGGTTTAGGGTGTGGGCGTAAGGTCGGAAGCCATGTTGGTAGTTTCCACCATTAACGTATGCGCCGCCCAACCGTCCACTTGAAATCATGGGGCGTAGGGTACTGTGGGGGCAGGCGAAGAGGCCAGAAAAATGTGCAGAGAGGCAAACTGAGGCAGAGCGAGTCAGTCAGTGATTGCAAGAACAAAGCATACCATAGCCTCCATAAAATGAGTTTTCTAGGAGCATAAAACCGTTTCCACGACACTTAAATTCAGGAATGCAAATACATTGGTGGTTAGAAAATCATTACTATACTTATATTTTGAACATATGATACAAAAAATGAAAATATAAGAGAGGGAGAGACGCATAGAAAGAGAAAATAAGATTCAAAATTAGAGAAGATGAAGATATCGACTCTTTTAAGACTGTTTATTTAGATTGAAGACAACTTCCAGTTATCCGAATGGTGAAGGTTGTTAATAAAAGCGAATATATTCACACAACCAATCAAACAAATAGAAAATATTTCGCCATACTCTCGGTTTTATTCAAACTATTTTTTAATGAGTGCTTAAAAATAAATAATATATCGTGCAATATAATATATAGAAATATATATAATATTATATATAATATAACATAATGTAAATATATATATATAAATCCTTTATGGAGTAAATATATATGATGGAATGCATCGAAAATATTCATTACATTTACGATTCAATCGACGAGAAATGTTTTTGTGGCAAAGGAAATCAAAAAGTAAGTATTATGCGGTGTTGTCTATTACAAATTTTAGAGAAACTACAATTTTACGTTCTCGGAAACATATGCGGGACCGAGAAAGAAGATAAAACGATATAAAATATGAAATTAATTTCTAAATTATAGGATCTATTACGAATTTATTGATACATTAATGACTACTCAGGTTTCAAGGAATGGCACTCTATGCAAGACACAATGGCTATTACTCATTGGCCTGAATTATTAGCGGCAGGTACATTTGAATGAAAGAACTATGCTAAGTCTCACGGATGAGACGAAAAGCAATAACTAAAGCTGTAAGACGATCGATAACAAATTTAATGGGAGTAAATATTGACAGGATGATTTTCCCGTCAATTCAGAAATCTCTGTGGCAAATAGGAGAGCTCTCCGGAATGCTTACGAACCGAACGCCAATTCTCTCTCACCGCGGCCGATCCCCGAGAGGGATGTTTGGCCGTTTGGATGGATGGAGGAGAAGATCGGATAGTGGGCGGGGGAGAATTGAAAGGATTGCCGTTTGATTGAATGGGAAGTGTCCGAGAGCGGAGAAATCATTCAAGTCGAGAGGGAGTGCTCCATCGGCCTAAGAGCAAAAAAAAAACAGGGAATCCACCTCCCTTCTCCCCGCGGCGTCGCCTCCAAGGCCGAATCGAAAGCTATAAACTTGCCGGCTGTCCCCGATCTTTGCCTGGGCGCACTAGTGGAGAGGAAGAGCGACGCCGCGAGGGGAAGACGGGGAGGAGAGACGAGATTTCAAATGAAATATAGGAGAGTGACATTCGGCAGCGTGCAAAATTGGACAAGATCTCAAAGGATTCAATTAGAATGGGACAACAGTGAGATGAGACTTCCGACACCGATGCGTGCTAAGAAACAAATACAACACAGTGAGAAGTAAATTCGGATCCTATTTCTTAGTGTCCGAGTTATTAAATTTAATTTCAATGTTCGGTTTCAGAGGACTGTTTTCTTAGTAAACGAAATAAGGTTAGTCTTTCTTGGATATATTTCTTTATAAGTGATTCGGTGGCACTTTAACTGAATAACACTACATTAACTGATTTCATTTTTTAATATTAATTCGCAATGATATTATTAAATATTTTTACGTGCAAGAAACAAATAAGCGAATTATTTGTTCCATAAATTTTGCAACCACTAATCTAGAAAAACCGTATATTCACTATGGTGAGTATGATTTAATGTTGTTTTTTTAAGGGTTAAACTTCCTTTGAATACTTTATATTCTAATTCATAACAATTTTAATACAATATTGGCCTGCTCTCATTTCACCCTATGTCTCTTACGATACACTTCCTTTATAAGTTTTTTATTTTATAATGTATTTTAAATGATGAAGAAGAATGATTGATAGCTATCGCTATACTACTACTAGACTATAGTCAATGGCATAAACAAATACTCATCGTAATTAGAACCAAGGAGTGTTCCATCCTGATACAGAATTGGAAGGAATTTCGTTCCAAATAACAGCCTATTTTTCCTTAAGCTACATTCAGAGTGCTGCCATGGAAGATGTTTTCCGCACACCTCCTCTCGAGCGATGTTTTCGTCAGGCCATCATTCGAGCGTTTCATGAACATATCCTTTTAGCTCAACGCTTTTGTCCCGAAGGATAAATGGAATATCTTCCATCCATTTCGCATTAATAAAGTCTATCCATCCATGGAAGCATAGTCCCATGTCACGGCCGTCATTCCCCACTGCCGCATTCTTCTTGGAGTCAGCGACCATCACGAACAGTCCAGGCCACCCCTTACCCATCTCTCGCAACCCTTAAAAACCATTCTCCTCCGACCCCCACCTACGGCGCCGCCTTCTCTCATTCTTCAAAAAGCTTTTTCGAGAGGCTACCATCCTCCATCTCTCCTTTTTCCTCCATCCTGCCGAATAATGCCTAACCATTTCCTGACTAAGGGATTTATTGCAGGAAAAGCGCTCCCAATTCGTCCAATTAGAGCCGCTTGTCTTGCGTTCCCTGATCTCACCTTCCTTCCCGCTTCTTCTTCTTGCGAAAGCGAAGGAAGTTACATGAAAGGGGCGACCCTGATGATCTACGTCCCTGAGGGGTGAACGAGATGGACGAAGGTTGGAAAGAGACATTGCATCTATAAGGAGAGTCCACGTTAATAAAAGGTTATTATACGATTATACGATTATATATAAAGGCGGAGGTTATTATACGATCCAATCAAGAGAATAAGTTGATGGCTCGAGAGAAGACTGATCTCAAAAGAACACTTCTCCCAAAACTAAAACACGAAAACAAACTGAAAAAATATTTTCATTAAGTATTACTTTCGCAAATGGTACAAAGAATTACATATTTCATTTAAAATATGTTTAATTTTAATAATCACCCGATACCAGTATTCTGAGGAACTTATCATTATTGTATTTATTAAGGGAAATGAAAGTTATATTAAAGCTGAATGGCTATAGCCTAGTATACTGGCAAATGTCTCTTCCCCTTCTTTCAAAATCATCCTGATTCAAATTATTTTGTGTCCAAGGCAACACGCAATAAATTAACACTGGTATATAAACTGCTAGGGTTTATAAAATCATTTATCATTAAATATCTTTAGCATAATATCCTTAGATAAGACAGCGATGTGATAACAATATTTTGAGGCAGTCACCTAGGAAAATAAAAGAGTTGTCTATTGTAAATAGTGGTTTCCTAAGATGAAATTAAGATTTTTATTAAAAAATCATTGAAGATATAAATACGTACTAAATATAAAACCGTTTCTGGCGTATCTTGGTGGAAAATCTTCATGCTTCATGCTGATAAATCAAACCACTTTACTTTTCCACATAAACTTATAACATAAAGTTTATGTGGAAAAGTAAAGTGGTTTGATTTATAAAAACGTCAGTACGTACGAAAGTATTTTTCTAGATAAAATCATTTTCGTCCTATTCCTTCACAGTGCAACAATTTTAGCACCAAAATATTCTTTGCCTTCTCTGTTCTATTTTAAATTATCTTTTTCTACGGCTATTATCATCGACGGCATAAAATAAATTGAATCAATTACACAAGAGATTTTTTGAGATTTTTCGTGAATTTAAAAAGCTATAAAAATCTGTATCCACTGACAGTCATCAAAGAAATAATCTTAAATTCCCAGGTGCAATTCAATTCGAAATATCAACTGAAAAATGAAGAACATGCAACTAGATACAATTATCATTGAATTTTGATTTTTAAAGTTCAGAGAGGTTGATTAAATTATTCTTGGAAACGCCATTACACGACTGGTAATTATACCCTAGTGATTAAATTGTAAATTAATGAATCTCATAAACTATCTCCGATGCACCTTAAGACCACGCCTGCTTTAAATTCAGCTTTTCTTCCTCCCTCGCTATCTCTTCTGGCTAGCTAAAATCGGGCAAATAAAACTCGGAGGGTAAAGTAAAGAGAGAGCGTTCGAGGAAAAAATAATCACGTGGTGGGAGAAGCTGCTCGCTGGGTCGAGAGAAGTTGGAGTGGGGTGGGGAAGGAGAAATGGGGGAGGGAAAGTGGGAGGGGAGCCTGGGATGGGGAGGGAGTGCCTTCCCCCAACCGTCCAACTAACACCCCCCTTCCCGGATGCACCCCCATCACCCCAGCGATCTTCCCCCGGCTCCCTCTCCGACCAATCCTTCATTCGGTCGCTCTTCCCTCCCTCGTGGGGGCAGCGACGGCAATCGCCAATCCATCCACCCAGTGGCTATCCTTCAAAACGGGAGTAAGCCGATCATTTTCCAGCCGGGGGCGAGGGACCCACCCTCCACTCACACCCCCTCTCCCGAGGCGGGTGGGGAGGGGGACAAAGGGAGGACAGGGATATGTGGCGCTTCCCTCCCTGCTGAATAATTATCATCACAACCCCTTGGATGGAAGAACTGAATCGGGGAGAGAGAGAGATGGGGGGTGGGTTGGGAGAAGTGAAGTGGAATAGTGTGGATGGGGTTGAGGCGGGATGAAGTTGGTGTAGAAGGAGCAGTGTGGAGGTGTGGGATGAAGTAGGGGCGAGATGGAAGGCCGCGGGAAGAGGGCGGAGGGGAACAGCAGCCCTATCGAAAGCATGCACGCACACGAGAACGCCCACGCATACAAACAGTTCCCCAAGAGCTCGCTCTCTTACACATAGGCGGCGGCCATTATTCGATATCCGACCATTCGTGCCAACACGTCGAGAGGTGAGAAATCCGTCAATCCAAGGGACAATGAAAACTGCTCTTGAAAAAAGGTACCGTTTTTAGTTTTCAATTTTGACCTGAGGCAACATTTAGAGTGAGAAACTGAGGATTATTTCAATAATTAAATGCAACAGAAAAAGTTCGTTTTGGTTTTCAATCCTCCTGATATCATGACAAATTCGGAAAATTAAAATTTTCAGAATTGGTTTAACATAAAATGGAAATTGAGAGAGGAAATTCGATAATTTTGGCCGGAATGGGTTTCAGTATTTTCTCCGCCAAATTTCGTTGTCGGAATTTAACGATGAAAGTATGCATTTAAATTCACCGTTATACCCAGAAAATAAAATACAAGGGAACACTGTAACATTTTACAGAATGAGGGCAAGCTAGCTTGTTGGAGATGAACAGGAAACAGGGAATTTGATACATGAAAGCGAAGAAATATGTGCAGGAAATAATTTAAAATCATGAGAGGATAAAAGACTAGAGGGGTAAATTGAGGGTAGAATCACTCAAAATCTAGGCTGATTACCCTTTTAAATATCGATGAGTGTAAAAGAAAATTGGTTAGAAAGATTAATTACGTATTTTTCTTTTCAAAACGTTAGTCTTGTGTAAGATCAAAATTATTTACGGATAAATTCTTTTTTTACTATAGGTAAGTACATGAAAGGTTAAATTGCACATCACGCAGTTTCAAAATTCAACTACACAAATCTAGTCTTTGGAAATATTTTCTCAACAAGGTTTGTCAATCTGATTTAAATAAATAAAAGTATAAACCATTCAGAATTAAAATTGACGGAAAAATATTTTGAATATAATGTCAAATATGTAACAAAAAATTCAAATATCAGAATTGTCATATGAACCTAACTTAGTAGCATTTACGAAAGTCTACTTAAAACATTTTTAAACGAATACCGTAAACATACTTTCTTAACTTAAACACGATTATAAGATAAGTTAAAAAAAATAATACTCAATTTCCAAACACATTCACTAGAGTTGAAAGCCTGATTGCCTCACTGTCTTATAAGTAGTAAAAAATTAACATTGTCAATATAGTATTACTATATTTGCAAAATCGGATTAAAAAGACGAAATTCCGTTGATTGGATAGTTTTTGGGGACGGAGGTCTCATTGGTCTTCATCATTAACGATTTTAGTTTGTGGTTAGACAAAAACGTCCTTTGGCTCAGAAAACTAAGTTGAAGTAGTCAAAATCTAGTATCTTGTAAAATGCAATTTTGGATGACACTCACTCCCTTAATTTATTTCCTACCTCAAGGATAAACTGAGTATATTAAGCATAACAGTCGTGTTTCATTCACATGAAAATATCAATCTCAATCCCGTAACCCTTCACCTTTTCCCTTCCTCCATCAGTACCTCTGCCACACGGTTTGTATCAATTCAAGTCGAGGTGATACATTAGCATGTCCTTGGACCATCCATTCGAAGGAAATCGGGGCATGGGCGAGATTTCTCAGCTTCAAAGTTGCTCTCATAATCTTCACACCGAATGTAGTCGGCCGACTTTCGGTGCTGGGGGCTAGGTGGGGGGCATCCAGCATCGATCTCATGAGGAGAAGCGATACAGCGAACCGAGCAGTATACGAAAGGCGAGGCCAAGAGATGTGAAGAGAATGGGGCGACGGGATGAGTAATTGGATGGAAAAAGCAAACGCCCACTCGTTACAAGTTTATTAATACACCATGAGCCTTTAATCCGCACGTTTCATGTTTAATATGAATCCGAGATTTACTCTCTTTATGTATTTCCATTTAATAGATGTCATAATAAGATGTGCTTCTCAATCAAACTTCCTTCCTTCCCAAGCATTGTAAATCTGATTTGGATTGTGCCAGCAAATCCCACTTTTATCGGTAAACGTTAAGTTTTCAAACGACTCCAACACTATTTTTGCTTCGGTTGGTATCGATTCGATTATCGTCGTCGGATCATATTTTGATGTTATTAATAGATCTATAAATCTATTTTTATCATAGATATTTCTGGTGAAAACTATTTTAACATATGATAAAATCAATATCTATAGTTGAGTTCAAACAAATCCAAACAGCAATCATAATATCACTCAAAATAAAGTGCCATTACTTTTCAATAAGCATTGAATTATTATGATAGAATTAACAATTAAATTAAAATACACCAAAAGGTTTCCCAATTTAACAATTGAATGAATTCATTGCATATTTTTTTCGAATGTGAGGCAATAATTTTTCTTTTAGTAAAGAATTTCTCATTACTGTCCTGGATGTGCATTGGATTGATAATGTTTTGATGAATATACATTTATTTTCATTTAATCTAGTATATTTTATAGTCTCCAAAACATTTATTCAAGTGCCAGGCTTGATTTTCAAAACTAAAAATGAAGCGTGTATTGAAACAATACTAATGTAGTTGTTTTACTCTTCATACTACTGATAGTTCATGTCAAAAATCGAATCAGCCATATAAAAGACATAAACTCAACGGTGAGCGATTAACTACATTTTTCTGCAAAAAGGAGAAGGATGCAGCTTATGAAAAGTTTAAAATTTACCGACAATAGCAAAAAAACATCTCTGATGTTGAAAATACAACACTGCAAAGTTCCGATACCCATGCATACATAGTAAAAACATTCTGATTCCATATGGTTGTACTTTCAATAAATAGAAATGGACGTAGTTGGGAATTCAAGAGCCAAGGATCAGTCCGGTCTTCTCATTATTTTAGCGTTTATACTTTCACTCAATCTCGGAAAGTCTATTGATTCTTGTTAGTTGGTCATATTCATTCAGTAGATTAAGCCTCTCAGGAATATTGTTCTGACCCCAATGCTCCAAGACTAATTTTAACTTCAAAACGGAGTTAATATACTACTAGTTTTGATCATGAAACGGAAATAAAATCAGTACAGCAATGTGGCATGCGAAGGAAAAGACATGCATTTAGGAAGTATGTAAACATGTTCATAACACGCAGGGACGAGGAAGGGAATTGAGTTGCAATAGATCCACGAAAGTCATATAATTTAAGAGAATCGAATTTGGATAAGAAATTATGACGGAGAAAAAGATTGGATTTTCATAAAGGAAAGAGGTGGGTGTGGTCGAGGAAGAAAGACAGATGGGATTGTGCGATGCGAAAAGGGGAGTGGGGAAGATGGAGCTGGATTCGCAGGAGGGCGAGCCAAATTGACGGTGATCCAAGTGGACCAACATAATGGTTTTCACCCCATCACTGCACGAAATATAAGACGAGACATAGAGGAGGGTTTTCTCACGACAGGAGAATTTACCAAATGTACTATACATTTCGCCATCACGCAAGTAGGAGGGAAGACAGACTCAAGACGAAGAAAAGGGTAGCGGTGGAAAGATAATGGAGGATACAAAAAGCTCCGAAAGAAGAATGCGACGAATAAATGTTTGATGGAACTCTTCTTTTCGGAGAAAAATCTTTCCTCTTCAAACTTCTCCGAGGAAGTCATATCCCCTTTGCTTTAGCTACGAGGGTTACGTACAGCGAATTTTCCAGATTTCCTGAAAAGTACTCACGTAAACAGGAGGAAGTGAATCAGATACACTCGGTTAGTTCGGAGTGCAACACCTTCACCGCAAATCCTGAAGATCACAGCCTGTATTTATAGCTTGCTGCGTAACGACGACAAGTTTTTATTGGATGACTTCTCGGTTTTTATGATCAATAGTAAGAGCGCAAACCCGAATACTTCCAATACAAATTGAAATTTGATACATCATCCATTTCCCTACAACATATATATATATATATATATATATATATATATATATATATATATATATATATATATATATATATATATATGTGTGTGTGTGTGTGTGTGTGTAAAAATATATGAGACCAAGTTTAAACCTTAACCACAATTGCTCCCTGTACGCACGCACACACTATAATAGCATACTATTAGTGTATTCCCTTCCGGCGCCCTAGATACGAAATAAGGGAAAACTAAAATGTTATATACCAGATATTTATGAAGGAAAATAAACAGTGACCATTAAATTTTATAATAAATCGGATTAAAGAAATAATCGCATGGCTAGTTTCATATGTACCTTTACAAATAGTTTTGCATTTAGGGGTACCATAATTTGAATTATAATATTTTTGGATTTATGTATGTACAATGTAAGCAACGGCTTAGTATCTAAAAAATAGTCAAAACTACATTCTCTGATTTCCAGTGATTACGGGAAACGTATTGCTCTACCTGTCAAAGCGGCCAAAGGTGCTGAGAAAGGGGCTCGCGGAAACTGGGATACAATTTTATTTGCAAGTTCTGTAAAAACAGTAGATAAATAAATCTAATTGAACTTTCCGGTAACAAATATAGGCAAAGGATCGGTAAGGGCACAAAAACTATTTTCAAAATTTAAGTCATGGCAAAACTACAGAGGCTTGAAAAGTGTTTCTGACCTGCGTGCGTGCGACTCGAGTTCAACTGTACGACAGAGCGAGCGAGGTTGTGTAGCACGTCGAAGGGGTTACAATGCAACCCGCAAACACTTTACTGCTTGGCAAATTGCCTAACTTAAGGCGGACGGTGCACCTGATGACAGGGTAGCATTTTTAACACGAATATATTGAATCCATTCTGCAAAAACGAATAAGGGTCATCATTACTACATATAACGCGGTTCATTCGCAAGAAAACTGGAAATATTCTTGTTCTATAACGAAAATCTCGTTCTATAATTGTGTGCGCATGGGAAGTCATCCCGAGGCCTAGGCTAAATCACGACACATATTCTCATAAAGAGAGCCTCTGTAGTTACTGCATAATTTTCTCATTATGAGTGGGATCCGAAATTTAAACTATCAAGACAACTGAAGAGTCACTTATGAACGCAAGAAATTTAATGCAATTTGTTTAAACAGTATTTTAAAATGCCTGATTTTTATTTTTATCCTTGACCTTTGACTCTGAATCGTTGATAATAATCGAGTTTCAGAGAATTGCAAGTGACCTGGATAAAAGTGGCGAGACTATAAGACCCATGGCCAGGAGGGGTGAAGGCTAGGGTTGAGGCACTCGTGCGGGTGACGGAAGAGAGGACGGGACAGAAGACATGTGTCGGCGAAGGGGAACTGCTCGGTCGTGGGGAAAATCACCCCTGGAAGGAATTTTCAAGTAACGAGTTTATAAACGGGATAATTTCCCTTTCCTCTCCAGTCTTCCCCTCGCGGGAATTGCTTGCTCCTCGAACAAACTTAAATTATGTGGTATTCTTATCGAAAAGGTCAAAACCCCTCGGAGTGTCTTCCTTCACCGCGGAGGCGTGCACTCAGAGGACAACAAGGTCAAATGATACTTCAGATAGTAAATTTTGTATTCAATTTAAAAAAATATTTTACTTAGCTTTCGTCCTCTGCGAATGAATGAGTTCTAGGACTGTATGGATTTAGTCTACTTGGTAAAAATTTTAGACGAATGCCTTTCAGACGTTCCCGTTCCTGACAGATTTAATGGAGAGGATTAAAATAACTAAAATCCAGTGATCCAATTACTAAAACAAAACAATAACAAAAAGAGAAAGTTCAATTTTTTCTCACCGTGCAATAGATGGGGACAGGCTAGCTTCCTTCCCTAAGAATTTGCACCAGGGAGGGTTACACTCACATTAATAGAGGCTACATTTTTTCTCGCGAGTTGGACTGCGTTTTATTTAGGGTGCCTAGACACATTACTTTAGCCCAGAGAATAGCGCTAATGAATGCGCATCTTGTAGTTGCCTATAGTTTTGTTTGATGGTTTCATTTGATGCAACCTTGAACGCATGTTCTGATAGAAGTATTTCTTTTTCTAATCCAATGCTGTTTTGCCATTTACCACAGTTCCTTTAAATACAGCTCGACTAGTTAGCTGTCCCTGGTGATTTTGTCTAAGTTCAATTCATTACATTGTCGGAAGAAAATTTCATCAATTCAAATGGTTTATTATACAATCTCATTTGTTATCAGAAAGTAATTGCGAGCAATTTTATAGCTAAAGATATGTACTTGTAGTTAGTGAAACTTGATAATAATCTGAAGAAATAAATTGAAGAGTCATCACAATGCACAAAGAAAATATTTTCATGATATATGTACTAAATATAAATGTCAGATTCAGGCATGGAACTGTTCCATAATAACAGAGACAAAGACTATTAAAATTTTCCACTAAATTAAGATTTATTCACCACTATCACTTTCGATTCTCTAATGATGTAATGCACCGAAACTAGTCGTGAGTACATCTTTATTTAGTGGAAAATTTTTGTAGTCTTCTACTCTCTTATAATGCCCTAAATATTGCCCGTAATTAAGGGGAAGGTTTCTTTACCAATATTACAGATATTATAAAAGCTGCAAAAATTGTACGATGGTTGTATTTGTTTTTGGGATGCGGATGTCATATGTACAGGGCAGTTTCAGCAGTGCGTCATGTAGTATGAAAAATAAGCAAATAATTAATAAATCTGAATAAACCTATGTACTGATTTTGCATCTCTATTTCATGTAGATAGAATTGATGTTTACAATTTCCAAACACCTAAACTATACTTCTTTTATGTAAAATCCAAAATTGATAGCCAGGTGTATATATTGCTAGACTAGAGAGTTTAGGATTCAAAATCCAAGGATAATGCCTCCAATATCCAATTCAAATATGAAATACGAGTAGTACGGCTTTGTATTTACTAGTAACATTTGGAACCAAGGGTTTGACTTAGGAAAACAGTCTGCGTTCCCTACTGTGCATCCCTGAATGTTATACACCGTGGGGATCGCAAACCTCTGGTTTGTTGTCGAGGATTGATTTTAATTATTACAAAACTACGCTAAAACTAAACCAAAACTGAGGCAAAACGCTATCTTAACCAAATATGGAAATATGTCATAATGTATACTAGCAATTCAGTTGTAGTGTTCACTACTCCGCATACATCTTTGGGAATACGTACATTAAATTTTTGTTTTATGGTGATGTTTTAATCAACCAAATAATAATTTGCATTTCTCGGCTTCCCTTAGAATATGCTAAAATCTCTATCCGAAATTATTTCACGGCATATCTATCTGGTGCAAAATAGACGGAATATATACTCAAAAAAACACAAGAATAACCTAAATCATTAAAGACACTGGTTTGGATTTAATTCCTTCCACAAGTATTGAATAAAATAAAATAAATTATTATTTTTGATAAAATTGAAACGTCCAAATTCGATTTATCTTCGTGTCAGTCGATATTTATTACTTCCAACAATACATCAGAAACAACAGATACATCGGAAAAGAGCATGGTCTGGTAACTTAGGAATTTCAGTAACTGAAGCCCAAGAGGATATTTTAGGAGTTTAGGTAGCTGCCACGCACGCTCTATAAGCTCAGATATCTAGCTGCGGGATTGCAACGAGGGATTATATGAGTTCCAATAGTGTTCTCCTTAAACTAGTGGCCATAAGGGAGAAAGCGGAATAGTGGACAATGAGGGTTTCAATGTAGTTTTCAAGTTGGTAGAGAAAGAGAGAAGGAAAACCAATCTGTTTCACTCCTTCCACAAAGGTAAAGTTACCGAGTAATCACTAGCATTTTTTGCAAGAACTTTTAGACTATTTTGCTTTTTCATTATCAGATAAAGGATAGCATGAAATTGAAAAAAAATATATGACATTTTAACATGGAAGTGATACGAGCGAATATCGCACAATCCCTTGAATGCTATATGTAGCTCAAATATATATTTACTATGCGTAACGCTCAACCGAATGGACAGCCTTCTCTAAGCACGCATAGAATACACATTGGCCTCGACTCATATTTCGCAAGTGGATTTTCTTCTTACGAGTAGAAGTAGTACAAATCGCATTTTCCTCCTCCGAGACAGCTTGCTCACTTCGAAATAAAGTCAAAAACTTCGTCCGAGTCTTAACGGAGCGGGAGAATATAAAATTCTCTGAGCTCTTACATGCATTAGAAAGTACAAATTAGGGCGAAAGAAAAATAAGATAAAAACGAAATGAGAACTTCAGCATGGAATACAGAGGATGGAAATGCCAAGAATTATATTTATGTATAAGTGTGTGTGTGTGTATACGAGTATATACAAACATTCTAACGCGAAATCCCGCCATAGGGCGAACAAATATTAATTCACGTGGAAATAGACGTAAGGAAAAGGAATAAGGACATATTTGCGCTTGTTATCTGCTCAATTCCTCCTTCCCCGTCTCTCCCGTGTTTGTACTTTATATGTGTTCCTATCCCTTTTCCTTGTGTCTATTTCCATGTGAATGAATATTTGTTCACCGTGTGGCGGGATTTCGTGTTTGAATGTGTTTGGCCAATGTGGCTCGTCTCTTCTTCTGGCTGTGCGTGCCACGAAACACACTGTTTCTATCCTTTATGATGTGTATGATTGCTAACCTACTGTCCTTTTCTCTTGTGTGTTGTCTATTTCTCCTTTGGTCGGTGAAATAGCTCCCTAACGCAATTTTTGGCTAACGAATCGGGGCACTTGGTTGATTAAAACATCGCAGATCTCAGATTAAATTACGTTTCCTCGATAGCTTAAGTGGTTAGAGCATCGTCCCGGCAAGTCGAAAGATCCGGTGTTCAAGTCCCGGTCAAGGAAATATGTTTGCGCTTGTGATCTGCTTAATTCCACCTTCTCCACCTCTCCTGTGTTCGTCATTTATGTGTTCCTGTCTCTTTTCCTTATGTCTATTTCCATGTGAATAGGTACATACATAAATATATATTACATCCAGACAGTGGATTATATATATATATATATATATATATATATATAATCCACTGTCGAGTCACAGTTCTCACTGCCACGAGTTAATAAGGGAAAATAAGTAGAACTGAACTATTGAGAATAAAAGCATTCCTTGGATTTAAACCTGAAGGTTGAAATCGAGGTGAAAGGATGACCGAAGATGACACGCGGCGCAAATGACCCGAATTTTCTTTTCCAACTGCAGTTTTGACATCTTTTTAGAATCAAAAAAGAGTGTAATATGGTATTCAGTATATTAAAATGACGCTCGGAAAATGTGACGTAGGAACCGCAGCCACGACGATGTTTCTTGGTTTTCAAAATTATAGAATTAAAATATGTTCTAAAAACATAAATAGTAAAATAAAACGCTTTAGTGGCATTCCTTAATTTAAAATATGTTATAATGTGAAAGCAGATGCCATAAATACATTTTACACAAGGCCTACGCTACTAAATTTCGGCGTCTTTCAAAAAATCGCAATAGTTATGCAAAAGCTTACATTGCCATCCAAAATCCTAACCAAAAATAATATAGTTACAAGAGTGATAAACATATGAAGAAAAATTTAAACATTTAAATTAATATAATAAATGAAAGAAGTAGTAACTCAAAATATATTTTGGTGAATGTTTTGGTAGCACTTTTGCTAGCCCAACTACAAATAATAATGATTAAAGAATGGAGGATATTTATTATCCTTTTAAATGCTTAGTGACCTTTGAAATAAAAATCAAGTTTGAATAATTACACGCATGGCTGTGCAACGGTGAAAATAAAAAATCACAGCATCCCTTTGTAAGAGACGAATAAAAAAGATTTTCTTTATTCTCAGGACTAGCTTGCAATCTTTCAGCGGGACTCTACGCCAATAATATAATGTAATTTTCAACGAACAGTCACTCACGCTTCACCAGTTTAAGAAGATATAGTCTGCATCTAAATCTACATATTTTACCTGCAACGATATACATATCAAGTTGTCAAAGTTCATCAGCTACTAGAGGTATTTGGTTTTATAAACAGATCAATGAGATAATTAAAATACGCAAATGGTTATAAGAATGGGTCCTGGAAGTGCAAGACACACGTGAATGATTGATCGTTTACTTCTCGCTGTCCTTTCTACATGTGATCATTTGGGGAAGACACAGAAAACATCAAACAAGGAACACTTCTTAAAAAATATTTTACTTGGCCTTCTCAATTAGCTTGACTTAGGCGAAACTATATTAATTCGGCACATATTAAATTAAGCCAAGTTACGCTATTTGTGCGAGGTAAAAGTGACGCCGGCTCAAAAACCTATCATCTTGGACGCACATTTCAGCATCCTGGTCCTCATAGGAACTTAAATTGAGGCTAAACATTTCCTTCAGACAATAATAGAGAAGAGAGAGGCGACGGATGACGAAGTATCCATCGGTAGCGCACAGTGGCGCCTCTTGGCGGCATTAACTGAAAGCGAGAGTGGAGGTAGTTGGCCGGCTGTCTTCTTCCGAGTGGTGGTGGCGATCCCGGAGCGAAAAGAGGCAGGTGGGGACAGGGAGGGGAAGAGGAGGCGCAGAGTGACGGGGAACGGAGGATGGAGTAGGATTAACGGCGTTGCTAGGCAACTGCTCATTTAAAGCGCGCGCTCGAACCCAAAGTAAACTCCATCCCCTCTGTCGCCGAGGGGCAAGAGGGATGACAGCAGAGGGGGAGGGTGATTCGAGGGGATGTTGGAGACACGCAGAGAGGACCAGGGACGTCGGAGGCACATGAAGTTTCAATGGCTATTGGCATTTTGGAAGGGGTTTGTGGAGGTGTGTGCGTTGCACGCATTATTACAAACATGTCATCACGGACCTTCGAACCGGCCTAAAATCAATTCTGGTTGTGGCTGTGGATTCGAATCACTGAATAACTGACTCTCTACTTTTCGCTTGTTTCGAGCAGGAGTATTAGTAATTAGGGGAGACGACCAACAGCTAAGGTATTACAATAAGCCATTACAGAAGAATAGGAATGGGGGAATGATGGACAAAAACCCGGCGTCGGCATAGGCTTACTCTTCACGAAAGGTGCCAAGGAGTCCGCAGTTTAACGTCCCATCCGACGGACGGCGTACTCACTCAAAGTTCCCTCCACAAAGCACCCCAAGAAGGGACCGGGATACCACGTAATAAAAAAAATGCCACTTCCGGTATTCGAACAAGTATGGGAAGCCAGTGCGCTAGCCACCGCACCATTCCGATTCCCCGTTGTATCGGACAAATCAAACAATTAAGAAGAGAATGTGTATTTGTCGGAAATTTTGCGAAATAAGAACGAAAATGAACCGAAAATGCAATTGAATATTGACGATTGATTTGCGTACCCTCTCCGTTCTTTCGTGCATTCATAATTCACGACTCGCGAAAATTAATAAACCTCCAGGTAATTTTGACAGCAGTAACCGCTAATAAAAACTTTATTTTGTGAACACTGCCCGGATATGTTTCCAGGTGGCCCGAGAAACCCTGTACTTACACGAAAAATGAATTTCCAATCGAACAACTAAATGAATCAGGATATGGCGGACCAAGGGAGGCTTAGAATAGCCAAACGTGCAATAAGTGGGGAGCACCAACTGCTCGAGGAGCTATTACGCTAGAAATAGATTCCACATTAATCGGCCTACAGATTGGTTTTATTGTGATCGCATGCTCGGCTTTAGGAACCATTTATTCGGCAACCGTCTCAGGGTGCATTAAATACCTTCGGTGCATGGACGTTTGCCGAATATTTGCACGTTGCGAAGGTCCAAAATTTAATTTCCGTTCTCTTTAAGCTGAATTAGTCGAGTGCTGGGGGGCCGGGAGTACGCCTCGCCTGCCCTCCTCCTCATTCACAGTGGAAATTTGGGATTCCGTTTACGAGGGGTTGCTCCGAAAGGAGAAAGGACTGCCTTGTCGTTTGACTTATCAAAGGGTGTACGCGGCGCTCGGCTGACCACCGGGCCTAAAGGACCTCGCCGGAGCCTAAGTTGATCTAGCTTGGAACGACGGAGCATACTGGTCCGATTGACTCGATTTCCAGTCTGAATAGGGCTTAGATATCATTATGTTATAACAACAAGCACCCGCTAAAATATAAACATCTCAAAGCACAATTTACTAATTCAAATTAATTAATTTATTCCTTTGTATAGGATATAAGGGTTTAAAAATGAGCTATCGACTGCCTACGTCTGCTTTGCAGGCGGCATTGAGTACATAGATAGATGATACCATGAGTAACCATGCGATGCATCTGGCAAAAATTATTACTATTCATTATTAGATTCTCCAATGAGGGATCTTGTTCTAAGAGAATGAGGGGAGATTCAGGGGACTACGGAGCTGGAGACGCAGGATGTGATCGACCGAGGTTTTGATGTATAGCGTAAGTTATAGCCTCCTTGGCGAACGTTCATTTGAGAGCATCGGTCTGAGAAGATGAGACGAGATAATCCAATAGTTAGAAACTTTAGATACTAGCTATAGGGCCCGAGTTCCATTACCGTTGAATTTGGACACCCTCGGTTTCATGTACATCCTACCCTACAATCCGCTACGAGAACGCATGGCAGAAGGTTTAACGTAGCATGTATTAAAAATAAGGGCAATTTATCAAACTGAGTTTTATATGACATTTATCCAGTATAAACTTAACGTTCCCAAAAAAATATATTGATTGCTGAACTAGTTTTACATATCTGTAGAATCTACTGTCCTAAAGATGCTAAAGTGTTGTTAAATTAGAGAAATAATAGCACTGAGTGAACTTTATTCTCATCTATAAAACCATCCTTGATTTCTATGCTTGAATAATCATGAAAAGCTTACTTATTCTACGAGCGGTATTCTTAAAGTAAGTACCGTTTGCTTATATTTAAATATTGGCGCTTCAAAACACAGTTTTGCTCCTGCTGCGCCATCTACTGATTCATTGAGAAGCTATAGCAGCATTGTTTTGTTTCAGAAGTCGTTTGCTTGTCCGTGCATGCAAACAACAATGTCCGCGACAATCGTTGATCCCGCCACCTGTGAAGTGCGTGCGAACTGTCATACGATTCTTGTATGCAAAAGGATTGTCTGCTGCTGAAATTCATCGGGAATTATGCCTAGTTTATACACCTACAGTTATGAGTGAAGGAAAGGTTAGAAAATGGTGCTGTGATTTTAAAAATGGACGAACAAATGTCCCTGACGAAGAGCGAAGTGGTAGGCCCAGTATTCTGACCAATTAAATTGTTTCGCAAGTGGAACAAAAACTGCGATGTGGTCGTCGATTGACAAATAATGGCCTGGCTGAACAATTTCCTCAACTTGGACGCCCTACTGTCTACAATATTGTTACGGAAAACCTCGGATACCACACATTGCGTGCAAGGTGGGTACCAAAAATGCTCACCGACCACCACAAAGAGCAAAGAATGTCCAGTGGACGAGAGTTTTTGGGTCGTTGGGAACTCTTTAAACCACCCACCGTACAGTCCTGACCTTACACCCAGCGACTACTTCCTCTTTTTGCACTTGAAACAGTGATTCGGTGGACAACGCTTCGAAACCGAAGAGGAACTCAAGAATGGCGTTGTCGATTGGTTCAACCCTCAGGCGGCGAGTTTCTATACAGAGGGGTTAAAGAAGCTGGTGCAGCGGTACGAAAAATGCTTAGAAGTGAACGGCGGTTATGTAGATAAGTGAAGTAGGTTCGTAGCTAACTAAAAGTGCCAATAAAATGTGTTTCATATGAGTATATTTTTTCCTGTGACCAAACGGGCCTTACTTTATGAACACGTCTCGTATGTGTTTATCAACATTTTCTTACATTCTGAAGGTGTAATCTTTCAGAAGAGTAGACCAACTTGACACAATTGACGAGGCCCAACGCTTCTTTAACGGCATGCTGGTATGACATAGGTTTACAAAAACAGCCCCAGGGTCAGCAAAAGTACATTGGATAAAATGGCAGTATGTAGAAAATAGAGATACGCGTAAGCTTGAAAGTTATGTCTTTGTTATTGAAAATAAATATTTTTTTTTCTATTTTTTAAAACAGTGAGACCCTTATTTTAGGATTACCCTCGTTCTTCTTGTGAGTTCACTCTTGCCTAACAATTATTCAATCTCTTCCCCAACCTTTCGCTACCTAAGGGTCTTTCGTAGCACATTGAACCACCTCATTAGTGGGAAAAAACTGAATTCTCTGACAGACCTTTTGATTTGTATAGCAATTTAAAATCATGATTTTTGTCATGTTTGAGCACGTGTTAAAGATGTACTTACAATTAATCCAATATTCCCTGATGAAAATGAAACCGAGAACACAAAGCAACAAAATATATTATCGTTAAAATTCTCTATTTCATAACTATCAAAATGTTGAAGACTGGCGATACAATCAATTAAATAATTTTCTTAATTTTCGTTCATTTTTTATACATTCCGTTAATTTTTCCATAAGCAAACCATCCAATTATTTTCCACTAAAACCTCATTAAGGTATTGCATTTTTCTGAAATTAAATTCGTTAATATAGCAGTAGAAAGCTTAAAATATGATTTTAGGTAAACTGACTGGCAGCTAAGTAGAGGCAGCTAACTAGTTTGACTCTGAAGTTCATGTATGAGGACTTATTTCAATTAAATCTCACTTACAAAGTTCATCCAATGGAGACCAGCACCAAAGGACCAAATTGCCCGGGAAATTACATGTCGTACGTGTCTAGCGAACTTCATCTAGAATGGCGCAAATGAGTCTCTGAGCCCGATGCCGCAGGGTTGCACATCACAAGCCAGATGAGAAACTACTTCGGAAGCCTGCCGTGAGCCTGGGCGGTTAGTGTCTGACCAAAAGTCAAGAATTGGATTGAGCGCAAAATACCACGTCCTCACTCTCAGTCTAATTACAACTAATTGGAAAAATAAACTGTTTAGAATCATTTTCCTGAAAATAATGTCGTGCCACTTGAAAGCGTCGCTCATCATGAGTATTAATTGGACGAAGAAACGCTAAGTTTTGGAATAACAGGGATTATTGCACCGCACAAGGAGTTAAACAAGCTTTGCTCAATAATTTACAAACGCAGGTCCAGACTAATTTCGACCCTTTCTTGTTCGACATTTTCCAGCAGTTATAAACCAGCGAAATGTTCCAGATATATTAATGCAACAAAACGTCAAATACTAATATGTATAATAGTATTAAATAGTATAATAATATTACTAATACTACTTCAAATAAACTTAAAGGAGATTCGTAGTATCAGAATTTCTTCTTTGATTATTTCATCATGTTTTGTCTAAGCAAGTACTAACACTCTTTGAATGTTATTTTTATATATTATGTTGTATTTGTTTCAGTATTATGGCACTAAAGTGTTAATACCACTGATAATTTGCTATAATCTAAAGCATATACATTTGTCAGAACGGTATGAACTATTAGTTCTGTCAACAAAAATATTATTTAAATTTCTTTAATATCCCTTTAAAATGACGGCTGAATAATCGACTTACAATTATCACTTGACAAAAGGTTGAATCCTTACTATATAAGTAATCTTCTATAAAATTAATGTCAATTTTGAAGAATGGAGATCAATCCGCACCTAGACTTAAGTCACATTGTGAAATTGTTCATTCTCTTTAGTTCAGTTCCTTTCCTAGTTGCAGCTTACAATTTTCCACATAGTAATAGGATAACAAGAAAACCGCACGGATCGGATTGTAGATAGATTTTTATAAAGAAATCGTACGGAATTTCAAACTGAGGTAATTCTGTCAGTGGCCAAATCCCCTGCACACTGCGAACCACATGCAGATGAATATAAATTGATGCTTAAAATATCTTAAGACAATTTATTTGCCATTTAAGTAGTAGATTAAATAAATGACTGATTTAGTCCAAAAATTACAAATAAAGGTCTTTCATTATTATTTAAAAAAAAGAGTATTTAATTTCAACAACTTTAGTTTTATCTCTTACATGATATTAGTTCCGAAATCAATTCAATAGAATTGGCCATTGTGACATAGGTGGAAAAATCTCATTGTGATCTATTGACTCAATCCGTAAGTAGGATGTAGATATTACACCAACGCAGTAGCCACGTATACAAATATAACATGATTATTTTCTAAGTAATCAAGTCTTACGTAGATCTAAGAGAACTCGTATTCTCCGGTGATATCCTAACATTACTCCCGAAATCCATATTAGTTATATTTAAAGCTCCGAAAATTATAAATCTATCCATTCAACACCTTTCGAACTGAAAATCTTGAACTATCTGACACAGCAATTCTTTTACTATAAAGAGGTGAATACAAGCAAGCAGTCCTATATTCTCAATCAAAAAGCTATTATTTTATTTGAAACTCGATAGTTTTTCCTCATACGACAACGGGGAGAACCATGGCTTTCCTGAACTTGTTGGTAAGTACTGTAACTTCTTCGATCAGGAATGTCAGAAAAAAGAGACAGGGGGAGTAGTTGTAAGAGGAGAGGAAAGACGTCGTCTGCAGGAGTGGGATCAAGGGTCGGGGAGAGATCTAGCCTGAGGATTCTGAGAGAAGGGGTGGAAAGGATGAGGTTTCAAGGATGTTTTAATGATAATGGTTACAGCAATAATGACAAAGCTCCTCTTTCATCCAGCTGGATGCCAATTAAATGCCATTTAATGAGCGAGATGGTTCCGAGTCGCGCGGCGCTCTCCCCTAAGGCATACTCACCGCATCACAACCCTGAGGGGGGAAGAGGCCTAGAAGTTAGAGGAGGAGAGGATTAGCCCCCCTTTGTTATTCTCCCGCTCCTTCATAACAAGGAGTACGCTGCTCCGAGATCGCCTCCTTCATCCGCCCTCACCCCACCTCTCTCCCAGCTACCGACGAAACCGCGAAGACGAAACCGAATACAGGAAGTCTTTGCACGTACGACACAATTGGTTCCCAAAAATCGCGTCGCAAATTGAAGATCCGTAAGTCGAATCACGTTTTCCCCTGGCAGTATCGGCACCCCAAGCATCGTACCTTAAGTGTCGTTGAGCGCGGATCTATGGTCGCATGTCCGGAACAAGCTTCCTTCTTTAATGCTTTAGTTTACTGGACCCCGAAAACGCGAGTTGAAACTTCGTAAGTCGAGAAACTCGTGTAAATGTAGTTCGCGCTTAGCTCGCCTATTTCAAGTCAATGCTGGAGCTCGACTCCCCAGGCTTTTTGATTTTCTTTGGGAAGGGCAAGCGAAAGTATTTTTTCCTTTTGCATTGAAATTTCCAATTTTTCCAGCAACATTGGATGGTTATGGTACTGAATTTCACGGCAAGGATGTCAGATTTCAACCTTTAAATTTGCGGAGTACAGCAGTAAATATTTTATTTCGTTGGCTTTTGCCAAAATGGAACATTTTCCACCTTTATTTTAGTCCAACAAAATCCTATTACTTCGCTCAAAATATAAAATTAATATCAAAAGCGCATACCAAAAGTCCAATCTATGGTTTAAACAACATTCAAAACCATGTGAATTTTTAAAATTAGGAACAGAAAATTGTATAAATCTGCTCCGGCAAGAGTATAACATTTTTAAGCAGGAAATGTAAGCCCCTGATGCATGACATGAACTAAAACTCAACGCCAAAGCTGGAGCAGAAAAACACATTCATGTCTTTATCCATTAAAAAGTATTGTTATTGACTAGTTAAATATACCATTCATTAGAAGAAAAAACAGCATGGTTATTTTCAATAAAATTAGGGACAAAGTTAGTTTCAGGTACACATTTCTTTTACAAGTAGTACAGATCTCAAATGACTTATTCGCCTACGTTATATATAATTACCTTGGAAATCAGGATACATTATATTCTGAATGATATATTTTTTTTAATCCTGTGTTATACGTAGCACTAAAATGCATTTGAGCTAGTGGTAAAGTTTTTCAAGTTTCAAGTCACGTCCATCCATCCACTTCTATCGTCGTCACAAAACTCACATGTACAGGCATTTCATTATGCCATGGCTGTAGCCCCTAATTATTTTTTTCTGCCCCGGGTAAAATTTAGGTTGCCGGTACACGGATGTGACAGCTATGGGGCCGAGACACACACGCGCGTTCCCATTGCCACGAGCCACGCTGGGTATGAAGCAAACGGGAATTACCTCGAAAAACTTCGACAATCAACAGAGTTCCCGAGTACTGGGATAAAGCGGGCGGCGAGTCTCTCGCTCCGGTGACCCCCACCCATCTCCCGTCGACTAAGCCCCTTCTCCCCCTCCTCTCCTTCACCCGCCTCCGGCACCGACGACGACGACTCGACCAGTTCGAAAAAGTTAACGCGTCTCAATTGAGAGCGCCGTGAATCTCATCTCTCCCGAAAGTAAAGTGCACGAGGCCGCTCGCTCGTTATAGAAATAAAATGGGGTGAGGCGAATGGAGGTCGGGGAGAGAAAGAGATGGAGACGCCCCCTTTCGAACCATGTCGAGAGCCGATTCAATTCAAAAGGGCATTTAGCTTTAAGTCCTTTGGCGTGCTCCGGCTAATGGCTTTGATCGCAGCCGTCGGTCGGTTCTGGACGGGCGGATTTTTGGCCAATTAGAGGGCAAGCGGGGCGTCGAGGGTAGACCACCCGCCAGTCTTCGTGGCTCTCTTTTGGCCTCCAGTTGTACCCCTGGATTATACGGGTGGACGCGGGTGTCGACGCAATCGCGAAATAAAAGCGCAGAGCGAAGCGAAACCGCGGCGTCATGCCATTCACTACCGAGGAGCGGAGGGTGGGATTGAACGGCTGTCACAGAATGAGAGAGGAGGTAGACACTGATGCCGAAGGACACACGCTACATCAATAAAAGGGCATCACGACTGGAAATGAAAAGATTTTTTGCAATACCAATGGCACCCACTTTCTACCAAGAGGGGCAGCTTTGGCAGACGAAAGCTAAAAGGTTGTGACGCGATCGGGATATTTAGTAACGTTGCCTGCCGTTATATATGCAACCATCTTGGATTTAGCAAAGAATTTGCAGCAAGAAAAGGACGGCTGCTATCTTTGTCATTCACCCATTAGTGTGATTGCGATTCAAAGAAACCATTATGATCAAAACTACATGCAGTATTTATAGAAAAGATAGAAAGGCATCTTAAAGGAGGGTTGTACGAAATATGTTCTCATTTATTTCTATCCAACTTACATACCTTTCACTTTACTTTATAAAATGCAATGTATATATCTAAACCCATGGCAAGTTAACCCCTAGCAAAGGGGTCATAATGAATAATATGGCGTTTCTCCATTTGTAAGAATGTCATAGTACAAATATAGTAATAATGAAGAAATGAAATGTGCATAGTGCCTCCATTTGCATTAGTATTACTGAGGGAAACAATGTACTTAGTATCTTCTTGGTGCCATTCCAGATTTTCAAAAACGGGATCAGAACTCCATTAATGCTCGTAAATTAGCACAAACACAGCATCTTTAAAACAGGGGAAATATATAAAAATTGAATCATAATTTTCAACACAAATTTCCAACGCTAGAAAATTGTCGTAGAAAATATTTTTGAAAAGGCAAAGTTTTTGAATAGCTTTACTTAACCAAGGAGTTGTAAAATTCTATGTTATACTCACCAGGAGAATTTAATTCATATAGGATGAAAAATTTAGAATATGATACACGTAATAATTTATTTTAATTGCGGAAATGTTGAAAGATAAGTTTAATAGTACGATCTGGTGTAGCTACTAAAATTTCGTATGGCATCAAAATTAATTATAAGATGACTCAAATATATTGTACACATTAGGGTCAAAAATAATTTTTAATGATATTCTAAAGTATTCAATGCCATTGCTACACTTCCTCGCAGTAGATTTTATAAACAGAATACTGTACATCCAAAGTACATGCGCAAGAAAGAGAAGTTATGAAACAGTTTCTGGCGTAACTTGGTGGAAAATCTTCATACTGACTTTTAATAATCAAACCACTTTACTTATATTTTTACCTGATGATGTTATGCTATAACAAAACCTGGGTTGTATAAATTAAAAAGTTTACGTGGAAAAGTAAAGTGGTTTGATTATTAAAAGTCAGTGAGAAGTTATGATTCAACAAAGAGGTATGCTTTCTCCAGCAATTCAATGAACTAACAATTTTTATTGTAAGTTTAGATATACTTCCATCAAAAGTACTAACATTATGACTACTTATTCCGTACTAGAAGCAAAACTGTCTTCACTACACTGTTCTGAAACATGCATGCATCGTATGACATATTGTTTAGGAAATAGTGCCAGTAACGGCATTACGAATGTCCCACAAGTGATGCCGAACCAAAAGTTGGGTATTACGGCTAAGTGGCCGACGCCGTTAGGCAGTTTCGCCAGACCTGCGCCACCATTTAATCAGAGCGGCAATAGCATATGGTGGACGTACGGTCGTGAACGCACGAATTCACCCGCATTTTCCGAGGCTCGGTAATTTTGCGGCAGATATGGGAACGAAAATATTAGCGTGTTACGCAAACGGGAGGTGCTGTAACTCCCTTGAGAAACCAGCACTCTACCGCTGAGAGGAAAGCATTGAGATTTTCGCTCTCTTTCTCCATGGACTATTTCAAAATGGAGTAAGCAAAACTCAAAATATTTGCAATTAATTTATAAATGAAAAAACTTTTGTTTACAAATAAATCTTAGTGATAATCCTCTTACTCTAAAACCATTGGTCCGCACTAAACTTAGTTTAACTCTTTCAAACAAAAATCAAAATTTCTAATTTTTCTCTATCTATAAGAAATTCGTAAAAATCGATTTTTACGACATAACTTTTGAAACGACTACTGGAGCATAAAGACCATAAAACCATTAGTATTGCAAAATAACATAAATATCCAAACTCGTAAAAACTCTGATATGGAGCGTAGCTATGTACGGCGCGGAAACGTGGTCGCTCAAGCAGGAGGATATACGTAAATTGGAGGCTTTTGAAATGTGGGTGTGGAGAAGAATGGAGAAGGTGAAATGGACCGAAAGGAAAACAAATGAGGAAGTACTAGAGATGGTGGGTGAGGAGAGGGGTTTGTTGAGAGAAATCCTATGGAGGCAGGAAAAATGGATGAAAGGCGTATTGAGCGGTAGTGGAATGTTGAAGAGGGTAATAGAGGGGAGAATGTTGGGCAAGCGAGGTAAGGGCAGGAACAGGATAGGGATGTTGGACGGGATGAAGAGAGGAAAGAAGTACACAGAGATGAAGAGGGACCTGATGTAGATTAGTTTGCTAGGTGGGGAGTTACAAAATGTTTATTTGATAGTTGTGTCCATCCAAAAACCTACCTTAAACGGTAGATTACCTAATAATAATAATATCCAAAATTCGGAATGTTGAAAATATAAATTTATTTTCCTTAGCATAGTTCCGTACAATTTCGAGTTATAGCAATTGATTTCCCAAACACTCAATTATTAAATGAATACACGACTACCTATAGCTAAGTGTTTTGCCTATGATGATGAAGTGTTGTCTACAATATGATCGAGTTCTCCATTTGTTGATTGGTCTTCCGCGGTGGCTGACCAATAGGCAGAGAGAAAATGAAGCATTCGGCCTGAATCCCGCCCCCACAGGACAGCGGCCAAGAGAATACCGACGTCTCCGGCAGCTGTGACGCATGACTCCGTCGACTCAAGCATTCAACAGGAGAGCTCTTGTCGGTGAAATAGAGCGTACAACCCATGAGTTTAAAAACAGATTGTCGCTTAAAAAAACCTTCACTTCTGAGAATATTTCACGCATCATTATCACTCACGAATACAGACACAAAAATAAAGTGATCCACTTCTTGCATTAGAGCGCTCCCTATATGTTTGCTCGTCCTTTAAACAAGTATACTATATACACCTAACTTTTGGAGTGAACAAAAACCTTGATTATTTATATAAATAAAACATATATTTGAAAAATTAACGCCAATTTATCGGGAAGTAAGGAAACTTTACCTGCAACTCTCGTGGCTTAATCTCTGTGCATGGTTTTTTTCCATCTCGCCTCTAGATTGGAATTAAGATTGTGAAAGTCAAATTCAGTTTTTGTCATCATAATTAGTGCTATAAATAAGATTATTACCCATTTGTGCAAGTTAGAACAAGGCTAACAATTCTTTTAAAAAATCTGCTCAACAAATTGCAGTGAACTGCTCGTTTTACAATCATATGAGTACTATAAAATTACCACTTCAACAATTGATTAGACAAACGCAGATCAATATTAATTCAAACCATCATTTGTTCCAAAATTTAAAAGGCAAAATGACGGATTTATTTGCAGAAAATGTCTAATTGTTGACGATTCTCGTCTCAAACCTTTTTTTTTGTGGGAAATATATGTAGAGATACGAGGGTGTGTATACTAAAAGTCCAGAGGGGAGGACAACGGTAACGCTGCGAAATTGGATTACAGACCAGCAAAAGAGAAACTGGGATTAAAGCAAAGAGACTATGGAAAGGAAGGTATGATAACTTCATGAATAAAACAATTACATTTTCTGAAGGGCAAACTAGTTGATTAGTAATCTTAGTGAAAATGGACATACGTCAGCTACCTAGAGAATCCCTCGTTCAAAACGAAATGTAACTTCCATAAACCGCCCTCTAAAACAAAGCTGTGTCATTGTCTAGCTCATTTTTTTATCTCTAGGAGACATTAAAAGAATCTATCAGATTAAAAGTTGTAATTTTCATAAACTTTAGGCATTAGAAGTTTTAGTGGTAGTTTTAACCGAAATTTGACGTATTCGTGCCACAGGTGGATAAACAGGGGTAGCTAGGAATTTAGGGATTAAGTGGAGTTACGATGGAGAGAATCCAGGCATCGGAATGGCCGAGGGATCCGGAATTGAACGTACAGTCTGATAGACAGGGTACTTCTCTCCATGTGGTACTCAAGCGTGGGCTGGAATTTCTATAAAAAACTCCGCCAATGTCGAGTTGTATTCGTAAAGCGAGCTCCACAGGGTGTTAAAGTTTGCTTCCAACAGTGTTTCAACAATCCTGTTCCCCAAGGAGTTTATAGGTTTTCCTAGAGATATTCCTTCATCTACAAAAAATCGTGGTTTTTGATAGGTTCTAGAAAAACTGTGAAAAATCCTGAGGTTAGGTTGTCAAAGCTACAAGTGCATTAAAAAAACCCTCTGAATACAGTTTTTAGTGAAATAGAAACTGATATTCGAATGATCTGTAACGCTGCCAAAAAACAATTAGAGTATCATTAATTAATATCAATAAACTCCGTGTATGGAAATAATGAAGACTTGCAGTTTTGAGATAAACTGTTTTGTAGATTTGACAAAAGAGTATATATCTACAGTAATTCATCCATGTCGGTAACTGACCATGGGCTTATTGTTCGTATATCTTAAATAACACAATTTTTCTCCGCAGGAACCTCGATTCGCCTGTAATAAACAGACTATCCGCGAATACTACTCAAAGTAGGAGAAACGAAGCCACCGTGTCGAGGGATGCGGGGCTGTATCACAGTGACCGAGTCTTCGTCATCTTCGTCTTTCATTAGTGAAAGAGAATCAATGGGAATTTTTAAGGCGAGTCATTCCTAATTTTCGACACCACCTTGGGGAGTCGGTGGCGTCCACTCTTATATATTGGGATTTCAGAAAAAGCGATGAAGGGTGTGGCATGGTGAAGAAGGGCTGGCGGGTGAGTGTAAGAAAGGGAGCTAGAGGGCGATGGAAGGCGCAAGATAAAACGGAGGCATAATGGAGGCGCAGTTCAACCGAGAGGGGAGAGACACCACGGGTTGCGGCGGGAGGAAGAGCGGGAAGGGAGAAATTTGGCAGCGGGGTTGCTTGGGGAAAATAGAAAGAAGTGGAAAGGTGCGAGCGTAATAAGAGTGCGGTGAGCAGGGGGAGGAGAGTTGTCTTGTGTTAGAGGGGGTGGATTGGCCCCAGCTGCGCCCCATGGCTCCGAGAGTGCTGAGTTTTGCTCGCACTGAGGAAAGAAAGCGGTGAAATGAAATGGGGACCCAGACTCGAATAAAACTCCGTCGGACAATGGATGGCTCGGAGTGCGAGTAATTCAAAAACGGTTGGGCAGTTAAAAAGGGAAAGGATGAAATGGGAAGTGTGTGGGCAGGGTGAAGAGAGGGTTGTGAGTGTGGGAGAGAAATGATGAGGAAGGAGTTGACAAACAGAAATAATGGACATGGCAGGGTTGGAGGAATGTGATGGGCCCCTGTGAGTGACGCCGAGGGTGCTCTCTGCACTCACGAAAATGCATGTGGGGAGGGATGGCAAACATTAAGATTAACAAGGCATGCATGTGACTGAAATATATTCTTCAATGAATCAAACGGGAATTTAAATTACACCAGTCAAAACCTATTAGAGAAAAGAAAACATTTCATGTATCACCTTTTCGTGTTGATCGTTCAATATTTTTAAGGCAAATTAACAATTACAGAATTTTTTTTAATTGTCGTATTGTATTGAATGTATCGTATCATTAAATACGGATATCGATTTGTAAATCACAAACTTGGATAATAAATAATCTTCGGATAAGTATTTCTATCTTTATTTCTTCTAGCTTTCTATTGTCTTCAAACCAATGTAAAAATCTTGTTCTTTTCCTACCCCTTCCCCGTAATCCATAAGACTCCCTGACATCATAATTTTAAGAACCTTTTAATACCAACATCACCGACTCCTTTCAGAGTTTTTCAAACTCCTCCTACTTACCTTCTCTTTTTTTTACTCACCTCCTCTGTCAGTATATTCACCTCTTAGAAGCCTTTATGGGAGCCCGGAACTTAGAGCCACCAGTGTGACTGGAACATACTTTGTCAATGTTTTAAAATGCTTCGATAAACAGGCGTTTTGTAAAATTCATAATTTTTTTTTATCTCATTTTACGAAAAGATTCAAAGAGACATGAAAATTATTCAATTCTAATGATATTGTTTGAATACGCATCGTGAGCGGATTTAGTAAGCTCCCAGCTAAAGGAAAAATGGATGAGAGTCTACCTATAACAAACCTCAGTAATACTCAATATAAGACCCATATTATTGGAAAATATTTTTTACATCCGATGAAAATACTCCCTTACTAATTTTCATTATTTATTAAATAAATGTGGATAATTTTTAAAACTCCCCTTTTTGACGTAAATAATTCGTAGCAAGGTTTACTAAATTTCTTCAAACTAAATAAACACGGCTATTAATGCTCAAAATTATTGGCGGAAAAGGAAATACTTGGGAGCAATTATAAATAATATTAATGAAAATGGTTAGAATTTTCCGCTGTTTACCATGCATAAGGCTCTTTTCATTAAGCTAAAAATAAGTGCACTTTTGCATTTGTTATTCTTCAGAACCTACAGGCTCATATTTTCACCAATTAGATGTGCTCTGAATAAAATCTAGGATACTTTCCACACATCGAGGTATTCGTAAATGTAAAATCGCTTTCAATAAACGGATCGCCAGGGTGTTCCCTATATTGCTAAATATTTGTACGGAGTGAAAAATGTTTCTCGATGCTTCTCCCGTTTGAGGGTAACGTGGGTCCACCCTCGTGAATCCACCGAGGATATAAATAGTGTAACATTAATTTAAATACGAGTGCGTTCATTCAAGGGAAATAGTAATTGAGAGGCGAAATTATTAACAAACATTATAATATCACCCGAGAGAAAATAATGTTACTTGAATTTCAATGTTCTCTTGAAAGTTATACCCTTCCCCTTGCTAATATTCTAATCTTTTGCTATTACTTCATTTCGGCTTCTATTTAAACTATCAATTCTTACTATGGTGAAAACGATTTCAGGCATTGTTTTCCGTTGGAAATCAATTTTCTGCATTTTATTTTGCCTGATTCTTACAACGATGTGTATTAAAAAACCTGCGGGACTTCGAAAACGAACCAAGGGCCTACTCTTGCTGTAATAACCACACTATTTTGAACAACCTCATACAGCGGTTTCAATGAATATTCCGGCTATTAACCTTGTTCTTCACAATTGGAAGAAATGGAGAGCATTATTCTAGCAACCGCTCACCTTCCTAACCGGTATTGCCCTTCCACTTTCCTGAAAACTGCTCAAGAGTTCGGGTTTTAGACCTTGCTTGCAATGCACTCGATGGTAAGTGCCGCTTCCTCCGGGAGGGAAGGGGTTACGAGTGGGAGTGAATGGAACGAGGGGGAAGTTCCGCGACCACCTAAAAACACTCGATATTAGAAACCGCCTCTCTGGGCCACCCCCTCGTTTTGTCCCGACTCCCACCACTCCCACCCTAACCTCCACACTCTTTGTCTTGAGTTACGCTGAAAGATCCACATAAAGGAAACTTTCCGAGACTCTTCTTATTCCCGATAAAGCGAATGGATCCGTGGAAATAAAATCATGGACAGGCATCGGGAAACGTTACGGGAAAATGTGATGCCGAACGGGGGAAAAATTGTGAGAATAGAGAGAAAAGGTACCAAATATGCTACTCTGAATCGGAACATATGAAACTTTTAAGACCTTTAAATTTCAACCCACGATTTCCACAAAAAATTCCTATCGTTACCGCCTAACACGTAAGTTCCGTGAACTCCATTCCAATAGGAATATATGTTTAACCATTTCGGGAAAGGTTTGAATATGCAATTTTTCTGAGAGTGAAGGACATATTATATAGCTATATATTTTTTTTCGCGCAAGGTCTAAGAACAAGCGAGCCCTCGAAGCGACAATCGCCACGTTCAAGATATGTTTCCGGTTGGTTAGATAGAGAATGGAGCATGAATTCAACCCCACGGTAAATGGAACTCGAAGAAGAACAAGAACATGATAAACGAGTCAAAATGGCATTGGACGATTTTAATAACAGGAGCTTTAACCATTCGTAGGACAAAAATAGGAGGCATGCTGAACTTATCACACGTACCAGAAAATCAACAATTTCCAGTCAATTCAAAGTAACTAGGTGTTATATTTTATTTTAGAAATATCAATAAAGAATAAAATTTAAGGTCCATCTAACTTTTAATCTAACAAAACAATTGTCGAAACAGTGTCTTTACTATTTAACTTCAGCCATGAATTATGGATATAAAATCAAATGTTTGGAATGGCAAATAAAAGAAGGCTACAGGTGAAACGATTATCCTACGTATTCATACTTAATTAATATTAACATTTGAGTTCTCTACTCATTATTAATAATAAAAAAGATTGATGCTTGGTTAAGTATATTAATATTTTACATTATCAAAGAGACTAAAATAGGATAATTTTCCATTTGTATTTCCTGTAATATCAAGGTATTAATGCATATAATACACTGATTGTATTATCCATATTAAAGCCAAATTTCCAAGACAACGGCAGTAAATTTCATTATGTACGAGCTAATGTCAAGAAAATATTCATAAAAGCCATTTTATGGCTATATAATATAGAATATGAGGTCTTAATATATGCCCAGCTGCAATGACATAGGTGAAAGGACCAGAGATATATTTTTTAGGTGAAATTTTTGTTGGCGTATTAAGTTATAATACGTGAGAGACTACTGGATAGGCATATCTGGATAGGTTCTATCACTCACGAGATGGCTCTGGATGGATTAACTTCGACTTTTGATACACACAGTACAGTCGAACTATGTGAATTGTTGGTTATCAGATGTTTCTGGCAAACCACAGGTGGCATTGGGAGAGGAACTGACCCTCCGACCCTGGTATGTGAATTTCATACGCTACATATGGCGTATAATACGAAGAGAACTCTACTACGCCCAACTTTCACAACAAGCCAACCTTCCGGTTGATTGCTGTGATTGTTACGGCCAGTAGTAACTCAGTGATTAGTTGCTCCTGGCACAAATCCCTGTTGATGCCTTTTTATATCCCTATCCAAGAAATTTAAGAAGTACGATCATCTGGTAATTATAAATTTGAAAGAAAACATTTATTTGCATCAAGCCCAGACAATGAAAATGCCCTCCACCCCCTTCGACGTCTGTATTTCATTTGCGATAGAGTTTATGTCGGGGGGTTGGCACCAAGAGGTGAAGTCGGCACCAAGATAGTGTAGACCATCCCTTCAGTCAGGAGGGTTATGATGTCTGTTTTTAGGGATTCACGAGGAATAATATTCATTGAGAATCAGCAAAGGGGTCAGACTATATCAGATGCATACTATGTATCTGATATAGTCTGACCTGATATAGACTGTTCAAAAATTCAAGTTCAAGTAAAAATTCACGATTGACCCATAATAAAGTCCTTTTCAATGAAAATGATGCACCAGCTTACTCCTCCGTAGTTGTAACTGCAAAATTTATGGATACATATATTTGATTCCTCAAAGATTTAGGTGTAGCATTTAACATAGGTATAGCATGAGGGATCAAATGAAAGGTTTGCACTGCCTGTTGACTGGGACTTTTAAGTTCTGCTCTCACCCGCCGAAAAAATAGATTCAGGTTTATTCCTGGGATAATGACGACAGAAACAAAGTACACAGCATTCTTAAGGAGTGATGGAGTAAACAGGTTAACGCATTTTTACCTGCGAAATGGAGGAACTACTAGTAGAAACCTATCCCAGGATCTATAGGACCGGAACCTACAATCTGGACGGCGAACGCCCAACGTGTAAACCCAACGGGATGGATTTTTGGTCCGTATTCCCTCAAATATTCCCGCAGAGGGGTGAACTTGCGTCCGCCCTAACCCTTGAGGTGGTGACATCCAATCGAGGCGAGCCACCTATTCAAGGCGACAACCCTCGAGATCCCTGACTGTGTCCCCGGATGTCAACGCGTCCCCCTTCATCCCCATCAAAGGAGTACCCCGGGGCGGGAGGGAGAAATTGGGGTGAGAGTGAGAGTGTTCGTCAGCAAGAGGGGTCCCGTTCAATAGATTGGTGGCGTCGTGGGGTCGAGAAGTTGAAACGGTACGTGTCAAGACAGGCCACCGTGTGTGAAGAACGTAGGCAGGAGGCGCCACTGATACCTCGTGGCCGAAATTAAGGTTTTGCCTGGAAAATGGGTGGCCGTCTTATTATAAATAGAAAATAACACAGTTGTTTCATATTCTTGCGCTCATTATCCACAGTACACTCATGCTCACTGAACTAATTACGAGAAATCTTGAACAAGTTGGGGAAAATGTGGAATTTCGGCATTTGCAGATTATCTTAAGCTATTTATTTGGCATCGGTATAACGCTTTTGTTTAGAATTGTAGTGGTGTTTAGACCATGATTCTACGAGTATTATACCGAAATCTGTAGCCACCTTTAAAAATAGTGGTTTTGCGAAATTAAATCATTAAATTTTGATCTAGTAATAAAAATATCATGTAAAAGTAAAACATTGGTGACATGCAGAAATTATATTAAAAACTTAAGAAAACAAAAATCACTTACAAAAGAGTCAAAATAGAGTCGGCTGAAGAAACTATTACTGGACTCATGAGCCAGTTATATAAATTCTCAAGAAACCACAGGCAGTACTAATAGTTAGAAGGCAGATTAATAAGGATCGTGAAAGTCTGTAAATAAGAAACCATATATGGACTTTTTAACTAGGGATTTAGGGAAGGGACTAGGGAAAGCAAATAAGTACAGTCTTTTAATTATCATCGTAAATACTGGACTCGTGGGTTGAATGAACAATAAAAACATTTGAATGAACATGAACAAAAAAAAACATATGAACAATAAAAAATTTTAACAATAAAAAAGCCTTTCCGCTAAATGTACAAAGGTTATGTTTGAAATGGACGATGTAATCATTTGGAAATTGTGAATTTCACATAAAATATTTATAGCCTACGTCCGATCGTATTAAAAATAAAACATACAACTCCAATGCTTAAAACAATTTTATGTGTGCACAATGAGACCATGGGAGAAAATATTCCAGCATCTAACAAAAGAATTTCAAAGTGTATAATTTCATTTAATGCGATGAAATACATTACATTCACCGCGGAAGAAGAAAAGGAAGAATCCCTAAAACAGCAATTCCTTCAGATTGAGAACAAAAGGTTAACCCGGACTGCACCTCAGGTGGAAAAAAGACTTCATTGGAGGGTCACGTACTGCAAATGTCATTATTTTGTGACTGCGTATGTGTATATATATATACACACACACACACACACACACACACACATACACACACACATATATATATATATATATATATATATATATATATATATATATATATATATATATATATATATATATTCCTTCCCCCATCCGATAGCCCCATAAAATTAAAAACAATGGAAATGGTATTTATATGGCTGTGTAATGCCTATCAACATCCGGGTCTCAATGTCGTTCACTAAATGGGTGGGGGGGTCTGGGGTGGATGGGTGTGGATTTGTTTCTTCCGAGATGATGGGACAATTTATTCATCCGCATACATTTGGTCATCCTTGCCCTGAGTTTTGACTTGTCGAGCCCTTATCATGACTTTGTGAGTTGACGCCTTGGTCATGGGTGTTGTGGTATCTGCGGATGAATTGTTAGTTTTCTGTGTTGCTTGTTACTCTTTCCGCATCCTCCCTACTCCATTTCCGCTCCCCTCTGGCTTTCTTTCCCCCTTCATAACCCCCTCCTTCACCCCTCCCACACCACCTGTTCTCCCCTCCGCCTACTACCCCTCCATAACCTCCTCCTTCACCCCTCCCCCACCACCTGTTCTCCCCTCCGCTTTCTCCCCCTCAACATACCCCTCCTTCACCCCTCCCCCAATACCTGTTTTTCCCCCTTCTCTCTCTGCACCAGATACCCATTTACCTCAGTCCTATCTTATCTTCCGAAGAAGATGGAGTTCGAGTCCGTCGAAATTATCAAGATATTATTGTGAGTGTTATTTTTATGTGTTCTCGTGCTGTGTCTTGCTGTCCAAGTTTTTATTCAACACTTCCGTGTTACTTCGAAGAAATCATCTCTATACATATATATATATATATATAAGTGTATATATGTATATATATAAGTGTATATATATATATATATATATATATATATTCATTCAAACAGAAATAGGTATAAGGAAAGGGGATAGGAAAACACATAAATGGCGAACACAGGACATGTGGGGAAGGCGGTTTTTGAGCAGATCACGAAAGTAAAAATATTTCCTTATCCGGTGTTTTCCTATCCCCTTTCCTTATACCTATTTCTGTTTGAATGAATATTTGTGCGCCGTATGGCGGGATTTTCAAGTTTGAATATATATATATATATATATATATATATATATATATATATATATATATATATATATATATATATATGTGCATATATAATCCTGAAAATGACGCTCTCCGGTGACGCACAAACACACAAACACAAAGATAATAAATATTCCACACAGAAACATAAAAGAAGGGCACTTACAGTAGATATTGACGTTTCGACGGCACCGCCGTCGTCATCAGAATGTATATAGATGTTTGACAGGATAAGGAAAATGAATAATATCAATGGAGGAAAAGGTCTCTCTAAAAGCCATTATATCATTATTGTAGCAAGTTGGGAAACAAATATGCCCCGGTTGGTTAATTTATGGCAGTGAGGTATGGATAGCAATGCAAGATACTTACAACAGCGTATTTTAAAATGGGTTTTCAATTGTTGCTACGAAAGAATGATGAAGATTACAGGGACCAAGTGAGTCATAAATGAAGAATTATAAGAAAATCTGACAAAGTGAGAGGTACAATTAAAACACTATGAGGAACAAGTTCAGATCAATCAAGGTACATAAAGCATTCTGAAGGAGAGAAAGAAGAAGAAATTAGAATGAATTCAGAGGAATAAGCATAATTGAATACCTTCATCACATAAATAATGAGAAGCTCAAAAAATAAAAATTTCGTCTTCCCAATATACAAAATAAAAACATTAGGCAATTGCTAATGTGTACAGAGATCACCTTTATGAACAGAACGGACTTATGTTCATCAAACAAAATCCTTAATCAGATTAGGAAAATAGCCAGCCGTGTGGCGATGAATGCTTTAATTGCCGAGAAATGACATTTTGATGAGAAAGAAAAAGGGAAAAGTCACAGATTGCCAGTCCAACTGATAAGCGCGTAAAATGGTATTCTTCAGACGACAAGTTAGTAATCCCCCGGCCCAATACGGATAATTTTGTCAAGTCATTAGGACAGGTATTTCGCTGTCCGTGCAAGTGAAACTCGAGGGGATGAAATAAGAGCGAGATGTAGTATTTGGCCGATGGTAGTGCGCTTTGGGTGAATCGTGCCGGGCCAGAGAGTGATGAGGGTCAGCGGGGAGTTGGAGGTGGGGCCAAGACGGGGGAGGTTAAGGAGCAGGAAAGTGGACATCCTTCCTGGCCGAAATGGCCCCCCGGCAGAAGTAATGAGTGGTTGAGGAAGGACGCTACTGTGCGTGTGTGTTTGCCTGCATCTAAATACTGGTGTGCAAGGAGGAGATAAGGACAAGGAATGAGGGGAAGTTCGCCTAAACGAATGGCTTCTAATTAACGTCACATTACAAAAGCGTCGACTCTTCCAAGGCGGAAGGATTCCCCTCCCAGTCTCTTCCTCTTCAAGATGCTGCCTTCGCTGGAGGCATGTAATTCGATGTCGTTGATGGCTCCGTATGGGAGCTTGGTCGGAACACCAACTCCTTGCACGACGTGGACGTGGAAGCCGGTCCGCCCACGCGCGGTCTGTCGTGACTGATGTCTCTCTCTCTCTCTCTCTCTCTCTCTCTCTCTCTCTCTCTCTCTCTCTCTCTCTCTCTCTCTCACACGCCCTTCATCAGGACGGAAGGTTCCAGAATCCACCTCTATCCGCGGTCTCAATTACAAATCGTTTCGAGTTTCCAGATAATTATCACATATATTATCATAAACGTAGAACATTTACACTTTAAGACATCCAATGAAAACGAATTCAAACAATCGAGAAATACAAGATGCACTGCCATTCCTTTATTGTCAACAATTAGCTTATTTTCCCGCTCATAACTTTTGCCAACTTCATGACGTCTAAAATTCATTTTTTTTTCATCTTTCTTTCCCGCTTATCTAAAATCTCCCCTTCCGTATATCCTTTCAACCATCCAACCACCTCTTTATATCAACAACGTTTTACCTTCCTCAAATTTTCGCCACAGACATCTCTTGCCACAACCCTTCCCTTTCTTCCTTAACCCCAATTAACCTCACGCTGAATTCCCGTGTTTGTTCTCTTCCACATTCAGCTCACTTGTTCCGTGTCTCTCCAAGCTCCCTTCTTTAAGTTGCCGTTTACATAATAATCTATTTTACCGCTTTAGAGCACACGATTCTGAAACATGAAAACTTCATTCTACATATTAAAGCCTTGAACAATCAATTTTTAATATATGTAGAAGTGCTTATCTTAATTTACTTCTTTTTGGACCACCTACATTTAGCGAATGCAATTCTTGTCCGTATTATCATTCTAATCTGTCTAGTTGATTACATTTATGTCACCATGTTTTTATATTTAATCTCCTATGTCTTTAACACCTCATTACCATAGTTTTCTCAGTAAAATGAAATGTACTTATATGCATGTATATATGCATATGTGTGTCATGTATATATCATAATCTTCTTATAATTAATACGAGGTTGTTTAACGAATTTGGTATTAGCAATATTGGAACGTATAAAAAAGGAATTAAACCACATTTATAATCACTTGACATTACTCAAGATTTAAACTATCGCCGAGACATTGCATCGCCCTTTGAGATAATGGATATAAAAATTTGACGGAATACGAGAAAAAATAAATAGTAATTTACAGTCAACTGCAATAACATAATAAGAGTAATAAAGAGAGAGGTGGGGGTGGAAAGTTCCCCACTTTCTTAGAACTGGTGACATTGATATGTGGAAGTTTTTTCTATAAACATTTGACTGACATTAAAGCAGAAATTAAATCCATCGCACCGCATTAGAAGAGTTATTTAATTAAAGCTGCAAAGAGCAGAATCATCTTGTTTATAAATGCAGATAAGCAACATTCCAGCATATGATCATTATAATCGTCAAATCATGGAAGTAATGAACATGTGGTAGGAAGAGGTCATGGGAAACATTTAATGGACAAATTTGAGAGAACAAAATGTTAGCCTACTAAGAAAAACCAACTGGAAGAGATCCAGGTCGACTGAATCATAAGAGATCGTAAGAGAATTGATGAAGGCGAAACTTTTCAAATGTTTTCGAAAAAAAATCTATTACGTGGAGAAATTATTGAATAAAAATTGTGCGCGTGTGAACTGACGCTGTGTTGTCATATTCATCCCACTTTTTTACATAAAAGATTTCGCGAGGAATTAAAAATCGAATGAAACGACCAAGTTCCATCCATCACTTTCCTAAGACACACATTCCCAAAAAGACTGCAGTTATCAATTTTAAACTTTTACGCATCAATATTAGTTTTATTTTCACCACAAATAATGAACAAGGGTAAAGTTTCCCAGGGGGCAGAATTAAAAATGGCGTTGATGTCAAATTCATCAATTGATCATCCGTACTACCCGAAAAAGGAAAGCCCTTCCAAAACTAAAGGGTCGTTAATAATCTTTTTAAAAATCCCCAAGATATCTCGTTTCAATCAAGTCATCAATTAAAAAAAATTTGCATTATAAAAAATCATAAAAGTTAGTAAAAACGTATGGCTTTTATACATGAGCGAAAACTATTCTGTTTCCTCGAATACCCATCGTTGACACGTTTTAACAAACTATAGTGAGGATGATTTCCATTAAGAACGGAGAAAAATTAGTATAGTTGTCCAAAAATTAATTTCATTATTAATGTTATTCGTCTAATGGTGAATGCAAGTGGTTTTTACGAAGTTTGATTCCTACTGAGGGTGTGGTTGGCTTTATATAAACCAAGTGACCACAATAATAAGACTGAAAATAGGAACCACAACTATTTATACATAAACGTACGATCATTGATAACATATTGGTAACCCATAAGGACAAATGGTCCAAAATCGTGCTCTTCCTTCCAACTTAACATCCATAAATTCGTCTTGCCATGCAGCACGAGATTTGCTATTATATCGGATATGACAGAGGGGGACGTACTTCCAACCAAAACTACCAATAATTATTCAGAGGACACTAACTTCCATATAAAATAATAGCGCTAAAGTATACTTAGTATTAGAATACTAACTTTTAATGAATAAATGACAGTGAATATTTAATAAAATTCGACTTCGAAGCCGAGAAATATTTGCGATTCAATGCAAGACCGCTCATGAGTCTCAAAAATTTACCATCAAATAAATCGATCTTCGTAATAAACCACGCATTTTAATTATCCTAGTTTCAACACCAAACCAACACTGCCAAGGATGAAAGCATGTATCGAAACCTCTTGGACAATTTTAACCAGTACACTGGCGAGCGTAATGGAAATAGGGGTGAGAGGGATGTGATGAAGGAACGGTTATTGAGGGCGGAGGGCGAATTTATGGGTGGAACGACTAGTGAGTTTTGAATCATTATTATGTAGGAGAATAAGAAGGGGGTTTGAATTTTCAGACAGGAATTGATAACTAGTGGAAAGTGGTTTGCGAAAAATCTAGGTTAACCCCCGACAGCGTAGAAACAACTCATGTATTCAACTCATCCGACTGAACAGGTATGTCCCGAGGCCGAAGGAAAAATAGAACCCACGTTTACAATGGCTTTGAAGAAATCGAAATCTCAGCCATACGTTCCGCATCCAATTAAAATGAATGGAAAGCAAATATTCTGTACAGAAAAAAAAACATTTTCTCAGTTTGGAGGGAGTGTTGGGGAAAAGAGAGAAAGAGTAACCACAATCGCAGTTTTGTTGCCTGTGTGTGCCAGGGATATTTATCTACGATCTCCATTTTTCATGACTTTAAATTCTCTTTTGTTTCACCTATCCACGCCATTCAATAAATTACTTTGCTTCTATCCCATGCGTAAGACGGGAATTTTGCCAAACATTATCAAGACTACATCTCAAAAATATCCGAGGAAGTGAGTTAGCAGCAAACGTCGTATTCCATCATTTTAAATTTTGGAAATAAAAATTCAATGGAGTGTAAGCTCACTAGGGACGTAGTAAAACGATAAGTACTTTAACATTGGTTCCTGATTGCACTAAAATTGAAAGGAAAAATGCATTTAATTAAAAAGAAAAGGATAAGAAATAGGAACGAGGACCTGAAAATGTATTAGTATTCATAAATTAGAAGATAAATGTACACTCTTATGTAGTGTGTTTAAACAATATATTAGATAAAGTAAAAAAAAGTTTTGACAGGAGGACAGGAAACATGAAAACGAATTTTAAATTTTACTTAAAACGTAGGCACAGAGTTCTCCTACAAATTTAGACCTCAATGTGGTCCAACAATACATTGACAGCAACCACCAATCATGAATATCCTCAAGCGTGATCGCTAACTTTCGGAATATAACAAGTCCCGCTCCACAAGTATCTCGTTAATAATTCGAGAGGGAGGCACGCAGTTCAAGACATTGCATTTTTAATCCACGATGGCCCGTGTAGTATGGAAAGGCGACCCTGTAGTCCAAGCGGACGACGGAGATAGCTGGGCCTATCGGTACGAGTCCGGACCGGTGAGCGAACTTGCTCACGTCGGTTGCTGGGGTAGAAACGCCACTGCCACAAAAAGGTGGACACGTGCAATATGAGGTCGACTGAAGAGCTGAAATTTTTGAGCAAAATTGGAACATAGAAAATCGTCACGAGAGCAACAAGCACGAGTGCGGCCAAGTCAATTCACGGTTCCAACTGACGGATAGACATAAAAAAATTAGTATAGTCAATAATTATAGCAATAAAGGTATAGCTAAAAATAGTTATAGTTTAATTTCCAGTTAAAAAAGGAATTACCCGAACAGTAAGGTAGCGTTAGTTCAGCGGTCAGAAATTCAGAGTTACTCGAGTTAGTAAAATTAATTTAAACAATTTATAAAAGAAAATTTGAATGCATTAGGTGCTGACACCTATTCTTGCCATTTTTGTCGAGATGGAGCTATAAATATTTTACACAGTACCACGAAATCACGCTACTTAGCATTGTATTCCGAATAGTTATGCTATAATGGCTGCATAGCTGCTGCTCCTTTTCTGAAACGGTAGCCAGAGTTGAATCTCTAAACCTTCAAGGGCCACAAACGGAACGTCATTCCTTCGGAAATTACTTTTAAATGACTAATTATTCATTATTATTTGGCACAACTCTGACGCCTTGGCGAAAAGTAAACATTTCAAACGCGAAACATACGTGGCGGGGAAAGCCCCAGGCCTAAACTTTGCCTACCAGCTTTCTCTTGTCCACATTCACTTTATATAAGCCGAATACACGCCCGCTGGAGACAAGACTCGCAGATTCGCCATCTTGAAATTCACGTGGCCATTTTCGCGGTGCCGTGGGTTTGATCAAAGTCACTTTTATGAACCTGAGGGGTAGGTAGGGGTGAAGTAGGTTTCGTATAATTCGCCGTTTACCGTAATTGTAGCTTAAAATTTCCAAATATTTCGCAATATACGTGCCGTTGAGAGCTTAACTGTAATTGAAATTGGCTATCACACATTGATGAAATGCAACCTCTCTATCCTTCTTTTAAAGGAAGGAAACATGTGAAGTAATGTGCACTTCAGAATGTCACTTTCCGTGAGATTTAAATGGAGTTTACAAATTTCTATTTCAGAACAATGAAGGAAGAGGGACATAGAGTTTTTGTTCTTTATTTTCCTTTATCAGAGCGTCCTCCTCGTTTTTAACATTGCTCGAACAGACCCGACAGCCGATGCGTCATCCCTGGCTTTTCGAATAGCGTCTAGGGTTTCTGTCCTCGGGCACCCTTCGTAGAGAATATCGGGCCGTTCTCCTCGGCTGCACATTCATAAATTGAGGCAAAGGGGAGCTTGGAAACGCGAAATCGATGTGCATCCACTTGCTCCCGGACGTCAGACAAGCCACTCTCGGCACACGCTGTTATTTTTGTGAGTGCGCCTCCTCGAATGGCGTGGAGACATCCAAAGTTCTCAAGTACCAGCCGCATCGGTACTAACCTTTAATTATTGACCCTCTTCTGCCTTAGATATAACCGATTACCTTGAAAAAAAGCACCATTTAACGAGCAATATTTTTCTTGCTTCCACTTAATGGCGCAATTATGAACGAAGAGAGTTTTTATGCAAAACGATTCTTTCCTTTTTTAAACGTTTTATGGTGGCTGCAGCAAGCAAAGCAGTCAACATGCGATGCACCGAGGAAACGTATAAAAAGTAACGATTTTGGAGAAAGGACAAATAAAAAGTATTATTTAGTATGATAAAAGCATATTAGAGGGGTAACTAGATGAAATGCATGCAATAGAACTTACGCATATATTCTCTCTCCGGTCGTAAAAAAATATTAATACGCGAAACACGTAACAATGCATATCTCCAATAAATACGAAATTACATTCCCGTTTCGTCATAGCCACCCATTTTATACCGGTAAAATATTTCCATTTTTCCAAATTCGAGACTGGAAAATAATGCATAACTTGCTTCAGTTTAGGAAAAGAATTGTCGTAAAAATGCTTCCACTTATTTTCAAAATCCTCATTCAAATTACTCAATACCATTTAAACTAGTTTTTGGAAGAGCTATGGAAACCGCAGGCGCAATTTTCTGAAAAAAAAATTGGTGGTCCTGAAGCGACGTATCAGATTTAGCAGTCGGCGTTCCTCGAAGGAATTCCTCAATAACTAGTAACTTCGGCGCAATTTCTCCCAGGGGCGGAAAGGAGGCGCAAGGGATTATTATAAGGGGAATTTATCGCTCGAAATGTAGCGGAAGCGGTACGGGTACGCCCTCTCATTGCTCGCTCCGCATCCGAGTTGATCGAGAGAGAGCACAGGGGTAATTTCCTCGGGGATCCTCCGCCTGTTTTCAACGTTTTCCCGTTCGTAGCTCATTCCCATCTAATTTATTCATTAAATTATTCGGGGTCGGATCATCATCTTAGGCCAGGAGATGTCAAAATATAACAACGGCGCACACACCCAGTGGTATCCACCGAGGGCCTACCGGCGAAGAGAGGGGCCCCAACCGCTTTTGGGCGGGAGGCGTTGGGGCGGTCGGGGGGGGGGGGGGTTGGGCGGGCAAGCTGATTTGATGGCGGAGAAGGACGAAAAGGGGCATCGCGGGGGGATAGGACTGAGGGGGAGGTGGGGCGAGGGAAGAGGCAAACAAAGCTACGGCCGTGTTCGACCAAATTTCGCGGGAGTTGGGAGGCGGATGAGTAGGGCACTACTTTCCAAACTTCCGCCGGGGCGCGGTCCCGGCATGCTCTTGTAATCCAGGCCGCTTAACATGAATACAGTGCGGAGGGGGGATTTGGCCACAAGGGGCCGGGCAACGTGAAAATTTCCATCTTTCAACCCTCCCGATCGTCTCCCCAGCCAATCCCTTCCCCTTCTCACCCAGCCCTCCGTTTCGCATGCCGAAGAAGCCATAAAAGTTTATATTTCAGGGTCTTGCGAAACGAACTTCCGCCTTTGTGGAGCAAGAGGTTTGCGGTCAATTAAAAAGAAAGGGAATATTTGGGTGGTGAGCGTTCTTGCCCGCAAGGCAACAGAGAGTTTGGGACGAAACCACTGTTGCCCATGGTTCTTTCATAAATGACCATTTACGCGTCTGGAAGCACAAATATATTGTATAAATCAATCAGATTACAGCTCTTGAAATGAAGGGATACTCGTCGTTAACTTCAGCATTTTATCCTTTTGCGCAATTAATAGATTCGAAATTAATTATACACTTTTGTTCTTAACACATTTTTCTTTCCTATATTAACCAAGTGAACTCTACCCTCACCTACCAAACCGACTTTCGGGTTGCATTCTGTGTTTATGTTTTTTTTATGGTAACCAACTACTTATCACAAATACTTAATTGAAAATATCTCTCATTTCAACTTCGATATTGATGCATATAAATTTAAAATAAATTATCCGAGATAAACTTATTAAATTACCAATTATTTTAAGTATATGCATTCGAATAACGAAAAATAACCAAGTGTATTTTCTAAGGATCTTTAAACTTTAAAACGAGTGGTAACATATTATTAAACGTCTCAGCTTAAACCACTTACATGGGTGACACGCTCTTTTGCGGGAAACTAATATGCTCTGGGGTCAGGTTATAATTTTTTTCGCAGAAATAGTAAGTGTAACAATTACATAAATTATATTTTAATATTATGGAAAAATATTTTTGAAACCATTGATTCAAATGGCAAGGATCCTCCAAGATCCCCTATTTGACCATATTTGTTAACATTTCTTTCCTCGGGCATTCCAAGAAATGGCAAAAAGAAAAGGAAGTTCCTCATCGGGATGGGCCAAGGGAAATAATACACGAGACCAATTGCGTAATAAATTCATCCGAGCAGAATGAAAATGAAGCTAGGTTTTTGGGAGCGATAAATGCTGCTGCGGTGATATAAAGCGATAACAGTGAGAAACAGCGGCTGGCTGAGAACGGCGAGAACGGCGAACGGCTGCCCGATCGAAGGGAAGGGGAACGTCTTCTTCATTTCCGCATCTGCGTCCCCTTCTTTGAACACGAGCCAGCCAATTATGTCGATGGGCCCGCAGAATCCTCCTGCGTCGTCCGCTTGCCCGCCGCTTCGAGTTCCCGCTCCTCCCGAAGACGACTAGCCTTAGCCGACTGGCTCTCTCACCCTCTCCGCCGCTTGCCTCCGAGACAAAGAAAACATCCGTCTCTCCGATTCCGAGAAAACGTCCCGCGAGTATGCTCCTCTAAAAGCAGAGCATTGATTACCTCGGGCTGCCTTTGTTAAAAAGTCCTCTCATTCACATTTTCCCTTTCTTTTCGTCTCCGAGACTGCCACTGCAGTTCCGCTAGGGAAGGATTACCGTGGACCACTCGAGAGTTTCGATTATTAGTAAAAACTTTCCATAATAAAAGAAATAATGCATTGGACGAAGACTACAAAATTAGCGTTCCTGAATTTTTAATGGCAGCAGTAGAGACCATGCCTAACAAATGACGCGATTGAATAAAAGCAGCTGAAGTTTATTCATAAAACGAGAAATAAGTAAGTTTCTCGTACTAACGTACTAACAAGATAAGACAAATAAAGCGTAATAAAAACTTCTCAAATATTTTAATGGAAGTATATTGCTCCTTTAGGTGACGAAAAAATATTTTTGCTAATAACAAATCATCCGCTTCATTTAATAAAATTGATTCATATTAAAAAAGTAGAGATCAACTGAAAATTAAATATACTTCCTTTCAAGAGTTTATCCGATAGAACTTAGTGTTCGATTAACGTTTAATAAAGATATAGACGTAATAATCACAAGAATGGCACAATAAAGCACCAAAATCATTAACTAAAAGCGAGTTTACGATTCTAATACTTGCGAGGGGTTCCGCATCATAAAAATTCGCTATGATGGAAATCTCAGTAAAGGCCCCGTCGAATCCATGTACATTCCATGTCATGAGTGTTCATTAAGACATCCTTGCATGAGCAGACGCAACAAGCTTGGCAGCAGACAATGGCAGCAGGGAGGGTGTGCAGTGTGGGTCGTGGAGTCGGAGTCTGAGGCTAGAAATCCACCTCAAACAGGCCAGAGCATTGGACGTGTCGACGGGTGGTCTCCGATCGAGAAGGGATGGGCGTCCCTGGCAGTAGAGCTCTTGTTACTGAGTCATTAACAGATCGAACACAGCTATTATGCAGAGAAGAACCGTTCCACTGCTAACCAAAGTATCAGTGCTCACGCTACGAGAACAAATAATATTTTTCAAAATATTATAACCACTTGGATACGCTATTTATTCGTGAAGGAAATTAGCACTTATACATTTTTAATTTATACTACTATTGTAAATTATGAGAATCATATCACTATGGTATACATGACAAAGATTGTCTGTAATTGTATGTTGCATTGATTGTCTTAATTCCTTGTATATCATATATAGTATTATACTACAATTGTAAATTTTAAAAGAGGAGGGAATATTTCGTGAAACTTAGAGCCGGGAAATAGTAGTAACGAGTTATATAAGATACTGATTTTTTTCACCATCAAAAGACCTAAAATTTTCTCATTAGACATTAAAAATTATTTCAAGTTTAAAATATTCCATTGTTGTGATTTGTACTTTCTAATACTTAAGGAAGTTTTCCACCTAATAAAGAAAGTATTTCAGTATTTTTTTGAAAAAGCAAATAAAAAATATTATGGGTATATTTCTACAGAGAACGTTCCCATATAACGACTAGTTTCATCCGATAAGGTCTGTGATCAAGTGAGGTAATTGGCCATGCGTAAGGCAAAGTAGATAGCCCGATTTCGTTATTCGGTAAATCGAAACCATGCGCCCTTTCCACGGAGCGACGCCGGAAACCATCAATTTCGTCAAAGTACACAGACGCTTTGATTCCTTTGACTCTGTCCCGTTCCTCAATGCCTCTCGCGTTCCATAATTGAACGGTACTCAAGTATTAATGGAATAACGAGCATGGCATTTTGAAACCCAATCAGACAGGAACAGTTACCGCGGACAGATTAGTGCACATCCTGAAAATTAGGAATGGATGAATGGCAAGAGAAGTAGCCTAGTGTAATGGCGGCGAAGGGGGTTTGGCGGAAGGGACTCGATACAGAAGAATGAGTGGGTGGGCTATGGGTTGACACGACCGAGGGTGATGCGTGGAAGGAGGAAGAACTGCTCTAGGACGACCCGGTCGGGCCCTTGTACGACGAAGAAGAGGGCACTGCACATGTAGCGAGAGACACAGTCGTCGCAAAGGGTGTGGGTGGGTGGGTGGTTACGTATCCCTCGAGCCTCGTACTCCTGTTCCGGTCGCAAGACAGACACTTCGCTTTGGGGAGAGAAGGCAGGGAGGGGTACCAGGGGTAGGTAGGGGTTTGAGGGACGGGAGGGAGGGTTAGGGCACATTAAGCAAGGGCCTTGTCAACGGTGGCGCAGATGGACCAAAGGGATTAGCGACGTAATGGACCCCGTCGACGGGATGTTCCTCTCAAGGAAGGTCGACTTAGGGCGCCGTTTTTAAAGAGTGATGGGGAGAGGGTTGCGGGCGGTCCGGGGGGAGGACGATGGGTCCAGGAAAGGGACGGGGGCGGGGGTTTTAAGGCTCGGAGAGCGCACCGCTGGGACCTTCGCCGTGGTGGAAAAAGGGGTTGCTGCTTCGTGGAGGACAGACCTGGTGAGACGAAAGGGTTTTATTTTGTCCTCGTCCCATTCCATTCCGACCTTACACACTCCCAATGCTACGTGATTCCCAATGTCCACCCAACGTACAGTACACCCGAATGGGACACAAAAGGAGAGGAGAGAAAGGTACGGATAGGAGGAAGAAGGACATTCGGTGATACGTCGCCCTTCAGAATATGTGATGGAGAGAGAGAAAGAGGGAAGGAGAAGTGCGAAATACAGTCTACGATAAGTATTACATATTGAAGGGTTCAGTTTAGGAATCATGTGAGGCCAGGTTTTTAGATATGCGTTTTCACTTTTAGAGAATGAATAAATCATGAGCTTTGAAAAATTCCAGTGCTAGTTCATCTTTCTGTTCATTGAACAAGGTTAGAAAAATCACTTCGCCTCGAAGTTTTCCTCGAATACGAGTATTTTTCCTCCTCGTATATGCAGTATTTCTACGATTTCTCAAATATAATGTGATCCAATAATAGACCTAATATAGTCTATTTCATCTCATTAATTTCATAGGTTATGTATTTAGATCTAGAGGTGGAATAAAATATAACTTTACCAATCTTTCCATTTTCTGTATTTTCACACGAATTTATTGTTAATTTTTACTTTTTTTTCCATGCGGTTCGTTTTCTAGCACTTGATTTTGCATAATATTTTCGTGGATTGTTTCGGGCATGGCTTCTTACATCAAGTGTTGCGTCACTCCAATAATTTCTTACAAATGTTCTACAAAATGTAATAAATTACAATCAAAGAAATATAAAATAACACATAACACTTTGGTAACGAGTGATCGCAGCAAAGACAGTATTTCCCATTTCGTCATTGACCAGCTAAGGAATTTGCTGCTCTTTATTTTATATTATAATTACGTAGTTATTAAATAATCTGAAAGTCAATGTGAATATGGCAACATATCAGTTTCAGGCTTAACTTAGTGGAATTCCTTCATGATGAGGGTAAAGAAAAAACTTTGTAATTTCACATAAAGATTTAATAATGTACACGACCATGGTTTTGATGCTGCGCATCATCATCAGGTCCCCTGAAAATTAGGAATGGGGAGAGAAGTGGCCTAGTGCAATAGTGGAGAAGGGGGTTTGGTGGAATGGACTCAAAATACGTAAGAATGAGTGGGTGAGGTATGGGTTCACACGACCGAGTACGCAGTTCTCATTGCATCTCGGAAATATTTATTCTGCCGTCAAACTTTCACGAATGAACTATTTTACTCTGAACTTTGAGTAGGGGCAATTGCTGTAGTTTTTTTGTGCTTTCAATATGTTTGAGTCATACATCAGAATAAGGATATATGCAGCAAAGTGAAATTTCACAATGTAAATGGTGAAATTTTATTTAGTATATATTTTACCATACGATGAAATTCCACAAAGCAATAGGCATAGTTGAAATGCACATAGGTATACATATGCACATAGATAGTCCTGTAGGTAAAATAGGTATAGTAGCTTCGACAGCTAACTTAAATTACGGTAAAATGTTTCCAATTGAATCATTCCGTTCAGTAAAAACACTGCATACAACACTAATGTAAGTTATTCGACTAACGTTATTATATATTTACACCGACCAGTTACAACCAATTCTAGTAGCACAGATAAATACAAGAGGAAGCATGGAAGCTCAGGTAGTAAAATGTATGGCTACGTGAATGGAGGAGGTGAGAGAAAATATAACGGAAAGAGGATGAGTTCAGGGGAGGTTAGTTTTGCGTACTATCGGAAGTCTGGAACGGGAGGGAGGTTTGCGAACTTGGGTTTGGGTGTTTTGGGGATTAAGTGGACGCGGACATCCTTCACATGCAGGAAAAAATATTTTCCCTCAAATATTTTTTTTACGCTTCAAAAAGAATGATCTGATAATTAGCACATTTAAATGTCAATTCCGGTCTTTAACGACATCTTTCACTGTGCATGTGAGCGTTTCCTCCATGTTATAATCATATTCTTTCAGAAAACCTAGCCATTTAATGTTTACTTTTATACCTAACCTACCTACGAATAATGACCATAGAAAATACATAGAAAACTAAGGATAAATAACCTCCTGGGGCTACCTACACCATATGCTTAGTAATGGAATATATTCCTCCCACTCGGAATATATCTTCCTCCGAAAGATTATATTTCTACGATGTCAGTTCAGGAGTAACATGTGTCCGTAAAATACTATACCCTTTAATAAAAATAAAGTCTGCCTGGTGAATTTGCGCAGCATTTTCCATGCATTATTAAATCAATTCTCTATCGATTAAATAAATAATCTATTAAATCTATTTTATTTATATATGTATCCGTCCCTCGAAATTATCAAGATATTATTGTGAGTGTTCTTTTTTATGTGTCATCGTGCTGTGTGTTGCTGTCTAAGTTATATATATATATGTATATATATATATATATATATATATATATATATATATATATATATATATATATATATATAACTTAGACAGTAACACACAGCACGAGAACACATAAAAAGAACACTCAAAATAATATCTTGATAATTTCGACGGACTCGAGCTCCGTCTTCTTCGGAAGATAAGATATGACTGAGGGTCATATCTTATCTTCCCAAGAAGACGGAGCTCGAGTCCTAACACTTCCGTGTTACTTCGAAGAAATCATCTATATATATATATATATATATATATATATATATATATATATGTGTGTGTGTGTGTGTATATATATATATATGTATATATATATATATATACATATATGTGTGTATATATATATGTGTATATATATATATATATATATATAGATGTCCTGTGTTCGCCTTTTATGTGTTTTCCTATCCCCTTTCCTTATACCTATTTCTATGTTTGAATGAATATATATATATATATTATTAGGTAACCTACCGGTTAAGGTAGGTTTTTGGATGGACAAAACTATCAAATAAACATTTTCTAACTCCAAACAAAACCCAATCCAGCAACCTAATTTACATCAGGTCCCTCTTCATCTCTGTGTACTTCTTTCCTCCCTTCATCCCGTCCAACATCCCTATCCTGTTCCTGTCCTTTCCTTGCTTGCCCAACATTCTCCCCTCTATTACCTTCTTCAACATTCCACTTCCGCTCAATACGCCTTTCATCCATCTTTCCTGCCTCCATAGGACTTCTCTCAACAAACCCCTCTCCTCACCCACCATCTCCAGTAGTTCCTCATTTGTTTTCCTTCCGGTGCATTTCACCTTCTCCATTCTTCTCCACACCCACATTTCAAAAGCCTCCAATCCACGTCTATCCTCCTGCTTCAGTGACTACATTTCCGCTCCGTACATAACTACGCTCCATATCAGAGTTTTTACGAGTCTTGTATTAACATCCCTACTCTGCGTCCCCGTTATCAACTCCCTCCTCCTTGCAAAAGCCTCCTTGCCTAGCGCAATTCTTCTCCTTACGTCCCTACCACTTTGACCGTATTTGTCCAAAACACTTCCGAGATATGTAAACTGCTTTACCTGCTCTATTTTTTCTCCGCCTATTTTAATATTAACTTAGCCTTTTTCTTTCTGGAAACTCGCATAACCTTTGTTTTATTAATATTGATTCTCATCCCATACAGGGTTCGTCCGGAAAATAAGTGTACTGAGCTCAGGAAAAAAAATTATTACACTTTTACATATCTTAAGCTAATATTCCTCAAAATAGGACCCTTGTGAGTCGATACACTTGTTCCAGCGGCGTTCCCAATCCTGGAACGCTCCCGCGAGGTCATCATCGGGAACCTCTCGAAGACACGTCGTCACGGCCTCTTTGACGGCGTCCAAAGTCCCGTATCGCGTTCCTTTCAAATTCTTTTTATCTTCGGGAACAGAAAGTAGTCCGGTGGTGCCAAGTCCGGGCTGTAGGGCGGGTGCGGCAGCGTTGCCACGCCGTGCTTGGTCAAGAAGTCCGACACGACAAGCGCGGTGTGAGACGGCGCATTGCCGTGATGGAGCCGCCAGATGTTTTTGATCGCTGGCCGGACGCGGGCGACTCGTTTTCGAAGCCTGTTGAGCACTTGGACGTAAAATGCAGCATTTACAGTTTGTCGTTCAGGTACAAATTCGAAGTGGACGACTCCCCTTTTGTCAAAAATCCGGAAAATATCAGTACGCTTATCTTCCGGACGAACCGTGTATTTATCGCGCTGAACCTCCAATTAACTCAACAATTCTTGGTTTACTGAGCAACTAATGCTTGGTCATCAGCAAACCTAACCGAATTACGAATTCCCCTCCGACTTTCATTCCTACCTTCAGTTCTTCCCATGCCTTTTCAATCATTTCCTCCACATATACGTTGAATAGCAGCGGTGACAATGGGCAACCCTGCCTTATAACTCTTCCTAACACTGCCCATCCGGACTCTCCGTTCCCCACTCGCACCTGAGCAGTCTGAGACATGTACAGGTTGCGGATCAATCTCCTGTCCCTCCAATCCTTTCCTATTTTCTGCAGCACACGCATTATATTTTCACAATTGACTCTATGAAACGCTTTTTCGAAATCTACTAAACAGGCAAAAACGTCCTGATTGTATTCTATATTCCTCTCGATTAGTGATCTCATTACTGCAATGTCATCACGCGTACCTCTTCCTTTCCTAAATCCAAACTGATCATCCCCTAAGTAATCATTTGCCTTACTCTCTATCCTTTTTTTAGTAAACTAATATTTTTAATAGCTAAAAATAAAAAGGCCTAACTACAGGCTAAATTCATGGGATAACTATTCAGGCATCTAGGGTAAACGAAGAGTAGTTACAGTCAAGAAGTGCCAACCTAAACGAGGTGGCACGTCCAAGGGGAGCACAAGGGTGCGCCAGAATGAGGGGAAGGCTACATTAACACGCCTATCTATGGCACACACGTTACATGTGAGCAGCGCACCCTGTCGTCACTCACAGTAGTGTCAGCTTACAAGTGGCCCCCGCTGCCTCACAAGAGAGAGCTTGCGGCCAGAGAGAGTCTCGCGTGTGAGAGGGAGCTTGGCAACGGAGGTCTTTATCGGCCATCTCCGGAGAAGAGGTCCACCTCCTCCGCCCTTTCGAACCCCTATCTCTCCCTCTCTCTCTCCACCCACGAGCACAAGTCAATCCCACAACCCTGAAATCCTTTTTCTACGAGTAAACGGCACCGTAAGATTGCCGCTAGATAGGCACACTCCATTACCGGTGAAGATTAATCGGAGGTACAAAAACTCGGACAGGGTCGGAAAGCCGTTCACGTTGGAGAGAGTGCGTGGGAGAGCTGATTAAGCGATGAAAAGGGAACGATATGACGCCCTTAACAACGTCGCGGCATGCACTAGGATCCAATATGCTATTTACAAGATGTCGCAATTTACGGAAAAAATGATTATATACAAGAGTACTCGTTCCCAGGGTATTATTGAAAGTTTAAGAATATTCTTAAAAAGTATATTAACACGGGAAAGTCTTTTCCAACCTACGAATAAGGTCTTGTGGGTGGGGACAGTGTATTGTAGTAAATATGGAAAGATTTATTACCCATAAGGGGAACGTAGTTCCAAAGGGAAAACCGGTCTACAAACTTGTGATACAACGTTCGATTTAATAATTTGATAGAAAATATAACCACAATTATAAAACCAAGCAAAATATGTGTTAATATTAATGAATTTAGATATTCTATCTTTGAAGTTATATTATAGATAGACATAACCCATGCAAAGATACATTTCTTTGCCTCTCCTAGCAAAACACAATCCGATATCTGAAATAAACCCTTCAATTCCGTACACTAATTTCTTCCATTTATTGTGTCCAACATGCCTATCCTATTTCCACCCCGTCCTTGCCTGACTAACGTTCTCCCCTCTGTCACAGTCTACAAAATCGCATCGCCAATCAAAATGTTCTTTTATCTATTTTTTCTGCTCTTCCTGGACTTATTCAAATAATCTCTATTTCTTCTCCCACCATGTCTAGCATTCCTTGGAAAAATGTATATTAGGCAAGAATTAAGATATACTCCATACTCCATATACTTCCTCAAATCAGAATTGCCCTTGCAAAATATGGTATTTAATAACCCTGATATGAAGTCCGAGGGTTTCGTTTTGATTTGGTTTATAAGTGTTGTTCATTGTATGCATTTTACAGTCAGAAAATGAATCCATGATCACATTGTAACTTTATAACTATAACTTCTGTCAACAATATCTTTATTAATGTGCGCTATTTTCTACAGAAGCAACTATAATGCGTAGAATTATGAAAAAAATGACATATGAGTAACTGTATTCAAGTCAGTTTAATTAAAAATATATAAACAGGGTGCGGGAACATAACTTCCTTTTTTAAAGGGATTTTGCTTTTGAAAAAAGGAAGTTATGGTGCCGCACGCAGTATCATATTGTATTATCTATTATTAATGGCACTATATAAATATTAAATGCTCAATTTTCATCGTTCAAATTATTATTATATAATAATTTTATTACAATTCATAAAAAAATTATTTTAAAACAAAACCAAATTTTAAATAATACCAATTGGTTTAATTATGGCTAAACTGAATAACCTGTCGTAGGGATCGTATTTAGCTGCCTAAGTTCGATTTCTCTCGGAAAATTGGGACGAGTCTATGGACCAGTCCATGAAGGAAAAATGGACGAGTCCATTTATTGGACCATTCAAACTTATTGGTCTGTGACAATTCAATTCACTTTTTGATGCGTATTTTACCACAGAAAACAACAGCGGCTGAAAATTTATCGTCAACCTAATTTTGGCCATGATTCTCATCCCATAATTAAGGAAGTTTGTATATCTGCCTGCACTCTATTACCATTTTTGGATTTAACAAGCACTTTTACGTTTCATAGGTGGAAAATTTACCTCTCCATTTCAAAGTAAAATTATTCGGTCACGTTTTTCACCTGGACGTGATTTCCATACGCTCATAACGATGCACAATCCCCCGAAATACCCAAGAGAGAATCGGTGGAGAGACTAGTCTCCAGTCTAGGGCCCTGATGAAATGGGAGCGGTAATCGTTGCGGAAGCGGAACAGAAGCGTTATAGAGTAAAGCGGGTTGGTTCGGAGGATGAAAGTTGGTGCGATTTCACGCAGCAGTTACTTAGCCAGCCAGCTTTTAACGGATAGCACTGTTGGCCAGGAGTTTTTAGCTTTTCGGAAGTAACCAAAATAATTCATAAATTCTATTTCATTTAATTATTGCCAAAGCATAATTAGCTGTCATTCGTATAGAAGAAGCACTTCCTTTGCGTGTCACACGAAGTACGCTTGCATAATTGATCTTGAAGAATGGGCTTATTAAATGTATGGCACTAATGAAAATGTTATAAAAGAATAAACGATACAGTCAACGAATAAATCATTGAAACTAGTTAACGGAGTCATTTACTGAGCAGTAATAATTTAGGAACCTTATGAAAAAGTACGCCTAAGAAAACTTACGGACTCTAAATGCTTACAAATAGTTAAAAATGCCTGGAATTATTGAACTGATACATTTATAACTCTAAATAAAGGAATGGAAATGTTAAGCGAAGAGAGAATGAGAGCTTCGAACTCTACTGGAAAAGCTTCATAGAATTCATAATTTGAGTGAGCAATATTTCTTAGCATAGATCAGGTAAATTGATCGCAAAACTGAAATTTATATGAAGACACATTCATCATTCTACAAAACAAAAACGCTAGTAATCAACCCCAAAGGTCAGTGAGGGTGTGGTCAGCCACATAATTTGGCGAATGCGAGTCACACATTCGCCATGATGTCTTTCCCGCGAAGTTTTATTAAATAGAATAACCCTAACGATGGGATTGTATGTGATACCACAATTCGGAATGGAGCCACTGATCCTGCGGTCCTTAGCAGAATTTATATTGGGTACTGGAATGCCACACAACGCTCCTCTCCCTTTTATTACAGAAGAATAAACGCCAAAAAAGCCAATTTTATTGATTATTTTACATTGAGTTTGGACGCATTAGAGTTGAGAAATATAGATAAATCCGGCAGGTATTTTTAGAAAATAATAGATTTAAATCATATTAAATATAATGGCAATTATTAACTGTAAATGGTAATTACTGCCACATTTCCTAAGAATAATACGATAAAATTGACTTAATCAAAAAATATTTTTGTCTGTTTTTGTAATATTGTACAACTCAAACAAATAAAACAGTTTCCGGCGTAACTTAACTTAATAAAAACGTCAATCGTATAACTCGTAAATTTCGCTTAACTCACCGGTACTTTTTGGAACCGTCGAATAATATAATAACGTTCATTGCATTTTCCATATAAATGTTGTTTAAATAATATTAATTCCACTCAAAGGTGCTTCTCTGGCCGTATTTTTATTGGCCCCTTTACCAAGGAATTAAATGTATACAAGCTGTTAAATAGCCGCAAACTTCACGGATGATCACGGTGATCGAAACTGGAAACTTGGAATTAATTGGCAAAATATCAAACCTTTTCGTTCAAAGTGCTTGAAGTTATTATATTTTTATTGATTTACGCGCTATATAAATCTAGTCTAGCAGTGTATTGGTGTTATTATGGAGCTGTTTACCTAGCTCTGTAGGGAAAAAGATGACCTTACCCAAGAGGTTCTGTTACCTAATATTACTATAAGGTACTCATGGGTCAATCAATAAGGTATTACAATGTATAATTAGAACGTAATCATAGTACTAGCTAAATAATTATTTAAATCAGCTCCTCAAAATGCCTTGGCCACTGCCAATCTTTAGACTCCTTTATAATATATTGTAGTGATGCTTTCTAATAACTACGAGTATATCCCTAACGTAAGGAAAAGGCAAAGTTAGGGAAAAACGGTCCACTGAAATAATTAAAAATCCCGCGAAAAATTTCCTGGCTCTTCTTCAATTGAATCCAATACATCCACATTTTTGTAAATTGCATTTTTTTTTCTTCGTGAGATATGAAAACATTGAGAATATGATTAGTTAGGTGAAATAAGGATGAGTAGTAACTAAATGAGCGTGCATTATGGTCAATGTCGTAATCAATATCACATAAACCATCAGATGCATACATGCATTGATAAATAAAGTATTTAAAAAGTGTAAAGCATGAAATAGAAAGATTACATTCTATTTCTAATAAATTCTGACACCTGGCAAACCAACATCGGCTATTGCAATACCCCCCACCGTTGCAAAAAATTTACTGACATAGAGCATTCAAAGAGTGAATAAGGGACAAGGCGGCACATAATTTGAGAAAATATTTGCATAGATTGCGCTATTGCGAGTAAAAGAAGCAAGGGGAAACATTTATCAGTCACTGTGCCAGGTATGGCGGCAAACAGCAAGAAGTGACCACGAATCACACAGGCCATGTGACTTGACTATGTTTTTGCATGTTCCAGCGTTTTTGCTCCTTGCACTCTTGTTGCCCATCTACCATATTTCTTGCGCGGTATAACACTCATAAAGAGACATGGTGGTATAAATGGGGTCTCGTAAACTATTCTGCCTTGGATGAAAACACTTTTCGGAGTTCATATAGTATTTTTCTGCATCAAATACAGAGATTTTCATTAAAGATGCAAAAATGTCATTTGCCGACTTTCCATCTCGTACGGACCAAATCCATACTTTATCGCATGCATTATAATGTCGAATGTCTTTTAAAAATGTGAAATGACTAAGGGTTTTGATAAAATGTGCATAATTGTCACATATATGACCAACAATTGTTCACCTCCAACAGTTACATTTCAATATAAAATGATTCAATCGGTAGACTGGGGAAAAAATGCTACTCGATGCAAAAATCTTATGGGTGAATTTTAATCGTAAGAAATCCTAAAGAAACTGATTTGTTTAATACGCGAACAGATAAATGGGATCGTAACTATACGAAAGTATTAATTATAGATGAAAAGACTTATGCATGAGTGCAAGTTAGAACTCGAGGTAAATCAATTTAAAATTTTAATTAGGTATGGCTTCCGATTATGAGGCCGACGTAAAGTTTAGTTCTCTCAAATCCTAAGTCGCTCCCAAGAATATGATTTCTCCACTCAACATTAGGCACATAGGTACAGAAATAGGAGCGTTTTCCAAAAAAAAGAACGAAATAGGATCGATTAAAAATAAAAGTACTTTCAAGAGTCCGTTTGGATGGCATGGATGGCATTAAACACGATGAACTCAAATGATGTTAACTCCATTCACTCGATCTGCATCCTTACGATTTTCCCTTTATGCCCTGCCATCCGTTCTGCGCAGTGGGAGCCCATAGGTTTTTCCGTGTATGAAGAGTTTAGTGTGGGGCTGTCACAGTTTTCTTCGGGACACCACATTGGCTTGTAGATAAGGAAAGCGATAACTGGAAATGACTCAAGCAGTATCTCTCAATTTTTAAGATTGCGAAAACCGGATGTTGTTTCAAAACCTCTTTTCGATAGTATCGGGTACGGGAAGAAGTGAAGATGAAATCTATACTATACCCTCCATTTGAAACGATGAAACAAAGTGCTTTGCCCTTTTCTCCGTGGTTCAATGGCAGTTAACGAACGGGGTCTACAATTATGATAGAGTATCACAAAAAAGTGAATTGATGTAAGAGTGGTGGTCGGACACAAGTTGTGCCCGACCTCCACTCAGACTTAATGGTTGCTGTTTACCATTGCCATTCTCATTTTCCAACTTTATCTTAGATTTATTGTGCGTTTTACATGGGTAAAAACTCTATTACTTATTTGAAATCCTTCGATAAAAAAATAGTTTTGACCAGAGATTTTCATCCAGAAGAGATTTACTGTATTATATTACAGGTGAGATTTTACCGGCAATATATGATATTTCAAAAACAAACCCCGCAACATTTTGAGTCTCGTAAAAGGTCAGTAAATGAAAACTTGTTCCAGCTGTTGGGTTCGAAAAATCCAACCTTTACATTCTCCAAATTGAAAGTAACTGGATTTGCAATATTTTATTCTTTATAATACAATGACGAGTGAGATTTTTAGGAAAAAATCGTTTGAGAATCGCAGTTCCAACTACGTGGGGGACAACGGGAATAATTCCGGCGTTCGTAACATCCACTCATTTCATACAATTTTCCACTCGTTTCAAAGGAACATAAAAACATTAATTCCTCCCAAAATGTCTCATCGATGCAGCCTCATTGATGAGAGAGAGATATCTTAACTGGGGCCTCGAAACAACTGATCCCTTTTCCTTTCCCAAGGTTATCCTTAAAAGCTATATAAATTTGTGCCTCAAACGGCAGGCCACTAAAACCTAAGTTTATTTAATTAACGGGTAGTATACTTGTGTTTTAAAACTCCAAGCAAACTCTTCCATTCATTACCTCATCACATGACGATGTCTGAAGGAAGACAAAAAATGAGTCTAGATAGTCTCCAAATTTCGCAGCAGAATTATTTACGTGATCACGTCAAAGGATAAACTGAACCTGTATGTTATTGATTGTTATGAATACATTAAATGTGATCATAATAGACCCTACCGATACTGAGTCGCCAACTATTAGGTTAGGAAACGCAAACAATTCATTTTCTTCCTCGGATAGGAGGACAACGAGTATATCGCTATATATCTTTTACTGCTGGCCGAATGACAGATGGAACGAGGTCACTGACTCATGTCCTTGAGTCCCGCGATGCGCAATTGTCTTCGTGCCGAGTGGAGTGAGATGGCGTGCGCAGGAATGGAAAGTGGAGAGCTTGGGAGGAAGGCGGCGGCAGGCGTTCGCGATCAACAGGCGAGAGGGAAAAGCAACCTTCAATTTGAAGTATTGCAACCCATGGCGTGCCAATTCGTTTAATGTAATTCCATTTCAATCAGTTTCAAGGTACTAATAATAGGCCATGCACATCCCCTCCGTGGAATCTCAATCGTGATCTGTGAGGAGTAATCATCAAAGATTTATCGTCAACGTTCATCAGATGATAGCCTTGGTTCAGCTGATGGTACACACGTGTGATATTTGTAGAACTACTTCCGTAATTATTTATTTTAGTCCTTAAATTCACATGATACATTAAAAAGCGTATCACATTTCCAAATTCAAAATGTACATGTATTAGGCCGACTTTCGCCATGTTGTGCTGCGCCAAAAGAAAGCGGAATAATACATAATTTTTTTTTCTTTATAAAACTACGTAGAATGGTTGGAGGAAGTGAAGACACATTTTGCACAGCAGTTATCAAGAGTCAATGCTATCAATTTTACACACAGCTTAAAATTGAAATTCTTTCAAAATCACTTTATCTTGCGAGCATCATGCTGCTACACAAAATCATTGACCTTTGATCCTTATGTAATCAAATTAAAGAGAAAAATTTCGTTAATACACTTTTTGCTTTACCACAAATAATTCCGAGTAACCGAGTAGTGGATTTTGATTTGCCGCGAATGGAGTGGATCCTGAGGATGACTACACGTGAACTGCAGTGACCTAATGATGACAGAAGACAATTTGCTTTTCCACATACATGTTTGTTATTATGACCTAGGTTTCGTTACAGCGTAACATCTTCAGGTTTTGCGCTGTAACAAAACCTAGTTCATAGTACATAAAAAATTCTATGTGGAAAAGCAAAGTGTCTTCTTTCATCCTGATGGGTATCCACCATGTTACGCCTGAAACTGTGTCAGTGACCTAATGTTTTGACGTGCGGATGAAAAAGCCATAAAACGGAAACCAAAGGTTATATGAATTTCAATATGGCCTTCGTACCGTAGTGCTTTGTCAATCATTTAATATTTTTCCATCATTACTTTTGGATCAAACCTGAACTCTGACTTCCAAACTCGTGGTATCACGCCATAAACATTTTGCGTCAAATAATGGAGGTAATGGTAAAACGTGAGGTATGCATTGAACTTTGGTCGATATTTTAATAATAAGTTCATCTAGCTCATTAGATAAATGCTGTTAGGTCATTTAGTTGAAATGAGCAGGAAAAATCTTAAAAGCTAAGAAATACATATGAGTTTTTAGGGAAAGCTAAACAGGGGACTTTATTAAAAACTTAGTGCTTCGTAATGCTTCAAAAGTTCGAAAATTGAGAATAGAGACTCAAAAAACCTTTCCTCTGGCCTTCAAAAGAGAAAGTTTGCATATTTTTTCTTTACTTGACAGAGAAGATGCTTAATTCTCGCTGACTGCAAAATACCTACAGGCAATCGATAGAAAGTCCCTATGGCAATTAGAAATGGTGTTACCAGCCGGTCCAAAAATGACTGCTAATTTTTGAACAAAGAAAACTTATGGGCAAATTACTCTCGAAGAAATTAGGTGGAAAATACCCGTTCACGAAACGTTCCGAGGGAGATGCAAATCAGTCGCGATAAATTTGGAAGATTACCCACAAAGCCATCATGAAAGCTACCGAGAGAGAGATTTAACGTAAACTTAAAGGGAGCACAAAGAACGGACGCAGAAGAGAAGCGCGAGCCGAAGAGGGGGAGGGGCAAAACTCGGCGAGAAGGCGCCGGCGCCACGGCGGTTGCATTCGCCACGGGAATGTTAAGTGGGAACAAAGAGCCGGCGTGACAGCCCCGCGTGCATTTAATGCCCGTACCCGTATCCCCTCTTCCCACGCCAAGATCCCCTCATGCAACCGGAGGGGTCGCTCACCGCGGATACCGAGACAGTCGAGACACAATCGTTCAAAACCCCCGACCCCGGCGCCGGGATGGGAGCGGGGGAGTGGGGCTGCTTGGTCTTCCACCTACTTGCGCTCCTCGGACCGGAGAGCGTCCCGCGGTGTCATGCAAAGGGCGCCAATCCCAGCGACGGTGGGGGACGGGAGGTGGAGAGGGAAGGCGCGTACGTACGTGTCCTCGGGGATGCAGGTGGCGCCTCGGAATGTGCTCCCAGCGTCGCGTCGTGTCGCGTCGATTTTTTGCCCGCACGGGATTGGGAGGAGGAGACGGGAGTGGGTGTTGATGCATAGCAATGAAAAGCCATGAATCTCATCAAGGATGAAAGCCCCTTGTGGTTACGTTAAAGCAATTGTCTATCTTCCCGAGGGAACGATCGTCGATCATTATTCCTCTGTACAAGGAATGCTGGCTGAGGTTTTCAACAATTGCAGTATCTAATTATTTGTTTTGTTTTCCAATGGTTGAGGCCACACTGTAACAAGACTCACGTTTACCACATAAATTTAAATCGCATTGCCATACTCCCGTGTCGAGGCACGGTTGTAGTAATGTCATGTGTCAGGTTAAAAAGGCCTGTTTAACCTTTCCTCAGGACAATTTTAACTCAACGGTGCAGAAATATGTAAATATAAAAATCCAATACTTGAAGCAGTTTAATAACGTTAGCAATACCGATGTAATTGAGTAATTTGTTAGCAATACCGAGTAATTTGTTCTGGGAACGTAAAATGGGAAGCCGTCGTGACAGTTTGCTGAAGTAATGGCATTTATTTTTAACGTGTATGCCTACGCATTCATGTGTCACCACGAATACATCCAAGGAATGCATATAAATATATGAACATTTGATGCGGTATAAGCTAAAATTGTATTATGGGAATCATAGCTTAGAATATGCAAGAAATCTAACGAAAGGAGACTGATTACGCCTAACAACAAAAACCTAAGAGCAAGCGAGAAAAGGCAACATTAAAGCTTAAATTTACAGTTAGTGTACATTTTTACGGTTGTGAGAAATGGTCATCAGTAACGTAATATTGTGAATGGGAAGCGATAGACACATTGGTTCATATGGATATAATTTGCTACGAAAAGTGATGGTAACGAAAATCATGAGGGGATTACCTTTGAAGAATAATTTTGATATGAATTTAACGATGTAGCTGGTGTAGCTAACACTTCAAATTGAAGGGACAAACTCATCCGGAATATTTTGGGACACCAGGCTTCAAAATTCCAAAGAAATTATTGTTGTGAAGAATAATATAATAAGAATTTAGTATCAGGGCTACGAAAACATGCAGTTCAAGTGAGACAGTTAGTGGAAAAATAATTCAGAGAACAGTTAAAAAAAATGATTTGATACATAATAATATTAACCATCAAAAAATCATCTTTTAAATTATGTTTCGAGGAAGAAGTAAGTATGAAATTTAAGTAATTTTTTAACATGCAATTGCAGAAGGCATTTAATTTTAAAATATTATTTATTTATAATATAAGAAATTTAAGGTAAGACTGGTCCTCGGTGATCGTGCAAATCTAATATTGGGGGAAAACACGTACACAGCTCACCAGGAAAGAAAGTAGGAGAGGGGAAGAGCATAGGGAGGGTTACATAAACACACACACACACACACACACATATATATATATATATACACACAAATATATATATATATATATACACAAATATATATATATACACAAATATATATATATACACAAATATATATATATATATATATATATACGAGGGTCACAGTGGTCTAGGGGGTAGAGCGTTGGACTACTGACCGGAGGGTCCCGGGTTCGATTCCCGGGCAAGGTACTTTGGGCACCTGCAGCTCCACCTAGCTAGTTGATTTTTCGGGTACCAGATCTTCCTGGGAAACCATAATCGGCACAGAGAAAGGAACTGGCCTACCCTGAATATTCACACATCAGGGTAGGTACATGGGTGAGCTCTACAATCACCTACTAAACCGACCTTCGGGTTGATTACTGTGTTTTATATATATATATATATATATATATATATATATATATATATATATATATATATATATATACGGTTATATGCATAATTTAAATATAAATAATTTCGAAATAGATCGCTCTTCGGCGAAAGACAAATATATAAAAACCCAAAAAAGATTTTTAAAAGATAGAAAAACAAAGAAAGAAAACTTGCATATGTAGATTTGACGTTTCGATGGCACGGCCTTCATCGTCGATTCTGATGATGACAGCCGTGCCTTCGAAACGTCAAAAGTTCATATACACGTATATTTGTGAGTGTACATATATATATCCCCTCCCATGGACTACAACCTTGACGTGGTGGAAGGGCTTGTGCGTCCCGATGACCCCTAGAGCTGCGCTGGCGGGAGTAATATAAATTGCTCCTGGTTGGGTCACCCATGCCAGATAGGCTGAAGGTTAGGAGCCAGAAGAAAGGTAGTCCACACAGCGTCTGTTCCTCAGTGAGGAGCCTGCAAAGGCGCCTGACCCTAGTGGGGCGGCCATTAAGTGATGATGTCCCGTTAAAAACACTGTTGAGGAAGGCAACAGGAAACCACCTCAGTTATTATTCCCATTAAAAATAATGGACACAAGATATAGGTTGAGTCCTGGCAACTGCGAGACTCGGCCCAAGCGACCGTGTGTCGTGTCCGGCAGCGGGGGAGGCAAGGCTTCCGCGGTCGTCATCCCACGAAACCCTTGCAGGGGAATAATCCCAGCAGCAGGACAGAAGACGCAGAAGAAGACGAAAGTAGTTAAAATAGGAACATGGAATGTCAGGACAATGTTGAGGACAGGCAAATTAGAGAATATTAAGCGAGAGATAGAATGAGGTAACATAGATGTTTTAGGTCTATTCGAGGTGAGATGGAAGGATAGCGGGGATTACTGGAGTGATAATTATAGAATAATGTACAGCGGCTGGGACGAGAGCCAACGAGGGGTTGCCGTAATATTAAATAAAGGGGTAGGAAGCAGCTTAATCAATATAGAGCAACCAATGGATAGAATATTACTCGTAGAGATTAAAGCAGAACCGACGAACTTGGTCTTTGTTCAAATATACATGCCAGTGAGCAACCACAAGGAGGAAAATGCCAGGATGCACGATGAGTTAGAGAACCGTTTACGGGAAAAGGATAAGTAACCCATGGGTCACGGATGAGATGATTGCAAAGATAGATGAGAAGAGAAGATAGAAGAGTGTAAAAACAAGAGTTCGGAAAAATGAAGTACAAAGAGTTAAACAATAAGTTGAGGCGGACCACAAATAAAGCAAAAGAAAAATGGTGGAAAACGCAATGCGAGGATATGGAAAGTTTACAGAGGAAGGATGAAATTGGTGCACTATACAGAAAGGTTAAGTTATTATCAGGAAATAAGAACACAAAGACCTGTGCTAACAACTATGATGAGTGGGGTAAGATAATAGTTGAAGCATAAAAAATCTAAGAGAGATGGAAGGAATATATAGAAACACTGTTTGGTAAAGAACTTATGCCAACAAGGTTAGACATAGAAAAAGAACATGACGTAGATAAAGACAGCTTAGGTCAAGGCATACTCGACAATGAAATAGAAAAGGCATTAAGGAAGATGAAAGTAAATAAGGCCATGGGGGTAGACAACATTCCTGTTGAACTATTGAAATGCTTAAGAAAATAGTGAAAGACGACTCTATATGGACTGATTCGTTGTATCTATGAGAAAGGAACCTAGCCGGAAGATTTTGTGAGATCGGTGTTAGTTCCTATTCCGAAAAAGGTAAAGGCTACATCATGTGAGGATTACAGAACAATAAGTTTGATATGCCACGCAGCTAAAGTTATTCTCAGGATCATCAACAAAAGGATAGAGAGTAGGGCAAATTATTACTTAGGGGATGATCAGTTTTGGTTTAGGAAGGGGAGAGGTACGTGTCATGCCATTGCAGTAATGAGATCACAATTGGAGAGGTATATGGAACACATTCAGGACGTATTTGCCAGTTTCGTAGATTTCAAAAAAGCTGTATTTGGGAAAAACTAATGAGCATATTGCAGAAAATAGGAATGGATTGGAGGGACAGGAGACTGATCCGCAACCTCTACATGTGTCAGACTGCTCAGGTGCGAGGGGGGAATGGAGAGTCCGGATGGGCAGTGTTAGGAAGAGGTGTTAGGCAGGGTTGCCCATTGTCACCGGTGCTGTTCAACGTATATGTGGAGGAAATGATTAAAGAGGCATGGGAAAAACTGGAGGTAGGAATGAAAGTCGGAGGGAAATTCGTAAAATCAGTTAGGTTTGCTAATAACCAAGCATTAGTTTCTCAATCAGCCCAGGGGTTGCAAGCATTGCTAAGTGAATTGGAGGTTCAGTGCGATAGATATGGGATGAGAATCATTATTAATAAAACAAAGGTCATGCGATTTTCCAGTATAAAATATATGCATACATCCAATAATAACATATATATATATATATATATATATATATATATATATATATATATATATATATAACATATACTTTTCTTATGATATAGTCTTATCAGCAGAACACATATACTTGAAAAAATATATTTTAATATATTGGTTTCCTCAAATGAATGACTGCTAAACGGCCTAAGTTATGAGAAATACACGGAGCATAACGGTGACGCAATAAGGCAAGTGTGTAGTGTCTTTTTTACTTAAGCCAACGTATACCTTTATGGGGAGGAGACGGATAAGACTGATTATTATACTTTGGCAAACGGTGAGGTATGACTAGAGACATTCTGGAAGAGAATTTTTCAAAAAAACCGTAATATAAAAAAATAACTCTCAAAGTGGCACGGTATTCTTTCCTCCCAATAGGTTTGATCCTCATTAATTTAAAACTTCATAGTTTTTGGCTGGAACACAAAATGGACTACTTCGGCCAAAAAATATGAGCCTCGAATATTGTGAGCGCGAAATTCAGAAATTGCTCTTCGAACACTATGCCGACTGGATGAGTGAGTTCCCCCGTCAGCGAATTGTATGAAGTAGAAGAGAGTGCGAGGGCAAAAACGGAACAAAATTTGGCGCGCCGTCGCGGTGCGCAAAAGAAAGTCATCTGAGGCTCCTTCCTCAAAGGAAAGAAGTTCAGGATCATCCATGGCCTCCTTGGGCGTGGCGAAGGGAAGGAACTAGGGTGAGAGTAAATGCCCCCCACCCTTCTCCACGAGTTGTCTTCGAACACATTCCGAAAGATAAGAAAAGAGAGAGAATGGGTCGCGGGAAAATAAACGGGCACCGAGGGTGCACCTAGGCGGCTATAAAGAGCTCGTCACGGGGGTCTCTCGGCCGAGGGAAGGCCAACTCAAAAATCCGACAAGCAGACTTCTTACGAAAAGGACCGAAGCTAATATTAAACGTTACTTTTGGCTCAAGATGAGTCACGAGATGAAGTTGAAGAGATAGGAGGGTTTTGTAAGTGGGATAAATGGGGGTGAGAGGGGGTTGTCGGCGTCAAAGGAGAGGGTGGGGAAGCTTGGATGGAAAGTGGAAGAAGGAGTAGGGCGAGGGACCAAGACGTGCGTTACTCCTGCGAGTTGGCTCCCTCTCGGCATCTTTTTACGGAGTGACAAGAAACGTCTGGGAAAAGAGCGGCAGAGAGCGAGAGAGTGATGTGGAGAAAGAGAAAGAGGGAGAGTGATGTAGAGTGAGAGAGAGAGAGAAATGGAAGGGTTGGCGCGGGGGGCCTTGTCTTGGCTTTCCCATACAGGCAGGCGGCGGTGGAGGCGACGTGGAGTTTCAGAATGGGCGCTTGCGGTGAGGGAGGCGGCAAAAAAAGGCGCGGGGGAGGAGGGGGCGAAAACAATGGCTCGGCGGCGGCGAGGGAGCGCGTTGGGGGCCGGGGAAGGTGGAGGTGGGAGGCAAGAAGGGCCTGAATTCCGCAGGAATGGAGGGGGAGACTGGGGCTGGTGGGGTGGCCCTAAGCCGCGCAATAACGTTTCGCAATTACAAGATGGGAGGGGATCGGAGGGTGGAAAGGGGCGTACTGTGGAGGATGAAGAGGATGGGAGACTGTTGGGGGAGTTAACGGGGACGAGGGGGGGAGGGAGAGAGCGCAGATAAGGAGCGAGCGTAAAATTCAGATGCGCGCAATTTGGGATTTTATGTCGGTTCTCTCGCAACGGGAGGCTCGGGGAGGGAGAGAGAGTTGGAGGGAAGAAGAGAGGGGTGCGGGCGGACGGGAGGAAATGGGAAATGGTGCGGACGAGGACGAAAGAGGAGAAGGAGGAAGGACCCGTTTATCTCCCTCTCTCCGCTCCCTTTCATACCCTCCCTCCTCATCGCCTCTCACCCTTTCTCGCCCTCCCGCTCTCACTTAAGCAATAGTTGAACGTTCGTTACCGGAGATCGAGTTGCAAAGCACTGCGATCACTTTTTTTTGGCTCCACTTCCGTTGCTACGATGTCGGGTTTAGTGATCCCGATCGTTTAAGTGCAAGCCTAGGCCACTTTATACATTCAATTATGCTCGACCACTCCTCCCATAAAATATGGAATAATATGGAATCTCATAAATGGTGGGTCAGAGGAATTTTGATGGGAAATGGCAACCTGGAATATTTTAGTAATAAATCGTTTCAATTGGGACGAGATTTGGACCGAAATAGTCCCACGTTCTACATGCCCTCTCACAAAACCTTTGTAATGGACATGAAACAAATTATTTTTATTTGTACTAAGATGAAGAAAGAAATGAAATTGCACCATACCAAAACAGAAAATGTAAAGTTTTTTTAAGTATTAGAACGACTAATTTTTTTAGCAACGTCAGAGTAAGTTTCACTGGTGCTCATATGTGCTTCCTGTGAGATTGTTTTTCTTCAATATTTATTTTGCTAAGAGTATCAATCTTAAGTCTTTGTATGTTCCACGAATATACACACACAACGAACTAATGAAGGCATTCTGCAATTCATATAACTCAATAAACTACTTCATTTTAAGAAATCGTAAATTATAAATTGATGGCGGATGTGATTGATGTACTAGAAAAAGAGTGAAAATATAAAATTAATGCATAAGAAAATATGAGAAATTACTATGAGAATTTAGAAACGCAATTTGAAACTGAAAAAAAGGTCTCCATATATCTTAATTTTAGGACATGGCTTTTTTTTGGCATTTTTGGAGAGGACGTGGCGTGTGACTTATGGTGTTCATTGAAGAGCAATTTATTAGTATTTTGGCAGTCGCCCAACATCTGAGCCTTTTGCATCATGTCGTATCGGTATGTAATTAAGCCGAGGGAAGTGAGGGAGAGTAATTTGGGAGAAGAAGCCAGGCGTCGGTGTTTTCCCACTCAAGGCGAAAATCAACCGACGAACCCACAGGTTAACGTACCAAATAACACGGGTTTGAAGATTACTCCATTAAACTACAGAGTTCTAATCGAAATACTACTAAAAGTTTCATCGCTTTTTGTAATCATACACCGTTCTTCAAGATTTTAATTCTCTGCTTTTAAAATCTGACTTCATCGCACTTTTCACATCGCAGGCGAAAGACATTCGAGAGATTCCCTTCAAGTAAATAGTTTTGTTGTGGGATATTCCGAGATATTGTCATTAAGATAAAAATTGAAGGACATATTAAAAACTAAGATTGTCTCAAAATTCACTGTTTACGTGTGAATAACTTCATAAGACAATGAACTTTTTTTAGCTTAATGTTAGATTTTGCCATATTTCCGCCGGAAATACGCTGTAAAAACTTACTTGCAACTTTCTTTTAAAAGTAAAATAACCTCTCCTTTTTTCTTATCTTTTAATCGTAAATAATATCGTATGTCTTAATAATAACTGCTAGTTCAACATTTTAAAGCACCTTTCCCCTTTTCTTGAATGAAATGCTATTTAGTAACTGCTGTGAAATTTAAATGACATCCGCGAGGAATATATTAAACACAATACAATATCGACTCAACGAAGAGTAACAGTCGAACAATTTGGATAATTTAAAGTGCTCTTGGCCGTACCCGCGTTTTCCATCTTTCATCCTTGTTCTTACTTGCAACGGCACTTACGCCTTCGCCTCCTCCTCGTCCTCCACTCCCCCGAGCATCATTCCCATCTCACAAAACCAGCGCTTACTTGGTATAGGTATCACTACCGATCTACACTCACTCACTAGTCAGAGCGAAAGAACCACAGCAACTAAAATCCATAATCTGCATTTTTTTAACTGAGCAAATGAACAGTACGTGTATATTCATTGCTTGTATTGCATCTAGAGCACAATAAATGTTTGCATAAACGCAATAAATAATGATTGTTTTAAATCAATGAATCTGCTTTCAATTAATTAATATTTTTGACAGGAAAGTGTACTCACCCTTGCCAAGGGAAAGCAAATTTTAAATCATATACTTATAACATTTACAAATTGACACATGCATAGAGATGAGGTCATAAATTTGATACAGTAAAAAAATTGAACTGTGGATAATTTTAAAGTAATTTTTTAAGCGTATAATTCATATCCACGAAATTTACATCACACACTACAAAGTTTTTACGCCATCCCTGTCCTTAAAATTGTGAAATACTATCATTCAATTGCCCAAGTAAATTATTAAACAATTATTAAATATGCCATCCATGCTGCAGAGTTCAATAGTAGTAGAGGATGTAACTCTTTCCCGACCAATTGTTTAAGACACTTACGGTCATACCGTTCATTCCGTAATTATGTAATCGAGACGGTTTTTGCTTCGGCCATTCATGCTGTGGCGATAGAGAGAAGCAGACGAGATCTTCCTCCCACTGAACGCGCGGCAAGTGTACGTGGGTGCATTTTCATGCATTTCTAACTCGCTCTCGCCGCCTCAGATCCCGCCGCCGGCCACCGTCGTCATCTCCCCTGCCCACGCCTAAGCGGCCGTTCATTGAACAAGCCGTCAGGCCATCGCCAACTCGCCCCGTCTCCCACGGAATGCGAAGGGAAGGAGGGGCGGAGCGAAACGGGGGGGGGGTGGCAGAGAGGGAGAGAGAGCGACGTGTCGTCCGAGCGACTGGGTTGGCACTCGAGGAATCGTAATTGCACCGCCACGGCAAACGAGTGCCAACCGTGCCTCACTGTCCCGGCACCCACATCCCCCAGCGCTCACACCACTCTCCCTCCCTCTCTTTATTCCTTACCCACCCCACGGCCAATTCTTGGCGCAACAGTTTCCACCCTCCCCGACCCACACCCCTCCCTTCCTGCGATCCCCAGTCCGACGTATGTGCAATGCGATCTCTCACCCCCATACCCTCCGCTCCCGTCCCACTTTTGAGGCTCATCCTCCCCTTTAAACTCCTCATCAACCCCACCCTACCGCAGACACTTCTTCTTCCCCCAAGGAACGCTGTCACCGACCCAAAGGTTCGTTTACGCCAGCTTTACGAGTCGCGTTCGAAATTAAGCATTATAAAACGAGACGATGAACGGTGCGTTTGATAACGGACACGCTCGAAATAGGCGCAACCACCCATTGTCACACAATGTGAAATCGTCACAAGGATTCTAAGACGCTTTGGAGGCAGTAACATTTGACGAATAACTGTTCTCCGAGACCACTGATATCCCATCTCATGTCAAGTGAATGTTTAAAGGACGTATTTATTTCATCAGTTTCCGTAGAATAACGGAAAGCAGAAAAATAATTAAACGGAGATGAACCTATAGCATAACATAGCTAATCAATTAATTATGTTGACTTTTATAGTAAAGCTGATTCCTCCTTAAGCCTTAGAGAAATTAAACTCATGTAATATCACTTTGCCGCCATAATATGCATTACTTTATTTAGTTTGTAAAACTTATTTTGGCTAATCAAAAATTATTTCGTCTTCTTACTGTGTAACTCTCAACTTATAACAGTAGTAAAAATAAGAATCGTTGCACTCGTGTCAACGAGTGCGGACCAAGAAATAAGTAATGCGTTCATGATCATGCAGTAATCTTGGATTCCATCCAAGATTACTGCATGACAGAACGTGTAGAATGTGTAGAATGACAGTAGTTATTTTCTAGCGTGGGCACTACTCAAAAGACAAGCTTCTCCATGTCAAAATTATATTTTTCATTTTTATGTTTGAATATACCCTCTCGTTTTCCGTCTGCCATGACCAACCTTACGCATTACATTATAGAAGAGAAATAGATTATTGTGAAAGCAGACTGTTATGCACTTTCATTAATACATGTTTATTTTGTCCCCATAATCATGCTGTGTTTTGAATCTTGTAGACTTTATGATTGAGACTCTTCAATGTAAGATGATAGCACTGACATTAGCATTAAAAAGATTCTGATGTAAAATTTACTGCTTTAATTCTCATGTTTTTTTAATTACATGCGTCCGACAAGACTACCGAGTGCCACGAATCAACGATGACATATAGTTAAAGCTGTCACCACATTCTGTCATAATAGCACAGAAGCTGTCATAATAAACTGCTCTTTCTGTCTGGTAAAAAATAAGAGCAGACACTTTCGAAAAGAGCGTGAGTCACTGTCAAAATAAGGTGAATCGTTGCCAAAATACATAGATAAAAATTAGCCAAAACAGTCCGGGAAACAATCCAAGTAAAAAGTAAGGTTTACTCTTGGTTGGAGAGTGCTCGTTGTTGGACTGAAATGTCCAGTTTCCCAAGGCGACAGAATCTACAAAACCAGCTCCCCACGTTCTCTACCCTGCAGTGTCAGCATGTTCCAGGGTGAATGCGAAACCTACGGTTATTGGCAAAAACAACCAAAGGACAGGGAGCACATCACTGCCGTGATCTCGGCTAGGGTCGGTGTTGCAACGCGAGGCGGTGCGAGGCACTTAAAAACTTTACAGCCGGCACCATAAACGCGAGGCGTAAAGCATCCGCGCGGGCTTATTTCGAACACACGTAGCGGGCTATTTACGAGAGAGTACCTCACGAACATATACCCGCACACAAACACTGCCATGTACACACACACAATATTTTACGCCTTCCCAAAGTTCGTCGGTGCTTAATTATTTAAGGAAAACGAAAAAGAAAATCACCCGCCATCCCAGACGATCCGCGATCACCTTTGCTTTGGCACACGTTAACTGGAGAGAAACTGGGTTAAAGAATAATATTCATTTTTTTAATGAGGGGCGCTCATACGAAAAATACGGCCTTCCCTCGCTGCGAAGATAGTGGTGAAATGCGAAGTATCAATACTTGGTGAATATGAACGTATTTCAAAACAGAAATTCCAATTCCGGACCCATATAGTAGACGATGGGCGGAAGCTTGCGAGCTTCGTGCATACCTTCGCTTGCCAATTCCCTGCAAGCAAGCCTTGACACGAGGGGTACGTACGTGAATATTCGATGGAAGAGGGATGGGGATGAAAAGAAAGGAAAGGTTGACGCTTCACGTAAAATCGGAATGCGTCCCCAAGATTATGGGGCCGTCGGTGTGGCACTGCACTCGGTGCACCCGATGTGGAGGAAATAAACACTCGAACTCCAAGCCGATGCTCCTCCGCCCGCTCCCTCGCTCGCCTCCACTCGCGTCCCGGCCTGCCTTCCGTCCGCTCTCGTTCCCGACGGAGGATTTGCAGCATTATTCCAGTTTTTTAGTCCTATAGGATCGATTCGCGATCCTCACGGGGATAAAAAAAGCAATTCCTTCGTCGAGAGATCAGAAAACAATGCACAAATGCTTCATAAACATGCACAGACACTCAAATACTGAACGAAATTTGAGTTCGGATAATTAAAAAACAACACGCCAAGCGGCGTTTTTTGGCTCGACATTTTTGAGCTATAGAAGCAGCATATTATTCAGTAATTATGCTTTACCTCTACTAAAGAATGATTCGCAATAGGAATCGATGCGAAGATCCAGACTAATGGTTATTTGAATGCACCCATTTCCTTCGAATGTTTATTCTTATTATAAAAATATTGCTGAATTCATAAGATTTGCCCCCTGCGACAACGTTTTCTTTCTCAAATTGAGTACATAACTGGAAAGACGTCACTGTGGACCCCCTGACCTACAACGTTATGTATATACTGTACATGGTACCATTTAATAAATAGATTTCACAGACGCATAAGTATGCCATCGACGCCCAGAACCTCAGCTGCATGACTTCAAAATGGTCAAAATCAGTCCATTTACTCTAGTCTTGGATTGATGCTGCTGATTCGAGGATTATTGGGATGCAGATGATTTTAAATGGATTTTAAGCCGTTAACTAGGGCCACCTGCTTATCCAATGCGAACACCGTTAGTCATTGCATTAAGTCATTTTTAAACACCATGAAAAATAAAAAATTGGCATTGTTACGATTGTTCTGTAATTGAATAATAGGTATTAAAATTTCAAAGGTAAATATTTTGAATAAAATAATTTCGATCATAGCTATCAAGGTTATTTTTGTTAGGTAATAATAGGGATTATTCCGGGAGCTTAACTGTAGCTCCGCTCATACTCATATTATGTGCGCAAGAAATGAGAAGAAGAGTGAGATGGGACCAGAGGGAATTGATGGAAGCGTCCGTTTCTCTGGTTGGCTTTCTCTTCGTGAAGAAATGACATTTTTTTCCCTGATTCCAGGGCTAGGGACTGGACAATGAGAGATGCACTGCGGATGGAGAGGGCAAGTTCAAAGCGGAAGGGTAGTGGAGTTGAGGAGGCTGGAGAGAAGGGAAGCTATATTGAACAGAGAGACTTGCTATGAAATGAAACCATGGCCTTGTTGCCTGACGCGCCACACGTTGGTTTTCGTCTTTGTCTGGAGCCATCCGTCACTCTTTTAAGGTCAGCGATGACGTCCTCATTTTGACTCACCATCGAAAGGAATCGGGCCTCGCCTGCGACAATCTCTCAATTCCCTCTTGTTGAATCATGTCAGAAATAAATTGCCTGACATTGGAACTACCGGCGTACTTGTAATCAACGGATAAACATGGGGATACATTCAATGCCTCAGGCTACGGCGCGAAAACAGCAATCTGAATTTCTCTGATATTTGATTATATACATATATATATATATATATATATATATATATATATATATATATATATATATATATATATATATATATAATAAGGCTGTGGGGGTGGACAATATTCCTGTAGAAATGTTGAAATGGTTAGGGAAAGGTGGGAAGAAGGCCATATATGGACTGATTCGTAGTATCTATGAGGAAGGAATCTGGCCGGAAGATTTTGTGAGATCGGTGTTAGTTCCTATTCCAAAAAAGGCAAAGGCTTCGTCATGTGAGGATTACAGAACAATAAGTTTGATATCCCACGCAGCTAAAGTTATTCTCAGGATCATCAACAAAAGGATAGAGAGTAAGGCAAATGATTACTTAGGGGATGATCAGTTTGGGTTCAGGAAAGGAAGAGGTACGCGTGATGCCATTGCAGTAATGAGAGCACTAGTCGAGAGGAATATAGAATACAATCAGGACGTATTTGCCTGTTTTGTAGATTTCGAAAAAGCGTTTGATAGAGTGAATTGGGAAAAATTAATGCGTGTATTGCAGAAAATAGAAATGGATTGGAGGGACAGGAGACTGATCCGCAACCTGTACATGTCTCAGACTGCTCAGGTGCGAGTGGGGAACGGAGAGTCCGGATGGGCAGTGTTAGGGAGAGGTGTAAGGGAGGGTTGCCCATTGTCACCGGTACTGTTCAACGTATATGTAGAGGAGGTGATTAAAGAGGCATGGGAAGAACTGGAGGTAGGAATGAAAGTCGGAGGGGAATTCGTAAAATCGGTTAGGTTTGCTGATGACCAAGCATTAGTTGCTCAGTCAGCCAAGGGGTTGCAAGCATTGTTGAGTGAATTGGAGGTTCAGTGCCATAAATATGGGATGAGAATCAATATTAATAAAACAAAGGTTATGCGATTTTCCAGAAAGAAAAAGGCTAAGCTAAATATTAAAATAGGCGGGGAAAAAATAGAGCAGGTAGAACAGTTTACATATCTCGGGAGTGTTTTGGACCAACACGGTCAAAGTGGTAGGGACATAAGTAGAAGAATTGCGCTAGGCAAGGAGGCTTTCTCAAGGAGGAGGGAGTTGATGACGGGGACGTTGAGTAGGGATGTTAAGACAAGACTCGTAAAAACTCTGATATGGAGCGTAGCTATGTACGGCGCGGAAACGTGGTCGCTGAAGCAGGAGGATAGACGTAGATTGGAGGCTTTTGAAATGTGGGTGTGGAGAAGAATGGAGAAGGTGAAATGGAAAACAAATGAGGAAGTACTAGAAATGGTGGGGGAGGAGAGGGGTTTGTTGAGAGAAATCCTATGGAGGCAGGAAAAATGGATGAAAGGCGTATTGAGCGGTAGTGGAATGTTGAAGAGGGTAATAGAGGGGAGAATGTTGGGCAAGCGAGGTAAGGGTAGGAACAGGATAGGGATGTTGGACGGGATGAAGGGAGGAAAGAAGTACACCGAGATGAAGAGGGACCTGATATAGATTAGTTTGCTAGGTGGGGAGTCACAAAATGTTTATTTGATAGTTGTGTCCATCCAAAAACCTACCTTAACCGGTAGATTACCTAATAATATATATATATATATATATATATATATATATATATATATATATATATATATATATATCACCCCCAAAAGTCATTCAGCGCAACATTCGTAAGTACATTGTGTTACCATTTGAAAATGCGAATTCTAAGAAGATAAACCTCATGGTACAACGAAAGTAATGATCTTGAGGCTAACTGCACTAAATTTCATAATATTGTATTTTGGGAGTAAATTTTTCGTTCATATTGCTGATATTAATGATAAAAAGAAGTACATAGTGTTTGTACATGTTGTTGATGATAACGCGCGTCAGAAAACCAATTCTACGAGTGGTTTATAAAAATTAAGATACTTTGAACAACATTTACATTTAATGCTAATGTCATATTCGCCTTGTCTTACAAGACTTTATAGATTTGAATAATGGACTCCGTACTTCCATTTTTATTTTTCCAGCCAGTATTGTTTCATGAACAGAAAACAATTAATTTGTTACTTAACCTATATTTCCCGAGTTATATGCAATGTAAGATGGATTCACATAATAACAAGATAGAAAATGATGGATCGATTCACATTACGTCATACGTATACTCACTCTTTCACTATAGCACTTCCCATTCAACTATTTTGTCTACTCCCTTCACCTAAATTGGAATAAATATATGCATTTAGCAAATTGTCATCATTTATGTACCTATTGAATTAGCTAAAGAATTTGTATTACGGATGATTGAGACAAGACAGTTGAAAGAAACTAATAGAAAATTTTACCAGCAAATATCCTATTACTTCAACATTTTGACTTTAGTATGTCCAATTCGTGAATGATCGGGCACGTTCTTTTATACAAATGTTGCATTCCCTGCTCTCCTTCACTGGAAATATTTAATGCCTGCTACTGTCGTCAAGGATCACGAGATTTCCTGGTCAAGTTCCCTCGGTGCGGGTTAACTGCAGATAAGTGTTCTCGATGATGAAGTAGGAAACTAAGAGGGGTGGCGGGGTGGTGGTATGGGGGGGTGGGAGATGCGATGGCGGGTGGGTGAGGATCCGAGGATGCAGTCTGCGATGGAGTCGGGAGCGGGAGGAATTTATTGTGCGTCCCCGGAACGGGGCAAAACCCCAATCCCTTTTCCGACCCGCGTGCAGCTCCATGCCCTGACGACTCTTCCACATAGAAGTCCACCCCGCGCCTCGCCCACTCCTCCTTCCCTCTCCCGAACCCTCCCGCTTTTTATTTTTGCATCCAATCCTTTCCTCTTTATTTCCTTTTCTTTTCATTTCCCCTGATATTTGGCAGAGAGAGCCGAGGACCTTCCGCGTAAGCTCCCGCGACGTATCCCTCCCGCGAGCCGTCCCGGTACGCTTTTAAATTATCATTTCGCTTCGAGTGCACGGGGACTCTTCATCGGCTTGGGGTGGTTTTTGGGAGCGAAGAGATTTCCCGTGCATTGTTCTCTCCATGCCAGATGGATAAAAGGAACGATATATAAGGCTTTTAGGCGTTGCGATTTCAAAATTATCTCCGCAGGATGAAAAAAAATATGGCCCGGATGAGTACGGTCCGCCTGTACTTGGCTCATCCATCCAACGGTGCGGGCTCGAATTATGACTCCCCACACGGTTGATGAGTCGCAGGGAGGGGTTGAATTTTGCAGGTGGTCGGATCGTGATAACAGCCTGCGAGGAGTAGAGAAAAATAAGTGATGAAAAAAGCATAGGGCTATGCATGCTGTGGATGAGTACCAATTAACTTCATTCACTACGGTAAACGGGAAGACACCGGACTGGCGGAATAAGTGATTATCTCCCCTAAATTTTGCACTCTCCAATGGAGGTGAGTGAAGTGAATTAGGTCAGAGTTCAGCTAATGCCAGCAAACCCTGCTGAAAACCTCCAAAGATGCCCTTTAGAAATAAAAATACATTTTCCCACCTAAATTATAACATAATTTACGATCGTTATAAAGTAGACACTTTGGCCCTATTCAAAGTTAGCAGGTTAAGTCAGACACCCTGTTTCTTCTCGACAATACCGAATGATGAAAATTACCTCAAAAGTTAGTATTTCACGAAAAAATGGCTCTCTTCCTTCTAAAATTGTTCTTGTTTATTTAATTTGTTTTGAAAGAACTCTATCTTTATGTTTGTTGGGATAGTCCTTTCTAAAGTACGAGTAAAGTTTGTACATTCCAAGTACACAATTCTAATGAAAGTATGTTGGAATAATAACCTCCAATGACTTTGAAAAATGCCCTAAATGGATCAGCAAAACTAAAAATCAGTGAAAGGATGCGTTTTCCACTAAGCAACCAAACTTCCCTTTTCTTTCACGCCATTAAAACAGGAGAAATTATCTCACCATTAAAGTCATTAGTGGTAATGGATATATTTCGTAAGGAAACAAAAAATAAACACACCTCAGCATCTCATTTCATAATTAAATAAGGTGAGATTAATCCCGTCGCATATTTTTATAAATCACCTCCATATTAAGAAGCAGAGGATGGCGGTGTCCAATCAATTTACTAATTGCAGAAGGAAAATAGTGGATAATGGTTTTTTGAGCGATGGATTCACTTGAAAATTTCCTTCGGTGAAATGGACAGCAGCATTTTGCGTTTTGGAATGTTCAAGCGAGCTGTCTGATGGTCCACGAATAATTTTGACTCTCAGCTTAGGTGCAGTAAAGTCATATTATAACTATTTAATACGTATAACTTAACCTTTGAAATCTAGAAAAATCATTAATTAATTTAAAAAGATATAGAGAGGCAATTTTTGTTTCATTCAGAAGCCTGATTGTTTCAAATCCTATAGAGCATTGAATCTAATTGATAACCTGTGAAGGTTGGAAATTTATTGAACTTTCCTAATTTTACTTGAACATGCATTAGACATTTCTAAGCATGGACTGAGGCAGGAATAGATACATTCATTCCGTATAAATCTCCGTGTATTCATCACCTGCACACTCCTTATTTATTTTATTTTTTAACGACTTTTCTATTAATGGGAGATTGGGACTTCATGGTCTCTTTCTTTTCCCTAATCCTTAAATATTTCAATGAAGACAGTAACAAACGCCCCAGACCTTAGTGGAGGAAAACCCGCCTAAAAAGGAATTGAGTTCACTGTCTGTGGATTGGTAGGCGAGTACGTTACCCCACTGACAACGGGGCCGGGTCTTGATAAACTTTTGAATTCGTCTATGGTTTCGACTTCCAGTAATTTTTCTCAGAGTAAAAGAAATTCACCGTTAAACAAAGAAAAGTATTTGAATTAAATTTAAAATAATTGACAATGCATCGATCGTTTCCGTGTACATACGGTATTAGAGTGTAGGAGAATTGTTCTATAATTTTCAACGAAAAATATTGACGAAAGCTGGAAAATTTATACACAGGTAAGTACAAATATCTCTGTTCAGTTTTATAAAACTAGAACAAGAGATTTTCGTCTCAAGAATTTGGACTCAGAAGACAAAAACGTATGCCACACAATACGCGTGTTCGAAGCCAGCTTTGAAAGATAATACCTCTTCAACTTCGTGTCAAACTGCCCTTAAAATGCTAATTGTCACACGAATGATGAGATTAAAAAAAAGAGAGCCAAACAGTAAGAATGAGCTTCATACCACAGCACGTGATATACACGTTTAAGTGTTTACGTTGTCCCAAAGTGAACACTTGTAATTGAGATTGAGCAAGGGCAGATGTTAGTTAGATATCGAGTGAGGAAACCTTTCCGAATTCATCCTCTATTGCTGTTATCCCTCTTACTCCTTCATAAGGGGGAAATACTTCTCGTGTTACGCATAAAATTTATATATATATATATATATATATATATATATATATATATATATATATATATATATATATATATATCCATGTATGTCTGCGTGCAAAGGGATAATAACGGAGAGAGAGCTAAATCAAGAGAAAGAGAAGAAAACTTCGACCCCCCACTTGGATACCCCTTCCCAAACCTTTCCCCCGGCAAACCTCACCCGTCAATCTTCATCCGTAAATCCACTCCTCCCTCCCTCTAGTCCTTCCTCCTTTGATCCCTTCCCACCCCCCTCTCTCTTCTGTCTCCCATACCCTTCCATCACCACGTGTTTTGACCCTCAACCTCATTCCCCAACCGCCCCGCATCTGTCTTGTATCTTTCCACCCTCCTCCTCCTCAAGCGGCTATTCTGTCTCAGCTCCCACCCCTTGATCTAAGGCTGCGAATGGACAAAGAGGGGAGGTGAGGGTAAAGGCGGCGCAAGGAACTCCCGCCCATCGCCCCACCACACCCCCCGCCCCGCCTAAAGTCCTCCGTCCCAAAGGAGTGTTAAACGAGAGTTAAACTCACAAACAAACTCCCTCATCCCTGGCCTCCCCCACACGCCTCCCCTCCCTTTCTCGCCTCGCTCACGACCACAACTCCCTCCCGACGGTAGAGAACACCCCACCCAAGCTCCTTCGCTTCCACCCTCGTTCCCGACCACGCTTAAAGAGGCCGCAAGCAGCGTATATGTGACCCAATAAGATATAAAAATATCCTTGCAATGTAAATTGTTCTATCAGATTTAATTTACATTGTTTTCACCTTTCTAAGGAATTCATACCTATCCGACTACTTTTTCTCAAAGTTTTTTTTTGATATATTTTTTTCGTACTACTGTTCCCTTAACATGCAGCAACCATTAGCTGCTTAATGTTAACCTTTAATTTTGTCGTGCTGTGTATTATTTATTCTTTATTTGAATATTGACACGTCAGGAATTTCATTTTCCATTAATCATTAGAGAATAAGTATATAAAACTTTCGGAACCATTTTTAGCATTTTTCTTCGTGAGTAAATTTTCGATGCTGTTTTTCTCTTAATGCCTGTAACAATACTATTGTTATCTGATATATAGTATGCCCAAATTGAAAAGTTTGGATTACGTAGTTATATAATACATTTAATTTTTTACATTTTTTTCAAAATATAAGTCACGTATCGTCTTGCGGAGTCTTTAAGACCTTCTATAACAAAATAATACATTGATCTATAACAGTGTAATGTTTATGTGACGAAGAACTCTTAAATTTTGTCCACATACTCGCGCATGAGTAATGCTCTCAGCATTACTGATCCTCCACACTGGTGCCCAAGATTGAAAATCCCACACAATCCTGACATCTCGGAAAGTATTTTACTGATAAAAACTTTTGGATTGGTTAAGCAATAACCAGTGATAACCCGATCATCTAGTGATATCAGCGTAAATATTCAGTAAATTCATAAAATGACTCAGTACCCTCCTAGCTGAAGCCCGGGCCTCTCTGGTTTATATTCCATTTCTTACTGATATATGCCTGACATAGGAGATGAAATCAATGTGCATTTATGCAAAAACATTTGCGTAGTTGATGGTGAATTTGAAGTAATCGTATTTATATTTATAAGATACTGCTTCCAAGGAAATATTAAAATTAATGCATGATAAGACTTGAATTATTTACCACCGCTCTTGTTAGGAAATTCCCCCTTTCTTTTAAAAGAATTCAAAACATAGGATATTGGAATTCTCGCGTTCTTAAAGCAGCACTTTTTGCGGATTTTTGAAATGATTTCTAATGGTGGCACATCTTTTTGAAAGTTTTTATAATACTAATGCCTGTTTTTTTAGGTAATCTACCGGTTAAGGTAGGTTTTTGGATGGACAGAACCAACAAATAAATATTTTGTACCTCCAAACAAAACCCAACCCAGCAACCCACTCTACATCAGGTCCCTCTTCATCTCTGTGTACTTATTTCCTCCCTTCATCCCCTCCAGCATCCCTATCCTGTTCCTGCCCTTTCCTCGTTTGCCTAACATTCTCCCCTCTATTGCCTTCTTCAACATTCCACTATCCTCCTGATTAGACGTAGATTGGAGGCTTTTGAAATGTGGGTGTGGAGAAGAATGGAGAAGGTGAAATGGACCAAAAGAAAAACAAATGAGGAAGTACTAGGGATGGTGGGTGAGGAGAACGGTTTGTTGAGAGAAATCCTATAGAGGCAGGAAAACTGGATGAAAGGCCTGGATAATGCCTGTTATCTAATGATAATTATCTGAGGAACGTTAAAGTGATTCTTGTATTTTAGCATACATGGCTTTCAAACGCCAACAAAATACATTTAGTGACTGATAGGCTTCTTTGCTTTGTCCCCTATCCATCATGTTGTTTATAACAAATATAAACCAAAACCCTCATCTGCTTGCAAAGAACTTGATTATACATTAGGCAGTATTGAGAATTAGCAAATTGAGATTATTTGTAATTAAAAACGTAATGCGTATCTCCTATAAAAAGGAAAAACTAACAAGATAACATTTTGAAAAGAATAACTGATATTGGTAAATAATTGCAGGGTTTTTCCTAGAATTCTTCCCTATCGTCCACAACAAATCTTCCCAATGACCTTTTCCGCCTGCACTCCCCTCTGTGACACTCCCACTACTCCCATGCTAAAGTCATTTTATCGCTCGCGTCGCTACATTTGCTGCTTTTCCGCTCTTTTAGCTAACAGCCTTTATTTTCGAGTTTGGAGAAATGGCGCTCGCTTGAAGACGGGCCATTTTCCTTAATGTCCTTCCCATTTTTCATCGTATTTAATTATCAGAGACGAAAGCAAATTTTTTTATAACGCGGGAAAAAAAGTAAAAAAAACAGGTTCTAGTAATTGAGTCGGAACCACCGAACAGTACCTACTTGCTTCACTAAGGGACTTACATATTGCCACTCAAATTTTAAACCTTGACACTAATCACTGTGCAAATGATATAATGTTGGTAAACTATTTAAGTAGTGTTGATGGGGAGTATTGATGTACATCCCAGAGGAATTCAACTGCCAAAAACTTGATGGGTCTCTAAGTTTTTGTAAACCCTCTACCCGTAAGCGGCTTTTTAGTTACGCATCTTCCATTCAACAGTGTTTACGTGTCTTCTTCGGAAAACAGAAATTTCTTGAAATGCCAATAACAATGAAATTAGCGTATTCGACAACGTCAAGGCAAAATGAATAACAGAGATATTTTCTTATATAATTGAGCATTGAGCAGTGCTCTTAGACAAAAAAATATTTATTAGCACACCCATAGTCTATAATTATAGCTCTAATACCGGTATTAGATTTATATTCAGTCTGTTTTAATAATTGAGAATATTTATGACTTGCCGTACACAATAGCATAATCGCAATTGAGGACATATAAAACGAAGAGGAGTAATTCAAAAGCGTTAAGTTTAGTACGATTCGTAGTAAGATGTGTTTTCACCCCATTATCTCTCCTTATCCCCCAATTTCTCACTTCACATTCGTCGATCATTTGCGGCATTACTAGAGGAATCCTTGTTTCTCAAAGAGTGAAAATTAATTTTCCTCGTTCACAGACCAGGCGTAACCTTCTTTCCAGGGCTGTTTATTTGGCTAGTCTATTTGCCAGTCGAAAACATTAGGAATTTAGCTTATTCTTAGTGTCACAATGGTATTCATGTATTTTAAATGGTATAAATACGCTGTGCAGTTTAAAATCATTTTAGGTGAATACTATACTAAAACTGGAAATAAATAGTAACGAATAATAATTGTGATAATCTGCTAAATACGCCATTTCTCAATCTTAATTCACTTTCAATGAGTATAAAATAAGTGACACTCTTCACATAAGTCAGAAGATAAAAGTAATTATGTGCTTTTGAAAATAAAACCAATGGAATTGGGATATCCAAAGAATTACATATGCTAAAAGCAATTGCAATGCTACATTAGTTGACAAGAATGGCAACGATAAAACTAACAGTATGTGTTCATTTTACAATGAAGAACAATTTTAAGATATGTATTGTACTATCTTGTAAAAATTACAAAACACGATAAAAAGGGAGATATATATGATAAAAGACATTTGTATAAGGTAGTAAAAATGGTCACGAAGACATTTCCTTTAAACTTCAATACAAAAATTCATAAAACCTAAATGCAATCGCAAAAATGTGGCACTTTACCTAAGGAGCAATCTGCATCTGGGCATAACCATAACTTAAATGAAACAACCTTTGTGACTGTATGACCTGTAACTTAAGTTCTAAAAAACAATTAAGATATAGAGTATATATATATATATATATATATATATATATATATATATATATATATATATATACTCATTCAAATTGAAATAGAGATAAGGAAAATGGTAAAGGAACACATATAAAGGACTAACACAACAGAGGTGGGGATGGCAGATGTGAGCAGATCACGAATGTAAAAATATTTTCCTCGACCGGGACTTGAACACCGGATCTCTCCACTTGCCGGGCGGATGCTCTAAACTTCCTGAGCTATCGAGGAAGAGTACTTTTACATTGAAATCTGCGATAAGTGAAAAAATATTGCTAGAAATGATAACGCAGGAAACACAACTCAATAACAAACCATGAAACGACACTGTTAAAGTCGGAAACGTTTTAGAATCTGAGAGATAATTGCATTCAGAAGTTATGAAATAAATTTATCAATGTGATAAAGTCACTAATATATCAATATGCTGAATAGTTCAGTCACGGAAACCAGTAGAGTTCCTAGATCCAGATTTTTTTCCAATTTTTGTAAAGTAGAAAATTCAAGATGTTTGATTCTAGCATGTTTACTACTTAATTTTCCCGATGTAATCCAAGTCACACTGATTAACTTATGTGTGCAAATATTTGAGTATTTTCTCGAATCTCACAGAGATTCATTTGTGGACAATGAAATGATCAAAATAGTTTCTAAATCCGACTAATCATCAAAATGAAAAGATCGTTTTTCACTTTTTGTTGCATCAAGATGAATGCTAAACGTGCCATGGCTCCTTTTGTGTTTTTTATTGCCAGAATTCAGGAAATAATAATTCGCGAATAACTATTGGTTCAAACTCATTATATTTTTGAATAGTGTCATGTTTATGCCAGTAATTGATATTTCCTTGAAAACCTAATATTAATGAGCAGGGTAAAACATAATTGAAATAACTTTTGTTAATCAGGAACTATTTTGTGACCACTTTATAATAATAAAGAAGAAGAGTGGTAGTCAATTATTAGAGTGATCAACCATTCCTATTATATTATCTGCAGTGGCATTTTCACTTAAGGAAGTAGCTTAAGATAACCAAACTGTTGTACTGCGGCTGGAGTTAGGCAGTCATTTCGTGACATGAAACTCAATAAGCTATATATTTGAAATTCTTCTTGAAATACATAACTTTTCTGCACAGTTATGCAACTTCTATTGTATTAAACATGGTATTGGAAGTTAAACGGAGCTCCATATTACTCATTCATAATTAATTCAAATCAAGACGATACAGAAATTATACATATTTATATATATGTACATATATATGTATAATTTCTATATATATATATATATATATATGTATGTATAATTACGAAAGGACACTCACAGTATGTATTGACATTTCGACGGCTTGGCCGTCGTAATCAGAAACGCCAATACATACTGTGAGTGTCCTTTCTTTATGTTTCTGTGCGTTGAATATTTTGTATCCGTGTGTTTGTGTGTCGCCGGAGAGCGTCAAATATATATATATATATATATATATATATATATATATATTCACAGACATACATCTGGAAAACTAATTTAAGTTTATTGTCTTTCTTTTTACACATGTTCCATGATAAATTATTCATGAATGAAGTAATGTCATGAACTTTCTTGTTGGTATTTACTTATGGCCACTCAGCCGTCCACTTATGCTTGAAGGTTTAAAGGCACGACTGAATTAGGAACAAGGGCGCCGTGCTTGACAGTATTCCTGTGTCGTATACCAGCAATATAAAAAAGTAATAAAAGTCTCTTCCAGTATGCGTTGAACATTTTTGTGCATATCGCAACGTTCACAACTCTTGGATGAGTTTTTATATGCCAGGTTATGAACTGGCATGATACTATTACCCGTCTGGAACAGTTCGAGGTCGTTGCTACTTATTTCTCTTTAAAAAGTATTCCTTTCTCATACTCTTTATATCTTCAAGTACATGCGCATGACATGAACTGCGCACATGTACTAAGTTTAATGCTTCCATTGTAGACTAGCGTGCTATGTTCCGATACGTAGGGTACTAGAAGACTCATAATAACCGATAATCCCGTATTGTACGGATGTACCCATCCTCACTGGAATAGACACACCCGACCTGTTTGGTATGAATACCAACTATCAGAAAAACAAAGAACTAAACAATATTTTCCATACAACGCTAGCGTAAAATAATATTAACAATGTGAGACGCCATGAAAGGACCCACAAATATTTAAATTTGATTTCATATGAATAAAATCAATAGTTATAGCACAGGGGGTTATTCAAGAGATATTACCCTTCACACTTCCCTTTTCTTCTGGAGGAATAAAATACTATATAGTATACGCAACTTTCTACAATTGAAAGACTTTTTGGTCTAGCCAAAATATCAGAAATTTTAAATTTCTATCTTACCTAGTATGACCGAAAACAACAACATATTTTTTTAAAAACACCAATTAGTGGCATATGACTGTTTCTCTTCATTCAACTTATTACGTAGTTGGTACACTTCTATTTTCCCGTGAATAGGCCAACACCATTGAGTATTGTAATTAGTTTTGTTTTTATTTGTGCTGAAAGAAGATTCAGACCATTCAATATAGGGAACAATAATATTTGAATATATTTTTAGAGCTGATAGATATAAGTAAATATATTCGTAAAGACAAAGGCACCGTATTTTAACCAAACCATCACTTCATAATTACCTCAAAGAGGTTTTATATTTGAAAACGCGTCACAATATTTATATCATAATGCCCTGGCTATTTTTTGCTAATCTTTATTCAAACCTTAATAGTTTTATAACTCACAAGCTAGTAACCTTACATTAGACCACATTGAATTACTTCTGATACGCCTCTAAAGAGAGTTGCTTCAGTCACTGTAATTGGAACCTACGCGTAGGAAAAATGGGCACAATTTTCAGGAAAGGTTTTAATTGGTACAGCCATATGTAAAGATTTATTTCGAATGAAAAAATATTTTCAGCATGACGGATTTCATGACTGAATTACATAAGTGTGAATAAACTTTGAAAATTACATGTAGGATTAAAAATTCATTCTTTTACTCAAATGTTCCTCTATCGTAACACCTGACCAATTAAGTAAAAGTCTTCTCCTTCGCCATCTGACTCCAAGATCGACTCAAAGGCCCAAAGATTCAAGCAAACGCCAAATTACAGAGAAGAGCAACAAAACCTCTGTCCTATAATCCAGCGCATCAGGTGAAAATGAATCCTCCTTGGAGAAAGAGACGCGTCAGCTTTGGGGTCCGGTTCCACTTTATCAAACGACAGCAGGTGCCCTGGATGAAGCGCTTCAAGAACTCCCTCCAGCGATACCACGCACAAGAGTGTTTTGTGAAAGTCTTTTCTAAACCAAACTCTATTCTTTAAAGTTTTCTTGTGTAACCTCTGTTAAAAAATTAATGTAAAATTGTTTTGATTGTTCATATAATCAAAATCTACGATTAATTAGTATTTAGGGTAATTTTCTTGCGGGAGAATATTCGGGGTCGAGAAAACGTTCAGAATTTCCCAGAATAAGAAGCATTCATCAAAGGCTAGACATAAAATACATTGCGATAAACGAAATATGTAAGAGATATTTATCATGAAAGGTTTGATAGGTCTCTAAAACTATAAAAATTACAAACTTAAGACAGCAATCTTTGTCTGGCATCGGCTATCGGAAGCTCCACCTTTACATCACATTAGGGTGGGCCACATTAATGGCTGGCCTAATTATACCAGCTGAGACATTCACGAGAGGAAGAGAGAAAAAATAACCTATGCAAAAAAATGAGAAATAGAACTTATTCTGGGATCAATTAGCCAAGAACTTCAAGTCTAAAAAAATAAGAGTTACAATTCTTTTTAAGAGTCAAAAGCTCCCACAGATTTTCAAAATTGGATCCACTTTTTGGCCTATTAAACTAATATCTCGACAAAGAATGAGAATTTGGAGTTTTACTGACTTTGTACAAAAGATTTAATTGGTTAAAGCTGAAACCAACAGATAGCGTAATAACATGCCGGACAACAGAGAAAGTTTTTCCTGTTGTCCGGCAACCAATTCGTGTTTACTGATTCGCGGGTTGCTACCCTGTAGGGGCACACCTGTTACCATCGGCTCTTCCCAGACCAACTGCTGCGCTTCCCAAACCCTTAATGCGGCCGAGGTAGAACACTCAAAACAAGCTGACGCCCGCGGTGGTAACGTGTCCTGACAAGCCGACCTTCTTCCCCCACCACCAGACTCAACACAGTTTTCTTCACCCGGGGTTAACAATCCTAAGATCAGCTTGTCCCATCCTGTCTGTTCTTGCGCCTGTTATATACCTAAGATACAGCTCGTTTTCCCGCATCTAATGTTTTTGATACATTTCAATATGTTTTCTTCTAGACTTAACGCAGTTGTAATGCATTCAAATAAATTCTTAATTGAGCTGGTATTGATACTGTAGGCCCTAGTGAGTCCAAATTGCTACCCATTAGTAATTTAATCACCCAATTTTTCATTCGTTCAATGCACACAATTTGTGTTTTGCACAATATATATATATAAATTATATTAATTCTTCTGAACTGAAATATATCGTTAACCTACTGTCGTTTTAGGTTTGATTAATTTCAAGAACGGCAAAACTTATTTCAAGAAGAGAATTGACTTACAAAGCTGCAGGTCCATTACTATCACATTTACTTTTTTGTCATTTTAAAAAAACTTTCTTTTTCTAAAGCTGGGCCCGCCATTCTTCATTCCTTCCATTGCGCCTTCTCTCTCGCAGTTCGGGTTGTTAGTAAGAAAACTATAGGGAATCATCTTCTTATAAATAATGTGGAAACCGGACAATGCTGACCGCTATACAAAGAGGGCAGCCAACTCCTTGGGTATATTTGATCCCGCTACCCCCTTCCCGTCTCTCTCTCTCCCTCCTCCCTCACAGTGGGATGCTGGGCCAGAAATAGTCCCCCACCACCTCTGCCCACTCCTAAAGACGCCCTCGCGCCCCATCCTCCCACTCTCCTATCCCCCGACCTCGCACTCGCGCGTTCCGGGATGACGGCACGCGGCCGCAGCCTTCTCCTCAAAGGCCCTCCGCACTCACGCCCCTCCACCTATCCTCCACACTCCCTTCAGGACCTCTACATCCCCCCTTTATGAGCCTATTTTTAAAACTCCATTTCACGGCATTCCGATTCGCCCTCAAACCTCCCCCACTCACTCCCCTCCCCCGTTCCTCCGACTACCTCTCTCCCTCCCTGCACCTCTCTCCCTCCACTCCGAGAGAGAGAGAGCACCAACTGTGACCCAGGGAGGAGCGCGTGTTGCGCGCCCATCACGCCCCCACTTCCAAGGAGTGGAGTAGTAGGGGATAAGTTGCGTAGGGATGGAGAACATTGGGTGGCGGTAGGGAGTGGCGGGAGGGATTAGGGTGGGTAGGGTGGTGGGACCAAGGCACCTCCAACCCCTCCATGGCCTCTTCTCAAAGGACCCCGCCAAAGTGTCGGATTACCCGTCATTAGAAGCCACCCACTACCACTTCCTCCTTCATTTCAGCCCCCCCTCCTTTTAAACCTTCCTCAGGATGATTAGAGGTGAAGGAGCAGATTGCTCTCGACCAACCTCCCTTTTCCTTCCTTCATCTTCCAGAGAGATGGTATCAAAGAGAAGTGAGAGAGAGGAAGAAAAAAATATGAGGAAACGCAACAAAGTTAAAATTGGTGTTACGGTGGAATAACGTCAGGATCTTGGTTGAATAAAAACTCAAGAAGAAGGTTAAGAAGGGATTTATGGACATATTAAGATGATATTAATGTTTCTCGGTCTGGGGGCGTTTTATGACGCCTTTTTTACGACAATATTGTGAAGGTTGTATAATGACTTGAACACATGTTTTTCCCTAGATAAGGTAGTTTAATGAAAATATTTGGCATCCGATAGTTAACTTTGGCATATTTCAGCCACTACTTGGGTTTTCTAGGAAAGTATAGTTGTTGTTGGACAAGTACCTGCTTATAACAGCTAGGCTGTGAGTCAACTACAATTTCTGTATGCCTATTGGTGTACCGTATTTCTATCGAGTTCTGATTAAAAGGCTACCCCGAAATGGGAAAATTTGGAACTATGTTGTAAATTCAATCCAACGCTCAACATTACTCTTTCTGAACCCAAAAGTATTTAGTAGACATTACTTTCACATCCTTTTGACAGTTAAACACTTGCTAAAATACCGATAATTTTCATACTACTCAGCTTTACAATTATTCCGCATGTATGAAAAAATTCTCCATCAGTCAGTATTAGTGTGCCATTTGATGATGGAATGGTTCTGAGGTATTACAATATCATAATTAAGAAATTTCCAAGGCAGCTCATTTTGTGAGTTTAAATTACCGGGAGAAGTGCGATTAATTCTACTAAGACAATGCTTTTACTTAAGAAAAACGTTTGTTTAGATCAACGGTTAACATTTAGGCCAGAAAGTGCACCAGTTGTTACCTTCCTTAGGACAATACAGTCGTCAGTTGTTCTCTAAATAGTCCTGTCTTCAGGGGCTGTCCTTGCGGGAAATTACAGGGCTCCGTTGGCCGGTTGCTACCCCTTTTGAAAGCAATTAGACGAGTGGATCTTGAATACATCAACGACCGGAATGAAAAATGAAGGAGACCCGGGCCATAAATTACGCCAAGCTCTTTGGGGAGGAATAGGATGTTTGGTTCACCGAGCACCCCGTGAAGATCGATGAGGGATGAATTCGACTGTCCCCCATTTGACGGGTGATATGATGCCGGGGACGACATGAGACCCGAATTAATGAATTCCAATCTCCCTTTCCTTGTGTTCCTAACTGAAATAAAATTATTATATTATTTAAGGCACGACAGTAAACTAGAAATTGTAAGTTGAAGTATAAATTCTGTGTCCTCCGTTCTATTCCAAAGTCTAAGCCCTCTGAGGATATATTTTTTGACATTCCTACAGGAAGTGAATGCCCACAAATGTCTCACTGGAGTGATGACGGTCACAAAATGAATAAAAAGAATTTCAGCCATCACGCGAAAAGAGATTATTCTCAAAATATTTGTCTTAATAATTCCACCCACAAAACGTCATTATATAAGGAAGTGTCCACTCTGGCCAGAAGGTGTACATGTATGACAATGGGATATGAAAAAAGTATATCATTTTCAGACAGTGATGCATGAATATTCTACTGATATGAATATTCTACTGATATGAGCTCAGAACACTGATGACAGTAACTTTTCTCCTTCATCTTCCTTACAATCTGAATAACCAGGATTTGCGGCAGAGTATGATCCCTGATTGCAGTAGCGAAAAATATATAAGAAGAGTTTCAAGGATTTCTATTGCACTGGCTCCCGCCCATTTCCGTGATTGACAAATGCGTTACAAAAGCTCAGAAAACGACAAAAACCTGCTTAAATTGAAATAAAGGGGTTACTATAATAAAACAAATTAATTGTAGCGTTAGGGGTGACCAAACTAAATATCATTCGACGCATTAATATGAATACTTAAATTCAAGGATAGAAAACAAATCCTACACAAAATTATCACCACTTTGATAACGTCCTAATATTAATTTCAATTCTACCCACAGGTTAGCTTTCACAAGATTGTTTTCTTTTCAATAAATATTAAAAATCTCACAAATTCTAAGACATCAATTTCCTTAAGTATTAAACAATTATAATATTCAGCATGCAACCAAAACACAGAAACATGCCATCCTCTAAATGCGGTCGAGAAAACAATTCAATTTGTAACCAAAGAGACAAGAGCGCCTAGAGTTAATGGGAAGTGTCGTTGCACTTCATCATCCCCGGAGTATCTCCTTCGTCACACTTCCCATTAGCGCAAGCGGCACCGGTGCCGCTACGCTAATTCGCACATCTCATTGCACAAGTGTGCCAACGGCAGGTAGCGGGAGCTCCGCCCGGGTAAAGGGAGAGGCTCTCTGAGGTCTCAGCTCGGAGACCGTGCCACGTGCCAAGTCACCTTGGTGGATGGAGAAGAGAGGGAGGGAGGGTGTGGGCGGGTACGGAGAGGAGCGAAGGCAAGGAGGATTTTCCTTCGTTCCCTAAGGGGTCATTTTCCACCCCTACGACTCCCTCGGCGATCCCTCGCGCAAGCAGAGTCCCTCCTCCTCCTCCTCGGGACCGACCAACCAATGCTGGGGACGCATCCCACTCCCTCGTGTGTTTCGGCATCCTCGACCATTTATCCTACACTCCGCTCGCTCTCACCGATGAGAGAGGAGCAAGGTGTATTCTCGGAGCATCCGGCCCTCCGCAACACGTGAGCGGGTGTGAGCGAGGGGAAGATGCGCTCTCTGAAAATAAATCGGGGAACATGGCGGACCGGAAGTGCACCGGATGAAATCTGGAAAGCCCGGCGCTTCCGCGGGTCCTACGCCGACACCCACGTTGGTGTGATGAGAATGGAAATATTTCCTGGTGGTAGTTGCGTAGGACAATATCTCCGGCTTAACTTTGTGGAATTTTTGCATTCTAAAGGAGTTAAAAAAACACTAGGATTCCACAACTCACTATTTATTAACGAACGGCCACGGTTTCGATGCCGCGCAGTATCATCAGGTAGCAGAGAAACCATGGTCGTAAGTTTATAAATAGTGAAATATGAAATTGCAAAGTTTGTTTTGCCTTCCTCGCAAAGTGAGAGATGTGGACGAGCGAAATGGATTTAATTAGATAAGTCTTAAATTTATTCCTATCGCCAAAATGACTCAAAAGTAATAATTTTCATTATGCTCATTGCTCATGGTGCTCATTTCCATTGGTTACGGTAATAACCAAGTCCGCAACATATGATTACGAAGATGTAGAGCGTTTTCTACGATTTAAACTAGCAGGAAAAGTAGGTGTAACACGAAAGTGTTTCTAAGGCTTATACATGTTGATTTGAGGGCAATCAAACCAAGTTCTGATAAAAATGAGAAAAAAAACGGAAATTCAAGATAAATTCTTAAAGAGAAATTACAACCAGCAAACTATAATTAATATTTGAAAGAATTATATAATATATATATCAAAATGTTGTGTAAAGCGGATGTGTAAAAATAATTAAAAATGGTACCATTATTTTTATATTAAAAATAGTTCATTTAAGAAAGTTAAAAATATATTTAGAAATAAGTTTTAAGAAAATTTAAGAGACATAATTAGTTCTATTAATCAAATGGTTAGTAATGTTAAGAATAGTTACTTTACTTAGAAAACCTAGGGAAATAGCATAATCCAAAAAAATATCCATTACGATAAAAAATAACCATATGCTCAAACGTTTCAAAAGAAAAATGGGATGATTTTTAATCGCCGTTTTTAAGATTTTTTCCAAAATATTTCCTGTAAGTGAATACAATTCTTATATCTGAACATCATTTTCAAATAATAGCTAAACATAACCCACTTTAAGGTAGTAGCATTGGTATGCATATTAATGTTTGAAAGCAACGGAAGTAACACTAAAAGGGTCGCATCATAGAGAGCCTAGCTTCAGGGTTCAATTTGGCAGTACAGCAGTTTGATGTTTATCTTGCAGCTCATGTAATGAATACCCTTCTCGAGGCATGCCGAATATTCGCAGCCGAGAAAAAATGTGAGGAGGCCTAATAGATGTAAGCAAGGGAATGTGGAGATTGGAGAGTCGATGAGAAAGAGGGATGGAGAGGGAGAGGTGTAACGGTCTTCAGAGCGATGCCAAGCCATCCTAAATCCCCCACGAAACCAAACACGTCCATATAGTCGTTCTTCCGTTTACCCAGGGAAGGTCACACGGGGCGACGAAGGCCTTTCAGCGTTGGATAACCGTACAATACAAGGGAAAAAGAGTGGAAGCAAGATGGAAAGGAAGGGCAATGGCGAAGGCGGCGATGGAGAAAGAGAGGTCTCTTCTCCCTCCCCAAACTCAGATGGGCACGCGCGTTCGAGTGCGTGGGATAGAATTTGGGGTGCGTGGACGCTCGGACCGCGGGGCATAGTGATCGGAGAAGGGAAGAGGAAGAGGAGGGGTCAGAGGACCCCTTTCACTCACCTTGAGTTTATCTCGCATGGAGCCCCTGCCGAGGACGGCCATCTTGGTCATCGTCTCCTCCTGGAGCCTCTTCATGGAGTTCCCTTTTGGTCCAAGTAGTTTCCCGACGAAATTGAACTGCAAAGAGCGAAGAGAAAGGGATGAGCGTGGGCTGGATGGTGTCGAGCAGCAACGGTCCGTCGCCGAGAGAAAGGCTTCGCCGAGAGTTGGGGAAAGCGGCGATTTGGGGCGGACGGACGAGGCTTTATATTCTTCGGGGGGACTGAAGCTGGCAGAAGGGTCTTCTCCCCGAGAATTTCCACGAGAAAGTCATGAGAAGCGAGGCGGGTGGAGCAATCCAAAGTTTTCAAGTACGCCTCGGGGAATTTTTATATTGTGATATAAGAAACTACGAGCAGTTTTGGCCGTTTTAATTTTCAATTGGTAGAAAATAAAAACGCATTTTATGGAATGTTTAATTATGAATAAACTCACTCAAACTTGTTTTGGGAGGAGTATTTTCTTAAATCAGAGAGATTTTGAAAGCTACAAATTATATTCGAAGAAATTAATAATAATTTTGATTATATCATAATATTTTACAGGCATGCCATAAATTTGAATCATTTTCAAATTAAATACGTGAGCTGAAATTTATTGAAGTAAAAATATAAACTAACTAGGGAAAATTAACTTATGATGAAAAGAAATACTAGTTGGAGATCTAATACAAGAAAGCGATGCGTCAAAGGACATATTTCTTCTAATTATCATAATGTAAATTTATTAACCTGATCAATGACATAAAATTGGTTTTTCAGACATCCATAAAAAGATTTGCATAGTAAAGTATTAAGCATTTGAATAAAAATTTATGCCAGTAAAAATATTCGAGCAAGGAAGATACCACCATATAATTTCAATTGAAACAGTAAAAGTATTCGGAAGAGAATTTCAACAAGAGGGGCCAAAATTAGAGAGAAAAGCATAAACTTGTAGTACACTTAGATGAAAAGTGATATGAAGTAAAAAAAAAAAGATTTAGTGAGTAATATATGATGATGGATAAATGGTAATAGGAGAGAAAAGTAACATTATCCTGACTCCATAGGCTTAAAATTCGGAAGAGCGATCGATTTAGCTTTAGCTATGTACGGATTTGGCTCCCCTCTGTTAGTATACTAAAAATGTGTGCTCAAGTGAGAGAAGTATTACCTCCAAGAGAGAACTACTTTGGGGAGAAAGGGCCCCTCAATGTACTCGGGATGGGGGGTCGGCTGAAATCAAAGGGTTACCGGAAAGAATCTCACGCGAGGAGAGAGAGTAAACTCGTCTGCTTTAAGGTCCTGCAACCTTCACAAAAGCAGTCTTTCCCAAGACCACTTAAAAGGATTCTATTTTCCCCAGCCACCCCTCGCACTGTTGAAGATGGCCTCCGATCGCAGTAGAGCGATGCCCCTGCAGAATTGTCAGAGAAAGGTTGATGATGATGGCCGAAGGTGTGACTCATCTGCGACACTCGTCGACTTCAAATATGAGATATCACCACGTGAGGACTCCGGCAAAAGGTTCATACGTAAATTTCAGAAATCATAACCTGTCAACAGGATAAGTCTAGGTAATACCAAGTAACAAATATGATTCCTAAATAATCGCTTAATACAATTGGAATGAGGCAGTTTTTACGGAATTATTCGAGCCAACTTTAATTCCAAATGAATATCTTTTATAAAAGTAATTAATGCCGTTATTTAAAAAAATACAAAAAACCCTAAAGGCAGGCCTATTTTCATTCAACTTACGTCTATTCAACTTACTTCTATTTAAAATAATTATTAAACTAAACAATTCTATTAAACAATAACAAATAAGTATTCTGTATGTTCATGTTTTAGAAAAGTTTATCTGAACTATTAACAAAGTTTTTTCATTCTTTCGTATGAAAGAGAAAATAATGATCATTTTAAAACTCACAGACTATTAGGAACCCGGAGATTTACTCTTAAATTACATTCTTGAAATTTAGCGTTTAGGACAGAACGACTTTCCAAACATATTTTACATTATCTATTCCACATATTTCAATTCTTTCCATAGCTAATGTTTTCCTGTTATAGGTGCCCTGCAATGAGAATAATGAGATAGAGAAGTAAAAGGAGGGTATTTTCGGAAAACTTTAACGTACATCCGCTACGCAACTTTGAATAGGCCTTCACTTAAATGCTTTCCCTCCATAGGACACGTAACCTGGTATATTAGTTCTATCAAAAGTATTTCTTCATTAAATGTATGAAGTTATAGTGCTATAAAAGACTGCGCTCGCCAGAGATATGTAAAGAAACGGAAAATATAATTCATCATAATTTGATTAAACTTAAAATTATCATTCAGAATAAACGATGATGTATTAAATTCATACTGCAATACTTCCCCTTTGAAATGTTTTCATCAATTTACAGAAGAAATCCTTTAGGGTTCGTACCACTTCTTAATTATCTAGAAATTACATGGAGAGCATTAGTAAAAAGCCATCAAGCGAATTCCGAAGACACAATGACATGACGCCTTCCTGTCGCAATATCTCGCTATGAGAAAAGACAAGAGTGGACCCGAATTAAATGTCTGGCCGAGAGACGTGAGAGCAAAACGGAAGCATCCAAATTAACGAAGTTAGAGACCGAAAGAATAGTACGGCAGGAATGAAAATGTCAAGCGTGTGCCTGAGCAAAGCAATAAAGAACCCCAAATATAAGAACTGGTAAGGATGAAGAGCTAGGCATGTAAACAATGAACTCTTGAAACTAAGTCCATGGAATTATATTCCATGACCAAGTTGTCCCCTGAAGACATGCTGAATAAGCAAGAATGTTAGTGTTATAGTGTATAAAGCAATTTGTTAGCAAAGCAGCTGGAAAGTGTGTAAATAGTTTATTTTTTATGAGTATATTTATACTTAAATGTTTATTTACAAATTTTTCCCGAACAAAATCATTATATTTCTTGTTTTTACTCCTAATTTGAGAAAAATAAAGTAAGTATCAATTCAATTGCTGACAAAGAAAATGTTTACATCAGCAAAGAAAATAAAGATACGGATAATACCTGGTGGAATTTTTTTGGTTTCGGTTCGCTTAATATTTTAGAGGTAAGTATTACAGTTAATTTGGGGCAAAATGGTGATAACGTAAATGAAAGCATTTATGATATTCATCACAATTCCTACGTAGAAAGATCTTATCATGTTTAGTATCTGTGCCCGCGGTCAGGTTATTCAGGCTTGAAGACTACATTTGGACTCTAGAGAAGTCATCTAAGCAGCGATTCATCGGAATTGATACCCAAAATCTGGACAATAAACAAGATGAAGATTTTTGAAATCAGTATCTAAAAACAGGAACTCTAGGGTATCATCTTAGAAGGAAACGATTCGTAAATATTGTTTGTTGTAGACTTTTAAATATTCTTATTTATACCCTTATTTATACTGTTCAATCTAAGTAGACTCGAACGTCTTTGGTTGATATTTTTAGAAATAACCCCGTCATTTCACGCTTAGATATTTTTTATAGATGCCAAAACATGTTAAAGACTCGCGAAGTGATTTTTTATTAAGATGCATCCATGCAACCTCGAGTACATGAAGTACAATAGAGGCAAGCATTCGAAAAAACTAACAATACATTTTCTATTAAATGAAATAATTAATTTATCACCGATGGTTGAATGACAGTTGTTTGCTTGAGGTCAGCAGATCAAAACGAGCTTGTGCTGTACCGTAGATTTTAGAGGGTTTTTCGAGCAAAATTATTTAAGAATTCCCATTCAAATTGAGGGAGTGAGATGGAGGTCGACGTCCAGGTTACTGCTTCCCCCCACCCTTTTCTGTCCTCGAGCAGCCTTCACAAGTTAGCTAGACGTCCACCCCAACCACTAGAAGGCGCCGCTCCGCCCCCTCCCCTTCTTGCGCCTCCGCTTCATTAATTCCGCCACTCGGCACCCACCCACTTCCCCTTCTTTCCCCCGAATCACCTCTCCCTCCACCTCATCCCCCTCTTTTCCTTCCCTGTGTCCTCTGCTCACATTTGGAGAAAGAAATATCAAAAGGACCCGCGGTTAAAGAGGAGTTTAGGTTCGTTTCCTCTTGGTGTCGCCACGTACCAGTGGTATGCAAGGTAGTCATGAGCGTTGAAAGAGAGAATGATCCCGAAAGGAAAACTCAATTACATTTTATGAACACGTTAAACTGGTTTAATTATCGATAGATCACAGGCAATGAGCATGATTTAATGAAGTTTTTAGTATAATAGTCTCAATTTCATCTGTAAATTCCTTTGCCTATCCCGAGTCTCTGTCTGATAATACTCAGCTGACTACATCTCTAAAGTACTTAAACTGGGAAGTTTTTCTTAAAAACGAATTTTACAGTTTCATTTCAACTAGTTCATCGTATTAATTTTTAAAAATTTTTACAAACATTAACAACTAACGAACTAAATATTTTCTGGCGTAACTTGGTGGAAAATTTTCGTGAAAATAAAATTTTATGTGGAAAAGCAAAGTTGTTTAATTTAAAAACGTCAAAGCTAACGAACTGTTTATGAATACAAATTTAAGGGTTGATTAGCATGAAAGGAAAAACAGAAGATCGAATCTATCGCACAAATACTATCGATAAGCGATGATATGATAGAGTTTTGGGATTTACCTAATGGTATTGCTTCAAAATTACAAAATCAAACATACGTAACTCCTTTCAGATACATTCATATAACATTTTTGATAAAAAATATTTTCTAATTACAATTGTCAGAGAAGAAGGAAAGAGACCCCTAGATACAATTAATGTCCAATACTCTCGTTCTAAGAGAGTTGAAATGCAAACGTTAATCACCCAACTTCTAATAAACCCTTAATGAAAACAGCTAGCCTTGGAACAAGGCATTTTAGTTCTTCAACGACTAATACCATTTCAATGCTATATCCAAAGCAGCAGACTTCATTACGTATCAATAAATCAGCATATGATCACGCTGGAGGCTGGAGTTTAATCTTCCACTATGCGCTTAGAAACAAAATGCCTGTGCTAACAGCGAAAACGAGGAAACTTCGTGAAACTTTTATTGCTTCAGTCGGCTTCATAAGCGCCAAAGTCTAATTTAAACCACTAAAGTGGGTCTTCCCATTTTTTGAAGCATTCTAGAGAAATGTACGTCAAAGTTTGCCGTGAAAAAATGTCTACCATCCACGAGCGCATATTCGAATATCGGCGCTGATCCGAAAGGAGATTTAAGGCGGGGTCTATTAAAAAAAAATAAAAGTGGATGGAAACAACTCCTCCCCGAAGCGCCACCTCTTACAGTGATGCGACCGCACGTTTATTGCAGCACGCACCAAGTTTATTCCGCAGCAGGCAAAGAGACCCCACATGCGGTGCCCCACCACGATCTCCTCTTCACCGCTGTTCGAGGAAATGCCACATAAGTTATGGGTTTGGAGGATAACAAACTGTGGCATAAAACTCCAAGAGATCCATATGTTTTCGTGTTAAATTACGCGCTACGGTTATTCCCCGGGAGCCAAAAATCCATCGTAAAATTATAAATAGGCCTCGCGAGGGGAGTTGTCGTTCCCCGTTGCCGGGAATTCCCATATTTAACTCCTCGCCGGAAGCGAATCCGGTCCGCACGCAGAGAGCGGTGTGCCCTCCGCGCTGCACCACCTCGGGGTTAGCACTTTGCTTTGCGTGATTGGAAATGAATTGAATCCGACTTCCCTCCCACGTGCACGAAATATTTTTTGCCCTCCTTTTTGCGGGCTAAAAATGGAAGAATTGAAAACACGCGTGGTAGAAAAAACACGCAGCCAGAGAGGAAGGATTTATTGTGCAAGGAGAAAACTTCTGATTGCAAAAAGCACAACTAAAATATAAAACCATGAATTTGAGAAAAACTTATTCTGAAGTTCAACTATTTTTTACACTGGTTCAACACGTGTATGGCGGGAGGGACAGCGAAAGGAAACTGTGAAGGGACCAGAATAGGGCCGGCCCAGAATGAGGGTTAAGAACTCGTTTGTACACAATAATACCTAACTAACATATCAACCCAATCCTGGCGCGAACGAGATATGGCCAAGTGAAGATTTTTAAAACATGAACATCGACTCAACATCCTTGCGCGATGGATGCAAACTCTTCGTCCATCTTTACAAAAGTTAGCAATATTATACAGTTGGCCATACACGGGATCAAAATATTTTAATTGCCTGCAATTCTACTGCATCTGCAACTCACTCAGCGTAGTATAATCACTATGACCCATTGTAAGGTATTTTTAAGATGTAAACGGTATGTGAACGCTATTAATAGCTCATCAAACGTCAAATAATTTTAAAAAGTTATATATGGCTGAGATAATTTACATCTTATAGATTACAGAGAAGTTATATATTTTATTTGAATGCTAATTTTGGAACAAGAAATAAATTCCAGCCAAGGCTTTAGTATCAGATAAAAATCATAAAAATGGTATCAAGAGGGGTAAGATGAAAGAGTAGTTATCATTTAACGCGAAGGTGGAAATAGAATGTAGAAAACACTATTAATATGTAATACATTGTTTGAATATTGTAAAGTACCTTTTTACACAGTTATAGTAATAGGGAAAACGAAAAAAGGCACGCACATCCAAAGGATAAATATGCAGGTATATATTTTGCGAGAAGATGGAGGAGACAAATGGAGAAGTAGGTGTGATATAGGGCATTGATTTTTTTATCTCTAAATATCTACTCTGAAACCCAGCCTTGGAGTACGACAGGAGACGGAGCATAACAGTGAGTACGAAAAAAAACAAGAATTAAAGGCAAAAGTTTTTAAGATAGGAGTAAAGGGTGAAGGGGGTTAGAAAATTCCTGCCAGGTGTATTTGTGGCGAACTGGAGTTCATTTCTTCACCGATCTTTTCAGTTCAAAATATTCACAGTTATACCTTCACCGGAGTCACAGTGATGTTGAAAATGTAATATTACCATCATCGTACAACGGTACGGGTAATCATATTAATAAAATTAGAGAGATTAACTGTAGAGCAGATAGATTTTGTGATTAATAATGTAGTAGAGATAGAAGATGTATTTTTTCCACGAACGAAGAGGGATCAGAATAACACTGTCCGACCCCGGTAAAGGTAAAAATATTTGGGTCAGAATTAGTCTGGTGCGTATTCACATCCTACCACACACCCTAGTGGTGGCTTGGAGGGTACTAAAACATCAATATCGATAAAATGTCATTCCTCAATCATGAAATTTTCTGCGGAGGAAAAAGGTGGGCAACAACAAAACTCCCATGGAAAAATGTATTCCTTTCCCACCGAATTGTTTTCCTTCGAATTCTCAAGTTGCATCGATGATGATAAGCAGGGACAAACCCCAATCGGGGATCGCTAATGCCCGCGCCAGCCCTAAGAAAACACGGCGCCTTGAGAGAATTCGCGTTCCGCCAATTACCTCTCGCCTCCCGCGTGTAAATACCGTCGGGTGCAAGAAAAAGCAATTTGCTTCCCAGGGCTCCCTAACCACATTTAAAGCGACAGTCGAGCTCCCTCCCCGCCCCATTTCACCCCCACTACCCTCTCCCGGCTGCACCCCCGCCCACCCACCGCCACAGTAATTATTAAAGGCGCTGGAAGGGATTGGATCGCGCGGGAACCACTTCCCCGCCCAACCACCACCCCCATCTCCCTCAACCCCCCCACACAACACTCCACCGCCAGGGGCGTGAGGAAACTGCTGAAGAGGTCGCGGAGCAAGGGGAGGAGGGAGTAGAGGTTCCCATATCTCAGGTTGCCCTGGAAAGGGAGAAGAAGTGGGAGGGAAGTGCATTTAGAGGAGAGAGGGAGTTGTGGCCCAAGTTTCTATGGTTATCCGCGTCCTTCTTCCTGCAGTCGCCTTCCAGAAAACATCAACTCAATCGCACGAGGAAATACACTATATAGTATTTCCCGCGTACTTAAACCATTTAATACGCTCGAATTCAACCAAGGCTACTCCCAATGACAGAATTTTTTGCCGTCCTTTGAAAATTCATCGGGCTTGTCGGTAATAATTTTTGCTGAGACCACGGATAAGTACTGCGCACAGGGAACATCTAGTTTGCCTACTTGCAATCAAGGCTAGGCCGAGGAAAATTTTCCCTTTCGTAAAAATAAACTCAAACCGAGTAGTGGTGAACACTAGTACCACGCAGTTCTTTTCAATACAAAGGCTAAATACTGATGAATATGAGAACTGGATCAACGTGATAATAAAAGAAAGCTATAAAGAAGGATAGGTGTGAAACTCATGTTGTTTTATTCAATTCTTGAGTTTTTACAAAACATTTTATGCATGTGAATAAATGTATGAAAAATCATGAAAATCCATTGTTGAACAGCTGTTATATATTTCATCTGAACGCATCATATATCATTAGATGACTCGTAATGGTACAGATATTAATGATAACACAGGCCTACAACAAAAAATTTTTTGTGCCGGGAATATTTGTGATGATTTTAACTATATTTGTAGAGCTGAATCCAAATATGAAATCCTTTTTTATTTAACAGCTCTACTTTTTTAGATATGGCACATCTTACGATTAGTTGTTTTAATATTTGATATATTCCGGATAATAATTTTCAAAGTTAAATAAATCTATAAGTATACTAATTTATAACCACTCTGCGGTGTTCCTTTTATTTTCAATAAAATGTCAATAAGTTTTATGCATATTTCTATATTGTAGGCCAATGAGATAATTATTAATATAATATTCCCATATCATCATGTAGAAGATTTTTTTACGTAAGTACCAACATATCTTTATCTTGAAAACTATAGCTGATAGGAAAAAACTAGTGTCATAATTGGATTCAGCACCCCAATTGTTCTTTAAATCAGCATTAAAAGCTCCGTCACCAAAAGCACTGTTGGCCTTTGTTATTAATATAATATTCCCATATCATCATGTAGAAGATTTTTTTACGTAAGTATCAACATATCTATATCTTGAAAACTATAGCTGATAGGAAAAAACTAGTGTCATAATTGGATTCAGCACCCCAATTGTTCTTTAAATCAGCATTAAAAGCTCCGGCACCAAAAAACACTGTTGGCCTGTGTTATTAATATAATATTCCCATATCATCATGTAGAAGATTTTTTTACGTAAGTAACAACATATCTATATCTTGAAAACTATAGCTGATAGGAAAAAACTAGTGTCATAATTGGATTCAGCACCCCAATTGTTCTTTAAATCAACATTAAAAGCTCCGGCACCAAAAACAATGTTGGCCTGTGTAATGTATGCTCAACCAGGTATGAAGAATCTATTTCAAGGAGTTTCATTTATATTGGTTTCTTTTTCATGAAAATAACATTTAAGCTTGCTGCAACAGAATGATATAATAATTTCTTTAGTTTAAGTCGATGTTATTCTTCAATGCTGCCAGTTTAATCGCTTTACTAACGCATGTTAGAATGTAAAAAATAAACACTAAATCTAAAGGTTTACCAAAATAATTTGAAAGCGACGATCACTTGCGGAGTGATTGAAGTGTCTCAACGATATTCCTTAATCCATAGTCATCCGTTCCATTGAGTAGGATACGAAAAACTTTTCTGCTTTCGTTAGATCAAAATGTAACAGTGTCTACATTTAATTCATCTCTGACTAATTTCATACATTTTAGCACGACTGATTTTGTGAAATTTTCCAATTTTTATTATTTTGTTATTTGCACAAATGACCGAATTATAAAACAAATGCAATAAAACTCACCAGCTCCAGCGTGATTATAATTGGAGATAAAGCTGAATGCAACTATAATACGAATAGATTGGCGTCTTGTTAATCATTTCATTGGTAAATATTCAATGAAATTTTTATTTGTGACAAATTTTTGATCACTAAAAACCTTAAACATTCATATTTTATTTATGCAACAAAAGAAGTAGTGAATTCAGAATCAGTTATACTGAACGAAGGTAATATTTGAATTATCATCCAGCGAATAAGCTAGAAAAGCAACTAACAAAAGTTTCCCAAGAATATTAAATAAAGAAATATTTTATCATTAGTTCACTACTCGCACTGTTCACTGTTCTCGTAGTTGAAATAAAATGAAATTATTGACTTTGTAATTCCACACACCTTATATAGAACCCCACCCAGGTTTCGACGTTGAACGTCATCATCAGATTCAACATCGAAACCTAGGTAGTGTGCTAAATAAAGTGTGTGGAATTACAAAGTCAATAATTTCATTTCGTGTTAATATGTTATGTAAATTCCAAAATTGACGCCGGAGAAAGCAAACTTTATATTAGGATTGCTAATACGCGTGCAAATACGAATAATATTGCTCGTAATTATTCGTATATTCATCGTTTCCCTGTCCGATGAATAGGTGAAGGGATCATTTTCATTCCGGCAGTATATAAATAAGGGATAGCCACGCTTCTCTTTGCACCCTAATTAATAGCATAGCGTTTAAATTTAATGAGAAAAGGAAAATAACACCAGAGATTTTTCTGGATTATTCTCTTAAATCATTATACTATATGAGACAGAATAGAGACGCCGAAAGGATATTCAAGAGCCCCGTCAAAAGAAAAAGAAAACATTTGGAGAGCCGTTTCAAATAGATGAAGGCCACGAGACTATAGGAAAATTTGCAATCAATGTATAACTTATATCTCCAGTTTGTCAATTTCCTAGGTACGAGGAACCAAAGAAATGAAATAATATGTGCGAATGACTGAGATATGGTACGGAAGTATGAACGTGTAAACATTTTCAATTGAAATTTTTCTTGAGACACTGAAACATATGTCTTAGTAATGCGATGAAATTATTCAGGTTATTTACTGGAAGATATAGTAGACAGAGACTTTTGCCACATTCCTCAAATAAATTGAAATTAGATTAACTTAAATTAATTTTACCTTTCATTTTTTTTCAAAATTTTCAATTTTTCAATTTCAATTTTTATCAAATTCATTTACCTTTATCTCCGTGACATGCTAATGACGATGAGAACATTATTTTCTATGAGATCTCTTAAAGCGTGAAATGCATTATAAATATGAGTACAGTGAGGAACTCGTGAATAAAAAAACAATAATTTGTTTTGCTATTTGCTAAACAATCAATTGGGTATCTTAATAGCAAAATTAACGAACGATATTAGATCACATAGTTTAAAAGGAATGTTTAATAACACCTTAAATAAAAACAAGTCAATCCTTGTCTGCTTTTGATTCATAGTACCAAAATGAAATAACCAACATTCGTAAGAAAGGGCCAATCAACTGCACTCGGTTTGTTTGAGAGGAATCACTTATAAAGAGATTGAAATGGCACTCGGCATGCCTCAATTTCATCAAATTCCCAGCCTCGTCCCTCAAAGACTCAAAAGAGGGGAAATAAGGAAATCCGTCAATGTTCGTGGAGCAGCAAGAATAAAAGCACTAGTTGAAATAAGTCTTTAATTCTCCTTGGCGAAATCCGCCCTTTCATTGCCCGGCGGGACAGACAGCAACACAGAGAAAGAGAGATATGAGGAATCTGACGGGAGACGCCCAGCTAGCTGCTTGAGACATGAGTACTCGCTTTGTGTGGAAGTCAATCTCGGTGGTCATTAAAAGAAAACCTTTCAAGGGATAATGGATGCTCGGATGCAAAGACAATAAAACAAAGCGCTAATGCGACGCATTTAGGAGGTAGGGATGAATAATTAAACGAGAAGCACTTGTGTAAGCTAGAAATACCTTTAGTTATAGATAGTAAGTTCAAGGAAATGTTGTATAAAATAATACTGTAGTGGAACATAACCGAAAATGTAAAATTGAAAAGTTACTCATTTCTCGTCACAGCTACTTTCTACAAAATACTTACTAGCTGTATACAATTTCTTAACCCAAAAGTAAGATTAAAATGTGTCCATTTAGAATAAGCTAACTTATTTTAAATTTCACTCATATGGTTGGATTTCTTAATGCAAAATTATCAGCGAATTGAAATTTTCTGTTGCCAAGAGACACATAAAAGTTTCTGCCTCTAAAATAAATTTGAATATTTTATAATTTCTGTTTATCCATACGTTTATATACGAATAGAGACGTTTATCTATTTATCAATATCCTAAGTCATTGGAGTTTAGTGAGAAAGTGTGCTCTAAAGAAAACTAGAGACGCACGAAATATATTTACCGGTTAGGGAAAACAAAATTATTAAAGTGATGTGAAAAAATAATCTCTCACTAATGGCATTCTTCAGAATTGAAATTTCAAAACTGCTAATGATAGCGAATTATGAATACAAACATGTTTGCCGCTTTTGAAGGCACGTTTTTGAATTCAATCAAATCAATTACGGGATAATTTGATTTTCACGATATTTTTACTCATATCATTATTTTTATCAATAAAACTTACATGTGCAGGTGGACAATTTCAGATGGCAGAAAAGCCCCAAATATTTCAATCAAACCTCCCTTTGAAAATAATATGACATCTCTAAGTATACTATATACTTAGTTCGACATAACAGAGATGAGTAATGTTTACCGAAATTTTAATTCACTTACTAATTTTATTCCAAATAAATCACGCGATTCCAAAGAATGAATGTAAAATGTCATTGCAGAAAATATCTGCGTAGGAAAATGTATCCATTTTTAGAAATCAGCATTATTTACCCAGGCATCATTATAAAAATAGAATTAATACAAAGATATTACGAAGACAACTAGCTAGTGGTAAGAAATTATTTCTTCTTGGGATTATTAAAAAATACGAAGCCAATTTAAAAGCCACGCTATAATTTCCGCAGGAATTATTTACTCAATTAAAATGAAATATTTTTGCGCTTAAACGAAAATTAAATAATCCGCTTACCCTCCATTCCGATTCTCCGCACTCAGTGCAAACACTTAAACGGTCTCGACTGACCTTCCGGCCCGAAAAACCCCATGTATAACGCCAGACAGGGAGCCCTTTGGAAAATAATTTGAATAGGCACGAGATACGCGAACATTAATGTTAACAAGTACAACGTTTTATTCAAATTAATAGAATCTGCGTACGTCAAGGTATATAAGCCACCAAATACTCCCACTCCGCACGGTCGACCCAAAGGTAAGCCGAATACAGCCCCCTCCATCAATTTGTTATCTTCTGGAGCCTAATCCAAAAGGAAGAGAAATGGAATGTAAAGATAGAGAGGCACTTTTGAAATTCGGAGACAAATAATTGCGCGAACAAAGCGGGAATCCCCTCACAATAAACCGCAGAAGTGAGAGGGGAATCAAATAAAAACCGATACGTAAGCTTTACTCTTATTGTGCTCAAGGTTTTTGTTCATTATATATATTATATATATATATATATATATATATATATATATATATATATATAATGAGCAAAAACCTTTTTATAGGTATATGTATATAACTTTTGGACGGCACAATAGAAGACAGAATAAAACAGATAACACGTAAAAGAACACTCACATTGTAGATTATTTGAGCTTTCGGCCTACTCCGAGGCATTCTTCAGGTCAGACTCACTCAGTCTAACCTGAAGAATGTCTCGAAATAGGCCGAAAGCTCAAATAATCTACAATGTGAGTGTTCTTTTACGTGTTATATGTTTTATTCTGTGTTCTATAGTGCCATCCAAAAGTTATATTGCTCTCGTGAATAGGTAGCGTGAAAGCGTATTTGTCCAATGTGGCTCGTCTTTTCTTCTGGCTATGCGTGCCATGAAACGCCATTTCTATCCTTTATGATGTCGTATGCTTGCTAACCTACTGTCCATTCTCCTCTTGTGTTTGTCTATTTCTCCTTTGGTGGGTGTAACAGCTCCCTAACGCCATCTCCTGGGCAATGAATCGGAGCACTTTGGCTCTTTATGACTGCAGATTTCAGTGTAAAGTACATTTTCTCGATAGCTCAAGGGGTTAGAGCATCCGCCCGGCAAGTGGAGAGATCCGGTGTTCAAGTCCCGGTCGAGGAAGATATTTTTATATTTGTGATCTGCTCAAATCCGCCTTCCCCACCTCTCTTGTGTTCGTCCTTTATGTATGTGTGTTCCTTTCCCATTTCCTTATCTCTATTTCTATCTATATTTCTTTCTTCTATCTTCTATTTCTATAAGAAATATTCTCGAATGAATATTTGTTCGCCGTATGGCGGGATTTCGTGTTTGAATGTTTATATATATATATATATATATATAACTTAGACAACAACACACAATATAAGGACACATAAAAGGAACACTCACACGTTATTTCTTGGTAATTTTGAGCTCCGTCTTCTGAAGATTAGTTGGGACTGACTAGTGAAAGGTATGTGGGAGAGAGAGAGAGAGAGAAGGGGACGGGGTAAGGGGATAACAGGTGGTGAAGGAGGGGTGAAAGAAAGGGTTATATATAGATACATACAAACACGAAATCCCGCCATACGGCGACCAAATATTCATTCACATAGAAATATATATAAGGAAAGGGGAAGGAACACACATAAAGGACGAACACAGGAGAGGCGGGGAAGATATATATATATTTATTTATTTAGATATGTATGTATACACATTTATGTACACTCACTAAGACATACGATCGTATAGAGAGTCGTACTCATATATAGAGTACAAATAAAGCCTTAACCAATGTTCGATGCACACCCATATATTAAGATAAAATAGCAATAATATCACTAAAAGGAACATATAATACAGCCACAATGTTCGTGTTTATATAGTATACGCATACCCCCACGAGAGTCGTGTCAAAAAAAAAGGGTCAAAATAATAGAGACAGAGGAGGTATATTACAGAGGGCTTCTCTTTCGGTAATTTCAAGAAGGCGTTTGCTATAGTGAATTAGGTAGAATTATTGAATGCATTGCAAAACATTTGTGTACATTGGAGGGGTAGTGGACTTATCCACAATCTGTATAAATCTCAGACCTCCCAGGATCGATTTTAGGATAGAGTCCGGATGTGCACTATTAAGAAGAAGGGTCAGAGAGAGGTCCCCATCATCACCTGAGCTGTTCAATGTGCAGGTGATGGAAACGGTAAATGAGTCATGGCAAGAGCTAGAGGTAGAGAAAAAAATTGGCAGGAAATTTATAATATCAATTGGGTTCGTTTATGCTCAAATTGTAGTTTGCCAGTAAACCAAGGGTCAGAAAACATTACTGAGCGCATTTTAAAAAAGTGCGATAGGTATGGGATGAGAATAAATTAAGCAAAAAGAGCTTATGCGGTTTTCGAGAAAGAGAAAGGCTAAGTTAACTACGTGATTAAAAGAGGCGTTCATAAAAATTAGAGTAAATGGAATAATTTAGCTATCTTGAATGAGTTCTGGGTCAACATGGTCAAATTATAAGGAACAAAAGGTAAGAATTGGAGAATTTCACTTTGAAAAGGGACATGGAGTAAAGAGATAATATTTGTCAAAACTTGACGTATAATATTTAATTTGGAGCGGGGCTTTGTAAGCCACAGAAACATGCTCATTGAAGAAAAACAATTTGTGTGTGTATATATATATATATACTCTTTTTTGGAAAAACCCACAAACGTGTAATGTAAATTCACTGATAGTCATAACAAACACAGAAACCAAAACACACAAAAGAGGGACTCACTGGTTCTCGAATTTTCGGTGGTCCAACCACCTTTCTCAAGAGGAATTAGGAACAGAACTCTGTTCCTAATTCTAAACAGAGTTCTGTTCCTAATTCCTCTTGAGAAAGGTGGTTGGACCACCGAAAATTCGAGAACCAGTGAGTCCCTCTTTTGTGTGTTTTGGTTTCTGTGTTTGTTATGACTATTAGTGAATTTATATATATATATATATATATATATATATATATATATATATATATATATATATATACATATCACAAGCATTTATTGGTCGAAGTATCCAAATCGATGTCAACCCGCTTCCGGCAGGAGGCTGAGGCAGGGCACTCACGAATTGGGAGATTCAGAGGGAAGTAAAAGTTGGAGCGATAGGCAATAGGGATGTGGAGCCACTCACTTTGGAAGTAAAAGTTGCAATATAAGTGGGAGCAGGAATGGGTAAATAAAAAAACACTCCAATGTTACTTCCAATGGGGCGTGACAGAAGCAATCACGTATCCCCGAAAGCCATCAGCGATTTCAAAAAGCAGAGCACGTTTTGGATTCTGGAGAACGGGCAGGGGACGACACTAAGGTTATTTTTTCTTTATTTTATTCTTTGGCATTTGGCAGTGGCTCAAGGTGTGTCCTTTCTCTCTGTTTTTTCGTCCGCTACAATCTCTTTACTTTCAAATTTGCCCTCTGAATCGCGAGGCTTCCACTTCCAAATTCTCTTCTCACATTTGGCTTGACCATGTCCCATTGCTCTCTGAAAACAACGAGAGTTAGCTAGACCATGCTAGTAGTCACCTATCTACTTCTTTTGGTGCCAAAACATTTGGTCCATTGGATTTGCCTTCTGAATCAAGCGATGTACGACTCGTATATTTTATCCATGAAATGAAAGGGGGTAACTGCATTATTTCTGCTTGAGAAGAAATGTGAAAAATAATCAATCACCCGCAAAGTGTTTGTGCATACTGAAGTAAAATTCACTATCGAATCTCAAACAGTACCAATAGGGGCACCATGTCATTTGAGAAAATATAAAATGTTATCGTTCCTTCTCGTTCAACAGATAAAAGCAACGTCATCTGACGGAATGTCACCGCAAGGGACGAAACATCCTAGTCCAATAAATCCTTGAATCCTCTTCTTACTTATTATTAACTATCAACTGTAGTTTGATACTACTCCACACTTAACTTTTCTCTCCACCAACTACTGTCTAATTTTGCAAATGTGTGGTTTCCTTTACATTTTTCTACGCTTCATGCACTAGCATTTTAGTTTAATTTCTTTATGAATAATTATAGCTGGCAATACTTTTTAAGGATGAAACCGTTTTACAGTTTGACACGGAGTCCTGAAATAAAATAAGGTATTTAAGCCCATGCGAAACTGCTAACGAAGGCAGATTCGGCTTAGAGCTAACCGTTAGAACGGTTTAGGCAGACTAGACAAGTTTTCAGATGCCATAGACATCAAGAAGTTGAAAAAAAGTATGAGCGTCACCTTATTGCCAACATGAAAATTCAAGTGCAGCCAAAGTTGTCCTTCTCCCTCTTCTGTTCACTTGTCAGTCAGCAGATTAATTTCATGCTCATTTCTGTATGAATTACTATTGTGCTTCCATTTGATGTCTTCGTTGAAATTTAATAAAGCATTTTTAATTATTTGCTTTGTATTTTAAATTTTTGGCCATCTATTCCAACTTTTTCCCTTCTATTAAATATTTGCCAACTCCATGATGACGCATTATGTGGTCAAATATTTTTCATTTTCGTTTAACCACCTGTCCCACTTTTTTCTCTCATTCCATTGAGAATCTCTTCAATGTTAATTTCAATGAACACCAACTTCGTTATTGTATAAGTTACTCATCAGTCGTACTTAATATAGATCTCTACTCACTACATAAAAAGCAGAGTCAATGTCTCCTACTCAAGTCTCAACTCCTAAGTCAACGACAACCAACATCAAGTTTTATCCATCATCTACATCTATCAGTATGGACTTCACTTCTGAGAGGTGAAATTTTCAAGTGAAGCAAACTTAGTTCATCTCGGATAAAATCGCAATTTCGTGTCAAAATCAGGATAATCGCGATCCAGGCCATTCGAAGAAGAAGTGCATTGGCTCTATAACGAGACGCCACCCAGTGCTCACCGAGTAGCAAATCAAACTGCCTCGCCCAATAGACTTCGTCCACACGCCCCACTTCCGCTCCACTATTCAATATGGATCGCAGAATCGTCCCGAAAGAGTCCAAAAAGCTCAGCACTCGTATATTCTCACACTATTGCTCCGTTTCCGACCGCTTCGGAGTCTCCTCGTCCATTTCACTTGAAGAGAGCGCAACACATGTTGCTTAAGGCCTCGTAATCTCCCGCTTGGGCCGTTTCGCCCATTTCCAGAGGGGAGAGGAAGAGGCTGACACTTCAATATCCTTCGACAAAACCTCTTAAACGCCTACCTCCCCCTTATTTCGCTTTTCCCTCCCCCTTTTATTCCCCCTACGTCTCCCTCTCTCCTTCCCTCCATTCTTCCCTCGCAGTCCTTCCTCCTCGCGCGTATCCAACAGACATCTCGACAGCTCTCCCCCAAGCCGACCCCCTTCCCAAAAAAATAAGCTCCTTGGCAAAAATGTTCCCTTAAATTCTCCACTCTTTTATGTGTCTCTTAAGTTCCCTCCCGTTATGGCCCTATTCCCCTTGTATATACGTACACATATCTTTTCAATACACCGGGCTACCTTCTTGGAAAAAAAGGAAAGCATATTTTCTTCGATTCCCTATGAGCAAGAATCCTCGAGGATGCCCCGCGGAATCCTTTTGGAGCAAATGAGGAAACCATTTTGATGACCGTGGCTCTCTAAAGCCGTGCGCCTTTGGGCCTTCAACTGTCTTCCTCCATACCCCCTCGCTTTTTTGGTCTTCCCCGCGACTCCCACGCACACATGCAAATTTACCTCAATCTTCGTCATTTCCCTTACACCTCCACGCTCTTCAAGCCCTTCGCGTTCCTTCTTCTTTTCAAACGACCGCGATTGAAGTGATGGACCTTATATTTGACGAAGAATTCGCAATTCCGTTGCCTGCACTTGAGTACGATGAGGATGATGGTGATGAAACTACCGCACAATATCGAAAACGGAATGACTCGAGTATTTTTTCCTCTCATTTTTTGACCTCCTCTCCCACGCTGAATTCTATTTTCTTTGCGGATGGGCTCTCCCCTCCAAGTTTTCAGCTTTCGTGACAGCAATGGACACGAATCCAGGGTCTCACCATCAAAGCCCTTACCAGGGATATTATCCTCGAGAAGTTAATTAAAATTGCATTTCCCTGAGTCAGACGGGCGCCACTCTCCCTCGATATACAGTTTCATATTGCGATTCGCGCGTCTGGATTATTTCCCACAGGGATTGGTGTTTTGGAGAAACTTCAATTTCCTCTTGTGCCTGCTGGAGACTAGGGGAAGCAACGCCGTCTCAAACAATTAATTCGTCTTTGTATCTCTGTAGTACGTAGAATGCACCGCTCCGCACTTATGATGACGAGCTATTACAGACTATCGATGAACGAAAACTCATATTGAATGCCATTCAAAATGGTCTATGAGATAATTAAGATTTTTAATAGAGTTATTCCTAAGAGGGTGTGCTCCACTTCGGTACCTGCATCAACATCTACGCCTGCAAGTCATTCAGAGTGCGTGTAGTCTACCGCTGCTAAAAATTTAATATGAATTCAACCTAAATCACTTCAATATCACAGATAATAAAGTTTGCTCCGAAGACTAAAAATTTAAGCTTAGATCTGGACTATACATTATCCCTTGATATCTCCTGCATCTACTAGCTTTTACGAATTTTCCCAAAGCTTTCGTCTCCTTTTGCACCCAAATTAAAAATTGTTTATTTCTTGATTCCCATCCATTATATCTTTTCTAACCTTCTCCATTCTACAATTAAAAGTTGCCACTCTCCGATCATCCACTTTACTCAAAGACAGAATTTCAATGAATCATGTAGATCAATGCTCAATTTGTGTGCTTCAGAATATTTTATGACCTTCTGATGTAATGTGGGATTGAATTGTTCATTCTTTTAGGAAAATGAGTGCACGATCTTATCAGCTTGATGAGAATGTTTACAAATGATTGTACATCTCACAAATTACTAAATCGCACAGAAATTTGGAAATCACTACGTGAGGATAGAGAAGCTTCTCTTTTCCTTACACCCTGGTGGCTTACTAAAATTACCCCGCATTTCTTTACACGAGGGTAAGATGCAGATTTTGACCTTAAACTCACCGGTTAATATTTGAGCACTCTGACTAATAGACTAACACCACCTTTGCTTTAAGTTTTATCTAGCTATGTGTTTTAATAAGTCCACAGGCTTTCATCACAGATTTTATTCTCTGAGTCTATGAAGTTTCGTGTTTTTCATAGCAGGTGGCAGAGCTCTATCCCATCTACTTATTAAATTAATACGATCTGGGATGGATGCATAATTCTGGCTATGGACGTTGCATGTGGTTCGACTAAAGAAAAACAGCACATTCTCTTTTTTCTTGTCACAGCTTTATATCCCCAAGGTGCACTTGATTAACGGTAGTTTCTTTAGCTCCGAAGGATTGAAAAAGCGAATTCGATAGCTGCGCTGCAGGAAATCGAGGGGAGATTGCCGGAAAGGAGGGTTTAAAAGTAAGAGGGCGTAAGTGCCCGGTGAGTCGAAGGGAGTGAAGGGTTGGTCGGAGCAGGACTCCCGCGAGGTCTGGTGGACGAGGGGAAGGCGGGGAGGGGCAGCTTTATTCTTAGGCAAGAGGATTACGCACAGGGTGTAAGGGATATTGGTTGGAGAAATGGGGCAGGGGAGAGAGACACCGGAACGAGTCCATAAGAGCCACGCACCACACGCGGGAGTAGGGACTTGGCAAAATTGATTCCGAAGTTTCCGGCCCACCCACAAATATCCTGCAGTTAGCCGAACAAATTAGTCAGTTGATGTGAGCCGAGGGGGGGGGATTGAGATGGGTGACCGGCGTTGGGAGCAAACGGGGAGCGGTGGTTTGGACGCAGGGATGTTAGAGCTAGGTGACGGGAGGAGAACCTTAATTTACAATGAGACAGAATCAACTGTGTACTTCTTCAAGCAAAAATCTACATTTTGGGCATGCTATAACCGAGTTTCCATTTAAGTATATGTGAATTAATATGTTGAACTTTTAGTTGCCTCGACATCAAGGATTTCAATGGGCTACAGCACCTTTCGTATCGCATATTGTTATTGCGTTGAACCTACATGCGGTTTTAAAGCATTTCTCCTGCCTGCCTAATTAGGTCCCACACCCTTCATTCCCAAGTAAAGGTAATCAATAGTGACTTACCAGCATAGATATAAGGCAGACTATTATTCTAAATTATTCGGAAAAACGCTTTATTCTCCGAAGTTTTTCAAGAGCACCAATCGAAATCTAAACCCACGAGACTCTATTTGCCTACGAGAACTTCTCTGATAAACTATCTTGTCCTGTAATTCCCTTCCCATGGACTACTCCTCCATTTCAAGCTTCCACCCAAACCCACAAGCTCCTTGCATATCACAAGGGTCCCACGAGTTCCACAAGGAACCGACTCTGCTCCCAGATGGTAAAGTTGGCGCTCATCCATCCCATTCCACTCTTCTCGATCAAAGCATTTATTTTCCACCGATCCCCTTTCGTTCACCGTTCACTATACTTTAACCAAACACCCAACGTCTCATTGTCTTTTTTTCCAAAAAGGAGATATCTTCCTTACCCATGCACCACTCCCTTTTAACTCTCAATTACAATCAAGTTCCTTGATAATAAAACGAACCATTTAAAACAGTGGCCCTCCCACCTTCCTTCCTCTTTGGGCTAAATCTTTGTAACCTGAAACATCCAGGCCAAATGAAGCGTTCACATCGTATCTCCTATCAATTTCTTCGCTCGAGAGAACCTCCAAGCAGACGTAAAAGCAAATCGGTGGGAAATCGGAAAATATGTCAAAAGCATCAAGAGCATGATGGCACATCGGGTATGGATTAACTCATTCCTTTAGTCACAGGCATTCACTAAATCGTGATCCTCACAAAGGAATTTTTCTTCGGCCGACAGATCTCAATACACGCTTTGGTCTGAATCTGAGATTTAATTTATACAACACAAAGCCAAAGAGAGCATCCTTTATCCTCCTGCTGGTGCCCTTATGCTCCAAAGTGATAAAGAGATTGTGAGAGTAATCCCTCCAAGAATGAAAAGATACATTTAATTTCAAAGATAATTTTCATAATATGCTAACATATATTTATTTTCCCTCTTTTTCCAGATATCCCTTTTGGATCGAAATGTAATATGACTAAGGAAACCGAAAAATGGTAAGCCAAAGCTACTCACCTGGCTACTTATAACGGAATGCATGTTTTCAATAGTAACACCATTATCTAAATTAAATTTTTTATCTTTACCTTCAATTATATTCTTCCTATTTGGATTAGCATCAATCATGATTCAATGACGGCTATCTAACCTACTAAAAGAGTCTTTCAAATATATAATTATATATTTTCCTTACTGATGGACATTCCTAACTGAGCTCTAACATGAGCAATATTCCCATTCGGAACAGGGTGATGAAAACTGGAGGCGGCTGTTTTAAGAAGCTGGTCACAAAAAAACACTTCACTCTTAACTAGTTAATAATGCTTTCAATATTTTAAAACTACGAAAATATAAAAATTTTAATGCCTAGCACGCAACAGAATCTTTATATATTCATGTTCTACACATCATGAGGGCATGAGAGAAAGTAGTGTCCTACAGGTAACTTTCTTCCTATTGTTTCTTTTTCTTCTGCGATACATTTATTTGAATTTTCGTTTTAGTCTAAAAGTGACGAGTGATTTATCGTCGCACGAGTAACGATAAAGTTAATAATGCATGAATAGTAATTTTTACGCAGCAAAAAATTAGTAACAATAAAAAAAACAAATATATGAAAAATCTGTGATTCCACTTTTTTAAACAAATTCAATGATTGATTAGGTTTTAAAATACGCTGTATAATGACCAATTAAATAAATGAACATATTATGAGTGATGCAAGAGCCAACATTGTGTGCATCTCTCATGAGAGATGGTTAGATGAAAATCACTCCACATTGTTCACTTTTTTACCTAGTATTACTTAATTTATCTATTAGAGTATTGAATAAATACGGAATTGAATCAATCCTCCTTAAATAGTGAATAATCTTCGAGAATGAAAATTAATTCATTATTTTTCAAATTTCATGTTCAATTAAATTCCCTGCATATCATTCGTTATAGTGTTCAGTATTTCCAACTCATTTTACTTTTATTTATACTCTATAATATCTATAAATAGATATTATAGAGTATAAATTTGCTACTCAGATTCATTGACGCATAAGTGACTTCGTTATTTGAATTGTGAATTTAATCTGCAATTACTCATTGTAGAACTAAAAAGTAACTAATTAGGTTTCATAAGTGGATTATAAAGGAAAATATATTTGGTAAAAATGGTAATGTTGCCCCGGAAATTGGTTAATTAATACTGACTGAAAATCAATTTAAAAGTAATCATGTTGGTGTCATTAATATATAACATGTTTCTGAGGTATTACGCAATTAAAAATTACTAAAATAAAGGAATACTAATGTCTAGGCCAGAAATCAAGCACGGAGCTGGAAGTCGAACATGTGGCCGACTAGTTTATTATTTTTATTTCCAGATCATTGGTTGTAAAAGCCTACTCCAGATCCTACTAAAGAGTTCAAAATAGCTCAACGCCACGGTAACTCATTTGGAAATGAGCTGGTAATTCTCTGCTCCATGCAGACATGCAATTATATTTGGGTGAACACTTTCAAAGAGATTAAAAACGAACATGTTCTTTTTGCGAATTTATTCGCTTCAAATGGCATCTGTGCTTTAAATATGTGAATAAATGAAACTTTCCTCTATTAACGATGGACATTCATATTCCAGGAAAAAAGTAAATTATCTCTTATACCAAAGACTTGTTTATTCTCAGGGCTAGCTCATAATAAGCCATTCTCCAATTTTAGCTTTCAAAATTAAATACTAGTTACCAAAAAATAAGAAAATTGGCTTTATGATTATTATGAGCTTGTCAAATTTGGAGGGGATTAAATTAAAACCATATCCATTCGCAACAAAGTCCAGGATTCTTAAAACTAGACTGTTAACAATGGCGAAGGAAAACGAGAGAATGACTCAGGCGTGCATTCTATATATAATGAAAAAAAAACAGAAAAAATGATATTTCAATAAAGGAATTTTGTTTTGTTCTCAGAATGAAATTCTCAGGAGAAAACGAAAGGAATAAGTGCCATTACGACTCCTCGAGTAAAAATATTCCTCTTATTTTAATTAAAATGGAAATTGGACCAATAATATTCAGTGCATCTGTTCAATTCCCGCCCGATCAAATGGGAAATTGGATGCACTCTGGAGACTTCGCCGTTGCCATGGATACGCGGGATAGGCGAGCTCGATGTGGCTGGGTAAGGAGGACATGTCACAATTCAAGTCCTCGAAACTCCTCTCCCTCTCCGTTTTGCAATTCAATATCTGCCGTGCCTCTCTTCGTCGCGCCACGTAGATGACGCGAGTTGGGAGGGAAGGGGGGGGGTGGTTTGAAATGGCGGGAGGGATGGCTGGGGAACACGAGCGCCCTTAATGAGAAGTCGCGATTCGACAAGGCATCCCGGGGTGAGTCGAGAGGCAGCCCCACCTCCTCCGTGTTGCACGTGCCACCCTGTGGGTGAGAGGGAGGGAGGGGCAAAGGGAAGAGTGCTTGGAGGAGGAGGCCGTGGGCACACTCGACGTGGCCCCGAGCACCGGCGCCAAGTCACCTGAGCGAGGGTTGCGAACCGAACTTTGGCCCTGGTTCCGTAACTTCAAGAGCCATTGGTTTCACGCGAAACGACGCGTTTGAACATGTTGGGAAACATCCACATGTTCACAACACCATGGGATAAAAGAACCGACGAGCAGCTTATATAATGTACTTATGGCGCAAACGTCTACGATGGATCGGATGGTTACGGGCTCAGGCTGGTAAAACCACATTCCAAGGTATGACATAAAAAGGTTCACAAATTTCACTAAAACATTAATACGATGTGCTATTAGTTTTGTGAAATCTAGCAAGTTGTTTAACCATTCAGTATCAATGAAACGAAAATCGTACGAATATGTGGTAGGAAAGATGGAAGAATTACAGATTCCGATCATGAACGAGGGCTTTTATTAAATTGGGAAACATCTGTAGTCGGACAATAATCCTTCTATTTCTGTAAAACAAATGGCAGTATGTTTTTGTGAATGTATGAAACTGGCCATCTTCACTCATTTCTTTCTTCGAACTATGATTGCCCACAAAGGTAAAAAGGTGTTTATGTTATATTATCTTTATCACAGAATAATGGGGCTAAATTTTCATTATTCTGTTCCAAGCCTTTAAAGATAGTTTAAATAGCCCATAGTGCAATTTCTTAGCCGCCGATATGAGTTGAGTGCTGAGTCACCTAAACCGGAGCCGATCACAATGCCAAACGTATAGTCACACAAAGGCTGGCAAAGATGTGTTATGATATGAAATGCTCACATCTTGGGATCACAGGAGTTCCGTGGTTCGATTCGTCTTATAAATAGCACTTTTTTCAGCTTCAAGTCTGCACTTTCCTCCTTCCCTACCAAAATAGACTGTGTCCATTTTTTGTAATCCATTTCATTTCTTTCCTTTCGAAGTTAAGCCAGTTCCAACTCACTTCTTTACTTTAAATCTTTACAAGTGCCACTCTTCGTACACTCACTGAAAGCACCGCTAAACCAGGGACTCAGGGCCAAAGAAAGCCTGTCTCACCTAACGGGGTACCTCCGTTTCCCATTCCTTCAACTTAAAATAAGATACTCGAATGAGTTTCTAAGGCGGTTGAATGGATTTCAACGTTGGTAACTTTACTGTGAGAGCAAATTATTTGCTAAACTAGCACGAATGGAATTGAAATAATCATCATCTTAATTATTTGGCCTTTGCGTGGGCATTCTCGGTAATAAATACGCCAAAAGGTATAAACTTTTATTTGATTCGAAAAGGTTTTCCCCGGGAAAAATCAATCAGTAGAATAAGAAACACCCTCCAGCTGTTAAATCGACGAAATTCTAAATTTTTTAAATATTTTGTCGCAAGTGTCTCACTCAAAAATCACGCAGCATCACCTCAAAGAATTACGCAATAACCTTCCATTTTTTTAGGACGGTGTAGACCCACCGGCAACAAGGTTCCTACGCGAGGATGCCCTTAAGTTCGAAAGCAACATTTATATATTTTATGGCAACTCTCTCGACGGGCAAAGGGAAGGGGGAAGTGAGATGAGATGAGAGGGACGTCGCGCCCTGGCGTGTGGTGTCAATAAAAAAATATTTGCCGCGTCGTAGGTATCGAGAGAATGGTCGCTACTTGGGTCAAGATTCGTAGTCATACGAGAGCCCTTCGGGGTCGGAGTTGGAGAACGAAGACGGGAAAGGAAGTAAGGGGAGGGGGGATGGTCTTAGCGGGGAAGGCTGTGGGAGGGTTCGCCTCACTTGGCACGTCCCGACTCTTGGCACTCGTTCCCTCCGGGGAAGAGGAAATTGTCAAATTTCGCCACATTAACGTGAAAGATTCTTTTTCTTAGAAGCTCATCAGAGAAAAATTTACTTTCCCTCCGCTTTAAAATGAATCAGCTAATTCGCTCTAAAATTCGGACCGTTGTGCATACGGCCCTAGGGAGTTTGGGTGTGACAGCGGCGTTAAACCAACCAAATTGTCATCAGAGAAAGAAAATGATTTTTAGGCACAAAACTTGTTGCAAAGACATCGTCTACTTTGTTCCATTATCGCGCACCTCAAAAACGTGATGTAAAATTACATTTCACTTAGTTCTTTGGGTCTGTCAGAGCCGAAATAAGTCGCAAAAAAAGACAACAAAGGGAGAAGCGACATCGTCTGCAAGGACCTTTTTTGATACATGACTTCAAGTTAAAAACATAGAGGCCTTGTTTTTAGCGTTGTGTAATAGTGAAAACAGGCAAAATTTTGTTTTAACGTCCCAAGTGGCTTGCCTCCATATTTTACAAGTCATAGCGTATCAAATTTAGTGGATGCAAACATGGGCATCGAAATGTGCATAGTTGATTGCACGTAAGGAATGGTTTTTTTGAGGAGGGCAATTTCTGATTTATCGTTTCTAAGGTAACGATTATTGTTCGCTGATAGTTAAGACAGTTTTTCAATGTTGAGCCACAGCACGCGCCTGTGACAAGAGGCTTACTTAGCGATACCCCAAAGCCCTCAATTCTGAGAGCACTTCAGTAGTTTGTAGTTAAGAACTGTCAATAAACCCAGGGGGGGGCAACCACAAGTTGAGTCTCCAGCCTTCATCGCCCGCCCACCTTCTCTGGACTTTCCTACCCGCCCCTACTCCTGTATGTGTTATTAGGTCTGGTTTGCTGTAAGGAAATACGGGATCATGAGAGTACTCGACGTACCAGGCACGATTCAGTGCAAAAGTACTCCCAGGGCTGAGAGGCCGCAAACAGTTAGGCTCTGGACAAGAGAAGAGAGAGCCAAGAGCACATGATGAACCTCCAGAAATGAGCTTCAAACTAGCGGCAATATTCCTCGATTGGTGGAAGTCAGTTTTTGAAAGCACTTGTTAAAAACTTGGAAAATAATCAAGCTCTTTTGTTTCTGGGAAGACAGAACTCCATCAAACCATTAAAAAAAATCCTCTCCTTTTCGAACGAGAAAAAAAACTTTTGAAGTGTCGACTTCTATTTTTATTTTGGCATTTAATTCGAAAATTCTAAAAATTGCTCAAAGTACAAGCTTGAAAGAAAAGAAACATCTCGTTAAAAATTGTTTTGGGGGATTCTATTCCATGGACCCAGGGTTTTCACACATTAACGAAAACAATAGCAGAAATGGGAAGATTGAAGGATGAAAATGTTAATTACTGAGGAACGATGAAGATTCAACATAGTGAAAAAATGACAAATAAAGAAGATTTACGAAAGAAGCTGAAATAGCTAAGAAAAAGAAGAGGGAATCTTATTGGATACGTTCCAAGGGAAAAAATCTCGTGAGGATCGTAAATAAAAGAAGCATGGATTGAGAACTACGGAACAGGGTCAAGACTGAAACAATTTACACAAATAGTAAGTGATTTAAATGTCAGAAAATATAGAGGAATGAAGCATGGCAGCCAGGTAGGTGCAAGCAGTTCAGCTAAAAATGAACTGCTATTGCAATGAGGGATGTAAAGCTAAATTAAGGATTAAAATCAGTAATGAATACATTTCCATACAAATCAATTTTAATTGCTGATTGTTTTTCATGGCCTAAGAATACATCGAAGACTCCAAAGGATGGAGAGAGAGTAAGAAGTGGGAGGGGCCGAGAGTTATTTTCAAAGAATTAAAAAAAATAGTAGCGTGAATAGAAGGGGTAGAGAGACATTAGAATCTTGAGATAAGTGAAAAGTTCATAGTTTTTTTAATGTTATGCTAGCAAATGAAGGAGGACGAGTAAGAACATGCAAGAAGGACCCGTATTTTGTATTAGGGTCATGAAATGGTAATAATGCTAAGAAGGAAACAAGGTGTTCCCCATAAAATACATGAACAGTAAACCAGGATCGTGCAACCGAAATATTCTACCGCACTCAAGATTAAGTACTCTTGTCCGAGATTGAAGAGTAACAAATTATCGTGCCTTTTCTAAATTTCTTTTAAAGAGGCAATGCATTTAGCTAATTCAACCAATGAAAAAAAGGCAAGAAACACACGTCCATTCATACGCATAGATGATTGTTGAGTTTCACTTAGTTCCCTGCGGTCACGGTTAACCTAATATCTACTTCAAAGTAATAACACTGTAATATGTAATGGAGCACTATCTCATATTCACCCTTACATACTAAAGAATATTCGTTTGGTAACGACCCTGTTTTCCTTAAGCTGCATCTACTACAATAGTTGGTTCAGAGCTCATGAATGAGACACATTATCACCACGTGACTTATTAGTCAATGCTATATGAGCGGGAAAGACTTCATGAAAGCCAAAATAAACCACGAATAATAATTTTCAAATCAGCAGGGATAAATTTCTAATCGCAAAGATTTTTTCTCCATAAAAACTCCGATATCGTAATAAATACGTAAAATATGAAGAAATGAAGCACCAGCACTTGAATTCTTAATTTATGGGTTCGTTTCCTGGTAGCGATGCGAGAATTCCTTTTTAATTTTCCGCCCCTGAGAGCTAATTTGCCACCGCATATCGCCAATAATTCCACTTCCATTTTCTGCTCCTGGTTTTTCTTTGCAGTTTCAAAAGGAAGCGCATTGGCGGCATTGAAGCACAAAAGAGAGAACAGGAAGAACAATAAGATGAATAAGGGAAGAAAGAGGAGGAAGGAAAGAAATAAAGGGTGCATGGGTGGAAGGAGGTCAAAGGGATGAAGGCGCCATTTTGAATACGGGATCAGGTGTTCCCGTCGATCGCCCGCATCCTCTCGCGGGGTTCCAATGCGACTATTCCTCCGACGGAGGAAGACCCAAGAGGGGAGGGGGGGCGCAGGACGACAATAGCAGCCACTCCACCCCACCCAAACCAAATAAAGCCCATGACCTTCCGACACACACCGCCAGGGTGAGCACGTGTGAAAGTGAAGGCTGAGGACATATCTCTGACCCAGGGCACCTTTTCGCACACGATTTCACTTTTTTTAAGTCAAAGGACTCCTCCGGTTAAAAAAGACAGCTACGCTCAATTTACTACTAAATTACCGCCCAAAGTGAAGTTATTTAACGATGTCTACTACCGCGGCTCACTTCTTCTCAGGGCACCAGTCTCGACGGCAATGAAGAGTTAATTCACTGAAATGACCTTGGGCGTATCCAATCGGTTTTCAGGGTGGAAGCTCCCCGGACTTGCAAGCATCTCAGTCGGATATATTCATCGACTCCGGAACATTATCCGAAAAATTCATCAACTACTTCCTAATACTATAAAGGATAACGTCGATTGGAGAGTAGGTCACAATATTTTACCACGTATTTACACTGCCAGCACACACGGTTCGCCAATCGACCAATACTCTATCTGTATATCTTAAATACCACTAGTGAAAATATTAACAAAATTAATAAGCTAAAAATTAACATTTACAAAAAAATAATCTAATATCAAATTATAACTACAGAGCACTTGTTATATGATATTTATATGACTCACCAATTGAAACGAGACAAAAAAAACTGATTTTGTTTGAAATATCCAATTGTCCTCCAAGTCTCATTATTATCAATGAATAAGCTTGCCTGAAAAACTCAAGAGCACATTGCATGAAATTTTTGAATCCTATCTACACTTTAAGAGCACGTCCGATGCACAGAAATCGATACCTATGAACTTCGATTCCGCAATGGAAGCGGCGACAAAATAACCGAGCTCAAGGTCGAAAAAGATGATATGCGGATCGTCTGGAATACGAATCGTCTGGCAGTAAATTAAAGAGTGAACTTTGATACACTCTCCTCGTGGTACGCACATAGTACGACGCCGACACGTGAATGGTAGTTTCCCAGGCGGGAGGTAGGGATGGAGTGACACAGTCGGTCCTTGGGGTGATTTTCAACGATGGCGACCGGATGGGGGAGAGGAGGGAGAATACGTATAGGAGAGGAATGGGGTGAGTGACTGAAGCAAGGGGAGGGATTCCGAAACGGCGGGGAGGGAGGATGAGCAGGCGAAATGAATTCTGTCCTTATCTTTCTCTCCTGCCTCTCACTCCGTCGCCGTTGGAGATCTTTCAATCGCGGAGATATAGATAAAAACTGCGTTCCATCGCCCGGTGACGGAGGCGAGGGAGGGGTGGAGGGGGGGAGAGAGGCTCGGGGTAGGGGTGAATAAATCTAAATAATCGCATTCGTTGGGGTGGGAAGGGTCTGGATCCCATGGCCCGTGCACAACGACACGATCCAGCCCGACGCCCATTTTCCTGCCCCTGGCAAAGGTAGCAACCACTCGGAAATAATGCGATTGTTTGCAGGTCATTGACTTGATATTTATAGAAAATGTCCGACATTTTCCCTACTTTTTACATGAATTCAGTAACGCATGGTGTACTAATTAGCTATGGCACTACCGAATGCTGTTTTGAGGCTATTTCAGCATTAAAAATCCCTTTCATATAGCTAAATGTCCGTATCATATAAAATTTGCTGCAAACATCCATTTCACGCATGTTTATTTGCAAATATATACCAAAAAGACAGAATAGATCTTCGGAAAATGTATTTTTTTCCAACCATATTTTATTCTAATACTGTGTCGTATAAATTTGCCAACAAACAATTGGGCGTGGAATTAAAAAAAATATTTTCTATCTTCTTTAAAGAGAATTATGTGCTTGTCTTCTTACTCCCTTAATAATATATCTCATTATATTCATATATTCGTCACCCTTGTAGATTCACCAACTGTTATGAGTGCTAAACAATCCACCCATTTGTGCACACGAGTCTTTTGCAGGAAAGATCAATATTCTGGCCAAACCATAATTCTGATCAGGCAGGATGAAAAGAAAACCTTTCGATTCGTGTTTAGCTGGAATGGTTGGGAAGCGGCTGCGCGCATGTTAGCTATAAAGTGAAATACGATGTCCGAGCATCGGACTTTCAGAGCAATAGTGCTGAGTGGATTAAATTAAGGGGATGTCGGGAGTATATAGGGGGATATGGGCAGTAGGGTGAGAAAGGGGGAGAGACGGAGGATGGGAAATGCCGAAAGCAGCCTAATCCTCCATCGGTCCCGGAAATCCCTCTGAGGCTAGGGTCCTTTCCCTTTCGCCTGTACCCTTGCTCCCCACAGCCTCCCCCTCCCACCCCCAAACTCTTCCAACAACCTTCAATCCATAAGGGCACGCACACATTCGCGCCCTCACACAGGCACAAACGTGCAAACAGAAGGGGCCAAAAAGCATCGTTATTCCCGAGTGAGGGTTCTTCCACAGGATCACGATGGTGGGATGCATGCATTCGACAAGCCTCTGCACGTAGCCACACACACACACACACACATACACTCCTCTCTCCAATTGCGAACCACTCCGCGCGATATAAGTCACGCGGGGATCAGACACCCGAAGGGAATCGTCCGGGGGTGGGTTGACCTGCCTCTGTTGAACGAGCGATCGTATTCCGCTGAAATTCGGACTCTTTCTTGGGTGTATTTCACTGTTGCAAATCTCTTACGGCCCCCATTCCTCAAAAAGAGTGATACACACGGAATTATAGGAGGGTTGTGGAATTACTCTGGAAAACTTCTGAAGCTATTCCTCGAACCAGTGGCTATCGGGCCGCTCAAATATTTGTACTCCAGGAGAGAAAAGGAGGAGAACTCAAGAGATGCGATAGTAATAACATCACGTTTATCCATTAATTACACATGTATTAATATCAAATAAGACAAATCAACAGTAATAGTCCGTATTTTCCAATAACCGAGGATAGAAAAGCTGCACCACTATTTGATTCAGGTGAAACTGTACTTCAATTTCCATTTATGCTATTTACCATACTAAATTTATTGCGATTGTATCTTGAAAAATTTTCACTTAATTGCTTAATAAACTAACGCAAATAAGAACACCTAATAATTTCGCATTGGAAAGGATGCATTTTCCTTGTGATACATTCGGACCAAGTGATTAGTTCTTTATGTGAATCCCAACATAATTCTTAAACACTATTTTTTTTTAAATAAGAGCAAAGATGTGAATTCCCAATACTGTTCCCACTCAAGTCAAACCGATTGCCTTCCTTTTCCTTAATATTAAACAAAAAAGCATAATTAGTAAGACATTAAGGTTAAGAAAATTTTTATTGACTGAAAATGGCGTTCGTTACACTCTCACGCCAAAGGGATACATAGGAAAAGAGCTTAAACTTCCGCATTATTAGGTCACCCTCAGGTTGCAATGGTATGTAACAATTAGAATCCGAAGTTGAAAGGTTGCTGCAAGAGCTAATTTGCAATTTTACTTTGCATTGCTATTAATTGCGACGCTTTATTGCATTTGAATATTTAAGTCAAAAATTGGTACCTTCATGGAAACTTTCATAGCCAAAACATACCTTTCCTTTAAGAAAAAATCATGGCAATAATAAGTTGTCCTGCTGATGATGTTCCCTCTTTGTCTCTCTCCCGCTGTTCTCTAGTGGTCTCTCTTCATCCTTGACGACGTATTGCTATCGTTGCTAAAATGGTCTACGGCTGCGCTGGTGATCCATGATCAAATGATTCCGGGTTAAGACGGTATCCAGCCAAATCTTCGCAGAATCCTAATGCGTATGAGGAACAACGTCCTCTCACCGCCCAGGATTCCCGGGGGCTCAACCGCAATACATGTCTCACCCCCATTCCATTGTCTCTTAAAACCGCAGCGCCCAAAGAAGGCGGTAAGGATGAAATGTATTGGGGGACCTTTTTGGTTGGAGGAGTTAGGGAGGGGGAGGTTGAGGGGATGGAGGTCGGTGCTCCCCGCGGCTAATGGCCCTGGCCTCAGACCCCTGGGCCAGGGAAGCAAGGACGAGGAGAGAGCGATAAGGGTGGGGAGGAAATTCGGGACACGCTGTGGCGACAGCGTCCCAGGGCATCATCGCGAATTAAAAGCAACCTGATTTTTATAGTGCTTCGACCGGCGTGCTGCTGGGGACGATGGAGATGCTTTATCATTGATTTAGGGGAAGAAACACCCCTGATTCTAAAACTAATGGGCAGAAGGGGGAGAAACGTCATCCGTTGACGAAGGGTTCCTCTTTGAGTCCTCACCGGTGGAGACAGGACACGAGTTCAAACCTCATCGAGTCTTATGACACACTTCAATCAATACCCCGAGAATGGATTTTCCAAAGCGTGGGTTCTCCGAGTATAATGAAAATTAAAATCGATCAAAAGCTTGAATAACGCTCTGTTGGACAATACTAGCTCATTTTTAAGGTAAAGGGTTGCGAAATTTTCCAAATAACATGGAAAAAATAAAAAAAGCAAAAACGTAAGCCTGGTGCATGAGGAAATACAATATCGGTCACACGAAAACTATACATGACCTTTCTAAGCATTCCTCTAATAGATGTTATTTTAAGCTTCTTAAGTTACTATTCTAAGCTAATGGATAAATTGAAGCTAAGTTATAAATGACTAATCTTCAACAATTATCAAATATTCAATACTATGCGCTAAATTTTGCATTTTTATTGGTTTACAGTACTGTGTTGAGTGCAATTTCTAGATATACTGGCTTGGCTCAGAATGATAAAACAAGCGGTTCAAATAAGAACAAAATCCAAAATTTGATAAAAATCGTGAGCTGCATGGAAATATTCCATTATGAATATCATTGGAAACTCGCACAAAATATTTTAATACTTCATCTGTAATATTGGTTAAAAAAATGCATTTTGGTTCATGGTGATCGACGAAGGAATATGGATAAAAGAGTTTTGAAGGATGAATAAATATATATTTCATCTAAAAGTTTATAAGTGAATGAATGCATTTTTTATATTCATGAGGTAAAAATTTAATTTCATCAAACCTGGTGTTGTATTATATTCATTCAAAGTGTGCATTTGACCTGAGGTATGCGAGAAACTTGAAATTGCACTTAGTGAGGGCTCTGTTTTGAATGGTTGAGAGGCATGCCCGTCAGCAAAAATCATAGGTTCAAAATTCTCTTCTTAACTAAGGTATTGCGCTGCAAGATATGTCGTGAGACATGGTGGCTTATCCAAACTCAAGAGGAAAGGAAATTGATTCAGCGAAATTTCAGTTTGATTATGGTGAGATTTCGACACAGTCTTTGATAATATCTAAATTTGCTTTACCTATTCAGTGTTACAAGTTGCAGATGAGATAATTTTATTGATTGCGTCATCTTAAATACCGAAAAGAAAGTAAGTTTCATCATTGATTGGTACCACATTGAATAAATTCTAAAGCTCTTATGTATGTTTACAGTCTTCAGGTGTCACTTGCGGGAATAGGTAAAATGGAAAATTTAAATAAATAAATTAGTATTTCACAAATTTTTCATTTATAGAAATTTAGTTAAAATGACAATTTTCGAAGTTTTGGTACACTATGGTATGCCATGCCACAAGCTGAGTTAGGTTAATAAACCGTTAGGTAAATGTTAGAAAATGCTCTATACTGATGCAGCAGCAACATGTTGGGGGATAAGACATGGTTCTGTGATTTAGTACGAGTAGAAACGAGTTTTAATGTGTGAATACTCGAAATATTCAGTTTAAAACAAACGTGCTGAATGAAATGAAAGAAAGAGTGAAATCTCAGCTGAACATGAAGTGACTTTTTTATGATACTCTGACATATCACTGAGTAAGTCTATTTCCCCTGGGTACTAATAAATGAAATTATTCCTAATATATTTCTCCATCTCGCTCTGAGTGTTCGAGGATGTCCTACGTAAAGTATGTGGATGTGTTAATGGATATGTACAGTGTACGATAATGTGAGAGGGGATTAGAGTGTATACTTCTCACATTACGGATAAAACGTCACTCTGTGTCTAGAATGGCTTCAGTAAAACCTCTGAAAATTACTGAATAGAATTCTTTCTCCTCTGTGACATGGGTAAATGGAACGCTGAAATTATTCCAAACGCTAGCACTGCTAATTTAGCATTCTCTTTGACATAGCCCACGAAAACCTATTAATGAACTTAGTAAAACTTGGAAAAAATGAAATTTCCTTCAAAAGTGCATCATGCATATTAATCATCTTAAACATCAAGAGTCATGTAGCCCAGGAAGTTAAATACATTTCGCATAGACCTAAAATACAGTGAATAAAGGCATATACAGTTATCACTCCCTAATTGATAGTCTCAGAACGCACAAATGGCACGAAGTACAACTGAGATAATTACGGTTATTAAATTAAATATTCGAATCTAACAACAAGGCAACATTCTTTGAGGATTTAAACGTACTTGGGTACACTTTAAACGGTAATTAAAATATCGATATTTTACAAATTTCATCAGAATGGGTTAATGCTCGCGGGAGGAGACAGCTGGCATCAATTCTCTCGGTAAGTGGGCAAGCAAATAGGGAACGAGAAGACAGAGGAATAGATGGGAGGGAGGAAGAGGTGCCCAATGAGGGCCTCTTCCCTCCCTCCCCTCTTGAACCCATCTCGAGCAGGCTAGAGCGCCATTCTCTGGGCCCCACCTCCCTCCTCACCCTTCAGGCCCTCGTCCCGTGGGAGAAACGATATACTCGGGCGAGGCCACCGCCCGTTCACTCTATGCGGTGAACAATAGGACGAAAGACTGGCCGGCGCACTGCCGACGACTGAAAGAAAGAAAACGATGACCGCAGGCGACTGACTATATAAATATTTCCCCACGCTCAACATCTCCTTCTCTCTCCTTTTTATTATTTCTCAGTCGCCTGTACTCCGTCGCCGGTGCCCGAGGGCGGCGACCCCCCCCCCCCCATCCTCCCTTCCCGATGGAGGGCGGGTACGAGATGACGTCTCCACTCGAGTTGAAAGGGGGGCACGGGTGCGAACGTTTCACATCTCCATTCTCCATTTCGATCACCATATGATTGTTCTCGAGGCATCGAGAACGTCCAATAATATTCGAAACGACCAATTGCACGGTCGCAGCCCAGTCATTGCAGTAACAATTAGTGCAGCACAGAACTTTTTTTCTGAAGCGCATAAGATAAAGGATAATTCGACAGAAAAATATTTTTTAATATCCAATGCCAACATTTGCAAATAATGCGTTTTTTCTTTGGCTTATGGTTGGGTATTTCTTGGGTGTATCATTTTTTATTACAAAACTTCCTTCACTTATTTACTCTGGAAAATTACCGTGAAGATTTTAGGACAGAATCTCAGTGAGAAAAGTTAATCTGCGACTAATATTCTTGCAACGATGATAATCTTTATGGAAATTTCACCTCGTGAGGGTATTACAAACTGATTTAACTCCTCCTAGGCCTTTTCTGTTCCTAGGTCCCTTAACGATATCCCACACATATTAGAAGTGCTTACCATATATGAGTAGGAGTTCAATATGAATATGAAATTTTTATTCACAAATTCTTTTTTATTTATGAATAAACCGTGTGACGGAATAATATCTCACATGATTATTCTTTGGTCAATACAAAGCTATTTTGGGATCATAATATACTTCATATTTTTTATCAAAATATGAATAAATACACATGTATATACATGGATGTTTTTTTACCTTCTGACGAAATTTGGTGGGTTTCCCTTGGGCTTGAAAGTTCACATGAAATGCTAATGTTGATGTCAAGTTCTGGTTAACTTTGGCTCAAGGATTATAATAAGCCTTAGGGGAGCTAGCGGATAAAAAATTATTTTAGTCCCCTGGTTTAATTAAAACTATATGCTTCAAAGCCTTGCAGTAGAATTTTTTATACAGAGGAAATTAAAATTCAAGTATCTATTCTTTTTTAACCTCTAATCTGCTTGATTTTTATTTCATCCTTCATTTTGACTTGGAACTCCCAAACACACCCACGTGGTGTAAATGGACTTTTTTCAACATTTTATATGTACACATAACTACTCCATTGAAGTATTGGGTTTTTCTTGCACGAACGTTGTTAAAAATAAAGTTAGAGTGAAAGGTAAGAACGCCGTGACAGCGGTTTTGCAAAACCCAACATCTTAACCAAGCGTTCCCCTTGAAAAGCTTTATCAAACTGATTTTTATGGATGGAGAAATGACTTCAGCGCCATTTTGATTCTCACTCACTCGCTGTCTCCCACAGATTTCACGCCGATTCAGATTTCCCTTTCCATTTGCGGAGAGATTTCTGTCCTGGTGTTTTCAAGGTAAGGCCCCAAAACTCTGAAAGTTTATCAGAGGAATAGAATCTCTCGAGAATTCCTGAGTTATATGCTCCACCTAGCCTAAGTTATGAAGATGACGAAGAGTTAAAAATGTTATTGTCCATTTTAGAAGTATATTCAACTCTAGAGAAGAGAATTATGGGAAATAATGCACCCAAATCAAGTACTTCGCCAGCAAGTACTCGTATTCTGATATCCGCAAAGCGGAAGTGGGGGGAGGGTGAGGCACCTCTGAGACTAGATGAGGGTTTATAGCAATGAACCATTTGAAGTAGGAATATTGAGTTTTACCATAAACTATTTAATGACTTTTAAATTTATTCATCATTCAAACGAAAGGCATATACAGCGAAATGTTTACTATGATCACGAGCGTACATTGTAAGATAGTTTGACTCAAATTTTCAATCAATAAACTCACATTTCTTACCATTTACTTATTATTTTGTGCCAAAAATGTTAATATAAGTTCTATTTATTTTTCAAGCAGGTTCTATTTATGTAATATACTCTCTCTAGTCTTCTTCCACGGTTATTTTTAAAGCCGCCAAAGAAATGTTTTTCTGGGCTGAATTCCTTTTTTTTGTGCTGAACATCTACGCCACTATTTTCAATCGCTCCGCGAAGATCTTCGTTACATACTTGATCCGTCTATTTTATCGTCATAACTATCGGTTTTTCGTTATCAAGAACCTCTTATTGCAACTGATAATTTATAACAATCAACCTTCATATTAATACATTTCTTGTGTGCCGTCTATTTCTCCTTTGGTGGGTGAAAAACTTCCTAACGCCATCTCTCGGGCAAGAACTTTCGGGGCACTTTGGCGCTTTATGAGATCGCAGGTCTCAGTGTCCATATTAGCTTAGTTGGTCGAGCATCCGCCCGGCAAGTGGAAAGCCCGTGGTTCAAATTCCGGATAAGGAAATATTTTTACATTTGTGACCTGCTCAAATCCGCCTTCCCCACCTTTCCTGTGTTAGTCTTTTATGTGTTTTCCTATCCCCTTTCCTTATATATCTATTTCTATGTGTGAGAATTATATATATATATATATATATATATATATATATATATATATATATATATATGAACCATTAACGAGAAAAAAAAGGAAACCATGGGTCACGGATGAGATGATTGCAAAGATGGATGAGAGAAGAAGATGGAAGAATGTAAACACAGAGTTAGGAAAAATGAAGTACAAAGAATTAAACAATAAATTGAGAAGGGCCACAAATAAAGCCAAAGAAGAATGGTGGAAAACGCAATGCGAGGATATGGAAAATCTACAGAAGAAGGGTGAAATTGGTGCTCTATACAGCAAGGTTAAGTTATTATCGGGAAGTAAGAAGGCAAGATCTGTGCTAACAGTTAAAGATAAGTGGGGTAAGATAATAGTGGAACCAGAAAAAATCCAAGAGAGATGGAAGGAATATATAGAAACACTGTTTGGTAAAGAACTTATGCCAACAAGGTTAGACATAGAAAAAGAACATGACGTAGAAGAAGATAGCTTAGGTCCAGGCATACTCGACGATGAAATAGAAAGGGCATTAAAGGAGATGAAAGCAAATAAGGCTGTGGGGGTGGACAACATACCTGTAGAACTGTTGAAATGTTTAGGAAAATGCGGGAAGAAGGCCCTATATGGACTGATTCGCAGTATCTATGAAGAAGGAATCTGGCCGGAAGATTTTGTGAGATCGGTGTTAGTTCCTATCCAAAAAAGACAAAGGCTATATCATGTGAGGATTACAGAACAATAAGTTTGATATCCCACGCAGCTAAAGTTATTCTCAGGATCATCAACAAAAGGATAGAGAGTAAGGCAAATGATTACTTAGGGGAGGATCAGTTTGGGTTAGGAAGGGAAGAGGCACGCGTGATGTCATTGCAGTAATAAGATCACTAATTGAGAGGAATATAGAATACAACCAGGACGTTTTTCCCTGTTTTGTAGATTTCGAAAAAGCGTTTGATAGAGTGAATTGGGAAAAATTAATGCGTGTATTGCAGAAAATAGGAATGGATTGGAGGGACAGGAGACTGATCCGCAACCTGTACATGTCTCAGACTGCTCAGGTGCGAGTGGGGAACGGAGAGTCCGGATGGGCAGTGTTAGGAAGAGGGGTAAGGCAGGGCTGCCCATTGTCGCCGGTGCTGTTCAACGTATATGTGGAGGAAATGATTAAAGAGACATGGGAAGGACTGGAGGTAGGTATGAAAGTCGGAGGGGAATTGGTAAAATCGGTTAGGTTTGCTGATGACCAAGCATTAGTTGCTCAGTCAGCCAAGGGGTTGATAGCATTGCTGAGTGAATTGGAGGTTCAGTGCGATAAACATGGGATGAAAATCAATATTAATGAAACAAAAGTTATGCGATTTTCCAGAAAGAAAAAGGCTAAGCTAAATATTAAAATAGGCGGGGAAAAAATAGAGCAGGTAGAGCAGTTTACGTATCTCGGAAGTGTTTTGGACCAATGCGGTCAAAGTGGTAGGGACGTAAGGAGAAGGATTGCGCTAGGCAAGGAGGCTTTCTCAAGGAGGAGGGAGTTGATGACGGGGACGTTGAGTAGGGATGTTAAGACAAGACTCGTAAAAACTCTGATATGGAGCGTAGCGCGGCGCGGAAACGTGGTCACTGAAGCAGGAGGATAGACGTAGATTGGAGGCTTTTGAAATGTGGGTGTGGAGAAGAATGGAGAAGGTGAAATGGACCAAAAGGAAAACAAATGAGGAAGTACTAGAGATGGTGGGTGAGGAGAGCGGTTTGCTGAGAGAAATCCTATGGAGGCAGGAAAAATGGATGAAGGGCGTATTGAGCCGTAGTGGAATGTTGAAGAGGGTAATAGAGGGGATGATCTTGGGCAAGCGAGGTAAGGGCAGGAACAGGATAGGGATATTGGAGGGGTGAAGGGAGGAAAGAAGTACACCGAGATGAAGAGGGACCTGATGTAGATTAGGTTGCTAGGTGGGGAGTCACAAAATGTTTATTTGATAGTTGTGTCCATCCAAAAACCTACCCTAAAGGGTATATTACCTAATAATATATATATATATATATATATATATATATATATATATATATATATATATATATATATATATATATATATATATAGATGATGCGGAAGTACTCACGAGAGCAATATAACTTTTGGACGGCACAATATAACACAGAATAAAACAGATAACACGTAAAAGGACTCACACTGCAGATGACTTGAGCTCAAGTAATCTGCAGTGTGAGTGTCCTTTTACGTGTGATCTGTTTTATTCTGTGTTATATTGTGCCGTCCATAAGTTATATATATATATATATATATATATATATATATATATATATATATATATATATAATCATAACATTTTTCGGGGGCATTCAGGTGTATTTATGGATGTGTGTGTTAAGTGTGTGAAATAAGATAAAAATGCAAAATGAATACAAAAATAGAGTAAAAAATGTTAGAGAAGATGAATGACTGACAAAACAAGTCAAGTTATTTTCCTGAATAGAAAGCCGTATTTTTTTCATTACAGAAGCAAAATAATAGCGGAATATCATTCTACCAAAAGTAAGATATTTAACGGAGAGAAACATTTGCAAAAGCTTGAGAACAAGAAAGTTTCTCATCATACATCTTTCTAAAATATAGCAGCATATGGTATAAGAGAATGAAAATTAAACATTTTAAGGAATAAAATATAAGGAAAATTGATTATACATGTGTGCAGTGTTATTGTGAAGAAAAAACTGTCCGTTAAACTTTGGAGAATGAAGACCAAGAATGGAGAAGAAAAGGAGGATGCCTCTTGAAACTCCTATGAAGAAGAGACGATTATCTATAGTAGAGATCTGTAACGTCGTAAAAAATCTATTGAACATCTACATATATTATGAAGTGTGTACACTAAGAATAAAATGTGGCAAGATGTGACATGAATGCAAAGATTTAAAGGAAGAATGATGGACATAGCCGATGAAGAAACCTGAAAATAACTGCAGTACGGTAATTTTCTGATTAATAGCTGCTTGTTACGATGACGTTGATGAGGTAATTCTCCGACGTAGCAAAAAAGGTAACGAGGCATCCATGGTAAAATACGAGAATTCGAATTATGCTGTCTCCGTGCAGGATCATGTAAATACTTTCGTAAGTCTGTTAGGGTGGAGAGGCAAACGATCTGGAAGGGAGTCGCCTGGGTAAGTGCGGGAGATAGAGTTGAACGAAGCACTTAACTCCCTTCCTCCTCCATGGCACGTCGCGCGGAATGGGCGATACGACACCTAAGAACGAGTAGGACGAATCTGGTCGATATGAGAGGAGGAAATGGGGATGGAGGAGAAGGCGGAGGAGAGGACCATGGGGAAAAGGGGAAGAAGGAAAACTTTAAAGAAAAGCAGAGAATTTTTCAGAGCTTTCTGCTTCTGAAACTTCATACCAATGTTTTTTTCATGTTATGCAAATTTGCGGAAATTCCCCAGTGAAAAAGAATAATTAAACATTGAGGTGTTCTAATTAAGATAATTCTTTGATAAAGGATATTTTTTGTTAAGTCGCCGGAAAAATATGCAAAGCTCACGTCTTATGCGTGAATGGTTGCTACTATATCGGTGCTTTTTGAAATGTCACAGCAAAGATTAATGTTCTGTTAACCGTTTATAAATACCTAAAATATTTTTGCACGAAGAAGTACGGTATGAAAACAAATTATTTGGTCGCGAAATTATAAAAACTAATTGAAGTTCTCCGAGGAAAATTGGACATCATGCAAGTAGTAGGAAATCATCCAACACATCGTAAAACCTAATGGCCATTATAAAAAAATAAACGATCCATCCGGCAAGGTAATGAAGGCAACAATAATTTCAAAGGACCCGCTGATTTGACATTATGATACTATCTTAATAGATGATAATTTTTGTGCTTGTATTAAGGCGCAAAACGAAGCGAGGAGAGCCGAGTGAGATGGATTTAAGTGAGAAGCGCTGTCTATTTCCACGTTAATTTCCGATGCACTCCCGTAAATAGTGTTCTCAGCAGCTTTAAGTAGATTTTATACGGGAAAGCACGGATTTAATGCGGAAATATCCGCTAAGGAGGCTCTCAGAGCGTCATCCTCTACGAGGGGTTCCTAATGGAAAAGAAGGAAAGGGATTCCTCACGGTTTTCGAGCGGATCTTACCGAGTAAGAGAACGTCCCCGTTTCGAAATAACTCTTGCCACTTCTCTGCTTGCGTTGCTTCCGTTTCCAGGTAAGGAAGAATACGGTGGTGTGGTGGAAACCTGCTCACCGCACTCGCAAAGGATATCTGGGAATTAGGACGCAAGTGTGGAGAAGTCAGAAATCGCGGCAGACGGATAACGGAAGTTGAACGAGCAAACGATGTTCTAATAGGATTATTTTTAATATTCCTCCGACCTAACAGTTGCACTTTTTTAATTTAAATCGTTTTGACTTTTTATATTTGAGGGTTTTAAAATATCGAAAATATCTTACCAATCACCCATTTATTTGGTCCTAAGATTTAATTCTTTAGCAAGAGAATGTAGACTACCCGGTCCTTATCAACGATAGCAAATCCGGTTTTATAACGCTGTTGCCAATATCGACTCTCAGTCTTGTTAGACATTATTGACTCTCTAATTGGGATATTAATTTACCACTTGGGAAATTTAGAGGAAAGAGAAAGATAAAATAGTGTATGGCCGATGTAATTTCATCTTGGGAGACGTAATTATCACTTAAGGCATTCTCGTGGAAGTTTCTCTAGAGTAAAAGACTAAAAAGCATCACTTCTACAGTAACAGCTACATGCTGTGAAGCGATATAACACCCATCCTTCTCGTTAGCTTTTGAGAGTCTGTTCTCACATATATCTACCTGTATTTACAAAGTTCATCGAAAGAAGCTCTAAACATATTAACTAACTCTTAATACTGTTAAAAATCTGTAATAAATTATTAAATTGAATAACTTTTATTCAGACCATAAAAATACATTCATGACGTGAATAAAAATATGTTCTATTGTTTGGAACTTTTTTCAAGAATTTTTTTGAAAATATTAAAAAAGTAACATTGGATTTCCTATCAAAATGAAGCGAGCAAATGGCTCTGTAAAATCGAACCCTATTAAAAAAATAATATATTTGATTATGAGAAAAATTTTTAGACTGCTGAATAGAGGATTGGGCGGAATACACAGATTACATTTAAGTATTCAACCTAAGCTATATACAAAATAAGGACATGGACAAATTAAATTTCTTTGAAAAAGAAGGTTCTCTCGACATACAGGGTCTGACCCCAAAATAAGTGAATCATTTTTTGCCACTAATGCAAATGGCTGGAGTAGTGAGAAAGGCAATGGGATATCTTAAGAAAGCAACGTGTCCCATGTTAGTTAACCGTTGGCATTTACAGTGTGCGGATTGCTGCTAGACTGGACCCCGTTCAACGGTCACGTCACGAATTCACGATGCCACTTTCCATGGAGCAATGACATGCGATAAAATTGTGCATTAAGCTAGGAAAATTGGGTTCGGAGACATGACCATAACATTAAGGATGCTTATGGAGATGAAGAAATATCCCAAGTGATGTTTTTTTGCTTGCACAGGATGTTCTGGAAGGATAACGAGAAATACCCTGGACATCATCAAAAGCACAGTGTGATGACAGTGTGCATAAAGTTAGACACATGCTCCATTGACCTCCTAGTGTCAGGATGTCAGCAAATTAGTTTAATATTCAGAAAACCACAGTGCATTGCATTATGATACAAGATTTAGCCATGAGAAATGTGTGCCAAGATGTTCCCCAAGGTGCTGTCGGAAGACTGCTGATGTGTACGATCTTGCCTTGGGCCTCTTGAACCTCGGTGAAAGTGACCCGAATTTTTTAGAATACATGATTACTGGTGACGAGACATGGGTCTTTGAGTACGACCCAAGTATAACCCCTTTGAGTACCATTTTGGACCACTGAATTAAGTCAAAGAGGTCGTGACGTGGTGCTTGAACGAGGGTCCTGTTGATCACTATCACAACTGGCTTAGGCACAGGCATTGGTGTGTCGATATATAAATGTGCTCTTATGAAGAATTTAAGCAATTTTTACTCTGATCTGCAATATTTTTTTCCATGTAATTCTATTTATTTTTGTGACAGTCCTTGTATATTACCTGTATACAGCAATTCTAAATTTTGCAGGGATGTCGAACTACGACCGGGCATGCAGAACGGCAATAGAATTATCTGTGAGAGTAGTGATATCAAATTAACGACTGTGATCAAACATCGAGGCACATTAAATGGGCGGAAACAGTAAGCGTGAACAATACCGTCGCAGGGAGTGTTTTCAGGCCTCGAAGCTAAGGTGGCAAAGTGGAGAGTGTCGCAACGGACGGGATGGAGAGGGAGATGGTAGGGAAGTGGAGGGGCTTGGGGATTGGTGGAGTAGGAGGGAAGAGATCGCACGCGAGGGGAATAGGTTGGCCACCACCTCACTCCCCCGAAATCGAATGGGACACGCAAACCGGGCGCAGAGAGAGGAGGGGACCCATCCACGTGGCGTATTGAAATGTGAGCGGTGGGCAAAGAAATATCACAGTAGTGGCAGAAGAAGGCAGAGTTCAACCTTTCACTCACACATCAACCATATGATAACTCAATCGTATTCGGCACTTTGGGGGTCAAGACTTCCTGAGAAAATTCCCATTACTCCAGGCATCTGAAATAAGACATGAAGATCGATTCCCAAAAGCAACATATGGAAAATAGATTTGGCTACAATTTAAATTTTTGAGGGTTTCTTAGAAGTCTTTTTTCAAAAATAATTTCAGAGAGAATAATTTGATGGCCACGAAATATTGAGTCCTTTTCATATTGTGATATCAATACCAATGATAATTTTAATTTTCAATATGATGCATAATTTCCCTTTTTCTTTTCTCCTTCCGGAAATAACTTTAGTTGATGAGACTCACTTCCTGAAATTACATAGACACGATGTGTTACTGGGTATTGGAACTGATACATTTGTGCGTAATAATCATCTGTTTACAATCGTATTTTCACCATCTGTCATATAAGTACCCTTCTGGATAAACTACGAATCTAAAAAGTTAGATCACATGACTAATGGTTCACCAAATATGTATTTTCATATTACGAGGTTTAGTAGCAAAAGGATTATCATTGAAGTTACCCACCTGCATCCGGAGAAACCTCCTGCATATTTTAGAGATATCATGATAATTAAATGTTATTTCTGTGCCTGGGGATAAAAATTAATAGAAATTGAGTTTCACAGGATAGTTTATAACCTACTCATAGAATTCTGTTTTAATGAACGACGTATACTGGGCTTTTTTCACAAAAACGTTTTCATTAGGTAAAATTAGTTTCAACGCATAGGCGTCATTCACAGGTATCCATGCGTTGAAACTAATTGTACCCAATGAATACGTTTTTCTGAAAAATACTTAGTATTCTTCTTTCATTCTCAAATGAATTTTCACTTAGACAAGGCTAATACCATCGAGAGAATTCTGTGTCTGCCCGTACACGTATCAAGCCATTTCAATGTACATTTAAATAACTATGCATCGGAAAGTTGTCACGGCGCTGGCATATTACGAGAAGTATTCTTAAAGTAAGTACCGTTTGCTTATATTTAAATATCGGCGCTTCAAAACACAGTTTTGCTCCTGCAGCGCCATTTACTGATTTATTGAGAAGCTATAGCAGCATTTGTTTTGTTTCAAAAGTCGTTTGCTTGTCCGTGCATGCAAACAACAATGTCCGCGACAATCGTTGATCCCGCCACCTGTGAAGTGCGTTCTGTCATACGATTCTTGTATGCAAAAAGATTGTCGGCTGCTGAAATTCATCGGGAATTATGCCTAGTTTATAAACCTACAGTTATGAGTAAAGGAAAGGTTAGACAATGGTGCTGTGATTTTAAAAGTGGACGAACAAATGCCCCTGACGAAGAGCGAAGTAGTAGGCCCAGTATTAAGACCGATGAAATTATTTCGCAAGTGGAACAAAAACTGCGATGTGATCGTCTATTGACAATTAATGGCCTGGCTGAACAATTTCCTCAACTTGGACGCACTACTGTCTACAATATTGTTACGGAAAACCTCGGATACCACACATTGCGTGCAAGGTGGGTACCGAAAATGCTCACCGACCACCACAAAGAATGTCCAGTGGACGAGAGTTTTTGGGTCGTTGGGAACTCTTTAAACCACCCACCGTACAGTCCTGACCTCACACCCAGCGACTACTTCCTCTTCTTGCACTTGAAACAGTGGTTCGGTGGACAACGTTTCGAAGCCGAAGAGGACCTCAAGAATGGCGTTGTCGATTGGTTCAACCCTCAGGCGGCGAGTTTCTATGCAGAGTGGTTAAAGAAGCTGGTGCAGCGGTACGAAAAATGCTTAGAAGTGAACGGCGATTATGTAGATAAGTGAAGTAGGTCTGTAGCTAACTAAAAGGGCCAATAAAATGTGTTTCATATGAGTAAATTTTTTTCCTGTGACCAAACGGGCCTTACTTTATGAACACTCCTCGTACGTAAAGCATAACAAAAAATTCATAACTGAAAAATAGTTTCAAACACTCTAATGCATGGTTATTTAAACTGGCGATTTTATTACGTAATATTAGAGATAGTATTGTTTATACAATACACTAATAATAACAAAAATAATAATTGATATCTGTCAAAAACGAAATTAATTTCAGTCTAATTCAGGTTATTTTACGGTTTTGAAAAAAGAAATGAAATTATTTATAGTTTACCCTGTGGTGAATCAGACGGAATGCACTGTTGCGCCGAATTTCCATGAATACCCTAACTAATCTTCCGAGGAAAACGGAGCACAATTCCGTCGAAATTATCAAGAAATAACGTGTGAGTGTCCCTTTTATGTGGTCTCATATTGTGTGTTGCTCTCTAAGGTTTATATATATACACACACACATATATATAAATAAATATATATTTATTTATTCATAGAAATGTATATATATAATAAAAGGTAATATACCGGTTAAGGTAGGTTTTTTGGAATGGCACAACACCAAATAAATATTTTGTGACATTTAACAAAACACAATCGAGCAACCTACTTTACAACAGGTCCCTCTTCATCTCTGTGCACTTCCTTCCTCCCTTAATCCTCTCCAACATCCCTATTCAGTTAATCCCTTTCCTCGTGTGCCTAACATTCTCCCCTCTATTACCGTCTTTAACATCCCACTACCGCTCAATACGACTTTCATCCATTTTTCCTGCCTCCATAGGCTTAGAGATATATTGTTAAATATTGCACAGAGTTATTCGTAATATTTGACACATGAAAAGTACGATAGCTATAAATAATTTCCTAATAAGGATGTTGACGATTTGTGACAGTATTGCCTATAGTCTATAAGATGCAATTGAGTGTAGTCCAGGTTTGAAGTAAGATGAGGAGAAAAGATTAACAATAAATGAAAGTAGAAAAACTTTGTTACAATCCACCACTTTATTTTCGATACGTATCGAAAATAAAGTGGTGGATTGTAACAAAGTTTTTCTACTTTCATTTATTAAAATGAACTTCCACAAAGTTGAGGCTGAAACTATTGAGAACATTAACAATATTTAACCAAAGGATCCAACAGATGATATGAAATTAATAAGGGGACCGACCCAGTTTTCTCCCCTCTTGGAGGAATTTCTTTACAATTCACTTTATATTGATATCCTAGTGATTATGAGCGTGAAATGCAGGATAATATTTGAGTTCTTGGAAACCAAATATTCCGCTGATTTTTAATTCGCAATTTCAGTGCTGAAACATGATTCAACCAAACTCTTCAGAAATGTCTTCAAAATGTTGTTTGTAACGAATAATTTTCTTTAGAGTAGCAATATATTATCTCAACTGAAATCATTCATACCCCGTTTCTGAGTTGTTGGCCTATGATGATGGGGCTTAACGCCATGTTTTCAATAAAAGAAAGCAGGATGTTGACCATAATTGTTCTTCCTGTTGAATTGGTCAGTCCTTTCAAAATTGCTTGTGCCACGTTTGTTAGTAACTTTAGACGCTGCCTCTGATCCATTTGTTTTCCATATAAAAAGATCAATTCCAGCGTAGAATCTCTTTATTCATTAAGAAAATTATCAAAGGACTATTTTTCCGCTTCCTGACACTTTGCATCTCCTCAAGGTTTAAAATTTCTAAGACTTCACTACAACATTCTTAACCCTATTTATGCATATAATCACTTAATTTCATATTCTACCACAATAAAAAGAATTATTTCACTAATTGGGTGCACCAAGCTGATGGTGTTGACTCATGACCAAAAAATGGAGGACTTACAAATTTGCTATAAAAAGTATAGGGAACGGTTTTAGAAAAAATAGATTTATTTCAGATATATCTACAATTCAAATCTTCAAAGTACCTCCCTTGAGCGTCGAGATACGTTTTTTTTACGTTTGCGGTTTTTCCAAGACTCGAATGCTCCCTTATAGGCGAAATGTTCTTAAGGGTATGCGTTCAAGCTTCTTTGACGGCACTTAGGGTCCCATGGTGATGGTGCCCTTTGAGGGAGGATTTCAATATTGTTGATTAGGAAATAGACTGCTGGTGCCAAGTCGGGACTGTAAGGGTGTTGGGGAATCGTCACAATGCCGTCGGAAAACATTTTCGCAAGCAAACACTCGATTCTGCTCTTGGCCATCAGTGAAGACATTCGGGACTAACTTAGCACAAAACTTTCGCAAAACCAAATATTCAGTGGTAATTGTGTGCACTGCCATCTTATCAATGCCGATTAGTAATCATGCTTATACTTGGTTGACGGTCTAAATTCGGCACCTACCGCACTAGTAAGGAAAAATTGGTACCGATACTTTTCATGTAAACCTTGTATAACTCTGAAATATCATCTTTTAATGAACTTTGATGCCTTAAATATACTATTGGAGAGTATATAGATGAAGTAACTATAATAATCAATATCTCGGTGACGTTACTTCCACTATATTTTTACCAATATTGCACACCATCCAAAAAATGAAACGTTTTCATTTTTGAAATTCGGCAATAAATAGTTCTTACGCTCCTTATCTTATTAATCGTATATATAGACAAACCACAGAAAATATAATGCCAACGACAAAGTTACATGCCCATTACATAATAATGACTATGTATATAATTCACCACTTCTTTGTTATTTTAGACGTATCCTTTGTATTCTATACACGCGTCATTCAACTAATAGCCATTAATATTTTAAGCAGAATAATTACCACACATCTAACATACTAAAATAATACTCGTTACATATTATTTACGTCAAAAATATTTCATTAAATGTGTAAATTTTCAAATGATAATTTTAAAATAGTAATAATACATCCAAATAATAATAATCGTAGAATGTTTTAGTTGCATAAGTATACAAACAGGAAAGGTTAAAAACTTGCTATTAGCTCGTGATATACTCTGGTAAATAAAAATAATGTACCTTGAAAAAATTCCCGATCCTGGCTCAATACTAATTATAGATACATTTTCTGCAATCTTAAATCACAAATAATAAGTGAATTCTAATATATATATATATATATATATAATGATATTTTGGCAGATATTCTACATATAAAATCACAATTTGAAAAGTGACATACAACAATTTCAATTTATTTCCTCAATTAAAATCCAATATGATACTTTGTAAATCGAAATTCAATATTTTAAATAGATTTTTTTCCAATCCATTGATGTTTTTTACCTTACCTGATCATTTAGAAAAAACGTAATACATACAAAATTTGATCGAATTTCACATTTAGTCTCAACTTGAGATTCATCGTGGATTACAATTATTATAGATACTATAATTTTCTACACACTTCCATTTTCCTATTTTCTCCAGGGAAATTTTTGCAACACTTAATTAACATTTTAGATCACTTAGTAATTTGCATAAAATATGCAACCTAACAGTAGGTACAAGGGACTGTAATCAGCAAAAAGGTAGATGTTTCCCTATTTATTCAATTTCTAGTAACTTACTGTTGAGTAGTTCCGAGTTCAACAAATCTATGGTGATGATATTACTATACACTTTGACTATACAACCATTACAATACGCAAGCGGGAGTATGTTTTCCAGAATTGCGGGTAAAATTAAATTTTAATTCAAAATTTTAAAATTATGAATGGAAATAAATTCATGGATGTCTAAACCTCCCGTATCAATATCAAATGGAAATCATTTATTGACGGAATCACGGAGCTAAAATTGCCAAGAAAGTGGTGACGGAATGTATGGAAAATTTAGCAAAGAACATGGTTGACTCACTAAGTCTGTTTTAATTAGATTAAAATGCTTGCCAACCTGGTTATGTAATATAAATTTATATTAGAGTACTTTTGAAAATAGAAGCACCTTCAGAAATAATATAATGGTTACATTACAATTTTTGAATGACAACACTTCCAAGTCAAACTTCGTAACACGTAGCAATTAATTTCTGCAGTGAGCGTTGCCAAAAAGGAAGATGTATCGACAAGCCACAATAGGCTTAACTGACGCATAAAACTATGAAGGAAAAAAAGTGATGATAAAGCAATGGCCTAAATGGCAAAGCAATCTAGACACTGGTGAATTCATTTTTGAAAAGTCAGCATTTTTCTCCACTTCGTCAGTCAATCTACTTCGGGGTCGGCGTCCCCGTATCTGGATTCAACCAAAGAAGAAAAGCATAAACTTGGTAGAGTTTCACTTACACCCCAAAACTTCTTCAGACGATAACTTTTCACATTTATGAACGAGAGAACTTGGGATCAGGGGGCTCACAAACTTCGAATCGTTCCGATTGTGACGCCGTCCGCGGATTCCATAAGCTCTCTCTCGCGGCACACGGAAAGTGCTTTTTGCGCACTTTCCTTGGGGACGCACTAAACGCATTGCTGAAGACTGTTGAGTGGGAGGCTAGATCTTGACAATCATGGGCCAAACCGTAAGCACAGGGCCAGAAATGCGCCCGGCCGGCATCAATGAGGAGAATGCCTCCAAAGGGCAAGATTAGAAGGAAAGGAGGAGCAGCGAGGGGATGAGCGTCGAAAGAGAGTGAGAAATAATGAAGGGAGAGCGGGAAAGAGGAGGAGGGGGAGGGGAGTTGGAAAAGGAGAATGCAACAAAGGAAGGCGTGGGGGAGGGAGAGGGGGAGGGGATGAGCGGGGAAGGAAGATGTAGTCGCAGGTCCTTAGTGTGCGAGGGCGAGCGAAAGGAAGGAAAGGAGGAAATCAATAAGAGCTGGAAAAGGGAGAAAGGAGAGAGAGGAGAGAGAAAGAGAGAGAGAGGGGGGAGAGGGGGGAATGAGCGCCCGTGGCGATTCGAAACACTCCTTGCCACGTCCCGAACCCTTCTCAACCTCTCCCTCGCCCGCCCCCAGCATTTCCAGTCCCCTATCCTTCCTTAGAGTTACATAGGAGACTGTAAATCCCGCTCCTACACGCCCCCCCTCATCCTACCCGCTTCCTGCTACAACAAAATCATCCGCACCGCAAGGGCGGACCTTAAGCAACGAGTGCATCCCTCCCTCCCTGGCCCTCTCTCCGTACGCTGCTCGCTCGCTCCCAAAAAGTCCCTTCCCCTTCCGACACGCCCCCTAAACCATTCCCCGCCTAAAACTCAACATCCCCCCGCGCACCTAAGAAACCTCCCCCGCCCCTGCCTCCTCGCCACCACCCTCCTCTTAATCTCACGCCATCACCACATCCACTTCAGCGAGAGTACAGGCGGCCCTTCCTCATCTCCCTCCCTCTCCCTGTATCCCTCTCCTCGCCTCGCCCCCAACATCCTCCCGGTAATCCGCAGCATCCCTACCCGATCTCCCCCGCACCCCCACCCTCTCCTTCCTCCCTATCCTCCGAGACAGCCGCCCTTCCGTTTCATCTCATCGCTTCTCCTCCTTCTCCATAAGGTTTTCAATTTACGCCGATTTCCTCCCCTCTCCACTCCCTCTTCCCTCCCTTTCCACGCTCTCCTGATCCCTGCCTCATCATTCCATAACTTCGCTCCAGGACACCCGTTCACCTTCTCATCCTTCTAGAGAATCATCCCTTCGACAGCCGTGAACAAGGATTGGGAAGAGTACGAATATTATTCCTCTATAAATGCGTGCTCCCAACCCAGTACTGCAAGTGAAGGGTGGAGATGAAAGGAAAAGGCATCGCGGGCGCAGTTTCAGCACGCTCGGTGTGAACGAGAGCGCGGCGTAGAAAGGAGGCGCGGCAAAGGTGTTTGTGAGTGCCGTTGGGGTGTGGGGATGAAGGCAAGAGAAGGGCGGTTAACGAGGGCCAATATCTACCGAGGGAACAGAGGGTAGATGCTTTTGCGATACGCGTTACAATTGTGTTTCCATTATCAGAAGCCCGATTTACCAAAGATATTTACTTATGAGGTACAGATCTCACTCTACTCACATGCATTCTTTCCGTATATTAGATCTCCAACATGGCCACCTTGGTTCCATAATGAACGAATTTGACCTTGTTCTCGTTGAAACCTCTATAATTTTGGCTCTAATTAATGCTTGTTACTTAACTGCCAACGCCAAAGTTCAGAAATAACCCGCAGGGCGTTGACTTCTAACATAGTGTAGAATTGTTTGCGAAGGTAGATTAATTGAGGATGAGAAATTTCTGCCTAAGAAATTCGCTCCATAATTTTCGGTGATGAGAAAAACCGTAAAGAAAAAAATTCATTTTGGGTAGGGAAAGGGAATTACTCAGCGTAATTACATGTTATTCTATATTTAATTGCTTTTCTTGGAAATGTTACCATTTTGACCCTTTCCCAAATTAGCAATTTCCTTGTGCGTGAAGTAGCTGTGCAGTTAAAAGTCATGTACTTGATGAGGATGCCAACTTCAACCAATACTCTACAAGCTATTTCCAGAACACAGACTAAATCGTTCCTGTTCTTAAGGTTGGTTAACCCCAAATGTGCTAAGAGAGCAAGTATAAAGTCAAATACTCCGTTTTGGAATTTAACAGTGCGCCAAATATTTGGCTGATGATGCACAGCACCTACTACTTTCTTCACTTCGTAGGAGTCTAAAAGTTAAAAACCTTACATGAGTAGCATATAAAAGGAATAACTTCAGCATATGACCATCCTGTATACGGTTATAATGTGTGTAATATGATGCATTATCTTACAAAAAGTCCCAAGCACTGCCATGGCTATCTTATTTTGTTTTTATATTGCTCTTACAACTCAGAAAACGTTTCTTATCAAATGGCAATTTGAGAGATGTGGGTAACATTACCTAAGAGGAGGGTCGGTTAAAGAGTTCGTCTTATATTAAATATGATCCGCCTCTTGTTTCATTTTTCGGGTTATATAAACGCGAACCTAATTACCAGTTTCAATAATTCTTTACGACGACGATATTATTTGTTGTCATTTATGGATTGCATGGGTGGAATCTCTTATCCTCACCTATTTGGGCGAGGATTAATGTTGTGAACTCTTCTACATCCACGTGAGAGAGAGAAGTTTAAGACCAATACCACCCTCAAATAGAAACCTTGTTGTATCCATAATTAATCAACCTGTTGGAATTATCTATGTAAGTTCCCACGACTAAAAAATTGGCAGCTTGAGCAGCTGATGTATTTTTTGGCCAAAATATGCGTATTATAATAAGTTATAAAATAGATAAATAAATGCACATATTATTCCCTGCAATTTGTTCATCTACCGAGTATCTTCGGAAATCTACGCAAATCCATTTGAAATTTGATGAGAATCTTTGCGGTTTGCCATATCGTGTGCAGACCCCATTCCGTCATCGCGGACATGATGTGAAAAAAGATTCAGTAAGCCATTTCAATGAGGTAAAATGAGAAGGAACCGCATAATCGTATACGGAATAGGAAATTTGAGGATATAACGATGCGTAAATAATCGCAGACAGCTCAAGAGGCTGAATCAACAGTCGACAGGATTCGAGCGTGTTTAAAGTGGTACAATGAAAGTGTAATATAGTATGTGAACCGAGGAAGGTGACCCCGTATGGTACTACACAACACTGTTCAACACACAAAGATTTAGGGCTTCTTATGCTATTCCGAAGCAGGCATAAACGCAAGACTCTATATGTCAGTTTCGTCCCCAAAAGGTGGCATAATTTTCTTATGCTAAAACCTATTGCTTAGATTTTTACCGTTAATTTGTTACTTATTAAGCTTTAATAGTTTGGGGTACTTTCACAGAAGCAAGAGTAATCAGAAATAAAACATCACAATAAATTAAAGTCTTCAGCCAGATATACCCAAGAAATGCCTCTGATTTATATCAATACACTATACTAAAAAATTTAGTTTTTATTTACCTGCAGTTTTGCAACAACATATGGTATGCGTTTTGATCATAGCTAAAAGTATATACATGTGACAATATGTTAGTACTGTCAGCTCGCAAACAAAATATGAACAATTTTATACCTAGGTTGAAGACAGAAAGTTGATCTCAACAAATTACCCGCCTATTAATATTAGCGAAAATAATCTCAAATGTCAGTAGCCTACCACAATCAAAATTACTATTGAGGCGAAAAAACCAAAAGCAGTATTATTCTTACCATTTATTGTTAGTGTCCTGAACTGCCAAATCTCTGGGGTAAACAAGGTATTAAATACTACCCTTAAAGTACATTGACAATAATCTTCCGTCACAACACCGCCACAAACCTTTGAACTACTAATGCTTCACTGGTGTTTGAGGGCTGGAATGGTATAGAGATGAAGCAGGAAGTTTTGCTCGAGACCTGTGCCGGGGAACTGTCGAGAAAAAGGTGTGAAGGAGATGCGACGAAAGACGAGGAGGGGGGCCGAGATGGGTGAGGGAGGCAGGGACATTGGAGGTGAGGGAACGGGGGGGGAGGTGCGTGGGAGGGAAGAGAGGGGAGAGGCGAGAATGAAGACGTCTCCGTCCCAGCGGAGGAGAGAGGGAGATTTTTCCATAAAGGCGCTCCCGGGAACGCCGGCCGGCGCGTGAACGAAGGAGAGAAGAATTGCTCCCTCCTCTGCCCCGGTAACCACCTTCTTCTCTGCTTCTCCGCGCCCTGATTGAACCACATCACCAACCCGTTCGCCCCCCACACACAACCCATCCGCCCATCAAAACAGGGGTGGGGCAATAGGAGGGACTGGAGTGCAAAACCGGGCGCTTGAAAGCGGCCCACTATCTCCCGCCACTCTGACCAAACTCTCCCATGCGGTCCGCTCAAACACGATACCTGCCTGCTCGTGCGGGAATGGACCTCGGGGTTGGGTAAGGGGCTGTGAAGGACGAGGCAGACAAGAAGATTAAAGAGTGGGGGTCCTGCAAGGGGACTACGGTGGGTACCAGGTCGGGGAGAGAGTGGGAGGGGGAAGAGGACTCTCGAAGGAATGTGTGTGTGTGTGTGTGTCTGGGACACCGTTTGAAAGGCGAGCTGCGTGTATTTAGAGCGGGGTGGGTGAGAACGAGTTGAGGACACGAATAGTGACAGGAGAGGGTGCGAACACGAGAGCATGTGCACGTCCTCCCACTCTTCCCGCCCCTAGGAAGCGAGGCACGTGGCGGAAAAGGAGGCGGGAGCGGGAGGAGGGCTCGGGAGGGGTAGTTGGTGCGGCAGCGAGGAGTTTGAGTGCGGAAGGGCGAGGCGTGGACGGGGAGCGCGACCGGGGCAGAAATTGCCGCCAACGACGTCTTCACAAGGACGTCGCCGACTTTCCCTTTCACCTTTCCCCATCCCGCCCACACGACCACTCCCGACGCCCCCCTTCCCCCAAAGGCCCCAGTGGCGTCTACTCCCCATTCGCCCTCCTCTCCTAACACGCAACCAACTCACCGCGCGCCACTTACCGCTGTTGTCCCCCCTTCCACCCAGACGGATCACGCGCCCCATCGTAATTTATGGGAATTCATCCGCGAATAAATTACGACCGCTTTATGAAAAAGTGCGCTTGTTAGCTCTGAAGAATTAATGTGATCTCAAAGAGTACGAAGAAAGGCTGGGTCACAGTCTAGAACAGAAGAGTGGAGGAGAAGACTGGCTTCAAAATGAGCGATCAGCGGCTAGAAAATGTGGACGAATTTCTTTCCTTGACTAAGCAATAAATAAAAATAAAATAAAATACAATACACATTTTTAGAAATAAGGATAGGGATAGATAAGAAATAAAGATAGGGATTATGTCTTTATTGAGGCGAGATTGAGACTAGATATTCACTTCATTCACCTATCCCTTTTTCGTTGGCATCCATAAAAATATGAACAATCATTAAAAAAAATAGTATAAATAATTTTTACAGTTGTTATAGGAAAGTATGAAATAAGATATGCATAAAAAATAATAAAAAATAAATGCTACATTGGGAAAATAATTGAGTAGAGAGTGAAAAGATGTATACATTTGTGGGAAAAGCGTAAGGATTATGAACTGAAATACTTTACGAAAAACCCACAACTGGAAAACACCCGCAAAGGAAGGGGGGTGCGAAAAATCTACGAAACTTACTGAGATATTAATAATGTAACGGATAGGAATAAATAAGAAATAAGGATAGAGAAATTTGCCGGAATGAAAGGAGGGAGGAAGTATAAGGAGTTAGAGAGGGGTTTATTGAGGTGAAGGATGTATAGTTGTGTTTTGTTGGGAGAGACAAGGGAATTGTCGCTTTACCGCTTGGTAGCTGGTGTCCATCCAAAACCTACCTTACCAGGTAGATTGCCCATAGCAATACTTATAAGAAAATTAGAAATATATAATGCAACAACGGAGAAAAAGGGCTCAATGCAAAGATTGGGTGGAAAGGGATGACTTTTGGAAAAAACTGGAATGATTAATGAATTAGTGATTGTTTGTTTAGGCATGGTAGCACTCGGGATAAAATCGAGAAAGAAATGACAAGTAGGAAGACAGCAGTGGGAGACACAAAAATGAAAATAATGGTTATGATCGAATGAAGAGGTTAGCAAGGAAGGAATTGAATAGAAAGCCAATTCCTAAAAAAACTTTAATAAAAATTGTCAGAAATTTTCTCATAGCCAAAACGAACAACATTAACCTCCACAGATTTATAGTAAAAATAGGGAGTTCCCAGTAATGCGTACGCCTTCAGTGCTTAGTGCGCGAATATTTGTACAAAAAATCTCCATTGACTCGAGTTTTTAGGAGTATTTTCAGAAACATCGCAACAATTTTAAAGCTGGTGGCAATCGGTATATAGCGGAGTGGCCTATCCTTTAAGCTACCAATTCGTATTTCTTATATTGAAATGTTTTAAACAAATTATTAGTTTTCCTAATTTTCATTATCAAGGACAAGTGGCAACATTTGATTTATCACGGAATTAATTGCAATGAATCTAACTACTAGCTATGCAAAATGCATGGTCAATGGATGTATTTTTCCCTGTTTGACGGTTAAAAAGTAACCAATCAAATAAGCATGAGCGGGTGAAATTACAAGTGAGCGCGAAAAAAGTTTAAAGAGCAAACAAAAGCGTTAAATATGACTATAATCAGGTATTTGCTTACTATAATCAGTTGCGTATTCCAATTTAATGCAATTCAATTGATATACGCCCTAGCTTTACCATACGCACACTAGGATTTAAAAAAATGCACTATAAATTCAATTAATTAAAATTCCATTCAATAAAATGCATGCCTTGCGGACAAACAAAGTTTGAGCACTATAGTATTACGCCAAGTATGTCAAGTTTCCAGGTTAGTCAGTTAATACTTCGTCTTTTACTCCATAAATCTTAATGACTCAAACTGGCATTTGTTCAAGAATACTTGTCGAATATGTGACTGTTCGGAAAAGATTGATCCCAGAGAGGAAGTAAGCATATTCATCCTTTTACTTGCCCTTCCAAACATTTAAAAGAAGAGAAAATTAAATGGTGCCATGGTAAATTCTATATTTCACCCTTAATAGCATTCACCGTAGAATTGAGTTTTTGATTTTTAAAAGAGAAGGGCTCTCTCTCCCTCTCAACTCAGACGGAAGCTAAAACATTCCTCTCTAAACAGACTTTGTCGTAGAATTGAGTTTCAGATTTTTATTAGGAAAGAGCGTTTCCTCGCTCAGCTCAAAAGGAAACTACATTCCTGTGCATATTTCCATCACTAAAATTACCTCATTTGTACCATTGTTACTTTAGAATTAAAATGTGTCAAGGTTAACCATAAATATTATAAATTAAAATTTTCCAGTGTCAACATGCAACACTGGGAGACGCATTCTTCTGCGTATTTATCTTTCACAAAAAACCAATTACAATATTTTGATCGGTGATGACACTGCGTATAACTATCATAAGTAAATAAATTCGTACTAAAACTCGTAGCGTTCATATTTTTCGATATTAACACCATTAAGACAAGTCATAATCACAAATATAAGAGCCGAGACAAACGAATCGATCAATGAGGGAGTAAAGCCGAAGAACATCTCTAGTTGGATGTTTAGAGGATATTTTTAAATATTCAAGTCGTCATTCAGATCAAGTTTCAAAGAATTATGGTATGAATAACTCAAAAAACTGTGCATTAATCAACGAATCTCGATGAATCAGACGGACAGAGAATGTTTTACCTGAATAAGAGTGAAATACAAATGTAATTCAAGGAGTTATGAAATCATTTTGGCCTTCACCTTATTTCCCTTTTATTGAATTATTTTCCGGAGAAGTAAATCCCTGCAACCAACATTCCAGGAAAAGTATTAATTTCGAACTGGAAACTGATTCCTCAATATTTTGTTTGTGAATTTTGGTTTTTTGAATTTTAGTGACTAGCAAATATCAAAATATCGATAGGATTTAGAAATATTATAAAAACCAAATGTAAAATAAAGGTAATCAGTGAAAATTGATCTGTTCATGCTTAGACGAAGTGTATGGAGAAAATAAATTTGCTACAACACCAATAATGACAAAGATTGATGTTCCAGACATTATTTCTCGCAGTAGGAGAAAAACAGCGTTTTCCGACGCCTTTGCTTCTATTTTTGACAGGAGATGACCCGTAAATGACCTTGGAGAACCTATCAATAAACCAGATATCAATCGACAGAGCCTACTCATTATTATGCATAACGCCTTCTTTCAATCGTGTCGCAATCTCTTATCTTTCTTTCTTGAGACAAAGTTTTATCTCGACCCATTATATGTCACTTTAAATACCGTGATCAAATGAATAAACTCACTATGAAATGATTCGGTAGCGGGCAGTCGCGAAAAAATGTGTCCATCACTCCATCAAGCATACGTATATAAGGAATATGATCAAACATTAAAGCTATTGAAAGGAAGCATAAACCTCTCAAATATAGTTATCGTTACACATGGTAGTGTATCTACACCTATTGGATAAGAAAGGGGGTCTGTAAACATCATTGGAACCCATGATAATTTCCCTTAATTCTGGGCTAAAATTAATAAACCCCAAGTTCACTTTTTGTTCCCACCCTTATTATAACTTAATACTATACACGAGTATAATGTATCGTGCATGACACTATGATGCTCTTCGAATGAAAATATTTACATTTTCTTTTGAAAATCCCGCTTTCTTCAAATCGTTCTTTGGAGTGAATCCAACTCTCAAATCTTCAAATTATTGGAAGGAAAGGTATACCCTCGCCAACTTTTCGCATTGATAGTTTGACATAACAAGTATTCAATTTTCAGTTCAAAGTTTTTCTTGAGTAATAGAATCGAACTACACAATTCTATAAGACGCTGCAGAAGAGTTTAAAAATTCCATATTCGTTCAATTATAATCTTGACATTGATCCACATAATCATCTAGCATTATAAAATATCGTTTAGGGCGTAGTAATGTGAGTTTTATGTAAATCGGGTGAGAGGGGAAGAAGCACTTGCGCGTGTTATTCCATGGAGGGAGTCCCATTTTCTGGCTTATCCCCGAGGTGGGATCATTTGAGTCGCATCTGTGGCCTAAAAGGTAAGCAAATTAATCATGACCACTGCTGTTTCCTCTTGAGGCGGAAATCTATACCACTATCTAAGAGTTATTTGGCCAGACCATCCACCTGGCTAATGTCGCAATTACCGTTAAATGAATAGGTCACCGGAAAATACCACTTTCTGGCAAAACAAACTGGAGCATTAAAAAAGAGGGAAAGTCCAGCAGATTTTGTCTCATGAAAGTGTCGTAGCACCTGCTATAGAAATAAAACTCATGTAAATATTTGTTTTAAACCTCTAAAATCTTTAAACCAAATAATACGTAATAAGATATTCATGAATTTAACGAAAAAGAGGTCAATGATATTAACGTTATTCGACAACCTAAAACGAAAACGTTTATCAGGAAATGTAGTCAAAGTATGTTTTCTTCAATTCATCTCAAACGCTTCAGAACTTAATTCATCGGAAGAGTAAATGTCACTTATGGATCTCAAGAGTAAAAAAATGCACTGAAGTTATGTATACGGGATAAATAGAGATAGAAATAGATATAAATAGATAGAAAAATTGCCTATCTCAGAACTCTTTCGGAATGATGGTTTTGAAAGGTTTGTTTCCCTTATTCATGTTAAAATAATTCCATTCACTCACGGTGAGGGTAAAAAAGAAAAACTTTACATTTCCACTCACTTTTAATACAATACGACCATGGTTTCGATAATGCGAAGCATTGTATTAAAAGTGTGTGGAAGTGTAAAGTTTTTCTTATTTTTTACCCTCACCGTGAGTGAATTCCAGAAAGTTAAGCCTGAAAATGTTAGCTCCATTCACTCACAATGAAAAACATTAAAGAAACTGCAAGGACACCAATAAAAATAAATTGTTTATTATTTAAATGGCTAACATTAATAAAATCGCAGCAACAAGTATTTCAATACAATACCACACAGGTATTCCTTACATTAAGATCTCTCCACCTCAGTGAGCATTCATTTCTCTCACTTCAAGACCAATTCGGGACTATGATTTACACTTTCGTAATCTCAATGATCGACTTATAACGTCATCAATGATGGTTAATGTTATGAGTTCATATTTTAATTTTATTTTGAATTACTCGATAAAATCTTTTAGATTTTATCGAGTAAAGCTATCGATCCACGATCAGGTATAATACTATTTGACGCGTAGGTAATGGGTACGCAGATGTTAAATTTTGAGTTTATCTATTAAGTAGATCCTAGGACGAACATCCGTAGGTACTCATCGCTCCCTAATCTAAATCTTCAAAGACTACCGGGAAAGACAACATTTAAGTGCATACTGAGGGCGAAATGTTGTATAATTGTATAAATTAGATGATCTAAGCCCAAAAGAAAAGGCCCCGATCGAATTCGACGAACGAGGTAATCAGGGGCGGCATCTTGGTAACTACCCTGCGCCCCGAGAATCTCCTTTCAGCCGTACCTCAACCCGTTCGGCTGGTAGGTTGTCGCTAGTGTACTGTACTACGCGGCCCTTCTTGAGTGGTCCGTCATTGGAGGTCGGTCACCCGTGGCACGTGTCATGGCCAGGGCCTCCCGGAGGGACCGCATCCGACCGAGTCGCACCCGCCCCGCCGCCCGCCGAATTCTCATCCTCCTCGGGATCCCCTCTCCGCCCTGCCCAATTCCCTTGGATCAAGCGATCCGACGATAGCGTCCGTCTGTGTGGATAGGGCTCGCAAGCCCGTCAGGCCCCGCTCAATCAACGATCTCGGATGAGTAAACCAAGGGAGAAATGATGACGTCTAACCCAACTGGAACTCTGGAGTTATTAACATTCCATGCACTACTTGATTCCTTTCCCACCAAATATCAAAAGCTTCTCTGGAAGGCTACCAGACACCACAAACACAAAAAGTCAGTATCTCTGAATCGGATTTCACGAACGTTCAAACGCAGAGGAAATCAGTTTCCAGGCGGTCAAAGGAAATTCCTTTTAGAAACTTGAAATATTCTATACCCAAAGTCGATTCCATCGTAGGAATTTAATTCCAATTTCTGTGGTACTCCAGTATGTCCGCATGACTGATCTGGCCCAATGCAAGTCGTACAACGTTACTTGCAGGATGAATGCAGTCAGATAAAATGTGTACCTTATTCCGTTGGTTGTTCAGAATTCTAACTGACATGAAATATTTGCATTTTGATTCGATGATCTTTGAAACAATTTTCTTCAGAGTATTACTTCTAAAACGTTTCCAACCAATGCCTATTTTACGTCGCTCATCAGGAATCAAGTGAAAAAAATATGTATTAGTATAGCTGTCTCAAAGCCACAGGTGTGTGAAATTCCAAATATTAGCCTTCAATGCCAAAGGGTCGGTATAATACCTCGCGTCCCATTAAAATGACTCATGCCCAATCAATCAACAACTTAAAGAGGCCAGTAATATTTCTTGGAATTAGGCTTGGTTAGAAAACGTTGGATTCTTGTAGAATTGATCTATTAAATGTCAAAACGCAATAATGCCTTGAGTTGGTAACACGTTGATTGATGTTAGTCCTCCTAGGGGAATAAGAAACGATATTCTACTATTTATTAATAAATATATAAATTTACTGCTTATTATGTCGGTCTTCAACATCAACACACGTAATTATCGATGGGCTAAGGAAGTGTAACAAGAAGAAATCCAATAAAAGAGAAAGGCATGTATTCACGAAGGGAAATAATGCAGCGCTTTTTATTTCATTCTGTAAACCAAAGAAAACGAGCACATCAGGAAAGAAAACACTTGTGATATACTATGTTGATCTTGGCTTTCTCATGGCAAGTTATGAAATTCTGGTTCCCTGCCGAAAGTAATAAGGCACAGTGGCGAGGCACACTTTTCGCCTTTTCCCGCTCCTTTCTTTGAGAAGACCGAAGAATGCGCTGGTGCAATGCAATGGAAACCTATCCATCAGCCCGATAGCGTCAAACCACTACACCGCCGCTATTACCATTATTTCACCTTTTACCGTCACCTCCTTCCCCGTACGATTTATTTTTTTTCCACGACCCGCATTGATTCATGCAAAGAGGGGACCCACCTACAAAACAAAATAACAGGGCTGATTTTTCGTCCGCCTCCTATTGAACGCGAGTACTGCAGCGGCAGCCCTTACGCGTCCTCGCCGCGAGGGAGCACAGCCATCCTGCCGAAAGAGAGGATCCGATCGTTCTCTCCCTTCAACCCTCCTTCCGCACGCTCCCGCGGAAATGATGGGCTGCGACCTAAACAATCTCCGTACCTGTTTACTTTACATCAGCATTTTTGCTCCAAGGGGACATCTTGTTCGTTCGTGAACTCTCATAAAAAGTCTCTCTCTGGCTCTTTCTAAAACCCCTCCACTACCACGCAACCCCACCTACCACCCTTATATCCTCCTCCCGCCCTCCACCCATACTTTTTCTTCGGGATGGAACGGTCCCCTCAACCACCCACCCCCCCCCTCGCCCACAAATTCCCACCCCCACGTAACCCTCCCCCTCCACGCACGCACCGTATCTTTAAACGATGTAATAGAGGCGTCCGCGCGATACACGCGAGAGAGAGATGGAGTTGGGAGAGCGTGGATGGTGTGACGAGAGGGAGCAGGGGGGTTGGTGGGGGCAGTTTGGGAGAAAGAAGTGCGTAAGGGGGGAGCACGGCGGATCGATGGGAAACCGGGGGAGGAGGGTGTGGGAGAGAGAGAGATATGACAGGCAACGGGGGGAGGAGGCGGAAGGACACTCGTATATTCGTGGAAAATGGAGGGCTGAGGGGGGAAAGGATGAAGGTGGGGTGCGGGCGCGTGTGTTCGGCTGTGTATCCTAAGGGGTGGGGAATGGGGGGGCACGGATGTTTGGGTTGCCAAGAGAGGTCGGGGAAGCGTTGAAAGGGGAGAGAAGAAAGGATGGGAAATGGGAGAGATGGGAAAGGGGTCGCGATGAATGGAGAGGGAGGGAAGAGTGTACACAGAGAGGAAGATGAGGAAGAGACGAAAAGTTGAGGACAGAATGGAAGGCGAGAGGGGCGAGGAGGCTAGCGCGTTGATTGGGTGAGGGTGAAATGAGGCGGGTTTGGGAGTGGGTTGGTGGGGTGCTTCAAAAGAGAGGGGAAGGGGGTGGTGCGAGGGGCGTAGCAGGACTCCACGGTCTTCCGCAAACCCATCACATTCCCCTCATCCGAAGCAATTGCGTTCCTCTGTGAGTCCTCACGGCCAAACGAGGACACTTCCCTTCCCGAGGGTCACCTTACTTTTACGGCACTTTGATGGATCACCTAGGGTTTTACTTATCTGTCATCGATCATGATTTCCGTCGTCCATCGCATCGCGGCCAAATCTTTGTTGGGTCATCGTGGGCCATTTGACGGAGATGAAATTGTGTTTTAAGGAAAAGAACACCTCAGCAATGCGGAAGGGATTAGCTACCTTTAGGCCTTTACTGAATATATATTTGGAAGTAGAACTTGGATATGATCATGATAGATTTTAAAGTTTGATGAGAGGAAGCATAAAAGTTCGTGTCATGTGTTAGTCCTAAAGAATTCAATATTTGAGTGGAAATTAATGTTTTAATGCTACTCTTTATATTAACTCCACACTAATTTATAAAATATGGCAATTTTCGGAAAGGAAATATGTATTCACTAAGTTGGACCGATTAGCGATGAAAACACGGAAAGTAATCAAACGATATGTTTATTAGGAAATTCGATTATATAAATAAACGCTCTTTGAGATTAAATCTTAAATTCTTACCTATTGCAAACACCAAAAATCTTATTTATTTACTTAAAATTCCTGTTCATTTTTTTGGCAAAAAAATTAACACATCCTTGAAATCAAAATGCCTCTAGGCTTATTCTTTTTATGCAAGTTTAAGATTTCGGCAGAAAATGATCGTCTTTAAGTGAAACTCCGAAGGATATATCGGAAGGATACAATATTCAACTTCCTCTTTCTGTTTAAAATTCCGCCAAAACTTGTATTTTGTTTCATTAAATCAATGTAAACCAATGAAGAGCCGATTTTTATTATTCCTAGTTTATATGTAATTGTTTTGTTCATAAGGCCTTGTTCAAGCTGATTTCGAAAATACGATACGAGAGACAAAGTAAAAAGATATTTGCTTTGAAACTGCTTATTATTTTCAACTGTGCCTTATTATATGTATAAACAGAATTCTGCTCGAAGATAAATAATTTTGAAATTTATATAGTCCTAAAACACTTTAGCTACAATGTTATTAAAATCGGGTAAACTCCAAAGGATCTCCACATCGATCAGAGCGAGGCACGGAGGGCAGGCGCCGTTAAATCGATAAGGCAGATATACCGACAGGCATCCTAAACTGTAAGGTGGCCCTCAAAAGGCAGTAAAACGGCAGAAGGACGGTCTTTCGGCCAGAGGCGCCCTAGGGGAACGAGTTGGGAATATTGCGGGAATCGGGTTATTACGCATTAGCACGGGCTGCTTCGCAGAAGACAAGTGAGCCAATCAACTCTTGACTCCCAAGGAGAAGCCACGGGAGGGACGATGCATTAAAATCGCCTCCTCCGTCAAATGTCGGAAGAACGTACGGTTCTCTCTCAACGAAGGCATGTTGACTGACTGCCCTTATCATCTCTCGGACCGCCTGGCGAAGGCATTATTCGGCGGCACATCCAAGCTTCCTTAATGCAAAGTCATATGAATTTGGCTCATCCCAGATAACGGAAAATCCACCGTAGCTTGGTGTTCCTGGAATATGATATCGTAATGACGCTGCGATCAGTAGAGCAATCCTTTGGCTTAAGCACCGAGTTTGAATAATGCTTAAATTATAATCTAAATGAGCCAAAATTCTTTAATGTCGCAATCTTGGACATTGTTAGCACATGCATGGATGCAAAGTATAAATAATACATTTTTTTGGGAAGGCTGATGCAAAGTCATGCTATCATTGCCTGAACATAAAATTGTTAAAAAATAAAAAGGATTCATACACAAAACCATATTTAAACTTCTGAATTACTGAGTAAATTAGGGTCATTCAGTTATTCCGCTATTTTGTCCCTGATTAATTAGGTTTATTGTCCTTGAGTCATTTTGAAATAAAATTGAGGGAAGAGAATGCCGTGCATCGGGAAAGTGAAAATGTCTCTCGTGTTGTTTTTTGTGAATGGCATCATCAGGATGAGTAAATTACACTAGTGTACATTAATTTAGTTCTTTTTATCAATATTAGACCTGCCATTCTCCCTACATGATTTTTCTCCCTTAAATGTACCTACTTGTGTCAACCAGGAGATTATCTTGGTCATTACAGTCAAGTTGCACCAAATACACACCGACTAAATAAGGGTTTAAATATCTATATGATGATCACCCTCCAACTTTATCGTATGGCATATGTTTTTATGATTACATTCCGTCTACTGTTGGTCAGATATTTGATTTGATATCCCTAGAGTAAATACGAAGTACGACCGAATGGCTCTGAAAACAAAAACTGCCTAATTAGCATTCTCAATCATCTAAAAATAACTGAGATAATAAATGCAGGCTGAGAAAGAGTTTCGATTTCATTAGGTCACATCTTAAACATGGAGGGATAACTTGTTGATTCTTCCAAATAATGAAAATAATTTCTATATATAGGTTAAAGTATCCAAAATTTTCCAAATAAATATGCTGCTTTGTATCGTTTTGAACCTGTCTTTATCCATTGAGGACTTCAGTATTTAAGAAACTAAATATCACCCAGGAGGAAAATTTAAGTCAAATTTAAGAAATTTGTGAAGTGCAGCGATGAGGTTAAAGAAAAATTCTTAAAAAATAGGAAAAAAACAGAAAAAATTACGTTGGGGAAGAGGATGTGAGAAAGATTTCGAGAGAAATTCGTGGAAACAGGATAAGAAGAGGAATATCATATTTAGTAGCAATGAAATTCTGAAGACTGTGATAGAGAGAAGAATTTTGGGGAAGCGAGATGAGAGGAAGAAATACGCATCGACGGAATGAAGGGAGACAGGTTATGCTGAGATATAAGAAGACAATGTAAGCATTGGTTTCAGTGTTGCATTAAGTGGGGCTTAGAAATGTAGCAATTTTGGGTCCTTTGAAAATCCTTTGGCCGATTGACTGCTACTAATTTAATATTACGGCATATGAGAAACCTTGCTAAGAGATACGCAGTGTGAGAGAGAGAGAGAGTCATTAAGTGCCATCTGTTCTGTTTTCCTTTTGGATTGAAGGGAAACGTAATGAGGCACTTCATAAAAAATGTTCCACTTGCATATACTCTATCCGATATCAATAATATGTCCAAGTGTTGATCGGGGTTGAAACACTCGTGAATCACTTAGTGAAAGAGAGAATAACTGTGCAAATAGTGGCGAGACATAGATGACATGGTGTCACGCGATCATGCCAATCGAATTTTTATGGATTTTTAAGGGTAAGGAATGAGGAATAGATGTTTCATACCTTCTGTTGCTTCATATTTCCTTGGATATCTATATCCACGGCCTGAACGTCAACGCCTATTCTATTATCATTCTTATCGGAGCTCAAATTATGGTTTTTCAAACTGCACTTAGAAAATGCGAAGAGTCAATGGAGAGAAAAGGTGAATGAACATTTTAATCGAGTTATAACCATTGCCATTAATGAGGGAATAGTGCATTCATTAAACTAAACCATGAATGTATTAATTAACCATAACGATAGTGATGACATATTTTGGTATCGATTAAGGTGCTTTCGATTAAATTTTTCGACAAGTTAGTACCAAACTTGTCCGTTGTATCTTGCTATAGTCTTTGAAATCCATACTAACCTAATGGCATGAAAAGCAGTTCACACGTCGGTAGATTAATGTGTTATTTCCTACAGTGTTCACTTAAATTCTCAATCCTAATCAAATATAAAAAGTAAAGGTTAATTTTGGTAAATTGTTATGCTAACTAAATCTTCATTTTTAATAAGTTATTAAATAGTTGATAAAAACTATGCAAATGTAATGAATAAGCTGATGAAAATTAATAAGTAAATTACAGCATGGATAATAATATATTTTAACATTAAAAATTGGTTCCGAATATAAAATAACGTTAAACCTAGTCTAAAGAAATAAATTTTCCAGCTTTACTCATTACGACCACTAGCAATCTTCCCCTGGTTGAGATTCAACCCATTATTTCATTGATAATTTCCTTAGTGCGACAAGTGGCGGTACAGGAAAATGAACTTAAATGGATGCACGGAACAACAGAGAAACAATTTTTACAAAGAGTAGAAGAAAGTTTAAAAAAAAAACTCTGAAAGATAGAAAACATAGTCTCATGGGACACATTTTGGAACACGACTGTCTCATGACAGTAGGGTTTGAGAAGAGAGAGAGTACACGAGAGAAAATGTAAAGGCTGATTCAAAATATGAGATTTTGGTAAACTAACGTTTTAGGTAGGTTTTGGATTGAGAAAAGTTTTCAACTTTTATGCTAGTTTCATTTCTTAAGATTATCAAGGTGTGCCCCTACACTGCTCACCTTTACCCAAAAGACAACCTGACCCTACTTTACAAAAAAACCCTCTTCAATTCCGCATAAATTCTCCTTGTCTTCATTCTATTCAATATCTCTATCCTTTTATTTCATCTTCCCCTCTTTCTTAATGCTCCATCCTCTATTACAGTCTTCAGCATTCTATCACTAACCAAAATGCTCCGCACACACTTAGCCTGCTTCATTTTGGTTTCTCCCAAGAATTCCTTCCTTCCATCGTCCCTATTAATTCTTCGTTTGATTTACTTTCTGCTCATTTTATTTCATCCATCCGTGTCCGGACGTACACTTCAAAAGGTTCCAATTTACTTTGTTTATCATCTTTCTTTAGCTACCGAATTTCCGTACCGCACAAAACCACGCTCCACAGTCTAGTTTTCGAACATGAGATATATTAAAAAAATAATAAGGGATGTTTAGTATAAGAAAATGGCTGGTGACCTTACACCCCCTACCACATGTCCTTTCAAAAGCTCGTGGGCAAATGAATAAATGTAAATGAAAAAAATGTGATGGTACGAATATCCTGTAGAAAATGTGATTTGAGAGGTTGATGAAATTAATATCAGGCTTTATGACCAGTGATAATGCGAAACAGAACAAGTTTAAATATTCGATATCCTCTCACGCAAAAATAAATTTCAAATCATGAAATTTCCAGGGGTTCCTACATATTGAGTGAAACTTGGCATCTTATGCTGGCATTCCAAAGGATCATCGCCCAAGAAAACCTACTCGTACTACTCCGAGGCCTAAATTACAAAGAGATTCATTTAACTTGCAAAAAAATAAGAAAATTCTCCCTTCCATAATGAAATTAGTGAGGTATTAACGTTTATTTAAGATCAGAAGGGACAGGATACATAGAAAAAAGTAATGATTATATTTCATTAAAAATAATAATATTGGAAATTATTTGTGAATTTTCTCCCATGATGGCTCTTGCAAGATAAACGTCATCAATAATATGTCAGTTGTTTCATGCTTTGCTTAGTACTGATCCATTAACTAGCAAGTTGAGTTTTGCCAATCTGAACCCAAAGAACTGACTCCAGTGATCTGACGTCAGAGGTTCCCCGTCAGAACAGTCAAAATGTTTACAATTCCACTCTGAACTCCTTTAGTATAATGGTCAAAACTACTGAAACTGTCTCGATATGACTAAACATTTTTTAAAGCTAACCACCCCGGAAGTGGTACCTTTTTGGTGGGCCGTACTCCTTCCATATCAATGCTGTGCGCGCGGTGTCTCCAGAGTGAAGGGCGGACCCTCCAATCCGACTTCCCCGATCAAATACCAAACTAAATCAGGTGTGCAATGAAGGACATAAGGAAGAGTAGAAGCTCTTTTCTGATCACGAAGTAAGGAGACCTGAAAGTTGGGAGGAGAAAAATAAATCCGCAACGCAATCGGCCCCATTCTTCCTTCGGCCAGATACACTACCAGAGGGCATAGGTTGCCCATAGAGCCCGGGGCCGCTTGCTCAGCCAACTGGAAAATCCCAAGACTTTTATGGCGAAGAAAGCGAATGAGAGAAAGGTAAGCCATATCTTCTTTGAGGTAGGCCGGTGGCCAGGAGGCCAGGATGGTTCTCCGATAAAGAGTCGAGGGCTTTTTTTCTTTGAGTGGGCATCAAACGAAAGGAAAGGAAGACACAGGGATAGTAGACTGCCCTTCCTCAAATACCGAAATGCGCCGCTTCGGTTCCCTCGTCCTCTCCTAACACGCCCTCAGTGCTCATAGTGGCGAATCTCCAAGCGCATTTAGATTCATCTTCGTGTATCAAATGGATTCCCTCGTGGCGAAGACGACCTAGAAATCATGAAGCATGATGTATAAAATACTTGCCCCATTATAATATCATATCGTATACCGAAGTATGGAAACTCGAAATTGAGAACGTTTGCCGAATTGGAGAAGCTTGAGATAATCTGAAGATGGCAAATATTTCATCTTTTAAACGAACACTGTCAGCTAGAAACACTGAAATTGTGTCCTCCTAAACTCGTCTAGAGTTAACTAGTTTACAATATATAATTTTCCAGCAAAGTCAACAAAAACGAATAATTCCCGAAAATCTTAATTTCATTAATCGGTGTTCCCTCAAACATGTTGAGGTAATACGTGAGATTTATTTGAAATCAGTATCTTTTCTACGCGTCTCAACTGTCCATTATTACCTCGATTTGAATGTTTTGTATTACTTTATTTATAAAATTTATATTAATTACCTATTAGAAATAACTTCTTGGTTACAGGTGCAACGTTTAGGTAAAATACAGAGGTCCCTCTGCTTAACTACGTTCTTAATAAATTACATGCATATTTCCTTTGTGGTTTTATAGTTTCCTTTACTTTAAGACGTGGGCACCTAAGTTATGTTCATAATATAGACCGCATTTCATGCCAACATAAGAAAAATTGAATAATTCAAGGTTTCGCGGAGAGATTATGCGCATACACGACTTGAAGTAACGGAGAAGTAAGGGCGCGCAGGTGCGCGGTTCCAATCTCACGGCCCCCAGCAAAGCCTCTTCGTGCCCTTGGTAACACCAATCCCGGGTCCGCACCGCAGCGCGGCAATTTCCACATACACGACCGGCGACTTTGACGGACAATGTCCTCTCGAGACGACAGTCAGAAGGAAAGAAGAAAGGGGATGGAAGTGGAGGGAGGGAGAATTCAATCGTCCCAGGAGCGGGGACGGTCCCCGGGCACACAAAAGAGGGCCGACCCACTTGGGAAATAAAGCTCCAATCTCTCTGTGCTCCTCTACCCCCGAATGCCTTTGCCCATCCTTCCACCACTCCTGCTCTCTCCTCGGGGTGGATGGTGCGAATGTCTCCCCGGCCGAGAAGGAATCAGGACCCACCCCTCGTCCTCTGGAGACGAAGGGGTGGGATCTCTACTTTTTTTATGACAACTGCCGAATCACATTCTCCCATCGCTACGGCGGCCTCTACTCAATTTCTCTCGCTGTCTCACGAAACTCCGTGGTGTCCGCGGAGAGAGAATTGCGCGGGAGGGAATGCTACAAAATCAGGAAGGGCCCGGTGGTGCATGGGGGAGAATTCGGGGCGGGAACTGTGCATCGGAGGCTTTCTCCATATTCTTGTGATGTGAAAAGTTATGCCCTGATCTTTCACCTTGCTGTCTTAGGCAGCCTTCAAAGCTGACGGTGTCACACTTTCAACTGTTGTACTGAGGGCAACCAGAGAAAAAAAGTTTTCACTTCCTTCAATTTAGGTGAATAACCAATTCTAAATATTGATAAAGTTCATTCCAAAATGTTACTTCAAACGTTTATCTAATCTCATGCTCTACAACTCTGAAACATGAAAGCTTTTTGAATGTTGTGGTGCCTCAAAGAAGTCATTCAAAGTAGTCTATATTCTAGGTTTGGGTAATCATACAGATAATTCATTTTCTGCACAAATAGAAAGTAATATCAATGCAGAAAGATGAATCGCCCGAGAAAATTTTTATTTGTTTATTTGTGGTAAAGTAGAATCATTCGCAATCTTAAACTCAATTTAGAAGAAATGGGAGGTCGAATTTATTGAGCTTTACTTTTTCTTTGCCAGAACATAGGTAAATAATATCAGCTTACGCCATAAAAATGAAATTTATACATATATAAGTGCCATTAAACCCTCTGAATGATCATCAAACTCACATATTCATCTTGCTTTAGTCTGGCACAAAACACGACCCCTGACGTTCAGTATTTGGAAGACCTAAAACTCGAGGAGGGAAAGTCTCATGTTTCGCCTTGGTTTAATGGCCAATTTTGTGACCTTAACAAAATGCAATTCCGATATGTGATGTATACGATCCGTTAATACTTGCTCAACCTCTTTGGAATACCTTTACGGATACACAAAAAACTGAGTGTGTACTGGTGGGCTTTCTTTATATAGAGTCAGAAATAAATAGCCCGCGAATAGCATTAACATTTTATTAGTCGTAAACGATTCTTCGATGCCGGGCGAATACAAATAACAGTTTAATATTGCTGTATTCATAAAAAAAAACCTCATAAAATAACATGAAATATTCAACACTAAAATAGAAACCTGATTCATGAGCTTACCATAAAACCGGCTTAAGAGATGTAAAAGAAACAAAAAAGCCAGATTTGAATGTTCTCACACCCTTAGATCATTTATTTTCCAGTAGCATTATGTGGATGTTCTTTGTTTAATCATCTCTGTCACTGACGTGTACACAGTGAAAAGTATCTCTAACTCCCCTGCCAGTAAGAATTCGTTCCCCCGCCAGGTCATAGTCAAGAGGTTTATTATGGCGCGATAACAGATATATTGGTAGAAATAAACCTTTGTGAGATTCCTCGAGGACTGCCCACAAAAAATTGATAACCTGAGACTTCTCCGGGTTTTATTAGCTCCATCGATGCCGGCGCGTCCCTTGGGTGGGCGCTTCTGTTCCCTCAGGGGGGCCCTCGTGTTTATTCTCCGGCGGAGTGTTTTACTGTTCCACACTCAACCGAAGGCGTAAGCCCGCAGCGCACCACCGAATCCAATATGAGACTGCTCAGCCGAACGCGTGAACGCACTCACCGATGGAAGCCCCACACAGGGAGCAGCGCAACCAATATCGGAAGGGAGTAAGTATATTTGTGAGAACTCGATCATTTAATTACAGGCCCGGAGTGAGGCAGCATAATGATTGCCTCTAAGCGGGATTTTAATAACTTCAATTCGTGAAATAATCGATCGTACCCAAAGGATGAGCAATCCTTTTGCCGATATCGAGCAATATTTTATCGGGGGAGGCGATTGGCAGCTGGGGATTATTTATTAGGGATAGGTTGATGATTCGAGGAGTGGATAGGGAATGGAGATTAGGGAGTGAAGGAAGAGCGTTGAGAAAGGAACGAAATTCCGGCATGCTATAACGATGGGCACCAAGGGACTGCACTGTTTAACGTTCCATCCGATGATTTGATTGAGGTACCGCACTTGAAGAGTAGGTTACGATGGGTCCAAGAAATAATTAGAGTGCCACTGAAGAATTCAACAATTTCGGGATTTGGATATGCCAAAAGGAGCTAGGACACCAGTCGGGGTAAGAGCCCGATCACGATCGAGATCGAAACTGCTTCATACCAAGGGGAGAGAAACGGCCAAATGCCATGGCCGTGAAATCAACGTTTACTGCAAAAACTGTCCTTTGGAAACAGTAAAAACTATACACAAGCGGAAAAATATATTGCGTTTGTTCCTGCTTTAAATGGTACAAAACTAGTGGTGTGGCCATTTCAGAAAAATGTGTGGAGAAAGAAGACCACAGACTCATTTAGAATGGTTGTTACCTGGAATTCAGTACAGTCTCTGAACAGGGAATTTTAGATAGGCAGCAAGTTTCCGGGATGGAGCTGTCACACTGGAGACTACTGGTCTAATGGGAGTATCCGTTTTATGGATTTTCGGAAGTCCGAAAAATCTGGGGGCTTTGGGGTTCATCACTGTCACTTTGTATGTTTCGTTATGTTTGAAAATATTAGGGGAGGATTTGATAGCTTTGAGGAAAACCTTTTGAAATTTTATGGTGGGATCACTGGGAAGTTTCACTATTTGATGGCTGCTGATAAAATTGTTGTACTTTTCAATGTAGTCTTCTTTGCTCATCAAGACAACTACATTTCCTTTGTCCGCTTTTTCTATGATAAGGTTGCTATCTTTTGTGAATTTTTTGAGAGATTTTATGGATCTTAGCTCATTGGATTTGGTTTTTCTAGAACCCCTTTTTTTTAACAGGTTTGGAATTTTCTTAGCTAGGACCGTTTTTAAGCCTATGTCGTTGTTGTGTAGAGAAGTAGAGAACGTTGTTGAGTAGAGACCTAGAGTTCATCAAGGATTTTGTGAAACTACTAAAAGTGTGTGTGCATCAAAACTATTTCCAATTCAATGGTGATTTCTATCAACAAAATGAAGGCTTAGCAATGGGATGCCCTTTATCACCGCTCCTTGCCGACTTATTCATGATCGATTTTGAGGAAAAGTTTTTTAATAGTGAATCAATAGATAACAAGAATTTGTTTTGTTGGTTTAGATATGTCGACGACATTTTTGCCATATGGACAGGAACCGACGGACAGCTAGACAGATTTTTGAACACTTTAAACTCACGCGACCGTAATTTAAAGTTCACATGCGAAAAGGAATCCAACTTTGAACTCAACTTCTTGGACATTACAGTCTCAAAACAGAGGAATGGCTTTAACTTCTCAATTTTTGGAAAAACCACTGCCACAAACCATATCATCCCCTTCGACTCACTCCATCACATAAGCCAAAAGTTATCCACTTTCCACTTCATGATAAACAGATTATTAAACATCCCCCTTTCAAAAGATAGTTACAACAAAGAATTGTCAATAATAAAGGAGATCGAATCCAAAAACGGCTATAGTGAAACATAAATTATGAAAATTCTTTAGAAAAATTTTTCTAAAAAAACGCCTCGCAAAAACGAGAAAACTTCTTTATAAATCGAGTGAAGTTACGGACGGAAACCATCGCTGATGTAAACTCCCCTATTACGGCTACATCTCCCAAAAAATAGGTAATTTCCTGCCGAGGGACAAATTTAAGATAGCCTACTACAACAATAACAATCTTGGGTCCTTCCTAAATAATACCAAGGAGAAGGTGGATATGGTCAACAAAAGTGGTATATACAAATTGAAGTGTAATGACTGCAGTGCCGCATACATCGGACAGACAGGCATATCCTTCCTCACACGCGCGGGGGATCACAAGCGCAGCCACCGCACGGGAAATTTAAAACAATCGCACTTTGCGAAACATTTGTGGGAGGAGGACCACTCCAGCGACTTCAACCCGGAAATACTACAGGTCGTGGAAAAGGGAAGAAGAATGGACAAATGGAAAGAATTGGAAAGAAGAAGACACATGAAGAGTGGACATTTAGTCAACGACATTTTATATGAAAATCATTCCCCAATTTTGGAAATCTCCTTCAGTAAATAACATGTACCAAAAACCCCTATTGCATACCTCTTTTACCCTTCCCCAACCTCCTCATTTAGCCAAACCCAAAAAACTTCCTTTCTCTTTTACCTTACCCCCCCAACGGACCTTCACCTGCAAGCCATGCGGCTTCCCCCCTAACCCCCCTCCCTCCCATTAGCCTTTCCCCCCACCCCCCCCTCTCCCCCAACATTCCTTCCGAAGAGTGTATATATATATAACCATGTGCTGAAGAAACATTTCTGTACCTGATGATGACGCCGAAGCGTTGAAACCGGTAGTACGAATTAAATTTGTGTGGAAGTTACAAAGTATATTCATTTAAAACGAATAATCTATTTCTTTCAATAACTATACAGCCATACGCAGAGAGGCTTCATAAGATGGAAGCACTTCATTTTTTGTTGGGTGATCTAGAAATCAAAACTAGCACGGCTATCAACCTTTCAGGCACAACAGGAACTGATAACAAGGAACGAGATAACGAGGAATTTGTTGCAGTCAGATATAAACCACAGTGTTTGCTCTTGCATAAACGGTATGCTTATCCTCAGTAACATATTCCCAGACACATGTTTTTGAACAAATCCCGAAAGGATATTCCTTTGTGTGAATCTAGCTTAAGAAATAGGAAATATCCCCCTCTACTCGTGGAGTGAACCCCCATTCCTCTTCACCCCTTCGCTGCCCCAAATGTTACGTGATAAATGACCAAGATGATATCATATCTCGGCGGGAGTAGGAGTAATTCCGCTCAGTCCACCGGTCCCAAACCACCATAGCCCTCGCAGCCTTATCTGGTTCCGCATCTCCGGAAAAATCTCTGGCACGGAAAATTTAAATCCCTTCCCTCCCTCACCTTCCGTCACCAACTGCAACCCCCTCTCTCCATTTATCCCTCCCATTCCACATCACATGGATACGCGCCCATCATCCCTTTTTCCTCGATGCGTGGGCAGGCCATAATAGTTTAAGGTGAAGCCAACTATGAGGAAAATTTCTAACGAGCGCGGTTGAACTCTTCACTCACGTCAGAGCAAACACGTCGTCGTCCAGCTAAACCGCCTTCGGAGGTGGGCGTGTAAGAGTGGGCGTGGAGAGGCAAACGCATCACGCACCAGGAGAAGCGATCTGTTCGTTCACTCTTCCGTGAATGAGACAAGCGTACGTGTAAACCATACGCGATTGAGTAACATGCGATGGGATGGCAATGCGATGGTGAACGAAAAACAATGAACAATATAGTTTTTATGGAGGATTAATAAGAGAAAAATCAATCCCAAATGCAGTTTTTTCTTTTTTTTACAAAATGCTTATTTACGTCGGAGGGAGCTTCACTTTTGACCAGCCACAGAGGTTTTTAAAGCACTAAGAACATACAAGGTGCGTTCCAAAAGTAATGCTTTTATATTTTTAAAGTAATTTATTGAAAAAACCTACACAAACACGTTAAATTCCTCAGAGTACTGTCCTTGGGGCTCTACAGATTATTTCCAGCGACTCCGCCATGACCGGTACGCGCCCTGGAAGGCGTTTTCGGGGAACTCTCGCAAGGTCTTCGTCACGGCTGATTGCATCTGTTCTACGGACGAAAAACGGGTTCGTTTCACGACTGCCTTAATCCGAGGGAACAAACAAAAGTCTGCCGGCGCAACGTCAGGATAAATCAGGGGCGGTGGGGCAGCGTTGGCACCTGGTGTTCGGCCATGAACTCTCAGAGTCATGAACAGACTCCTAACGCGTTGTCGTGGAGTTGCCAGGTCCGGAAGATGTCTCTTCTCGTCCTAATGACCATTATGTTATCACGCTCTTGTAAGGCCCCATTTAGAATATGCATGTAGCGCATGGGATCCGTGTGAAAAAGGCCTCATTCGGGAAATTGAGAAGGTCCAACGCCGGGCAGCTCGTCTCGTGGAAAACTGTTACGATAAAACGAAATGCGTCACTGAAATGCTTATGGAGTTGGGATGGGAATCATTGGAAGAAAGACGACTCTATGCTAGGTTAAACTTGCTAAATAAATTCAGATCCGCATGTTTCAGCACCGAGGTCTCGAAAATTATTCGCGCTCCAACATACATAGTGACCTAACACCCCCCGCCACACGCCCTTGCGGCGGCTTGCGGGGTATTATGTAGATGTAGATGTATCGGTGTCTTTCCAGTACATCCACGTAGTAGGCAGCGTTAACTGTCTGTCCTTGAGGAGCAACTTCTTTCCTTTCGAAAAAGACAACGAGCATTGTTTTCACTTTTAATTTACTCATTCTTGTCTTTTTGGGTTTAGGGGACTAGTCGGTGCGGCAGTCAGAGCTTTCACGTTTTGTTTAAGGGTTGTATTAAAAAACCCAGGTTTCATCACCAGTGGTGATTTTGTCCAAATAATCAGGTTCATTTTCAATACGCTGCAAATGTTCACTTGAAATTTCCGCTCGGTTGGCCTTTCGTGACACGGTTGGCGCGCAGAGATTTACTATAATTGACATACTGCCACTTTAACAGCTGTAAGAGCAGTGAGACCGATTTAGAAGCAAATCTTAGCCCCCTCTTACCTATTCCAATTGGTTTAATTCCACTCCAACCAATAGGAGCGGCGCGAAAAATTTAATTGCATTACTTTTGGAACGCACCCTGTACATGGAATAAAATGCAATTATAAAAAGAATTGCAGTCGTTCTAGTCACGATAGTAATTTAAAAAGGATAGATATCGAGGCATATCTTTTAAAAGTAACCTATTTTTAAAGCACCTCACCGATCGAATATTGACTTACACTATTCCTTCTTCAGTTCCACATGCTCCCCGCCTCCGCCCTGCCGCCTAAGATGGAATTATTTCCCTTCCACTTCTGCTCTTATTCAATTTTCCCTTTTCTATCACGGCCAAAAGCATCCCATTACCCTTTAATATCGCCTCCAGCCATTTTTTCGCTTTCTTCAAATTTTCTTCAAAAGTTTTTTTGCATTCTCTAACGGTCCAATACATTTTCGTTTATCTTCCGCTCTTTCCATCTTATTTCTGCCATCATTTTCCATGAAAACTCTCAAAAGCTTCCAATTTACACCCAACCACTTACCTCAAAGTCCACGTGTCGGAACCACACAAGGCTAAGCTTAATATTTTACCTTTCACTTTTATTTTCTTTACTCTTTTACTTTAAACCCCTTTGATGTATTCTCTCATCCTTGTAACTGAAATTTTCTTTGACATATTTCTCCTACTACTCTGTTAAATCTTACGCCCAACTACCAGGAATTGATGAATGGTATGCTAAATTTTAATCAAATATGAAAAGCGGAGCGGCCAAAACGTAAAAAGATTATGGTGCCATTCATGTTTATGCTTCTCAAAATGGATCCTATACATCCTATCTCGTGTACTAAGTCAGCTGTTGAGGAGATCTGTAGTCCTGTCTCTTTTTTCAACGGCAAAACAGAAAAAAACCATACAAAACTTGAATGGTTTTTCGATACTTTAGGTTAGAACTCACCTAATACGAATCCAAACGTGAGAAATTCACATATTATGGTATAGGTTCCTTTCCATATCTGGAGCCACTGACGGTTTTCTCGGAAGAACTGGTGTCGGAAAAAACTACGCTACTTGAACAAAGATAAGGGTCAGCAAAGATGTCACTGGGAATGAAATGGGACCGGACTATCAGCAGCCAAGCAATTTGAACTACCACGTCCCACAGTTCCCTAAATACCAAAAAACAACTTGGTTTTAGGTTTGGATGGTTGATCTCAGCGCGCGGGAAGACGCTACCCTACACGACCCGTTGTGGAGCTATGACGTGAGATTGTAGGTCTCAAGTCAGCACAAACCTAGCCGCACTACCATACTACTCCTTCGTCATTGCTTCGTCTTCCCTTACCCTGTGCTCACCCTCACTCCTCCGCGATCACCCTGAGGGGGGGAACCCTCTTCTCCCCATTCCGAACGCTCCCTCCCAATGTCCCGCCCTCGTTATTGTGCGTTCGCCGCCGTTGAGTGTCCCCCCGGAGGTCCATAACTCAGCCACGCGTAGTGAATTACTGTCCGACGTGGCAAAGGGTGGCGTGAGAGAGGGTGAGGGAGGAGGAAACAGTATGGAAGGAGGGGAGCCAGGGAGGTATGAAGGAAGGGGAATCTACGTGCTTATTGATCTCCCCTTGGCTCTCCAGCGATTTATGACGCCGCGGGTGGGCGGGGTTGAAGTGCGGGGAAGGATGAAGGCTGGATGGACAGAGGGACCGAGCATCAGACAGAGTGTGTGTGTGTGGAGGGTGGTCATGAGGAGGGGCAGCATATTCGGAGACGAAGGACTCTTAGGGAGGAGGGCTTGGAGTTGGTTGGCAACCGTGAAATCAGACCAACGCACAAGTTCGCTCCGCACATCTCACGCTTTGAGGCCAAATACGCCAGGGTCCGCATTTCACACTTTCAAGGTCCACGGCGTTATCCTCCCGCGGCGATTTGCTCTCGGCTCCACACCTCGAGCTATCGGACCGAATCTCGAGGACGAGTCTCCGGGACAAATGACACGCTGCTCCGAGTCCATCGCTGCGCACTTATTCCTCCCAATCCCGAACGACGCGTCGTGACGGTGGAAACGGATTGGATCGCCTTGAGGTCCTCACATCTCCGACAAATTTGCCATTCGAATCGTAAAATTAACTTTCAGCATTCGACCTAGCAACCACATTTTTTGGGAAATTTCGGTTTTAATCTTCGCCATGCCATCCGGAACAACACCGTGGTCAAAATTTTGGCACTATGCAAAACTAAAGAGAATCTCGTGGGTTTTCATTGGCTAGTCTAACGTATTTTGACAGTAGAATTCGTATTCCGATCGCTCGTTTTCTCATCATCGCTGTAACATATTCAAACTATTACAAAGAAATCAGCTCCATGGATTAGCTTTCCTCTGTGAACAAGAAATGTTATGTCGCACAACACTAAATTAATTAAAATATTGACAGAGTTAACAATTTCTAACGAAGTCGTTGCTTTTTCATTGTTAGAAATTATGTTCAACCAGATTATGTTTAATTCTAGCGTAGACATTGAGATACAAGGACATAGAAAGTGTTACCATCATTCAAGAAAGATTTATTTAAAAATAATCGGAAAAGGAGAACAAATATAAATAAAATAAATGCAATTATATACATAAAAAGGAGGCAAATCGGACTTGGAACAGTAATGAAAGAGGAAAAAGAAGAATGAGGAAGGAAAGGAATGAAATGCTGAACCAAATGAGATCCCTAAACTGATTATCTACTTAAATAAATGTACGCATATTAATTTTTTGAAATTCCACTTTTGATTTAACATAAATTTATCCTTCATTCATACCACATTCAATTTACCTCAACTCCTATCGACCCCAAAATGTCACATTCCCAGGAAAATTTTGGCGCACGTATCGAAATGTGGTGTGTATAAAAAATTGCGCATTACACAATGCAATTAATTTTCAATATGTCCTCCAGCAAGCTCCTCTACGTCCCACCTGGTACGATTGTCTTTCAATTTCACAGCTTGGTGCTTTCGTTTCGTTTTCAAATTTCCTCAGGAACGGATTTAAAATTAAAAAACTTGGTCTGAGCATTTGCATGAAAAATTGGCTCGGTCGCGTGAGTAGTTGAGGTGAAATAAGGATTGCCATTCTTTTCTTCACCCACATGCATCTGCCGGTTCGGTGAATAAAATAAACTCACCGAATCACTGATGACTCTCCGTTGGAAGTACACGCAACAACGACAATAACAATAAAACTCCATGACCCGGCGACCTCGACTCGAGCTCAATGCGACCGCGAGCAAGATGGTGGGATCATAAAAAGTTCAATTCATCAAAATGTGCAGTTCGGGTCCACAGCGTTAGATGCGGGAGAACTCGAGGCTTTTATACAAATGCTCCCTCATCCCCCACCCCCCGCCCTCCGCAACCCTTCCCACCCCTAACGAACGTTATTTCATTCCGGAACCCGCTGCTAGGCAACCAACCGAGTCCCTCCCACGGAGTCTAATTAAAATGTTTCCCCTCGAACAGTCTCTCTCCTACTCCGCCGCGTTCCCACCCTCCCTCTCCGATGACGCCTCCTTCCCCCCCGCTCAGTTGGGGGTGCTCAAAACCGCTTTCCCCCCGTCCACTACCGAGCCCTCACTCCAACTATTAACCCCGTCCTGCTCTTGAATTTTCCTCCTCCTTAGCACTGCCAAAACTCAGAAAAATTCCCCAATTGAGTCGAACGAAAGAGCGAGAGATATGGGAGCTGGAGGGGGAGGAAGTAGGCGCCCGTTAAATGTCTCCACAGGGATGGACGTGGACCTAGATTCGGGTAACTGTATTCGGGATGCATTCGCGGTTTACCTTTTCCTCGAGTGGACAAAAAATATCCTGCCCTATGGAGGAAGAAGACGAAAAAGTGCACACAATGCAAAGAAAAATGGAAGGAGAACTTCTCCAGAATTTAATTTTCACCTCCAAACGCCGTGCAGTGGATTTTATACGCGGCGGGGGAATAAAAGAGCTCCGTTTTATCCTTCGTCGTTCTTTCATAAGAATATTGTCTCTCGTCCTCTCTCTCTTAGTTCACGCTAACACGTAAATCTCATGGAGGGTCGTTTAATCTTACCAGCATTCCACATCCTCAGTCACTTCCGTAAGTCTTGGAGTTATTTACGTAAACACAGCCTGCACCAGAGCAACTATGCCCCTTCGCGCTTAAAAAAATAACATTTTTGCGCCGTCCACAGATGACTGATTGCCCAGTAGGGTTAAAGCTTTTCCCGACAGCATTTTTCCTTAAATACTTGATGCGGCCCCCGCCTTTGTGGCCACGAAGCGGAGTAATGGTAGCATGGAGAAATAATTTGAGCACCACCAGAGTGGAAACCTTTGTACCTGACTCTGAGGCTCGGGTACTGCGTTCGCCTCACACTTTGATGTGCCATCCCCTTCGATTACTATTCTTTTCAATCCCTTTCACGTCTTGTGTGCTGCTTTCAAAAACTTCCGACGGAATAGCAGCATCTTAAGGGTGTAGAGGTAAACGTGGTGGCTTACCGGTAACTAGACACGAAACAACAGAATAGGTCTAGAGCGAAAGTTTTACTCGAAAATTGGTCCAATTTGGAGAAGTATAATAAAACAGGAATTCTTCAGTAAGAATGAAATTGGCAATTAAATTTTTAATGACGTGAATTAATTTAAGCTTTTATAACTATGGAATTACACACTGTGAATCTTCTTACTTCCGTTTTTTATTACCCAAAATGCCGAAACATCTTGCATCGTAATAAACATTTTTAGTCTCACATATATTCAACCTGACTTTACTCCATTTTTAACATCAATTATTTCCCTCCCATTACCTCGCTTTCTCCAAATTCTTTCATCTTTCATAACCTTCAATATGTGGCAACTTTGCGAAACCTCAAAAATATGTAACGTTAAAAAATGTTTACCTAGGTTGAATCGGCCGGTCTCTTAGGGAAAACATAAATCATAAAAAAATGTAGAAGCCATCAATATTAATTACACTATTATCTCTAGGGATTATGCTTGTCAACGTAATTGCGTAAATTGAAACATCCACCTCTCTGAGAACGTAAATCTTCTGTGACGCCGGTAGTGAAGGTGGCTCGAGAATCTCGATGCTATGTCAATCACGCAAAATGGCGTACACATTTGGATGGAAAATTTAGCTCTCTCTTGAAATTTGGAATATTTCTCCTTTATAATCTCGCTAGCCCTAGTCCAAAGTAATGGGCAATTAGATAGTCCTAATGGACGCATTATCTTTCATTACTGTCACAAACAGTAACATTAGGGATATAAGGCGTTCGAAGGATAATTTGTTCAAACTTGAAGAGTTCGGTACACATAATTTATACATTAAAAGTCGCACTTATTTATTTTATTTCAGTAGAAAATAAAGTACATCTGAAAGGAAACTAAGAGCATTATTTTAATCAGTTTACTTGACTTGATTCTATTCTATTTATTCTTGAGATAAGTTACGAAGATGTTAAAGCCTTTCATTCGTACCAATAACCAATTTAAAACTTTTTATAAAAAAAATCATTCTTTACAAATGAAGTTCGATCATTATGGAAAGTGAATGATCTTAAGTTACCGTGTGATATGCGCACGAAGAAGAATAGGGAAATAAGTTGATGAAGGGGAGGAAGAAGGACGGAATGTTACAAAAGTTTGGAGAAGAGAGGTTACTAGGTGAAATTCGAGGATGGCAAAGAAAGGTAGTGGAGAATACACTTGGAAGTCGTTGGAATGCTCAAGTCTGTGAAAAAAAAGTTAAACAGAGAAGAAGGGAGAAAATATCCTTTCTGGACAGAATGGATCGTGGTGGAATGCTCGCTGAAATGGAGGAAATGCACGCAATAAAGGGGCAGGAACTCCATGAGATAATAAAAGCGTAATAGTTGTCAGGGAAATTAAACATGCACTTAATAGGTAAAATAAAAGAGACTGGTAAGAATACTAACTATGGTAACTCTACTGTAGGCCAAATTGACGACGAAAATACGCCTTAGCAAATAAGCGTGAGGCTCCAAAGAAGGGATGAAATTTGCTGGATCGGACAACGAGATATCTAAAAGAAATGAAAGCATGAATATAAGAACAAAGTGCAGACATAAACGAAACGAAATTATCTCAATCGAGGCCATTCCGCTGCTCTCTCGCGCTTGCGCGTGCTCCGTTTGAGTCCGCATCAATCAGGAATCCGACGTAAAAGGTGCAGTAAAAGGAGCGAGCGAGTGTGCCGCTGGCGAGGGTGAGCATTTATTTCCTGCGCTCACGCGTCGACGCAATCACGCCTCCGAATTTACGAGATGAGCTCATCGCATTCGCCCGCTCCTTGAGAATAGTGACGGCTCTCCAAAGCCCTCGGGAAACAAAAAAGGGGCGGTGGACGACGTCTCTTTCGGCGATAGAATCCTAAACGAGAGCTGTCATTCGCCGTGCGCGGAAACATTTTTCCTGATATTATTCTCATTTCCTTGAGTATTCGCGTGAAATAAACTTTCCGAATGCGCACGTCGCATGTTGCCAAAAGGACACCAACGCGGATCAAATAAAGTAGGAGAAAATACTTTGCAGACGCTACAGAAGTAAAATTGTGCCCAAATGGTTCCAGTAATAATTCATTACTGCAAACTACTAGGCTCTCTTTTCACTTTTTCCAAAGACAGATGAAAATTAACGGCGATAAATTGATACCCCGTTTTGGTATATAGAATCAGTTAATCAAGTTCGGGTTCCAAATATTCTCTTTTATGTGGAAAAAAATATCCGTACACCAGACGCTCGTAAATTGAGAGCAAATAGAGTTATCTGGTTGTGATGTCATAATAAAACCAAAATTATACTCCGATGAAATAATCTCTTGCAGTAGATAACGCGAGGGTGCCGTTTTACGAGAAAGATAAATAAATATTTGCCTCCTATGCATACCAATAAAAATCTTCGTAATTGTTTAAATTTATGGGTAAATCTACCTGATCATAAAAAAATAGCTTTTTGCTACCATCCAAAACGAACAAAATTTCATATCTCAAATCAAAAAGAAAAAACTCAATTTTGACTCTAGGTATGTATTCAATATGTACTACAAATAACATTGTAATTTTCGATAAATAGTTTTATCTTTGTAATATACATTTCCAAGTGAATGTATCCAGATCTATTCCGTCTTTTCAGTTGGACTTTCTTCGCGTTTTGCAGGTAACTTTTACTTCAAATAAGTTCAATACTAAGGTGATTTAATGCGGCGAGTCCTTGCTTAATTGTCATTTTGATATCAGCTAAGTTAACTACATTCCTTCCAAAAATGCTCGCTACGTCTGGCAGCATTCTCAAAATTTTAATAACCTTGGTCCCAATTTCCGAAGGGGAGACCGACATTAAGAAACTTAAATTGGTGTCAAAATGATATTCCATCGAACACATTGTAGGTGGAGATAACACGGAAACAATAAAACAGAAAATTTCAATTTTATTGCGACGCAAAACAGAGCGGAGCGGACTATATTGGGCGATGTTCCCCAATGAGTTGAAAAATATAAAAGGAAAAATATAACGACCCATAGATCACACTCATGCTCCTATCCTTCACTTTCTTTCGCCTTCCGTTGAAAATAACTCCATCCCTTCCGATTGAAATGACGGGCAATGCTATACAGCGAGTAAATAAATGCGTCGAGTACTGCGCTGTTTGTGTGTGTGTATATATATATATATATATATATATATATATATAGATATATATATAATATTTATATTTATGTATATATTTTTATATACTCGCGTATATTTTTTGCAACGGAAGAATAGGTAGCATTCGGGGTAAGGGTACACACTAAAACTCACGAACACTTCCTTCGACACCTGCCTATCATGTAACAGACCACGTGGATTGTAGTTGCCAACTGTATTGGGTAAGGGAGTGAGAGACTAACCCAACCCACAAGGCAAGCGCTTCTAAGGTATCTCGCGCATATTTGCGGCCAATTCAATTCTCGCCACGTGATGCGAAGAAATTTTGGAACGCTAAAAACCGATAACTGGATAGTGCGTCGTAACTAGGGGCTCGAGGACTTTCTCTGTCTATTCTCATCTTTCATCACGGTGAAATTTCAGATGATTCACGCAAATTCCGATGAATTGAGAGTGGACAATTGGGGAAATTCTACCGAGTGAATTTCAAAGAGATTCACCGAGTGAATTTCTTTCACTGGCTCATAAATTTATCGACTACTTTTTTGGCCTTAGTGCAATAAACTAAATTTACGAACTGAAGAGGACGTAGCCGCAACAGTTAAATAAAATCATTATAATTTGGCATTATGCCATATTAATGCTACCATTTTGCTGGTGGCAAGCTTACGTTTCCATTCAACAGTTTTTTAATGAGGCAAGCGGAAATACGTATGTTGGTAATCAGTCGTTGAATATTCCTCTCCTCACATACTTCAGTAATATTTACAATATTATCAAATGGATAATTTTTTCCTGCATTTTAAAACGTTTTTATTTTTTTACGACTGCATTTATCTCCCTCAAAAAATTTTCTGAGCATGACCTTCAGCATTAGAGTGGATGCTTAAAATTTCTTATCCTTGTCAGTATAATTCTGAGATTTGAATCGCGCTGCTTATTATAGATTCCCTCTTTTCTGCCTGACCATATCCTGTGAACTACCAGGAGTTTGAATTACGTATGTTTTATGTCGATGCATAATTAAGCTAACGTTAAAAAACATAAAGTTGGTTGGTCGGTGTAGAAAGATGAACGGGTCTACACAGGACAAGTATGAACAGCTCAAGTCTGCCATTTGCGTTATGACATAAAATAGATTATTATGACTTTCATATTATTATTCATTACACTAACTGCTAATGATCTCCTACCAACATTTTACTTGTCTTTCCCGTATCCTATCCAAACACTCAAGTGTATTTGAAACTTAAATTTATATAGATATAGGGAACCGGCGGAAATCACAATTGGTGGTAGGTTTAACATTTGCTCATCTAATCCTTGAGCTACCGCGGTGTCTATCTGATGAAGGAGCCATGCCCATTCCGGGAATTACCGTCGCGTATGTTTATGGACAACTGCTTCGCCCCCAGCCCTGGAGGCGTCTTCAAGGCTATGTGATCTGCGTCGTCAAGCTAATATTGTTTATTTTTCCAAGTATTTGTACAAATAGTAGCAGTCGAAGACGCCTTCAGGACTAAGGACGAAACAGTTGCCCATCAACACACCTACGCGATGGGAATTCCCGGAATCTGCTTGGACCCTTCATTAACTTATCTACTTGACAAAGAAAACAAGAAAACGTATCGCATATTTCTGTAAAATAAAGCTATTACAAGAGGCAAGAGACTTTTCCGGCGGTCTCTTGATTCATGACAGGAGCAGTCGGCTTAAGGATGGTCCTAATGTAGTCGCGAGTGACGTCTCCATGTTTCGGTACTTTTGCGCCGCGGAAGCTGGGTAGTTACGATTCCCTTGACGCAAAGGCAACTGCGGATGACACGGCGAGACCACAGGAGCTTGCGTTGGCGGCGGATATAAGTGCTGGGAAAGGATTTGCCGGGGGAGAGATAGAGAGGCTCTCTTGTGCGATGACACGGACGGGGTGGAATAGTGCGTCCATAGCGCCGAGTCAGCGGTGGCCGGAGCTCCGTGTGAGGAGGAAGGATGGCGAGTAGGGGAGAGGGGGCGGGCGAGCTCCTTCCGCCGTTTAAGGGGCCGCTCACTCCCCTCACAGACGTGGCCAACATGGAAGTTCACCCACACTCCAAACTAGGGCTGCGCGACTTTGCGATGCGCCATGTTCTTGTACCTATGTCGCACTGCGGTGGAAATGCGATTCTGCGATAAGGATGTGAAGTGTCGAATGCGATTCGATTAGACGGTGAAAATTCAACGCGTCAAGTGAAATTTTTTTAATTGCATGAAATTTCGACGAAACTGCTACGTGTCCCCCTATAGAGGCGTTGCAAATTGACTGCCATCCAAGATGCAAATGAAACAATTGTACGCTAATTTTGTCGCGTTTTGTCCTTGCATTTGCCCTTTTTTTGAGGTAACTTTAATAGTGTCATAAGATGTTAGAATGAACAGTCGTACAGAAATGAACCTTCTGTGCGACCTCCTACAGCTTTCGCATCCACCCTATTCTTCGGAAAACAGTTGAATAAGTATGACATATTAGACGCTAACGTGTTGGGGATCGAAGGAGGATACGCTCCATCCATGGAAGGAAAAGTTAATCTTTAATGGGCTGATTCGAGCTGAAATATTATTAATCCTTTGCGCATGTTTATTTTTGACTTAAGATACGTGAGAATGACTGAAAAGAAGGTAGACAAGAAAAATATGCAAAACGGTACTGAATATAGCGTATTAAAAACGGTCTAAGGTAACAAAAAATCGTTCCTATTCGTGGACTTTCTTAACAAGAGTTAACCTCAAACAATAAATAAACACATGAAAGACACTTTTGTATCTGGGCAAACTATTACAGATCGCCCTTTAAGTTCATGAATACAATACTAACGAGCCTTCAGCTTAGTTCGAATACTGCTTAGTATAATACTTAGCGCCGTGTTTACCTCAAGTGGAAGGTTTACCCATTTCAGTTAATATATGGATAAAGATTATTTTTAGTGACCGCATGTTTTGCGTATTTTATGAATTTTGAGTTTCTAAAAAAATTCTGACAATCAGTATCAGTATCTATCGAGAAAAAGGTTAAATTATTGATGACTTATTGGGAAACAAGTTTGAATGTAACACTATAAAATAATTTTTTTAATTCACTATAATTATCAAAAATACTTTGAGATTCTGAGATAAATGAATAGCATATAAAATAATAGTTTCCATTATTTTACACTGGACTTCTGACAAATCTTCAAACTTCCATGACTAGAGAAAAAGAAGTTTCATTTCACCAATATTTAAGCTTCATTATATACATATATAACACTGATGAATGGAATGTTTTAGTCAGATTTTATGGTGAATATTGTACCGCGAGAAAGTGAAAAATAATCAAACTTAGCACTCTCGAGAAAACCATGAATGGATTGGACTTGAAATTATTTAAAATGTAATAACATTTTTCCATGGTAAAAATATAGCGAAAATTGACCTCTATTTTGTTTCGAATTCCACGGTACATTTTTTCACAAACTTGTACAGAGGGCGATACCGAAAATAGCCCCTGTCCATTCTTCTTGATTCTCTTGCTCACAAAGAAAGTTCGTAACCACGTAATGGCATTCCAAAGTCTCACAATGAATTTAATAGGCAACTAGTCCAAATCAAATAGGACGCGACCGCATGAGACCCAGAGGATTATATGAGGTCATGTTTGACCCACGAAAACGAGAGGAAGATATCTATCAGATAGCTTCATCCCTTCCCATTTCGGTGGTTAAAGGTGCTGGAATGTGAATGGGGGATGTTTGGTGCGTAGATCATGGTCTTTCTCTTTCTTTCCTGGAATGGGGGAGTGGAGTACGACCTATCGAGAGATGGGTCAGGGGGGTGGGATGTCCCTTCCGGGGAGAGATTGGTGGGGATGTAATAGGAGGGCCGGGAGGAAAGGAGTTCAGGGTGGGCGGAAGAAATGGGGAAGGGCGAGGAGGACGATAGGATGAGGTGTTTCGTGTTTCACCGTCCGAGAGAGGGCGCTGCGGAAGAGATGGAGGTAAAGAGAGGAGGGGTAAGATAAGAGAGCGAGAGTGGAAGGGCGAGAGTCGAGTGAAGATGTCGGGTGACAAGGAACGGCGTGTGCCGAGCCAAGAACGGTGAGTTCGTCCGTCGAGCGAGTGGATTTTGAGAGGGACGGTGAGGGGGGAACTACCACTCGCGTTTCCCTCTTTAGACGAAAATTCACGCTCACGCCAGCGCATGGATGTCTGAACGATCGGGGAGATAGAAATGGGCGTCAGTTGAAACCCTTGTTGCCAGCCTCAGCGTCCTTTATTGCTGGGGGAGCTTAAAAGTAGAGAGCTTTGATGAAGGGGGGAGGGACCTCCTCTTTTGAGCGTAGAAGATAGGAAGCAAGCTGGATGGAAGGGATGGAAAAAGTTCCTAAAGTCAGGGGCGTTACACCCCAGACGATATTCTCCAAAATTCCCGCTTCATCCAAGCCACTATCACTGTCAGCGTAATTATGGAGAACTTTGAGATCGTCGGCTTGTATCAGAGCTCTTTTGTGTTTGCACGTCACAGGCTCGTCCAATCAATTCTTTATTATTATTAAACCACTATTATTTCCTACTTTTCACTTCCCCGAGTATTATCCAAAATAGGTATTCTCACGCATAGCCAAAAATGCCTAGAGCTAAAAAAAAACCTCACACGAGATCTCAAATCCGTTACTTTAACCTTTAAATGAATATTTTGTCAGATTTAATTGGGAAGTAATTCGGGATTAGATGCATTACAGCTAGAAAAGTACAAAAAAACGAAGTTTGCGGAAATTCGCTGTCTGACAATACATTTGATGAGCTACCCATTTCTGAAACATTCCTAAGAGTATTTGTTTTGATTTCGCTGAACATTTCTACGCTAGCAGAACACTAATATTCCATCTCGTTTTGATAGATTCAGCATGACGGTATCAGTAGAGTAGAACTACGAGATACTATGTTGATTTGAGACTTGGCAGCAACTCCACCCGAGACTTTCAGCACGTAACGCCCTCCTTTTCTTAATTTGCTTTTACGTTTTCAGACGGGGAACTCAATCTGACTCACCAAGTAAGGCACGTTATCACGCAGTCGACTGTAACAAGAGGATCGTCACCGCTTCACACCATCAAGCCTTTCTTCTACATTGTTCTCAAACAACACAGGAGAGAGTCTGGATGAAACAGTATTTTAATTTCTTGCAATTCTTCTGGATTGAGTGCGCACAATGAGAAGTAGATTGAGTTGAGTGGTCGTAGAGGTGTGGAAGGAACCCTGGGAGGTTTCCAGGAAAGACGGAGTTCTGAGTGTGTGTGTGCGTGTGTATGCGTCTGCGAGTGGGTGAGAGAGAGGTCTCCCACTAGCTCCATTGTTCCTGGAAACGCAGCCAACCATCTCAGCCAAACTCTCATCCGATGACTTGAAGGAGGCTCCCCGGAGGGAGGTGGCAAGAGGCGAGGGGGGCCTCGAGGAAGAGAAGGAGGGGGTCTTCATTGAAGCGAGTGACACTCAGCTCGTGCGCCCACTCACTTCAGCCCAAATTGGCGGCTGACGACGTGCAAAAAACACAGAATAAACGGAAACGCACAACACGTGGCACGAGGTCTCTTCAATTTTCCGAAGCTTCCGTCTCCCTCTTCGACCCGCTGCCCCCCCCATCCCATTTCCTCTCTCCGCGGAACTTCTTATCATTATCCGCTCAGCCTCAAGTGACATCTGCCATTATCAGGGAGACCGGAACGGGGTGGGACCACTAAAAACCCCCCGGGGTGGCGTCCAAGGGAAGTGAAGGAAGAGGTTTATACATGGCAGGCATCGGCCCTTGTGTCTCGGGAAGTATTCTCAAAAATAGACTAATTAGTTTTGTTTGTAGTTTTGGCGGGGCCACGAGTTGCCAACAATTTTTGTGTAACGAGTTAGATTAAATGTGTCACGTCAATTCCGATGAACGTGTGCGTCACCTATTGTTCAACTTAAACATTAGTGTTATTCTTCTAATTAAATTAATGAAATCCCACTCATGTTACCGTTAAGAGTACAAAATACTTAAATGCTGGAGTTGTAGGTCTTCAAACCGACCGACCCCTTCGCAGAGCAAATAAGCTCACGAAATACCTCAACGAAGCTAAGTGACCTTAGCGGAAGCTTCGCTAGAGCAAAGCCAGCGAAATCGGAACAAAAATGTGAATATAGGCAGAACGGAGTAAACCTATCATCGATAAGCAAAGGTTACGTCTTGAGGGACAAGAAAGGTTTACAATAAATGCACCCAGAAGTTTTTCAGCAGAAATAATATCAATTATCAGCTAAATATCAATTTCTATATATTAAAAAAGTCAATCTTACTTCACATGCTTATTTCGATATTTTGAGCAAAAATGTACACCAGTTAGGTACTCGTATTTTCCAACGGATAAAACCACTCACTCATTAATGAGATGGGTTTTATGCTGCCATTATATTCTATGTCAACTGGAAATTTTCATCTAAAGTTGTATCGGTGAGTATTGAATCAAAAACACCAATTAAAGAATTTATGCAGCCACCTCCATTATTCAAAGTATACACTGACCTTAAACTAAGATGGCACATATTTGCGAAACATTATTCCGTTAAAAACGTCATTCCAAAGTTACAAATTGGCAATGATATTGTAGCAGGTTATCTGGTTTTCTCAAGTATATTTAGTTACTTTATCTCTCTACACTGTGTCAAACACTCAAAACATAAAATTTAATAAAAAACAGAAAGTAAAATGTGAGTTCCATAAATCGAAGTATAGCTAATGGCAGCGTAGGATAAAATGAATTTTTGGCAATATATCGTTTGGAACCTCCAAATCTAAACTCCATATAGTCTGGCTGAAGACTAAAATTCCCAATTGATAAAATGATTTTCGAAACGACGGTGCCAGGGGCTGAATAAACGTTGTACATGAATCAATCCGAGGCAGAGCGAATTGCCCATGCAAGAAATACACAAAGAGGACATTATATATCAGTCGTTTTCCTCAAAACCTTTCCCGATGGGTACATATTTATGCGGATCAACTTATCCCGAGGCGCTATATCGTCCCTCAACGAATGAAAAAGTAATAGTAGGTATTACAGGTGACACTCCTGACGAAGCGAAACTGGAAGCAACTTCGAAAGGGAGAGGCGTTCGGAAGTAGAGGGGGGGAGTGGATTGGGAAGGGAGGCGACGAGGGGGAGGAGAGACGGGCGAGAAATGGGAGCAGTCTAAGGAAGGAGTGCGCGCGGGTGGGAGCGGAGGTGGGGAGAAGGGAAAGAGCGAATGAAGGGTGCGACGTTGATTTATCGGAAGGGAGTCGATTCGGAAAAGCTCCCCTCCCACCTCCTATCCTTTGAGCATCCCTCTTCGCTATATTTATTGCGGGCTGGGGAGTGAGAGGGATTGGAGTGGGGTGCGGGTTGAAAAAGGGCGGTGTAGGTGCGGTGGAGGGAGTATGGGGCGGTAAAGGATTGGCAGAGGACGACGGAGAAGCAAAGGACTGCCCATATTTTAGGTGACCGTGCTCATGTTTTGACCTCCCCAGTTTCGAGAGAAGGTTTTTGTGTTCCGTGACACTTAATAAGAAACGAAAGGCCAGAGTTGTCTCGGGCGAAGTAGCAAATAAACGAAAATGCAATTATAGCCAAGAGCGTAAATATTGTCGGTCGCGCTATGCTGCCTAGAGGATTTAGATTAAGAGTACAAATTTTGACAGATCAAAACAAGATCCGCCACGGTGAGATTGGCTCTTAGCACTGTTTTCTCTTGACGCCAACACTGTACACTTTGAAAGCGGGGGCTATTTGAAAAGATTGATTTCGCCTATTAAACAAGATTATTCTAAACTATTACTAAAAGTATCCCTTCGCTCCCAGCATTTTGGCAAGAATTGTGGTTATCTAGATTGTAGCTGGTTTCCAGGAGACCTGATTTCATAACTAAGATCAGTCTTTTGAATAACATTGATGGCTAGCTGAAACGCATTATGGATAAAAAAACTGGGCTCTTTATTGGCAATCGCAAGTAGGTGAGAGATCGACTGTGACCATGAGACTTTTAAACCTTACGGCTTAGCTCTTTGTGAACCACTCACTCACTAAAGTCAAACTTCGGGCTGGTCACCGTGGCGTAAAATATTGATTGAAACCGTAAATATAAAATACATTTACTCTTTCATGCAATCATAAGCATTACGGAGGCATAGGCGTCGACAGTCGTTTTCTTCAATCAGGTGGGGCAATGTAATGGAAATGAACCAGACACCAATAATACATTGAATGACTTCATCAAAGAAATTAAATATACATGTTATAATGAGACGATAGCTCTTACAACCTCGAGAATGACATGTTTAGAGAGAGAAAGATATGATTCATGAAACAAAGCGGCAGAAAAAAGTGAGACCAGTCTAAAAAATCCCACGTTCTCGTGAGGCTCGCGGAGTGAAGGGGGCCATTATTTTAAAAAAACATAAAAGCATAAAAATAAAATTTCTCTGCCTGCAAGCAAACTCGGCTGTTCGAAATAGCTCCGCTTCCCATATCTTCAACTATTTTTAGAACTTAAAAGCAATATACAGGTAGTGACTATCTTACGTCAACCAAAGAAAGAGAACTCGATACACTTTTATGTTAGTTCGGGCTAATAAGAATACGTAAACCAATACATGAAATTTGAATGTCCAGCTAAACAAGACATTATAAGCTGTGACTTAAATTTTCCTATTCATTATGAAATATATTTACCCATCGCTTTAAAAACGGTTACTTATGGATATCACCTCAAATTAATTCAAGAGAATCGAAGGTTCGGCATTATTATATGGAATAATGTTTAGTGCAGAAATAAGATTTTTTTTTAATAATATTTACTTACATGGCACACACCCTAGTGGTGGCTTACAGGGTACATAAATAAAAGTAAAGAACGAATTGGCATTTATTCCCAAATGATGAATTCCACGAGCAGCAAACAACGCAAGTTCACGCACAACATACTGCCATTACTTCAGGTGCTTCCTTAGTCGCTTATATGCAGTTCAAATAGCTATATTCATACATCGTCGTTCTTTGCAAAAGGACCTTGGAGCGAAAAATGTGTCATCTTTGCTGGATCTCCAGAGGAATAAATGACTGTAAGTTATATCAACATCGTGGCGATACTTCATCTAAATCTACACAATAATCCACAACCAAACCTCTCTATGGTACTTGGGAAAAATTGGCCCAGAATAAGTTGAGGTTCAGATAGAAAATAAGATGCCGATCGCACCATGACGATACACAACCACAGAGCATCATCGATGCACCATCAACACTTAAAGCAGTTACGCACTCTAGTAATGATTTGTTTTCCTTCGTATTCCCTTTCTATTCTCTTTTGTGGTCTATCAGCGGTAAAATTCGACTACATGTACTGCGTTATTCAAAAGAATTATATAAATGCAATCAGCTTGCGAAATTAATCGTGGCTCGAAAACAAAAACCAGTTGGCAGTTCTTTAACAATTTTGCCGTTGTTCCCAAACGTAAGCCTTACAAAAGCAAAATGCCCCCAAGCCATAGGTGTGGCAAAACCGAGATAGGGTTCCTCTCTTTCCCTTCCCCAGTTCGTCCAACGGGGTAAGGGTCTTCCCCCTAAAACCTACCCTGACTCACACCTCTCGCTTACATATTCCAACCCGTCCGTGGCTTGCTCCACAAAATACAAATAAACCCCACTTTGTAAGCACGTCAGTAATACCGAACATTGGACTACGGCTTTCCTACATGAAAAATAATTCTTGGAGGAGGAAGGAGTGAGTCCCGTTTTTACCCATGCTAATGAGATTCCTTGACGGAAAGTGAGGCGGGGAAACCGTTCAACTAGCGACAACAGAGTGGCGAGGCCCCCGTGAGTCCTCGCCACGCGGGCACACGTAAAACGCCTCCTCACATGCATTTACGATTAACTCATCACTAAAATTCTTATGATGGCAAAACAACCAAATAGCATAGGTTAATGTATGATGCTTCCGTTTTATCCACGTAAAATTTTAAATAAAGCGAATAAATTCTCCTTTCCAAAACTCAATACCAAGCCAAGACTATAGGAGTCGTGTACCTATTTTGCATCGTGCAGGAAATGTGGGGATAACGAATTCTTCAATAACTGATTTGGCGATAGTTATCACGACATTATAGTTTATGAAAGTGTTTATTTACATTTCACACTCATTAAATTTACATTCCGATAAGCAATTTAAAAAAAAAATTGGCTGAAGTGGTGTACATTTCTAAACAACTGAGAATCATTTGACGATGAGACTAGATTATAAAGGAAAAAAAAGTTTCTATTAGAGAGAGTATATACCAAATTTAGTTTGGATTCCAAAATTTTTCTCCCAGATATTTGGTTCTGATTCAAATACAGAAACATTGAGGTAAGCATCATATTGTGTGGATTATGTGTAGTTGAAAGAGTCTTGACAAGCGAAAATGTGCAGTTTGGAATTGGAAGGTAGAGAACAAACCAGAGGTTCGATAGAGAGAGCATGTAATAAGATGTTGAGGGAAGGCATTGAAAAGGAAGGAGGGATGATTTTTGGGAAATGGGAGAAATTCTGGATCCGCGACGGAAGTGAGGTAGCAGCTGAAGTGGATGGGAGCCGTGGGAGGTTGCCCCTCTGAACGGAGAGGAAGGGAGCCTTTGGGTAAGATTTCGGCCAAGGGGGAGGAAATGAAGGAGTAACGGAGTTAATGAGGAGTCCATTGTGGACTGGGGAGGAAATGAGAGGGGGGAGAGTGGACTTTATTGGAAGCCGGGGAGAATAGAGACAAGTGCAAGTTCGTAAGGTTCCAGATATGACTGGACCCGACGCGACGTGTCCAAACTCCCGAGCTGGTAGTGACGCGCGATGGCGTCATTTACTTCCTTCCGAACTTTTCACTCTCGAAATCCACGATTAGTGGCCCAACAATGAAAGCCCTTACTTTGTAGATTTCGATGAAGTGAATAGGCATACGAAAGTGAAAATCCAAACGGGGATGGGAGAACCCCTAAGGTTAGGCTTTTTGGAACGATTTCGCTTCCAGGGGTGGCCCTGGGAAATCTGAATTTTCGGGCAAATCCGAGTCCTTTATCTCCACCATTGTTATGTTCAGTCATCCCCAAATCAACCCTTTCCTTTGAGATAAATTTTGGTCCGATGAAACATCAAAATTTCCCTGAATTCCACGAAAATATTCCAAAGAAATGTATTCAGACAAATCATATAAACACCTGAGTTTTTTAGGAAAACCTATCTAAAATATTCTAATGAATATTTAATAGCGACATGCGTACAATGAATTGGGATCCCCATGAGTTAACTAATTTAATTATCATATTATTATTATTAGGTAATCTACCGGTTAAGGTAGGTTTTTGGATGGACACAACTATCAAATACATATTTTGTAACTCCAAACAAAACCCAATCCAGCAACTTAACTACATTAGGTCCCTCTTCATCTCTGTATACTTCTTCCCTCCCTTCATCCCATCCAACATCCCTATCCTGTTCCTACCCTTTCCTCGCCTGCCCAACATTCTCCCTTCTATTACCTTCTTCAACATTCCACTACCGCTCAATACGCCTTTCATCCATTTTTCCTGCCTCCATAGGATTTCTCTCAACAAACCCCTCTCCTCACCCACCATCTCCAGTACTTCCTCATTTGTTTTCCTTTCGGTCCATTTCACCTTCTCCATTCTTCTCCACACCCACATTTCAAAAGCCTCCAATCTACGTCTATCCTCCTGCTTCAGTGACCACGTTTCCGCACCATACATAGCTACGCTCCATATCAGAGTTCTTACGAGTCTTGTCTTAACATCTCTACTCAACGTCCCCGTCATCAACTCCCTCCTTGAGAAAGCCTCCTTGCCTAGCGCAATTCTTCTCCTTACGTCCCTACCACTTTGACCGTATTGGTCCAAAACACTTCCGAGATATGTAAACTGTTCTACCTGCTCTATTTTTACCCGCCTATTTTAATATTTAGCTTAGCCTTTTTCTTTCTGGAAAATCGCATAACCTTTGTTTTATTAATATTTATTCTCATCCCATATTTATCGCACTGAACCTCCAATTCACTCAGCAATACTTGCAACCCCTTGGCTGACCGAGCAACCAATGCTTGGTCATCAGCAAACCTAACTGATTTTACAAATTCCCCTCCGACTTTCATTCCTACCTCCAGTTCTTCCCATGCCTCTTTAATCATTTCCTCTACATATACGTTGAACAGTACCGGTGACAATGGGCAACCCTGCCTTACACCTCTTCCTAACACTGCCCATCCGGACTCTCCGTTCCCCACTCGCACCTGAGCAGTCTGAGACATGTGCAGGTTGCGGATCAGTCTCCTGTCCCTCCAATCCATTCCTATTTTCTGCAATACACGCATTAATTTTTCCCAATTCACTGTATCAAACGCTTTTTCGAAATCTACAAAACAGGCAAAAACGTCCTGATCGTATGCTATATTCCTCTCGACTAGTGATCTCATTACTGCAATGGCATCACGCGTACCTCTTCCTTTCCTGAACCCAAACTGATCATCCCCTAAGTAATCATTTTCCTTACTCTCTATCCTTTTGTTGATGATCCTGAGAATAACTTTAGCTGCGTGGGATATCAAACTTATTGTTTTGTAATCCTCACATGACGTAGCCTTTGCCTTTTTTGGAATAGGAACTAACACCGATTTCACAAAATCTTCCGGCCAGATTCCTTCCTCATAGATACTACGAATCAGTCCATATATGGCCTTCTTCCCACCTTTTCCTAACCATTTCAACATTTCTACAGGAATGTTGTCCATCCCCACAGCCTTATTTGCTTTCATCTCCTTTAATGCCCTTTCTATTTCATCGTCGAGTATGCCTGGACCTAAGCTATCCTCTTCTACGTCATGTTCCTTTTCTATGTCTAACCCTGTCGGCCTAAGTTCTTTACCATAGTGTGTTTCTATATATTCCTTCCATCTCTCTTGGATTTTTCCTGGTTCAACTATTATCTTACCCCACTTATCCTTAACTCTCAGCACAGATCCTGCCTTCTTACTCCCCGATAATAACTTAACCTTGCTGTATAGAGTACCAATTTCACCCTTCTTCTGTTGATTTTCCATATCCTCGCATTGCGTTTTCCACCATTCTTCTTTGACTTTATTTGTGGCCCTTCTCAACTTATTGTTTATCTCTTTGCACTTAATTTTGCCTAACTCTGTGTTTACATATTTCCATCTTCTCCTCTCATCCATCTTTGCAATCATCTCATCCGTTACCAATGGTTTCCTTATACTTTTCCCGTTAACGGTTCCTATAGTGTCTTTAGCGGCTTCCAATATCCCTTTCTTGATACATTCCCATTTTTCTTCGATAGTACTCAGTTCTTTACCGTCATCCATCATTTTCTCTACAGCCTGCTGATATTCCTTCCTTGTTAATCCATTTGATGCTTCTAAATTCCATTTCCTAACTCGCCGCCCTTGCCTTATCTTCTTGAAACGGACGTTGCATTTCATAACAACTAAATTGTGGTCAGAGTCCGCATCCGCTCCTGGGAAACTGTGCGAATTTATCACACTGTTCCTAAACCTGTGCCTAACCATAATATAATCTAACTGATACCTTTCTGAGTCACCTGGCATTTTCCATGTATACCTACGCCTTTTGTGGTGTCTAAACCATGTGTTGGTGATGACTAACCCCTGTCTCCTGCACAATTCAATTGGTTTCTCCCCCCGTTCATTCCTCGTGCCTAACCCATAGTCCCCCACTTCACCCCCATCTCTTCCTTCGCCTGCCGTCGCATTCCAATCCCCCATCACAATCAAATGTTTCCCTGCAGGAACACTCATCATATATGTTTCATAAAAGTCGAACCATAAAAAGTTTAAGATTCTACGAAATATTGCGCTGGACGGTTGTAAACTTCTATTTTTTTAATTAATTGGGGAAAATTAAAAAAAGTTTTATCGACTTTTAAGCAAATAAAAGTCTTTGAAAAATATTAAAAACCTCCACTTTGCACTCTCATTACTATATTCGAAACCACTTCCATCATTCTCTCCTTGTCGTTATGGAACAAAGTTCATTGAAATATAGTCACAGTAGAGAATACAGAATCATGTTAATAATCTTCGTACTACGTTTGAGTACCAACTGAATTCCATAGGTAAGCAAATATAAGGGACGTTTTCGCGCAGTAAACTCCTGAGGGATTGTCAGAGCTGAGAGATGCCAATTAATACCGATGTTATAAAAAGACGTGGCGGAGAAGCAGGAGAGGGTAGATAAAGGGACTCGACTTTACCTTTGGATGTTCCTTGACGGGCACGAGCACTTTGACGGTGACGCGGATGGGTTTCTCGCGGTAAATGTCCACGTATTTTCCGCCGGGGTTGTTGGAGGCCCCGGACCCGCCGCCGCCCCCTCCCCCTTCTCCGCCTCCACCCTCCATCTTGGGCATTCCGCCCGCGTTGGCGTTGCTATTGGTGACCTTAGCGCCCTGCACTAGGCCCCCGGCATCTGAAAAGGAGGGCCAGAATTCTAAAATTAAAAAATGCAAGACAAATTACAGGCCTCGAAGTGAGCAGGACATTGACACTCCGGAACTTTTTGGAAAGGAAGATTCTTTTACTCGTATCCATATATATAGTTTTTTTAGAAAAACATGTATATAGTCTTACAAATCATGCTTTCAAAATATAGCAGTTCATACCTATAAGCGGGATGTTTGCACAACTGTGTCATATAAATGTATTTTTCCTGCCATGCTCTGCGGTTTCTGCCAATGAGAAACACTCTGAAAACTAAATACCATCAGTCTTTTGAAATAAGATTGCAAAGTTGTGCAACCAGCCCATAGGATTTACCAACGGTAAAAACTATAGATCAAACGTTTTATAATTAAAAATAAAAACAATCCTTTCTCAAATTAAACCTGGAAAATTGTGTTTCTTGTGTTTCACTGGTTCGGACAATGGCATTTCAAAAAATATTCGAGAAAATATCAATCAAGAATAGTATATTAAGAAAGAAAAATTTCCAATTTTCTGCATGACATAAAATGGCTGTGTATACGTCATTGGATGAATGCGTTCCTCCTAAGCCTATACATTATATTTTTCAAAGTTTATATTATAGTAAGGCTTATCATTTGGTCATTTTTCAAAGTTGATGCTCAAAGGTATCATTTCATTACAATTCTAATTCTATTTTATTATTCTGCCAAACAGAAATATGCTCTGTGATTATTATAAAAGGTACAAACTGATAAACCAATATTCATCGGTCACTTACTAACCAGGACATAATTAAAACATGAATAACACAAGTGACTTCATGCGTATTCTATAAATCAATTGCTCAAATATTTCTTAATAAATGAATTTGTGGACATATCTGGCTGATGGTCAATTCTTTACCCACTCAATTCTGAAACTGTGTCGAACAATAAGTTATCAAACTAGGTACTAAACTTTCGACGGTAAGCAAAAAACATTCTCGGACGACTAGGGAACAAGCAACTAGAATCCTGTCCAAAACCTCAACAAACAGCTCGCACCGAACGCAAAAGTACACCCAGGCGGACACCAATCCCCGCAGCAAATTCGCAAACAGCAGATCTCTGGGTTGTATCGCGTGCGTGCGGTATATCCGGAAGACTTGTGCGGGAAAGAGATTTTCTACGGCGCGATCCGATTTAAATCTGCGGAACAAATCCGACGAAGCTTGGCCCATTAGTCGAACAAGCGCTTGGGGAATGTTTTCGGGAGCGCGCTGGCTTCCTTTGTCCGGGGGCAGGAATGCACGAGGGGCCGTACGAGGGGGGGGGGCGAATGGGAGGGACGTCGTGTCGAACAGAAAAATGCTGCCGGAAAGGGATATAGGAGGGAGGGGAGCAGGGGGATGAACGCGCCGCCGTGCGGTTCCGGTTTTTCCGGGGGGAGGGCGCCGATAAACGTGGGAGGGAGGAAATCGGAGCCGTGTCGACGCGAGAGAACGACCAGATTACGTCACGGAATGAGAAATAAAATTTGGAATATTTGTAGTCGTAAAGACCACGCCTCCCGCTGTCGAGCTCCTCTCACCCCGGGCGGCGATTAATCGGAAGGGTTGAATTAAGTGAATGGGTGTATACTATGAGGGTGTTTGTAAATTTCCAGCCACCCCCCACCTCCCCCCCGCGGAAAAGAGAATAAATCAGTCTGTCGTCGAAGCGCGACTCCGATGTGCATCGGGGGTGTGCGCGCGGGACTTTGTTGAAGGCGCCTCGGTGATTTAATCTTTTTTTTCTCCCTCTCACGGGAACGGGAAGGAAACCATCGGCATACGGATCGCACTCTCAGCGAAAAGTATTAAGCGGATGCTCAGAAGCGGATAGGTGGAGTTTGAATGGGACGCGGTTATTGCGCGATAAAAAGGAAACAATTCCATTTCGGGTACGGCATAAGGTTTTGTTGGTCTCATAACCAGAAATGTTGTTTTCGAAAAGTGCCTATGATTAACTTTTATTTTCACTCTCCGAGTTGTCAACATATTTGATACACCTATGTATTTACCCTAGAAGCCCCTTATTCAGAATTTATTAACATTTGTATTGATTATTATGCATTGATTTCGTGGTATATTGAAACAGTAATTAAGATTAGTCCAAAATACTCATTCTCTAACGGACCTTCAAGGAATACGGACGTGTTTTTAAGCAGCGCATTAGCGACCTCTCGAAAGGATTAGCGACCGATAGAAGCCACACTCCCGTGGGCAAAACGTGAAAGGGAATGGCGATGCATGTGAAGAGTATCAATTGCCAAAGAAAATTGAGAAATGGAGTTCAGTGCAGTGGATGTTGCTCTTGGTACCACTTTAATTGCTCTAAGAGTAAATTGGGAGAAGGCGTGAGTGACGAATGGCAGTACAGTAAGTGCGAAAGTCAGAAGAATCGAAAAGGTTTAGAAGAAAAAAGAGGAGGTAATTGAAAAGCTGCGAGCGGATTTAAACATCGCTCGAAAGAAAACAATTTTCAGCCTTTCTGCTGGAGATGAACTGAAAGCAAAAACAACCGTAATGTCAAGGGAAAATCATCTGTATTGGTAGTAAATTGCCGAAGTTTCAAAAACAAATCGCAGATATAATTATACGGACAGAAAGCTGGTCATCCACTCATATTTCCGACGGTGAAATTTTCCCAAAGTCCATATACAGAAATGACCGAACCAATAGAATCTGGGGTGGTGTCTCTATTACAGTTAAAAATTCGTGCGTCATCAGGGCTGAGGCAATTCCGGGCAATGGCTTGGAAAGCATTTGGTGCTTAATTTAACAAATGCTTTGTGCATAGCACATTTGCTGGTTACAATGTTTATCTTAACAGATTCCGCAAGGGTAATTGTATTCCAGCAAAATCGGACAATGATATGCGATAGATACGTAAAACAATGGGAAACTACCTCCAGCGATATGCCAAAGAAAAGAGCAGCGAGGCGCATGAAATTACCAAAGGAAAACGAAGATAGGGGAAATTTCCATGAGCATGAAAAAGCCCTTAGAAAGTTTTCAATGGGGCTTAAAATCCAAAGAACGATCAGTTTAGGGTGACTTCGGGGAATATGAAAAGGCTTTAGGCTAACAGCAGAGAGAGAGATCGAATCTCAGCCAATTGAATCCGGAGAATCACAGAGGTGAAGAGGACAAGCAATGCCAAAATGCTTTTATTCCAAGATATTGGATTTCATCGCCCATTTCCCGCAAACTAAACAGCGGTTTCGATACAGAACGTGTTTGTAATTAATCTTGCTAATTAAAACCTAAATGACTGGCAGATATCCTGAAGTATGCAACCTAAAACGTAACTTCATGAATGAGAATTCCCAAGGCAATTTTAAGTTACTATTTCTGAGTGAGGTTTATACATTTACAATTTTAACTTCGCCATCATTGCATTAGTGGAAAAGAAATCACAGCAAGGTGTTCGTATACATAATCACATGGCGAACATATATATTCCTTTACATGGAAATATACACAAGGAAAAGGGATGGAAAAACAAATAAAAGTATATATGTGTATCTATATATACATTCAAACACGAAATACCGCCATATGGCGAATAAATATTCATTCACATTGAAACAGAGATAAGGAAAATGGTAAAGGAACACATATAAAGGACGAACACAAGAGAGGTGGGAATGGCGGATGTGAGCAGATCACGAATGTTAAAATATTTTCCTCAACCGGGACTTGAACACCGGATCTCTACACTTGCCGGGGGATATATATATAGATGATTTCTTCGAAGTAACTTTCCCTAACTAACAACAAATTTCTTTTCTCCGTACATACTAAACCTATTAACAAACAACAATATCTTCATTTTAACAGCTGCCACCCCTACCACACCAAACGCTCCCTCCCTTACTCCCTCTCTATCCGCGGGCACCGCATTTGCAACCAACCCGAATCCCTCAACAAATACCTCAACAACCTTCACCATTCCCTCCTCCAACGGGGATACCCAGATTCTCTCCTTCACAAAAAAATCCTAAAACAATCCTACACCCCCAATCCTCCCTCAACCACAGACTCCCACCCTCTCTCAATATGCACCACCTACTTCCCTGGCATCCAGTCCCTTAAATTCATCCTCAAAGACCTGTACCCCATCCTCAAAAATCACAACGTTTCGTCCAACCTTCTTCCTAAATGCCCTTCTGTTACCTTCAAACGGCCCGCCAACCTATCAGATCTCCTCAAATCCACCAAGCCTCTTTCCAAATCCTCTCCCACCCCCAGAATCACACCCACTCCGTGCTTGCGAGCAAGATGCAAAACTTGTCCTATTTTCACCACTTTACCCCTCTCCATCCCACCTATTAACTCTCTCCCGCCCTTCCCCCACTCCTCATGCACATCTCAGAATGTAATCTATCTTCTGACTTGCAAACTCTGCCCGGCATTTTATACTAGTATAGGCCAGTGCTCTACATCCCTGAACCTCAGGGTGAACAATCATCGCGCCTCATGTAATCCCTCTTCCCCGTCCGCGGGTCTTCCCATCCCGAAACATGCCTCTCACCACAACACCCCCTTCAACCACTGTTACAATGTTTCCGTTCTAGCATCCCTTCCCCCATCCGATAACCCTATAAAATTAAAAACAATGGAATTGGCATTTATATGGCTGTGTAAAGTCTATCAACATCCGGGTCTCAATGTCGTTCACTAAATGGGTGGGGTGGATGGGGGTGGATTTGTTTCTTGCGAGGTGGTGGGACAATTTATTCATCCGCATACATTTTGTCATCCTTGTACTGGGTTTTGACTTGTCGAGCCCATATGATGACTTGATGAGTTGATGCCTTGGTCATGGGTGTTGTGGTATCTGTAGATGAATTGTTAGTTTTCTGTGTCGCTTGTTACTATTTCCGTATCCTCCTTATTCCATCTCCGCTCCCCTCTGGCCTCCCTTTCCCCCTCCATAACCTCCTCCTTCACCCCTCTCCCACCACCTGTTCTCCGCTCCGCTTTCTCCCCCTCCACATAACCCTCCTTCACCCCTCCCCCACTACCTGTTTTTTCCCCTCTCCCTCGTCCCATACTCTCTCTGCACCACGTTTCCTTGTCTTCAGTCATATCTTATCTTCCGAAGAAGACGGAGTTCGAGTCCGTCGAAATTATCAAGATATTATGGTGAGTGTTCTTTTTATGTGTTCTCGTGCTGTGTGTTACTGTCTAAGTTATATATATATATATATATATATATATATATATATATATATATGAAACTCACTAAATAGTCACAGCAAACACAGAAACCAAAACACACAAAAGAGGGACTCACTAGTTCTCGAATTCTCGAATTTTCGAGTCGAGAACTAGTGAGTCCCTCTTTTGTGTGTTTTGGTTTCTGTGTTTGCTGTGACTATTTAGTGAGTTTCATTGTGCACGTTCGTGGCTTTTCCGGGAAAGTGAATATATATATATATATATATATATATATATATATATATATATATATATAATTAGGTAATCTACCGTTTAAGGTAGGTTTTTGGATGGACACCACTATCAAATAAACATGTTGTGACTCCCCACCTAGCAAACTAATCTATATCAGGTCCCTCTTCATCTCTGTGTACTTCTTTCCTCCCTTAATCCCGTCCAACATCCCTATCCTGTTCCTGCCCTTACCTCGCTTGCCCAACATTCTCCCCTCTATTACCCTCTTCAACATTCCACTACCGCTCAATACGCCTTTCATCTATTTTTCCTGCCGCCATACGATTTCTCTCAACAAATCCCTCTCCCCACCCACCATCTCCAGTACTTCCTCATTTGTTTTCTTTTCGGTCCATTTCACTATCTCCATTCTTCTCCACACCCATATTTCAAAAGCCTCCAATCTACGCCTATCCTCCTGCTTCAGTGACCACGTTTCCGCGCCGTAAATAGCTACGCTCCATATCAGAGTTTTACGAGTCTTGTCTTAACATCCCTACTCAACGTCCCCGTCATCAACTCCCTCCTCCTTGAGAAAGCCTCCTTGCTTAGCGCAATTCTTCTCCTTACGTCCCTACCACTTTGACCGTATTGGTCCAAAACACTTCCGAGATATGTAAACTGCTCTACCTGCTCCATTTTTTCCCTGCATATTTTAATATTTAGCTTAGCCTTTTTCTTTCTGGAAAATGGCATAGCCACCATATTAATAACAGATTGCAGGCAGAAATAATGCGGTAAGGGCAGTTGAAGAATCAGATATTCTTACTCAATTGTAGCAGGAACTATCTTTGAAATGAACTCTCACCGGTTTCCATTCCTTTTGATCTTTTGAACGGCCGAGCTTTTTCCTGCTACAATTAAGTCATTCATTCATTCGTCATCTGTCCTGCACGCATTACATCTGCCTGCAATCTGTTAATAACATGGTACGGTTATTGATGTTTGATCACCAAGACGAGCAGTTTGTTCGCCAATTAACACAAGATTCATTATGACATCTAAATTAGCGGCAGATGTTCGCGTTTTTCTATCGCCTAGTATTGAAATTGTGAGATTGACAGCCCATCAGCAAACTCCCATTAATATCAGCGTATTTGTACAATGCACGTGATATCAAATGGAGGGTGAAACTAGTGTGCTCTTCAATATTCCCTGAAGAGAAAACGTGTGAAACTAATATTAATTAAGCTGAAAAATAAAAAACCAATAAACATAATTAAGACTATTTGAAAGCGGAGTTGTAGTGAAAATTTATCACTGCCTATGGTGGGTGGAATAGCCGCAGACGCTGCGTAAAAGATGAGATATGATAAAAGCAACCTCAGTCGCTAATGACTTCCATTTATCTCCACTGAAAATACAACTTATTTGTTAGCCGCAAATGTATTTCTGCCGGCCCTGGCAATGTCAATTTTACTACCAATCAATGAATTGGATAAAGCATACGCCGACTAATGAGGACTGATTGAAGACTCGTCTGTCGAGCAGACTTAACAAATAAATGTTTGTGGACGCGAGGGAAGCCTGTTTTATTCCGTCGAGTGGGCACGAAAGATTAAACAAGGAAGCATACACATTGCAGTTCTTAGAAAGGACTCAAATCGACGATCCCATTCTTGGTGCAAAAAAACACTGAAATTGTTTTTTCGGAGAAGAAAGAGGTGTAGTGTTTACGACGCCGGCGCGGTCGACCCATCTCTCTTTTGCTGCCCCACCCACGGCCGGGTAAATTAAGGCGACGGAGTATTAGGTTGGGGGGAAGGGATGTGTCCAAACAGTTAGCAAAAAAGGTAAATGAATAAAAGGGATCGCAGTGCTAGCACAAAGTGGAGGAGTTTAATCCCAAGAGAGGAACCATTCGAATATTGAGAGGGGGAGACGATGATGAAAAGAGGGAAGGGATGAGAAACTGGAGACATGGAGAGAAGGGTAGAGAGAGGGAGGGAGAGAGGGGGAGAAGGCGAAAGAGAGAGAGAGGGGGGGAAAAAGATTGGGACGGGGGATATCTCGGTCCAGCAAGCGAAATTCGAGTGAACATAAAGAAGGCAACACAAAGAACGGAGGCAACAAAGGTAGCAAAAGGTTGCCTCCTTCCCTCATACTCCGTCCACCCTATGCTTGCGAAAACACGGCAAAGAGCAGCACTAACACATGGAAGTACGCACATACGCATGTCAGCAGACACACAAACGCGGCGAGAGAAAGTAATGGAGAGGCCAACCGGGAGCGCCCTCCCTTTCCCCACCACGGGAGAACGAACGGAGGAGAATGGGAACAAAAAAATGGAAGGGTGAATGGCGCGTATGCCCCGAAAAGGAATGGAGAAATATATAGTATATAAAAGATGTGAAACTGCTGCACGTGTTTGGACGGCCCAGTCGAGTTCCATTGAAAGACCAAAAAGAAGCGAAAACAGAGACGAGTCGCAAAAAAGGACGTTATTTTTTTAGGCGAAATTAAAGAAAAAACGAGAAAGGTCCCATCTTACATTTAACCTTTTCCCATGTGACTTAGAGGGAAAAAAGAAATGTTGGAAAAACCCGCTGAATTGAAATAAGTCAATGATTAAGATATTATTTCAGCAGAAAAGACCAGAAAAAGAGATTTCGTTCGATGAGACAAACAAGAACTTTTGGTATCTACAACTGCGACCAATGAGTTTGATAGTAGTAACTAGTGAAAAATTCGTCTCGTTTTGGAGTCGACACCAAAAGGTAAATTTAACGTGCAAGGTAGAGAGACTCATACTCAAAAGTATGAATAGTCATTTTTGCTTTTTATCATGAAACTGTATCTCTTATACACCAATGACTGTTCTAAATACATAAATTATATTTCCAAAATTTGTATACCATGGAAATATACACGTATATCTTATTGCCCAGCTACATGTTTGCATATGAACAAGTGGGCAGAGTGGAAATAGTGAGATATCAAAGTCAGCTTTGAGGAAACATAGCGTGCCCTGTAAAACATCTTTCACCGGCACTTCAACTGAGGAATTTAATAAAAAAATCGATTCGGAATTGAATATAACTAGAGAGAATAGAATCATTCATTAAATCATTTACTAGGTATTGTCGGAGGGAAAATATTTTTTCGCGTAAAAAGTTGAAACTTGAGTGGAAATGGTTCGGTCTTCAAAGGTCGTTCAATCCAGAACGATGAATTGACCTCATTGAACATTGCGTGGGCTGCAATTAAATTAAAATTATATCTACATGAACATTTTTCTAGAAGAAGAAAGGGGAAGGGCTGAGGGATTTACGACTGTGGGGCGGCGAAATACGGCCTCTCTTGATATTCACTCACGCTAATTGTAATAATTCTGTATATCTGTAGTATTAAATTTGCCAGACCGATTAGCAGTATTCATATCGGAGGGGAAATATTTAGATAAAATGGTAGAACTTCGTGCTGCACTCCTCCAAGCCACAACGATGACCCATGTTTTCTAAAAAGGTCATGATTGGAGATGAGTCATTGGTCTACGGCTACGACCCCTAAAACAGAAGCCCAGTCTTTCCAACTGTCGATTGATGAGACAAATGAGAATGCCTCTAGGCAGCTGATGGCCATTCCGAAAAATAACTTTGCCGATTGCTTTGAAAAGTGGATGTGGCACAGGGATAAGTGTGTGAGGTCCCGAGGGGAGTACTTCGAAGGGCCTCCTCATTGTTCTAGGTAGGCTATTTTTCTCAAAATATGGTATGGCTGAATAGTTTCCGACAGACCTCATTGGAAGCAGATCACATGAGCAAGAAAGCTTCCTTGAGCGGGATCTAAACCACGATTTTTCGACTTCCCAGGCACCGCTGTCGCCAATTCAGCTAGCGAGGAAACGTAATTAACGCTAAAATGCGCGGGAGGCTTATCCCACCAATTGCCCCGACTATTTTCCCAGTAAATGGGAGCTTTTTCACTCATCAAGACATACATGGACGTGGGCAGAAAAGGAAAGGATAATAGCGAAAACAATCATACAATATCATAAAGGATAGGAGCAGTGCGTTTCGAGGCACACATAGCCAGAAGAACAAGCCACATTGGCCAAATACACGTTCAAACACGAATGCACGAAATACACAAACAACCCGCCATGGGGTCAACATATCCATTAACATAGATATGGAAGTGAGATAATACAAAAGAAGACAAGCGTAGCATTAGTGGGAGAATGGAAGGAAGTAGATCGCGTTAAAATGCTTCTTTGACCGGGTCCGGGAAATATATATATATATATATATATATAGTATAGTATAGAGTATATAGATATATAGTTGTTTGATCTTGGAGGCTGGTGGGTTGGATTAGCTCTTGGCAGGAGCTTGTTGTGTCAGTTTCGTATTACTTTACTTTCGTGCGATTACTTTGTTTACGTTTTCTGTATTATATGCTTATTTGTCCGATCACACTAGGATTTACCAACAGACGTCAAAGTCATCTGGGAGGCAATAAAGGGACTACCGAGTAGAAATCGACCACTCTCACTTTCGACATTTTCCCCCTCACATCGAGGGATGCGAGAAACTCCGATAACGGCTGGTGGGACGCAAAACCACCTCCATCGCCATTATTTGCGGGATGCCGCGGGGTGTTTGGGGGTGGGTTGGGATGGGAGGGTTAATTACCTTGGGGAGATGTTGGAAGGGAGAGACGGGAGGGGTGCATGCGAGCAATTTCCCCTCCTCTCCCAAACGAGCCAATCTTTTGTCCCCGCTAATCGGCCGCCCGCGCATTCCGGGGCCACACGGCGAGGCACTCTCGGCCCCGACCTCTTCTCGGCTAACCCCTCTCCCTTGCCGACCGCTCAATGTGGGGTTCAAGGCAGGTCCATCGGTTGACCAGGGGTCCTTCGGACAATGGACGAGATTCCTCCCACAAAGGCACAAACATACAAAATACGCTCGCGAACACCAGATTTGGAAGCGATGGTGGTTGTGCATTAAAGGTTCGAGGAGTGGAAAGAATGATATCATCATACTATGTGCCCAAGTTCATTTGCTGCAAAAACTCTTTCACGAATAATTCCGTCTGAATGACATGGATAGTCAGTTATTTGAGCTCCGATCATCTTACAACCTAATTTGATCCTTGTGTTACTCACGGTGTATTTATAAAAAAATATTGCAAATTCACCTAAAGGTTACAATATTCAAATAATTCCCAAATAAAATTAATATATATATATATACATATAAAAAAACCATAAACACAGTAATGAACCCGAAGGTCGGTTTAGTAGGTGATGTTAGAGCTCACCCGTGTACCAAGCCGGACGGCGTGTGAATAATCACACATCAGGGTAGGGGGGCCAGTTCCTTTCCCTGTGCCGGTTATGGTTTCCCAGGAAGACATGGTACCCGAAAAATCAACTAGCTTGGGTGGAGCTGCAGGTGCCCAGAGTGCCTTGCCCGGGAATCGAACCCGGGATCCTCCGGTCAGTTGTCCAACGCTCTACCCACTAGACCACTGAGACCCGCTATATACATATATTATATATATATATATATATATATATATATATATATATATATATATATATGATAGCACTCACAAGAGCAATATAACTTTTGGATGGCACAATAGAACGCAGAATAAAACAGATAACACGTAAAAGAACACTCACATTGTAGATTATTTGAGCCGTCAGTCTGACCTGAAGAAGGCCTCGGATATTATTTGTGTGTATATATATATATATATATATATATATATATATATATATATATATATTATGGACGGCACAATAGAACACAGAATAAAGCACATAACACGTAAAAGAACACTCACATTGAAGATTATTTGAGCTTTCGGCCTACTCCGAGGCCTTCTTCTGACATAAAGGCCTCGGAGTAGGCCGAAAGCTCAAATAATCTTCAATGTGAGTATTCTTTTACGTGTCACGTGCTTTATTCTGTGTTCTATTGAGCCGTCCAAAAGTTATATTGCTCTCGTGAGTGCTTCCGCATCATCGATATATATAGAAGGCAGGATTGTCCATTATCACCAGAGCTGTTCAATGTATATGTGAAGGAAATGATTAAGGAGGCTTAGGGAGAGCTAGAGGTGGGAGTGAAAGTCGGAGGGGAGTTCGTAAAATTAGTTAGGTTCGCTGATGACCAAGCATTAGTTGCTCAGTCAGCCAAGGGGTTGCAAGCATTACCACTACGGTCAAAGTGGTAGGGACGTAAGGATAAGAATTGCGCTATGCAAGGAGGCTTTCTCAAGGAGGAGGGAGTTGATGACGGGGACGTTGAGTAGGGATGTTAAGAAAGGACTTGTAAAAACTTTGATATGGAGGGTAGCTATATACGGCGCGGAAACATGGTCACTGAAGCAGGAGGATAGACTGTAGGCTTTTGAAATGTGGGTATGGATAAGAATGGAAAAGGTGAGATGGACTGAAAGAAAAACAAATGAGGAAGTACTAGATATGGTGGGTGAGGAGAGGGGTTTTTTGAGAGAAATTCTATGGAGGCAGGAAAAATAGATGAAAGGGGTATTAAGCAGTAGGGGGATATTGAAGAAAGTAATAGAGGGGAGACTGTTAGGCAAACGAGGAAAGGACAGGAACAGGATAGGGATGTTGGACGGGATTAAGGGAGGAAAGAAGTACACAGAGATGAAGAGGGACCTGATGTAGAGTAGGTTGCTCGATTGTGTTTTGTTTGGAGTCGCAAGTTAATTATGTGATAGTTGTGTCCATTCAAAAACCTACCTTTACCGGTAGATTACCTTATAATAATAATATTTGCATTATCCTTGTTCCAAGGCAAGTCTTTTAGAATCTGTATAAATACTTAAATGTGGTTCCTGACTGTCAACTAACGTTATAATAGTACTATCATCACCTAGTTATATATTGAGCAGTGGTAATCACCACCAGCAATAATATCAGCAAGTTAATTTTGCCAGGTCAGTTAATTAGGGTGTCCAAGACTGCTAGGAAATCGGTCATTGCGGAAATCCCAAGACCAATTGCGGATACGAAAAAGCCACTAATGGCAGGAATGGAGAGGCGACCATTTGTCATTCGAATCTTTGTTTCTTTGCATTTTAACTGATCCAGCCTTTGAGATTGAAGTTTATGCCGCGTGCATACTCTTCGCTTGAGTGCTGCTTCAAAGCGGACTAGCATTTCTAAAACTAGCATTTCGTTTGCACGAGTAAGTAGTCGCGTTGCAGAAGATTACATTCCCTAAGGCGGAGGTGGAAAAGGAGAAAGGGTGTAGAAGGGGGACGCGGGCTCCTTTTGCCTTGTTTGCTGCTTTGAACGTCGCAGCATCTTGGAGCAGTTACATCAAGAGTAGACATTTCGAGACTTGAGAGCAAGAGGACCATAGCGTAAACGAACGATGCTTTGACACATGGTTCCACTCGCCTTAACTAATGCTAGAACTTATGCAAATAAGGAAACGTTTGTTTCACAATACACATTAGATACACTAATTGAGTTTTTAAGGCGCCGAGGAAATCATTCTGAGCTGTGACTATAACATAAAATACTCCCATATTTACCTGATAGTCACTCATCCCATCTCAAACTCATATAGTTATCTAATTTCTAGTACGTGAAACTGTGGAAAAAATAAAATGTTTGAGAACCTCACTTCACAATAATTTATTTGTAACTATGCAATGCGTCTTGTGTTCTCATCCGATATTTTCTCTCGCGGTGTGTTGGACTCAATGCGTTCAGTGGAAAAAAGCTTTGTTCCGAAAGGCAATGTCTTTTGGAGATAGATCAAGTTTACGTTTACAACCTAGTCGGAAGACTCCATTGTAGCCGGTCAAAGGAGAAATTAAGTAACCTTAAATCTGAATTATAATAATTTTATCACTTTATCAAAGTAATTAACGCCAAATGGATAGAAACCTGAGGAAAGGCGTGTTCAAATACTTGATAAAAGAACCTTACTGAATCAATGTACATTAACACTAGTATGGAGACGCATTTTAACGCCAAAATTACGCAAAATGCCTTAACTGGTCAAATTCTTTAAATTTATCTGATCAAGAAAATAAAACATTAACAAATGATATAATTAATTATTTCCCTAATTTTTAGATTGCTTTACTTTAAGAACAGTTCTGACATTAATTCAATAACACTGTGCGTATTACTGTTCAATTAGCACCAAGTACCCAGCATCCTATACATTCAATGAGAGACTAAGGGAGAAGTAAGTGAAGGACGAAAAATGGAAGCGAAAACATAAGGGTAAGGTTACGGTGCAGGGCGTTTGCGAGGCAATTGCGACGGTTGGAATTCCCGAAATCCCAGCGAGAAACTTTGCCAATTCCAACCAAAGCAACGAGGGGACCTCTACTTACCCGTAAATCGAAAAACGCGGTAACGAGTCAGGTGGTCCCCCTCGGCATTCCCGAGCGATAGACGTCCATAGTAATGGGCAGATCGGGAGGAGACCCGTGCACGAGTTTCGGGCGAGATGAAATACGTATGTATATCTGCCGCCGTGAATGCTCACCTGCGAATGAAGCTTGATACGACTCTAAAATCAAACGCGGTGGCCTCGGAGATCTCTCGTTTTTTTTCCGTTACGAAGATGTCAAACGCCGCGCAATCGCAAAATGCCCCAACCCCGATGGACCGCAGATGGGAGGTGGGGATGGAAGCGGGTCAGGAGGGAAGGGAATGGTGGAGGGGAGAGCGAAGTCCGATGTGAACAGGAATAGGGCGGACGTGGGACCCGGGTATGTATGAGGCTGGATCGGTATTACGTCATAGGATGCATAGAAAGGGATGAGGGAAAGTTTTTTGGGAGGGTTCAGTGAGGGCAGCGGAAGGAAAGGAATGAGGGGAGGCAAGGGCCGGGGTGTGGTGGAGGGGGACAATGCCGCGCGGCAGGTGCGCCTTTGGCGTGGATTGAAATCCCCTAAATCGGTGAGCGTGTATTTCTTCATCATCCCCTCGTAAATTTCACGGCAAATGAAGAGGGCGTATTAGTATCTGTCTTGCGGTGGAGGGGGGAGCATATAATCCACTCCCCATCCCACTCTACGACCCGGGAAAGACACTGTCACGCTCCGGTCCCGCCCGACCCATCCCGGGGATATTTTTTCTCCACCCTCAACGTCGGAGCAGCAGGTGATGGCCACGCAACGAGGACATAAGCCCCCGTGAAGGGGTTGCGGGAGTTAGGGGGTGGTCTGGGAAGGATCCACCGCCACAACGGGGGGTGGTGGGAACAGAGGAGGGGCCGGGTGTGGAAAGAGACCGAAATGAAGGAAAGTGCGGGCAAGGGGTTCAATCTCTTCCCATTCGTCCGCGTGACCCCCGCCTGCTCGAATGAGAAGGGTCCGTTCTCAACTCCAGCCCGCGAGAACCCTTTTTTTTCCTCCTAACTACCCCACACCCGCTGTCCGTCTCCGGGTACGGAGTGGAGCTTAGCGGAGGGCTTGTCGCTGGGGGGAGAGGATAGCATGGATACGACTCCTTGTCGCTTCCCGTAAAAATTTCATTCGAGGGGCTTAAGTCGGCGGCCCCCCGGCCGCAAGTGCGGCGGCCACAATTGGCAGGAGGGGTATTTCATAATCCGGGGCACCAAGCATCCACAGGGCACAGGAGGTTAATTCCATAACAAATGGTCCCGTAAACATGTGCACGGTCTAATTTTTTGGAGGGAACAGTAACTTTGAGCTAACTCGTCATCCAAAGAAGGATTTTATCCCAAGTGCAAGAACAGGAATGTAACACTTGGGATAATCAAAGCTGAGCCTTAATTAATGATGGGTTGAGCCGGAACGCGACTCATTACAAGGAAATAACGTGTAGTAGGCTAAAATGAAAAGATTGATTGAGGTAGATTCCATTTATTCTTCAAATTTATTCTCTGATATTTGAAAAATTTTCCTGTTTCTGTACAATTCAGAGTTCACAGCCAGTCCCATAATTTTGTTTAACTGCTGTTGAATGTCTAATGACAAAAGAAGAATGGGGCATGCACAAATAAGGGAATAAGGTAGTAAGAAATAAAATAAGGGAATAAGATGACTTCAATAATTTTACGACAACATCTATTGATGACTATTAGAACCTTAATGATTCTCTGGAATAATTAAATCTAAAAAAAGAGCTCCACATTTTCCCAAACTGCTAAATTCTTTTCAAGCTGATGCTTTATCACTGATTGTCCTCATTTTGAAATATTTCCTTCTTCGCTCAAAAAATAATATTTATCCACGAAAACTTTAATTGTGAAGGTTCTACCTAAGGTCGTCTCGCCTCATTGGTGAGTATCCAAAATATATTTTGTAAAATTAATAATAACATCAAGTTTAATCACAACTTTGCGCAAGTTCATGTTATTGATTTAATTTATAACACTTCATTTAAGGACGGAAACAGTTAAAGCGACTTCTGCTAAAACTTCAAAATATTTTTAACGGTAAAATAAGGTCCATATTAGTACAATATGGATACAAAATTAAAGAATAATTTTCCCATTTAACACATAAGTTAAATGAAAAATGGTTGGCAACGGTAGGAGTGGTTTTAATTTTATATTAGTTTTCGGTGCCTTTGGCAATAGCTTATCTTGATGGATCACTTAGTATTATGCTGAGCATAGGATATACCAACAAGAGCAAGTTGGGCAAATAAACAGTTAGCGGGAAGAAGTGTGATAGGATCTAGATAAGATAGAATGGTTCGTTTTAGGCCGTGATTTTTCAGTTACGCGACGTAAAGATACTAAAAATACACGGGAATTCCTAGAATGCCATTATACGTGGACTATTTACAAAGGGCTAAAAGAGTTGAAGATATTAGCAAATTTTGAGGCATTACACACACGCTTCACATTTATTTATTCATCATGGGGCTATTTCCCGCATCGTATGGAAATCGTTTGTGATATACTATATTTCGGAAACGAATGAATGTTTTGGACATTCCAGGATCGATGCGAAAATTATCTTATAAAAATAAATCGTTGGAAAGCGAATGTCAAGGATTCTCTAATAGAATAAGGCTTAGATTTTAGTACAGAAGGGTGTATCTCAAATAACATTTCATGCCGAAGCTGAAGACATCGCATCAAATTCAATTACGATTTTTTATAATTCAAAAGCAAAAGGTTCAATATATCGCCATCGGAAGATACGTCAAGTAACCCTCCAATACAAAGGCGGCGATAGAAAGATTCCAAGTAATTACAGACCGATTTAAAAAAAATCGAAATGCCGTAAAACCTTAAAAACATCGTTCACCTTTTCGGCCATAAACACACACTCTTCCATACCAAGCTCGGTTTAACGAAAAAAAGACAATTCGAAACACGAATAGTACTTTTTATTCCTGATGTACTTATATCATAGGAAAGAAGTCATCATATTTTTAGATTTCAAGAAATCCCTCGTCGAGGTCTCTAACGAGAATTCGATTCGCAAACTAAGATATTATTGAAACAATTATTGAATGCCATTTTTAGTAAGGATATCTCGCCTGGCGTTAAGAAATATTAGTCGTCTATGTGGTGAGCTCATCACTGGAAAACGTAACATCGGGATTGCCCAAGTGAAAAGTAATCGGGCTCGACTCGTTATAAAGGACGTATTATGGAAGACATGATCGTTCATTCGAGATAAGAGAGATTGACTGTAGAACCGATACGTCTAAGATGCCGTTTTTTTGGAAAACAATTAGAGACAGAAATAGCTGCTACTCATATAAAATAGGGATTACAAAGAATAATCAGTACCTTTATAACACATGTACGTACAAGTGTATTCATATGCATACGTATTTAAGTGTATTGCTATGCATGTTTGCTTCTGTTTGTGTGTGTGTGTGTTTAAATGACGACGCATATGAGTGTCCATACATCTAAAGTAGTCGAAGCTATATTTTACAAGAAACGTATCATTCGTATCTCATGACTTCACTAGTAATGGTGGCGGTACAATGTGCCCTGTTCTTCTTCCTGATAATTTTTTACCAGCTCATGGTATGTTAAATTATTTTTCTGTATTGAGGCTCATGCATGATGCACAGTTAAGTATATATTCATGCGAAAACCTTTTTAACGTACACACATGTAAATAAATATACTATCGACTAATGTACACATGCACTTACAAATGTAGACACAACCTGACATCCCACACAAAAATAAATTCCTCGTACATTCTACCTGGCTTTATATCGTCCAAAATACCTATTTCTATCCTCTCCCTACCTCGCTCATTTGACATCCTCCCGTTTCACAGTCTTCGGTATGCTATCGCAAATTAGTATGTACTGCATTTATCAAGGGTTAGAATTAAATATCAGAAAAAGTATTTCGCTGAAGTTAGGAAATTAGAAAATATACAGCAGATTTGAATTATAAACTAGAAATAATTGAGATGAAAATTTTATAGCAGATTAAATACTTGGCGGTGGCACCGATATTAATCATTTCATTGGGCACACACACGTTAGAAGAATATGCGGGTCATCTAGGGTGGAAGGAGATAGGCGCTATTAGGCGGCTTGCGGGGTATTATGTAAATGTAGATCAGTCAATTTAAAATCGAGGGCGTTCTAAATACCCTGATTATAGTATTTATATATTCCCCGGTTATAGTGGGGCGTAGTGTTACAAATACTTATTACATTCAGTGAATAATTCAGGTACATATTTTTTCATAGTAATTTAGCTAACTGAAACATTCTCATTTTAATGAAAACGAATGTTTGTCTCTCTTCATACACTTCTAACATAAGCTTATCTCGATTTTTTTTAACGTCAAGCACCAATTAACATTGAATTTGATGGTAATTGCATAATACTTAAAGTCTCGGATTAACTTCAGATCCTTTTACGCCGATCCACATAAAATTAATAATGCGAATATCACGGTCCTTCTGGCTACAAACGACAAGAATGACGGTAAACAATCTTGAACCATATGGCTGGGTCAATTTAATTAAAATAACGCTAGCACTCAGAAAAAACATTGGTGAACGATGTAAATTATGTAGTTGTAACAAACTAAAGTCTATATCTGATTGGGAAAATCGTCGTAGAGTATATTTCGTCGCGTCCTCCCTTTTGACAATAAATTGAATATAACGGATAAGTCTAACATTGGGAGGTGGAGCAAGGAGTGAGGAATATTTCCAAGTCAACAGCTCCTCCACCGACAGACGTGACCGATCTCACAGACGTCCTTTCAGGTTCGTTTCGCAATCGCTTTGCGATGAGCACTTCTCGGGCCAAATACTTGCCTCGAACACTGAAATTGCCGACTCGTACCTCAGCCACGTCCTCTCACCTTCTTACCTCTCGTGCCAATTTGGCCACGGCCGCCCTTACCACAGTCACCCGAGACACACACAAAAACGAGACCCCCAGACCTTCCTACTTGTCATTCCGAGCGTTCTCCCCGGTGTAATCGAGTGGTGCGGACAACCAGGGGCCCGCGATCCCTTTTGCCGCTATCGTCACCAATGGAAATTCACTTATTTCACATTAACTAGGCACAGGTGGAAGGCGGGTCGGCTTATCGCGTGCGAGGAGACGCCTTTGATTGCGTAATTCCAGAGGTCGGAAATCATTCCGAAAGCACTTATATTCCGGAGCCAAAACATTGCGTGAGTCACCGGCAAAACTTTCACGCAGCGGAAGACGTGCCGTCAACGATTCGACGCCAAGAAATACCACGAGTTGTGACACTCACACACACACTCCTTGCTCCTCTCCGCGGAATCCTCCCGGTTCCCGTGTCATGACTTTCCCTTCCACGTCCCCTTCTCCTTAACTCGACGAAATATGAAGATTTGCCAAAAGTGCCAGAAGGTGCGTTGATTCAGCTGGGGGCTGGAGGGGGGTGGGAGAGGGGGTGGCGGAGGGAGAGAAGGGGAGGCCAGGTTGGAGGGAAAGAAAGCTCGATCCCACAGATCGCGCGGAGACTAAAAAAATAGTCACGCGCCTCGACAAAAAATGGATGAGTAGTAAATTAAAATTGATGTTCTTTTAAAAACTGGAAAAGGTTTTCGTTTCCACGCAAACCAAATTCTGGCATCTGCTCCCGGACCATCCGTCATCCTTGGCGTTTTTGGCGGGCGGATTGAGAAACGACTCGGGGTAATTCTGGAGTCTGCTCTCTCTCTCCCTCCACCCCCCCTGTTACACCGCTTTGGGGTCCCCTCTGCCCCCACCGCACCACCACAAGAGATCGCGCCCCCTCCCCCTTGCCCTCTCACCGCGGCAGCCCAAACCCACGCGCGGCGGATGCGACCAACAAGATGGGGAGAGAGACCCCAGATGGGCGTAGAGGAGGATAACGGTCTCTATCAAGACGGAAATATGGATCATAAGACCCTCTTCGGAACTTCATCTGCGGAGAGGAGAGTCGGTGTGTGCGTATGCACAAGGGAAGAGGAGACAAAAGAAAGGGGAGGATCGATTTATTACGCCAACCACATCATTTTTTGCAAGACGGTGAAAGAGGGAGGAAAACTTCAAATTATCTCTGTGTCATCAATGGTTTTTAGAGAGTGAGAGTGTTGTTAGTTAACTAAATTATGACCCGTTCGCATGGTTTACTTTTGCAGAAAATTCAGCGTTAAGCATGACTTCTAGTGACATGGCGGACGTAAAATGATTGATACACTCCATATATGAGATAATAATAATAAAAAATTCAATCGAATTGAAAATAGCGCGTCTTGGAATCCGTTCCTCAAATCGATTGTAAAACTCAGTATCATTCTATCTCGGTCTTAAGATAACTTCGATACCATTTGTATATTGTATTAAGCATGAGGATATGGGAGCAGGTATGTTAAAAAGTATGATCATCCGAGACAAATACCTGGCTATTTCGCTCTAAAGAGTTCACTGACGAGGACAGAAATAAATTCATACATTTCATCTTAGATCGCCTATTTACACAAGAGACAATTTATACATCTTAAAATGGGTTATTGCATGTAGGCATATTAAATTAATGTTAGTATAAACAGTTGAGCGACAAGTATTCGCTTAAAAAGGTTCTCACGATAGAAAGACGTGGCGCTGAATAAAAAATCAGTAATGCGATTACTTTCGGTCCAAATGGTATACTCGTAGCTAACCTACGAGATAACACCGCAATAGACTCAAAGAATTAATGTCTTTTAATAGAAGAACTGATATCCCCGGCGTCTCGGATGGAATATTTGCACTCTAATTTAAATCAATTTCCGTTGATGATAAAGGCGAAAAAGATAAATGATTCCTGAGAAGTTTTGCCAATCTCACTAAAGCCTCTTTAGTATCTACTAGACACTGTACCAGGTTTACCGGTTAAAGCATCTGAGATTGGAAGACTTCCACTGAAAAGACTGCTTCCGAATTGGAACTGTGGCAGGTTTCCCGGATTCGGGTACAAATCACGTACCTACCTATTCAACTGAAGAGTGAGTGGTTCTCTAACGGAAGAAGTTTCACCGGTGGAGCAGGAAAGCTATCGAGAGTTCTAGGCACGGCATGAGAGGGATGTCCAGGGAAACCCCACACAGTAGGCGAGTCTCTCTCTCCGCCTCGAGATACTCCGAAAATGCCTCGTGGTGCTTTGAGAGAAATGGTGGCGCTCTGCCGGGAGAGGAGGAGAACTTGAAGAGGGTATCTAGCCGTCACGGAACATGTGAGCACGTAAAGGAGAAGAACATTTTGCACTAAAGGAGTGGCGATTCCATTCGAATGGTGCTCGGTGCTGCGAATGGCCCATGCGAGTAAATCGTTGGGCGGTGCTTTGAATTTTTTTTTTATTTAGAAACACATGAAGGCTACCTCCTGTCGAGAATGGTCACTAGACTATTCTAAATTCGCAATTAAAAGTTAACTTTTGCAGAAGGAAAAGATCCCGCAAAGCAAATGAAATTATAACTCTTGTGGCTTTACGAGTACGTGTGTCGGCATTCGGAGAAATATATTTACTCAACGTTCCCCAGAACTTGCAGCGAGCGTATTGGAATCCTGAATTCAGTCATTGCCACGAGGTGGAAACGCTGCACCACATAATGTGTGCACATTTCCATAACTCGTGAGCTATTCAAACGTTTTAAAATCGCTACTTAAGCCTAATATATTAGTACAAAATGGTAATAACAAATTTTAGCTATTACTTTCAATATTCCACACTCGAATTATTTGAAATATTTACAAATCTTCCTTTAAAATTACAGGCTTCTAGAGGACATATAATCATACAAGCATGTTTTCGGACAATGATCGTTGAGAACAAAGCGGATTGGAAGATTCGCGGAAGGAAAAACCGTATGAGACAAGCGAATCATGTAATGGCAGATGAAAAAAGGCTAAATGTGCGGATATGAAGAGCTTAGTTGATAGAAGAACTTAATGCATTAGTGTCAAAACACTATTACGATTGATGACCATTAATGAAGATAAATGGGGTCTTGAGAAAGATTGAAGAAACTTCTTCAGAGAGTGCAAAATTTTCCTCAACAGGGTGTTTATATATTTAAACAATTATTACTCAAGTTACAATGAAATGTATGATTTCCCAATATAAAAATAATTATACGCAAAACAAATTTTTGAATTGGTTAACTGAATACATAATATTGAATGCTGGTTGTAGGAACTGTAGGATTACTTAACTCATATTCACATTATATGATTATTAGGTATATGATATCGAAGATTAATATAAGTGAGTACAACAGTCAGTGTAGTCAAGCAGAAAGCAGGTTTACCCTAAATTTAATAATTATATAATATTTTATAATGTATTTTGCTCATATTGATAACACATAAAACAAGAAATTTGGGAGGGACGTTAGAGCCAAAAAGTTGAATTTGCCACATTGTTAGTCGAAGTTTTCATTGTAGTTAAATACGAATATCTTCAATTGTTTCTTCGCAATATAATAATAGAATATTACACGGGCAGGAGAAAAAAAACGTAGATATCAACTGAGTGTGTGTAAACGTATTATCATACACACACACACATAGAAATATATATATATATTCATATATATATATATATATATATATATATATATATATATATATATATATATATATAATATATAGGAATTAGGAATTGTGCTCCGTCTTCCTCGGAAGATTAGTTAGGAATCTTCCGAGGAAGACGGAGCACAATTCCGTCAACATTATCAAGAAATAACGTGCGAGTGTTCCTTTTATGTGTTCTCATATTGTGTGTTGCTGTCTAAATTTTGTATATATATATATATATATATATATATATATATATATATATATATATATATATATATATATAATATTTATTTTAGCAAATCTACCGGTTAAGGTAGGCTTTTTGTCGTGTCCATCCAAAAAACCTACCTTAACCGGTAGATTACCTAATAATAATATTATATATATATATATATATATATATATATATATATTTACAAAACTTAGACAGCAACACACAATATGAGAGCACATAAAAGGAACACTCACACGTTATTTCTTGATAATGTTGACGGAATTGTGCTCCGTCTTCCTCGGAAGATTCCTAACTAATCTTCCGAGGATGACGGAGCACAATTCCGTCAAAATTATCAAGAAATAACATATTTTAAGTAGTCTCATATTGTTTGTTGCTGTCTGAGTTTTGTATATAACACTTCCGTGTTACTTCGAAGAACGGCACAATAGAACACAGAATAAAATAGGTAACACGTAAAAGGACACTCAAATTGTAGATTTTTTAAGCTTTCGGCCTAAGCCTCCGATGCCTTCTTCAGGTCAGACTGTTTGGTCAGGTCTGATCTGAAGAAGGCCTCGGAATAGGCCGAAAGCTTAAAAAATATACAATGTGAGTGTCCTTTTACGTGTTATCTATTTTATTCTGTGTTCCAATGTGCCGTCCAAATGTGAAATATATATATATATATTTTATTTATTAGGTAATCTACCGGTTAAGGTAGGTTTTTGAATGGACACAACTTTTGTATTCTCTATAGTGCCCATCATTATATTCTTGGGAATGATAATTGAGGTGGTTTCCCGTTGCCTTCCTTAATAGTGTTTTTAGCGTGACACCATCACTTAATGGTCGCCCCACTGGGGTCAGACGCCTTTGCAGCCGCCTCACTGAGGAACAGGACTACCTTTCGTCTGGCTCCTAACCTTCGACCTATCTGGCATGGGTGACCCTACCAGGAGTAATTATTATCACTCCCGCCAGCATAGCTCAAGGGGTCATCGGAGCACACAAGCCCTTCCACCACGACAAGGTAGTAGTCCATGGGAGGGCAAAAGTTATATATATATATATATATATATATATATACACCCTCCCATGTGTGTGTATATATATGTATATATATATATATATATATATATATATATACACACAAACACAGCGGAATTTTACCATGTATGGGCCTTACCCAAAGGGAATCTCTAGTAGCATTTATTTAGAAGCACTATTTAATGGTAAATAATAAAATGAAATTAAACAATTAAACTCAAAATAGCCTTAAGGTTAAGAGCAAAATCTTATAAAAATACCTCTCGTCGGCATTCTTCACCATACTTGGCAGTTAACTCTTGAAAATCAACAGCAGTAGCTAATGCATTTTAGGAGATGCCAAATTTTTAGAATGATAATCCGCGAAATGAGAATTTATATGAATGCTATTTGTAAGCTGGTTAAGGGAATTTTTCTTGTACCGTGATCCTACAACGCCCTGTGAAGTCAAAAGCCAACTTTCGGGTGAACAAGCCTGTTTCATAAGCCCTAATTCAAATTCATGACACGACGCTTTACGTTCTAGCACTAACACGGCACAACGCTTAACGCATAGCAACTCAGAGTTTTATAGTATTCCTACCTTTACATTTCTTAGGCTATTAATCTAAATCTCTACTAGGGCAGATCAGACCATCACACTTTGGCCTAGGCTTTAAGTCTAGGCTAGAAATCAGGAAATAATATCTCCCAACCTATAAAAACTCCACGAGAGTCATACGAGAGAAACGAAAAATGGCTGGCAGGCTGCATATAGAGGGTATTCACGTCTTAGATCTTCTATTGGAAATATATCAAGGCAATGGTGTTCAATGATGACAGAAAGAAAGTATTATTGCAAGGTTCGAAGAATAATTTTACTAATGAGAATAGCTTTCCGAAACAATTCATTGAACAAAAGGAACTTTAACCAGAAGATCATATTTTTTTAAAGGAACTATAAAGGAATATTAACCAATTGAGGTAAGATATTATTAACTGCTGGAGAATAGTTTTTCGCCGCATAATCACCATTCTTCTTCTATCGATCAAATAATAAACTGATTTCATCTCTCGCTAATTGAAATGAATGGAAAATGGTGAAACGACTATTAAGATTCATTTCAATGTAATTATCAAGCGAGTTTGAAATGCTATTAACTGGTCGGTACTCGAGCCAAAAAGAGGTTTTGGCATCGTTCCATTGCCTTTGATTTCTTCCTCCATTTACTCCAGAAATTAATACGCTGGTGCAGTCTGCATCAATTTCTTAGAATCTAAACCGCTGCAAAGCGACGCTTGATATCCCCCATTTTAAATTTTGTGCGACCTCGAAAGAGAGCCGACCTGTCACGCACACTTCCCCTCCACTTGTTCCAATAGAATATCGCCTCTCGCCTAACTAAAGCCAGGCTCTCTCCGTGATACCGAGCGCACTCCAGTCGCCTCTTGCTCTCCTCAGCCATAACGCCTCGAAGCCCTTCCTCATCCTCACCCTAGAGCCCCATCCACTAATGCACAGAATGAACACATGTTCTCCGGAGCATCTTTGGGGCTTTTCCACGGGAATAAATAACGCCGATAGCTCCAAAACCTTTCTTCCCTCTTCAAAGCATTAATCTGGCACGAATAGTTTTGAATGTATTTACGGAGTGCACTTTGCTTCGTCCGAATATTCACCGCGAAATGCAGTTCTCCTTTGTCTCATCCTTTATTACACTTCTGTCTGCCTGCGTACCTGAGATCCAAGTAGGATTTCCTTTATTTGGCTCCAGGTTCTTCATTGCGGTGTTCGGGAACTAAAACTTGGCCAATAAAGGACCTACATAATCCTTTTACATTCACACTAAGGTCACTGTCATCATTAATTACAGCTAGTTCTTCTTTGCCTTGCTTGCTCCCCTCTTGATATTACTTAGAGATAAAGTTATTGGCGTAATTTTAAAGGGATTTTTAAGCATTAAATTTTGAGTAAGCAAAAAATATTCCATGTCTCACGCCCATGAGGATTTAAAAAATTATTATTGTCAAGTTTACCCTTTTTTTGGTGTTTTTTTAAGTATTCGTTAAAATTCATCCCTAACAATTTTTTTCATAATAAACATAAAAAGTTTTATTGGTTCTAAATTGCCTAAGCAATATCAAAGAAAAATGTTACTTCCTATTACACTACAGAGGCGGGGTCTCACGTGATGAGATATGAGAACAACTTAGCGAGCATAAGAATTTCATACTCAACGTGCAGTCACCACATGTGTGGTCTCCATTTTCAAGCGAAATAGCATGCCATCCTTCATCTTGCAACACCCAATTCCCGCTAGATAAAAATGGCGCCACCATTTAGTGGTCATCTTAGGGAGGTGGGAACACATTTACCTAATTAGGATTTATCATTTACGATACAAAGTACCAATCCCATGAACATAATTGCTTTTTATGCTTTCTAAAGGCTATCCTTTTAATCCTTGGATATTTATGGCCTTGCCAAGAGATTTGCTAGACAAATATCATGGATACACCGGCTTCCATCCTTCCCATACCATGAATCTCAGCTACCTTCACCATAATACTGGATTGCAGAATTTTTTCACTGTCATCAATATATCACTATTCTTTTACACTTTTTCTCTGTTATACTATTTACTTGACTATACTTAATATTTTCTATCGATTAATATGTATTTATCTATTACATACCAATATGTATACTGTGTACATTAAAAAAATGCACCCAACAAAATACATACAAATATCTCAGGTTCTTTGCCCAATGTTGTATCTGGCCACATAGTTGCGATGGCACTTTGGTCGAATAAAACCAATTGATGCAAGGAATGTTTAACCCTGGAAATTATAGCTAATTTGTACGTAACACATCTGAAAAATGATGTGTCTAATTTTTATAAAAGTTTGAGCGAAAGAGTCACTACGTTCTTAGAACAAGGAATTAAGATATTGGCTAAATACAATTTTACATAGCCAAAACATTTTAAATTTGATCGTGCTTGTATCAACTTTAAAAATAACGGATTTCGAAATATATGAATAGCACTTTCTTAAAGATGCACAATCTCTCTTAATGAAAGCCACGCGTGGAGTTACTTAGTAAGAAAGCCATCTTGGTGGAACAATCTCTTTCAAGCACGTGACTTGGGATGGAAGTGGCCCCTTTAAGAAGGTACAACGACCCCGAAGCAATGTTTGAGTGATGAAAGCCTTATTTTCTTTGGTGCCCGTGCGTTAAGAAAATTCTTTTCACTCACTTAATATGATAGAACTTGGTGTTGTTGGGCAAGCATCTTCTAGACCTTATTATTAAACTTAAAAAGACTCCCAAATAAACTAAATATTAATTTTGGTGACTCTTTTCTTGCGTTTTTCTTCTGAAATAGTTGCATTTACAAGATGCATCAACACTAAAGACACCACCTCAATCCCCAAAATGATAATAAATTACAAGAATACGAATAATCTCGCCAATACTAATTCATGACATACAGTCTACATTACCTTTACGACTGATATATGAATTAGCAAATGATTCAAGTATAATAATGGTGCCCGTTATGCATTACCCACCCATAGTCACCCATAGCTTTCAGGGCTACTCTAGATTGTAGAAAACGGAAACAAAAACGTGCTATGAATGTTCATTTGTTAAATCTGGAAATGTTATGGTGCCCAGGAGTCCTGTGAAAATTAAAGGTAAAATTGTAATTTTTGAAAAATTTAACAATAAAAAATCATAAAATGAATTTGAGACATTTAAGTCGACCGCCTTGTACCACAAAGAAATTTATTGTAATGATAAAATGCTAGCAATTGTTTTTGACTTCTAAATCTATTCTTCTATCAAATAAGATTAAGCTATATAAATAGCGAGCATATTTACCATGGACTTGAGTACATAAAGCATAACGTTCACTGAAGTGTATTACATTATATATTCCATCGATATTTACAGGTTTATGAAGTAGTAAATTACTACTTTAATCTTGGATAAGAAATGAAAAAAAGAAATTTGTTTCAAATTACGCCCGAAGCAGTGACAATTCACGAAACCTCTCTTTTTATGTACAAGTTTTCCATATTCGCGGAAACACCCTGATAATAGCATACAGGACGAGCCATGAAAATATCGCGTACGGAGCGTAAAGGCGTCAAATTCCGAGAGCTACCCTATGAGTTGAAAGACTACCAACGGCTCCAGAACATTTTTAGGCCTACATCAAAATTAATTCTATTTCATTTTTCAGCGAAAAGATATAGACCGGTATAGATATAGAATTCATAATTTCAGATTTAAAAAATATCAATTAATAACAGAGATGTCATGCAAAGCCTGAGTTAATTACCTGAGATAATTAATAGCTCCACCAACTCATCTACGAGTTTATTTCCCGAGGAACAAAATCATAAGTACGTGCAGGATGGAGGTAATATTGTAATGGAACACCTCAGACGTGAGAATTCAGTTATGGAGATCAGGCATAGGAATTCCGTATTTTATGGAATTTTTTCCCATATAAAATCAAGGCAACCTCAAAGAGCCTTAGCCTTAGCTCCAAATTTTCTGTTAAACTATGCACAGATCCCGATCGCGGATTAGCCCGTCGACTTATGTCCCAAATAGCTTGGGCAAATTAAATAATTCGCTTGATGAAATCTTCCAGAAAATGTCCTCCGGGTTCAATCCGGCGCCCCAAACGAGAGAAGTCGCGAGTGCGGAACAGACCGAACTCGCAGCGACGCACGAATGATCAAATCTCTCTTATATTGCTCTAGTCTTCCCTTCCCCACCAAAACGCCCTCCTCCACCCCCATAGGCTCACTCCGGCCCTCGAGGCAAAACAAATACGTGCGCCACCGAAGGAGCACGTCCTCCCTCACGTCTCCACGAGTATCTTCCGTCCCACTCTCCTATCTCGCGTCCGCCCTATCCCGCTCCTCATAAAACACGACTATCCCGAACCCCGTAAACTCTCCTCTTCGCCAATAAAGTGAATTGAAGAACCTGCCAATGTTTTCACTCTCTTTCTTTCTCTCACTCTCCTTGCCACGAAGCCCACTACAAAACACTCGCCAGAGAAACACACACACGCATATGGGCAACATTTGGGCAACGCTGTGCAATATGCCCAATCCCCCATCCCTTTTATCGTAATTCATCGACGCCCCCCCTCCCGCCTCCAACCGTGGCCTCCAGACCTCACCCCCTCTTCTCAAGGTCTTTTGAGCATTCGGATCGCGTTGCCAGGCGATAGGCGTCATTCCCAGCGTGCTTCGCGCGGAATATAAAGAAGAGGGGTAGAGGAGCGGGCCGCCGCGACTCCTTAACATTCCTCTCCCCTCCGCCTCCACCCACTATCCTTCTCTCCTTCACATTCAACCCCTCTTCCGGCGATCCGCTACAAACCCTCAAGCCCATATCTCCATCTCCCCCACGCCCCCCGTTCCCTGCCCTCCCACCTCATCAATTCAATTCCCAGCCCTCCATTCGGCGGTCGGCAGCGTAAACCTGGCCAAAATCCACTTTTTGGCAGCGACAAAAAATTCATGTCGAAGGGGAAGAAGAAGAACGCAATCCTGTATATAGTCTGATCGTTTGGGGAAGTAAATGGAGGCACGGACCTGCCGTATGCTAAATTTTCAGCGGATGGATCGCACGCAAGGCCAATGCCAAAGTATCAAAAAAATGTCGAACCTTCAAAAGTATGTATTCTGACAGAGTTATGTCCGATATCCTCCGTGTAAACGAACCAACCCTCCTGGGGACAAGACGTCAAAAATACGAGTACATTTTTTAAAAGTACACAAGTGCATTTAATTCTTTTGTGATTACGTGTATATTATAAACATCAAGGATGTACATTCGAACAAGTAATCGTCAGCTTAGCAGACGCGCATACTCTACCTAAACCAAAACGTCTAATAGCATTCATAGATGAATGCAATTCGTTTCATAAGGACAGGGTGAAATTCATTAGGTTCTTCAAACTTGAATAAAGATTCTAGATGACACGAGAATGAGGTATCCTCAAAGAAAAATGTAAGCTTTGAGAAGAATATTTCATTCAATTGGGTCTAACTCAATTAATACAAAAATATTTTTTTCTTGTTTCTCTCCATTGAAACTCGATATAAGAAATCGACTGCATGCAACCACGGCGGGTGGCTTAGTATCACCAACCCCAAACACCCAGACTCCGAGGTCACCCTTCGGAAATAATTTTCATCTCAGGCTGTGAAAAACTTAGGTAACCAGGTCAAGTTCAAAGAACATAAGAGCATTTGGATATCTGCCATCTGTCAAGTGTGTTCGAGTTTCAATTTACTATCTGAAGTATATCTGAAGTTCTATAGAAGTCAGAAAAATGATAACTTTGAAAGTTTTGCTAGTGCAAAGAGAACTGGCAAGAGACAGCCTTAGAGACATGTTTTTTTCAGCTTGGTTTGTTACATTGTTCACATCTTGAATACAAATAAATTAAGAGCATCTAGCAAGTCGTCATTAGCCATTCACTTGGCATGACGGAAATACTGAGATATGGGAGTAAGTAAAATAATAGTATGACGAAAGAAAATGAAAACGTAATATCCCAATGATTTGAGCGCTGACCAACTGAACTCGGGTTCGTTTTCAAGTGACTCCTCTGAGTATCCCCAGCTTCACACAAGATATGTAATTTTTCGGGAACCAGATCTTCCTAGGAAGCCACAGTTGGTACAGGAGATAGAAATGCCTCCCCCTGCCATGATGCGCGATTTTCACTCGCCGAATGATGTTTCAACAGATATTCACAAAGATGTTTCAGCTTTAATAATTAATATCATAACTTTATTTCAGCCTACTGTGTTTTATTGTTCCGATGCAATATTCACAACTAATTCGCTTGAAAATTCTCCAGATCTTTGAATGAAATTTATGGCGATATATTTTTCAAATTCCACCCCATTTTCGTAGAGCTGTGACGAGAATGGAGGAGAGGGAGTTGTAGAAGATATTATTTAGAATACGGTAATCATCATCATCATCTGCAGCTCTACAGCCCGGTGTGGGCCTTAGTGTCCTCTATGATATGCCTCCATTCAGTTCTTGTTCTTGCTTTTTCCTTCCATCTTGTAACTCCCATTGGCTTCAAGTCATCCTCCACATCCTGTAGCCATCTCTTCCTTGGGCATTCTGTCATTTTCCATCCTTTCTACATGCCCCAACCACGCCAGCCGCAGTGACTTGGCAAATCTAACTATGTCCTTCCCTTCTAGTAATTCATTTATCTCCATGTTCATTCTAATTCTCCATCTCTCTCCTTCTCTAATTGGGCCATAGATTCTCCTTAACATTTTTCTTTCGAATTTTCTAAGTGTTTCCTCATCCTGACTTGTTAATGTCCATGTTTCAGCTCCATAAGTTACCACGGGTCTAATAAGCGTTTTAAAGATCTTCATTTTTGTGTTCCTTGTTAGTAACATTGATTTGAGGACCGTTACATTTGCGAAGTATGCCCTGTTGCCTTCCATTACCCTTTGGTTGGTCTCCGTGGACATCTTATTTTCATTGTTAAGTCTGACTCCTAGATAGGTTAATTCCTTGACACCCTCAAACTTATGATTCCCAATTAATACGGTAATACATAAAACTATTCAACCATTCGTTGAAATTCTTTTCTCGCTGATCAGATGGAAGGAAGTATAATAAACAAAAAGTCGCAAATGTATTTCATCGGACGAAATTTAGATAAAGTTAAAACAGAAAGTGCATAATTCCTGCATATAATAAGGCCAATAACGATTGGATACGCAGCTTGTACTATGGAATCTTATTGATGAAATAATGACGCATCTGAAATTGGCTATCAGAAAGACCGAGAATATATTTGATATGTCACGTAGTATTATCCCTGAATTGACTGATTGTTTCATATTCAATTTTGAAATATTACGAATTTTAAAGCATGAAGTAATGGTATGCGTTTAGTAAGAATTTGAGAGGTATTCACGAGATGGGAAAAAGGGAAAGAAAAAGAATTAGATTGCAAATAATGCGCAAAATGATTCATCAGCTTCATGACTTTATTCATACAGTTACTTGCAACGGTCCTCCTACAACTCTACCCTCAATCGGTGCATGTGCGTGCGTTTCCTGTAGGTCTAAGACGCAAATCTGCAGAATGTCTTCATTCAGGACAAATTGAATAAAACAAGGCGCGTATTTTTTACTACATTGTCAAATAATATTATAATGCACCTGAAACTGGGTCGATATCGTATGTTAGAGTAAAAAACCGAATTGAGTCGTTTTAATGTCCTTATGCTTAATTTTTGTTTGGACCTAGAAACACCCGAAAATCGAATTATTTGTTACACGTAAGGTATGTAAATGGATAGGGATGTTGGACGGGATGAAAGGAGAAAAGAAGTACATAGAGATGAAGAGAGACCTGATGTAGTGTGAGTTGCTGGACTGGGTTTTGTTTGGAGTTACAAAATATTTATTTATTTGATAGTTGTGTCCATCCAAAGACCTACCCTAACCGGCAGATTACCTAATAATAAGGTATCTAAATATATGAAGGAGAGAAAAAACTCTGAAAACTGCCGCGTCATTATATTTCTGTCTGTATTCTTTTGGGTTAGTAACTAACTCACTAGTCAGTATTTTCAATACCAGCAATTCTTCATCCAAATTTGTTCGATACGATATAGCAAGAACGGGCAAACATTTGGTAGAAGACAACATTTCTCCGCAAGAATGCTCTTCAAGTCAATAAAAAAATACAATCACGGATAGAGTTCGAATGCCAATATTTTCATCCATTAAATGATATGTTATACTTTTTGAAACACAAATACAAATATCGCTGAAGAGTACGAGGTCACAGTCGTTCAAATGAAAAAGCATCCCATTGCCTTGATCCTTCAGACGAGTTCTATTTCTCTTCCATGATATTGCAGAGCTCCTTTGACCAGTGTAGCGTCCCGCTCTGCCTCCCTTCCTCACCCCCACCAGCTCTTCCCGTAGCGAGTGATGCGTTTGGGGACGTCACGGAGGGTCCCCAATGTCCCGCGGTCGAGTGCACGGACTGGGCTGGCCGTAGAAAGGCGGTTACACCCGCCCCCGACCACGGGGCCTCCGCGGCATCTCGCTCAGAGCGGTGGACTAATCCGGCGGCCCCTGCGCATCCTGGCCTCCTAAGCCCTTTCATCGCAACACATTCGCCTCCTGCACGGTCGATTACAGCGCTTTCCGCTTTCGTTGGACTGAACTCATCCATGCGTGATGAGGGACACTCCAAAATGTAAAACTACCACACATTATTGAAGCAGTTGCGCAAAGAAAAGACAATAATTATTCAAGTGCAATCAAATGAAATACATCCCCTTGAAAGCCTACAAAATTTAAAGATAAATGCAGTGTTTCAAAATTAAAATTGTCATTAAAAATATTTGGAGCAAATTATGTGGAACACGAATGTGTGCGTCTGTGTGTATTAGCGCATATCGCTCGGTAGCACATCCGCCCGGCAAGTGGAAGGTCCGGTGTTAAAGTCCCGGTTAAGGAAATATTTTTTCATTTGTGATCTGCTCAAATCCGCCTTCCCCACCTCTCTTGTGTTCGTCTTTTATGTGCTTTCCTAGCCCCTTTCCTTATATCTATTTCTATGTGTAAATGAGTGTACATATATATATGAAAATATATGTATAAATATGTATATACATATATATATATATATATATATAAAATTAGGTAATCTACCGGTTAAGGTAGGTTTTTGGATGGACACAACTATCAAATAAACATTTTGTGACTCCCCACCTAGCAAACTAATCTATATCAGGTCCATCAACATCCCTATCCTGTTCCTGCCCTTACCTCGCTTGCCCAACATTCTCCCATCTATTACCCTCTTCAACATTCCACTACCGCTCAATACGCCTTTCATCCATTTTTCCTGCCTCCATAGGATTTCTCTCAACAAACCCCTCTCCTCCCCCACCATATCTAGTACTTCCTCATTTGTTTTCCTTTCGGTCCATTTCACCTTCTCCATTCTTCTCCACACCCACATTTCAAAAGCCTCCAATCTACGTCTATCCTCCTGCTTGAGCGACCACGTTTCCGCGCCGTACATAGCTACGCTCCATATCAGAGTTTTTACGAGTCTTGTCTTAACATCCCTACTCAACGTCCCCGTCATCAACTCCCTCCTCCTTGAGAAAGCCTCCTTGCCTAGCGCAGTTTTATTCATATTGATTCTCATCCCATATTTATCGCACTGAACCTCCAATTCACTCAGTAATGCTTGCAACCCCTTGGCTGACTGAGCAACCAATGCTTGGTCATCAGCAAACCTAACCGATTTTACAAATTCCCCTCCGACTTTCATTCCTACCTCCAGTTCTTCCCATGCCTCTTTAATCATTTCCTCTACATACTTATACGTTGAACAGTACCGGTGACAATGGGCAACCCTGCCTTACACCTCTTCCTAACACTGCCCATCCGGACTCTCCGTTCCCCACTCGCACCTGAGCAGTCTGAGACATGTGCAGGTTGCGGATCAGTCTCCTGTCCCTCCAATCCATTCCTATTTTCTGCAATACACGCATTAATTTTTCCCAATTCACTGTATCAAACGCTTTTTCGAAATCTACAAAACAGGCAAAAACGTCCTGATCGTATGCTATATTCCTCTCGACTAGTGATCTCATTACTGCAATGGCATCACGCGTACCTCTTCCTTTCCTGAACCCAAACTGATCATCCCCTAAGTAATCATTTGCCTTACTCTCTATCCTTTTGTTCATGATCCTGAGAATAACTTTAGGGGAAGTGGTAGTTCTGGGTTCGGGAGGACGTCGGAGAAATCCAAAGGGAAGTTAGGCAAACAAGGAAAGGACTAAAATAGAATGGGTATGTTTGGCGGATAGAATGGAGGAAGGAAGTATTCGAAAATAAATTAGGGCTAATTATCTCATAGGCTCAGACGTCAGGCCATGTAAATATATTGTTGTACTATTGCATAGGCTGTGTCAATCAAAAGCCTACCTTAACTCGCTGAATATATATACATTCATCGGGAAATTATATATTTTTGCGATTCCAAACTAATAAACAATAATAAATAAATGAAAATCCAGAAGGAAATAGAATATTTTAGCTCCACTTTGGTAGTAAACGTAAATAACTAAGGTTTGATTTAATTAGAAAGGTATTTACGACAGCAATGGTGTCTAGTCAACGGTCGCAGAGTAGAATATATTTTGCCAATATCCAGTATAACATAATGGAAACTTGTCTGCAATGTCAATACATTCTTGAGAGGACCCTCTATGCATCAAATTACCTTTGATAGGTTCTGCTGTAAATAAAAATGAAAGGTAAAAACACATGGTGCACTTAATAGGAATTGGAAATTCAAAGTAATATAAAACTTCTAAGCCTTTGAGGCTGAATTTCTGGTCCATCAAATATTTAAATTACGTAAGCCAAATGCAGCAAAAATTTAATTGGTAAGTACCTAGTGGCTTAAAAAATTTACAGGAATGTATACTGTGGTTTTTAAACCTATTTTGAATTCATGGATGCATTTGGAATAGTTTATGCTAGAATAGTGGTTTTAATGTGAGAGAAAAAGTACTTATAATTAAACTGAAGTTTTTGTCTACGTAATTGGTTGAAAGGGAGAGTAGAAGCTTCACGCAAAACGACGAAATATAATCTAGTAGTGTAAAATAATTGTACAGGGTTTGTCCGGAAATAAGTGTAATAAGCTCATTGTCTCTTTTGACAAAAGGGGAGTCGTCCACTACGAATTTGTACCTGAACGACAAACTGTATATGCTGCATTTTACGTCCAAGTGCTCGACAGGCTTCAAAAACGAGTCGCCCGCGTCCAGTCAGCGATCAAAAACATCTGGCGGCTGCTTCACGACAATGCGCCGTCTCACACCGCGCTTGTCGTGTCGGACTTCTTGGCCAAGCACGGCGTGGCAACGCTGCCGCACCCGCCCTACAGCCCGGACTTGGCACCACCGGACTTCTTTTTGTTCCCGAAGAATAAGAGGAGTTTGAAAGGAACGCGATACGGGACTTTGGACGCCGTCAAAGAGGCCGTGACAACGTGTCTTCGAGAGTTTCCCGATGATGCCTTCGCGGGAGCGTTCCAGGAATGGGAACGCCGCTGGAACAAGTGTATCGACTCACAAGGGTCCTATTTTGAGGAATATTAGCTTAAGATAAGTAAAAGTGTAATAATTTTTTTTCCTGAGCTCAGTACACTTATTTTCCGAACGAACCCTGTATTTCAAATTTAAAATATTTCAAAAGTTAATGAATATCAAGATTATAGGAGGTTTTTTATGCATGGAATCTAGACGAGCACAGAGAAATAGGGAAGTAAATGTATTATTATATAATTATGAAGGTTCTATCTATCCAAAACCTACCCTAACCGGTAGAATGTCATTATTAATAATAACAGAAATAATACCTATTTACTCACTAATATTGACGTGCTACTTTCAATACTGATTTGTGTGAGCTATTTCAGCGGTACATTCATCATCCATCAATTAGGTGGACTGATGAGATGAAAAAAGGAAAAGAAATGGATAACTGGCAAGTGGTAGAGCAAAGTCACCGAAGTAGCAAGAAGAAAGAGGTGGAAGCTGGTAGGGAGAAAAAAGAGCGAGTGAAAGTGACGGTCGAATCATTGGGTGATTTCTTCCAAATCATTGGGTTGCCTCGAACAATTCTTCTCGTGCTAGGACCACTCGGCGAGAATTGGGAGGCAAGAGAAACCCATGCCAGGCCAATCCACTCCGACGCACAGTCACCACCAATTAAGAAACCATATTTCACCCATGTCAACCTATTTCAGTTGGCTAATAAAACGAAAATAGGTAATTGGCTTACTCTTATATCGATAATTTTTGAGTTAGCCAATAAACTTAATATAAGAGGTAATATAGGTGCAAGGAAAAAAGAAGTGATTTTTCCAATAGTAGACGTTAAATCATAAATATGGATGTGACTAAAGAAAAACTTATTTTATTGACCATCTTATAACTCATTGAATAACACGTGATATTACAACAAAAGACCTCACAGCAAATTTAGATCACCAGATACCAAATCAGTTTAAACGAAAGGGGCTAATCATAAGCATTGTTCTGTGGTTTCTTGTTTCACTTCTCATAGAGAAAATGCGTTAACATTCCCATTGAAAGTTAAAAATTTGAAATCTCTCTTGCTGTATGCGTGAACACTTAATAATTATCATAGAGCATATAAAATACTTAAGTAACACAACCAAGAATGCGAAATAACAAAGTATTTCACACAAATAAAAACCATATAATGACTAGACAGAAAAGTACACAGAGCATTTCTACTTGTTTTATGAGCCCACACACAACTCCATCGTTAATGTGCAATCTTAAAGCGGATTAAGGGTAAATGGTTGCAAATTTCAATAGCTGATTTAATATTCCAGAGACGACGATGATGTAATCTCGGCGGTATCAGGCAAACCTCTCCATTCCCCAAATGCTCATTACCGGATGTAGACCCGCGAAGCAATATGTTACACCCTTTTGAATTTCAAATCGAATGTCAGACTTACATTGCGTGATTCCGCATTCCCGGTTGATGCATTATGAGAAATGACAGAGGGAATAAATTCCACGGAAGGAAATACGTATACTGCGATTATTCAGGCACATCTTCGATATGAATCCTGCGTGCAGGCAATTCCGAGGAAACACCTGTTCAAACACTATTACAAGGGTTTGGTAGAATTCCTATACACGATATTGGGATCTCACTCTAGAGTGTAATTTCACATTGAGGGTGTAAGAACTGGTACTTGGAGGGCTTAACCGGGATTTGCTATTCGGTGAGAGACTGTTAAATCAATTTTGGGTTGTTATTCAAATGAAAAAGTTTCACTTTAAAACTATTAATGTATAGAAGAGGCGTACCGTTTTTGTTTGAACCAAGGAAGATAAATCCACGCACGCAAGATTTCCTCTTCGATGCTTACAAATAATATACATTTCCAGAATATATTTTTCGTCTTATAACCGGTTTAGACTGTGCCTTCTCGGTACAGTCCTGTTAACGCACCAATATTATACAGGATATACCTGTATATTAGAGATTTCCATGGAATATCAATATTTGTGACTATAAAAATCTAATGAGCGTTTCAAAACAAATAATATAAAAGAAATCTTCCCCTTAACCTTAATTACGAAAATTTCATTAGATTCAAAATTATCTGATACATACATTATGCGGATAATGATAAATAACTTAAATTTATAAATGATAGATAAATATTTTGAACACTCCGTAATAATTTATCCAGTTATGGTAATGGAATATAAAAACGGCTACGTAGATTTTAAAAAGCGATGAATTCAAATGGTTTTTCTTTTTCTTTTTGAGGAGAAATTCTAAGAACGTTTCTGGTGCAGAGGAATCAAATAAGCCCACCGCATTCTCGCATTCCAGCGCCAAAATCTTTTTTTTCCATTTCCTTCTCAGATCGCCACTTAACAGCCTCCTCCTCTCCCATATTTCCGTAGACATCCTTGCCCTCCCCCTTCCTCCTAACACCGGCTCAGCCGTCTCCTACACATACTTATAGAACGAGAGGTCTTCGTCGATCTGAGTTCTCAATTTTATGAAGGACTTAATTTCTCAAGCCTGAAAAATTATTTAAGCCCTTGGAAATTCGATGTAATTGAAACTGCTAGTACTTTGCATTACTAAACCGTAAAATATCTTTAATATAAGCAATAAAAAGTAACACCCAATGTATATGGTCATTAGCCGTCACTAGCTAATAAAATATTTCTATTTATTGCAGTGCTTCGTGGTTTACGTATAGTGACGAATTTATCGAAATCAGTAACGTTTTAAACCGAAGCATTTCAGAGAATTTATTTAAACTGGAAAAGAGTAATAAATATTATTTCAATTTGCAAAGAGTAGAGAACCATATAATTTTAATCTTAGTAAAATATACTTAAATATTTTTTCCTGCATCTATATAATGTTATTAGGCTCATTAGTACTAATTAGTATTAAATTTGGAAGATATTCCAACCTTCGCCTGAAATATTGGATCCATAATAAATGAAAAACCTGTACATCATTTCACTGTTATAAAAAACACTTAGTCGTAGGCATATTAAAAACTTTTGGGTACCTAAAACGTCCGGTGCATTGCAATGAAATTGATAATTAATTATTATAAACAAAAGGACCATTTAATAAATTCTATTACATACTTAAAATTTCGGTTCAACAACGAGCATAAATATTTCATCAACTAGTAAAATTAACATTCAATTAATTATTGGCACCAAAAGCTAACTTTTTGACTGATGACGAACGGTGCATCTTACAAAGCCTAACTGATTCCCCATATAATCTCTCCAAAAATATCTAAATCTTGTAAAGTAACCTCAACTCTAGTCCTTCCTCAATTTAAACGTAAACCAACTAAATAAAATAATTACAAATTCTCAATTTTATCTAACAATGTGGCCACTAACTAATTACTAATATTTTAACGTAATCTACCGGTTAAGGTAGGTTTTTGGATGGAAACCACTACCGAATACATATTATGTGACTCCTAGCAAAAGTCAATCCAGCAACCTACATTAGGTCCTTCTTCATCCTTGTGTATTTCCTTCATCCCGTCCAACATCCCTAACCTATTCCCGCTCTTTCCTGACATTCTTCCCTCTATTACAGTCTTCGACATCCCACTGCCGATCAATGCATTCATTTTTCCTGCCTCCTTTGGATTTCTCCCAACAAACCTCTCCCCTCGCCCACCATCTCCAGTACTTCCTCATTTGTTTTCCTATCGGTCCATCTCACCTTCTCCATTCTTCTCCATATCCACATTTCAAAAGCCTCCAATCTACGTATATCCTCCTGCTTCAGTGACCACGTCTCCGCGCCGTACATAGCTAACGCTCCATATCAGAGTTTTTACGAGTCTTTTCTTAACATCCCTACACAACGTCCCCGTCATCAACTTCCTTCTCCTTGGAAAGTCTCCTTGCCAAGCGTAATTCCTCTCCTTACGTCCCTACTACTTTAACCCTATTGGTCCAAAACACTTCCGAGATATGTCAATTGTTTTACCTGCTCTATTTTTTTCCATCCTATTTCAATGTTTAGCGTAGCCTTTTTCTTTCTGGAAAATCGTATAACCTTTGTTTTATTAATATTGATTATCATTCCATATTTATCGCACCGAACCTCCAATTCACTAAACAATGCTTGCAACCCCTTACCTGACTGAGCAACTAATGCTTGGTCATCAGCAAACCTAACCGATTTTACGAATTCCCCTCCGACTTTCATTCCTACCTCCAGTTCTTCCCATGCCTCTTTAATCATTTCCTCTACATACTTATACGTTGAACAGTACCGGTGACAATGGGCAACCCTGCCTTACACCTCTTCCTAACACTGCCCATCCGGAATCTCCGTTCCCCACTCGCACCTGAGCAGTCTGAGACATGTGCAGGTTGCGGATCAGTCTCCTGTCCCTCCAATCCATTCCTATTTTCTGCAATACACGCATTAATTTTCCCAATTCACTGTATCAAACGCTTTTTCGAAATCTACAAAACAGGCAAAAACGTCCTGGTTGTATTCTATATTCCTCTCAATTAGTGATCTCATTACTGCAATGGCATCACGCGTACCTCTTCCCTTCCTAAACCCAAACTGATCATCCCCTAAGTAATCATTTGCCTTGCTCTCTATCCTTTTGTTGATGATCCTGAGAATAACTTTAGCTGCGTGCGATATGAATCTAATTGTTCGGACTTATGTAATATAGGAACATTATTTGCAGTTCAAATTTGATTTCACAAAAATATTAATATCACAAAATATTAATGAATAATTATATATTATACTTGAGACAGAAAAAACTAAGATAATCATACTCGAAAAACCGTCTAGCATAAGTAAAGCGGTGGGTGCCGAGAGGCGTCTCCTGGATTCCAACCAGAGCTTTCAGTATGCAGCAGACCACAATGCGCGCTAGAGCTTACCTCCCATTTAAAATAAAATTAAATGCATATCTAATGAAATCAATCAAATTATTTTTAGTTCTGTATGTTATTCGAACTAATTTTTTTTATAATCCGAGTTCTAAACTGTTAAGCCAGCAATCTTAATTTGATGATTGTTTTTTCGTGATAATCTTCAAAAAGTTACGCAATTAAGCACTCTTACTATATTTAATTTATTTTTTGAATAAATAACAGGTTGTGTTAACAAATCATCCTTTGTCAAAATATATCAGATTAATTAACACACAAAGAAACTTAGGACTATTATATATAAATATATATATATATATATATATATATATATATTCATATATATATATATATATTCATATATATATATTCATATATATATATATATATATTCATATATATATATATTCATATATATATATTCATATATATATATATATATATATATATATATATATATATATATATATATATTCATTCACATTGAAATCGAGATAAGGAAAATGGTAAAGGAACACATATAAAGGACGAACACAAGAGAGGTGGGGATGGCGGATGTGAGCAGATCACGAATGTAAAAATATCTTCCTCGACCGGGACTTGAGCACCGGATCTCTCCACTTGCCGGGCGGATGCTCTAACCACCTGAGCTATCGAGGGAGCGTACTTTCACATTGAAATCTGCGATTTTATAAAGCGCCAAAGTGCTCCGTATCATTAAAACGAAGATGGCGCTAGGGAGCTGTTACACCCACCAAAGGAGATCTGCTCACATCCGCCATCCCCACCTCTCTTGTGTTCGTCCTTTATATGTGTTCCTTTACCATTTTCCTTATCTCTATTTCAATGTGAATGAATATTTATTCGCCATATGGCGGTATTTCGTGTTTGAATGTATATATATATATATATATATATATATATATATATATATATATATATATATATATATATATATATATATGACTATTCCATCACTCAGTTATAAAATTTTGATTAATATTTTTAGAGAGAAGTAAATGTATGAAACTGAACGAATTGCATATTTTCTGAACCGTACAAATAAAAATTATGCACCACACATGTATCTTATATTCATCTTATGATATCATTCACACCATTTCAATTGGCTGCGGGGGATACACAATTCTTCTTCTTTTTTCTTTTTTCCAGAGCTTCATAAACTCTTGAACTGGATGGATTACAGACACACGAGATCAAAGAAAGAAATTAGAAGACAATGGAATTCTTTACATCAGAATATTCACCTTTTTTCAATTAAATATATAAAAAAAACAATCTTATGAAAGCAACTAAATTTCAGGGATACCGTTGAACTCATACTATTGGACCCTATCGCCGCGAGTTACACCAGTATCGCATTCTATCAAATAATATAGATATCATTTCTGCAAACTATGCATTCAAGATTTTTTTCCCAAAAATTGAGTATATTTTAACACTAAAAAAATAGTTCCCTGGAGGTAAATTACCATTATGAATCAAATTTTGCCGGATAAACAATATATATTTAAATGTATGTATATATATATATATATTTGTATGTATATGTATAACTTAGACAGCAACACGATATGAGAACACTCACAATTTATTTCTGGATAATTTCGACGGAATTGTGCTTCGTCTCCCTCGGAAGATTAGTTAGGACTGAATATATATATATATATATATATATATATATATATATATATATATATATATATATATATATATATATATATATATATATATATATATATATATATATATATATATATATATATATTTATTTATTTATTTATTTATTTATTTATTTATTTATTTATTTATTTATTTATTTATTTTATGGGTCGCCTAAGGGTAGAACGTTGGGCTACTGATAAGAGGGCGCGGGTTCGATTCCCAGGCAAGCCTCTCTGGGCACCCTCAGCCTTACCCAAACCTTTTTTAACATAGATAAATGCGCAGTTTTGAAATTTTGGAACAAAGAAAGTGGCGAACAGGATAAACTACGAAATAGAGGGTTCAGTACTAACTACGGTCAAAAAAAGTTAAATATTTGGGGGTAGTTCTAGCACCACGCCTTTCATGGGGAGTACATTTCTACATAACTTGCTTGGGAACTGAGATGAGATATGAAGCGGAGAGAAAACATGACTACGTTTATCGTTATCTCTAAAAGAGAAAAACGGGAAATAACTAGCACATCAAGCGAAGGAAAAATGGCAATCCGTGAGGACTTGCATCCACCAAAGAATGAACACGGGGCAAGGGACGAAGGATAAGGTGAACTTGAAGGGTGCCCACATGCAAGCATTACCCACGATGAGGAGGGCGGAGGAAAGGTGAACGGGGAAGTGTTGATGACCACCGGAACGGAGGGAGGTATGACCGCAAATGCCGTCTGACTTGTGGGACTCCCCGGGATCGATTCCCGAGGCCACGCCTCCAATCCCCCTCGACGGTCGAGGCCCACGATGGGGCCTCCGACCCCCCGCGACCCGAAAATAAAAGAGACCCAGCAATCCACAAAACGTGTCATGCCAACCGCGCGAAACCTAAGGATCAAAGCGGCGGGCCGCACGGATGCGGGCGGCCGCACCGGAAGGCCGATCTCAGTGATGACCCCTACCGCGCGACCACGCTGCAGCCTCGCCTGGTGGCCCTCCGAGTCCCGTTTCCTTGCGCTCGGTCGACGCGGCCGCTCGAATCGAATCCACTCGGGTCGTTAGTGATCCCCGAGTCGCCCACCTGGCAAAGCGGACACCCCATGCACAGTCTTTAATAAAATCGTACCCATGGCAATTTTAGACTGCTGCCAAGGCACAATGGCCCCCCGTGGGGCCAAAGGGTTAGATGAATGCCCCTCGGGGACCTTTTTCGCAAGATTCAGATTCCACCTTCCTCCTTCCCAATTGCCTTTTCACAGTACTAACTTCTTAAGTGGGTAGTCCCTTATGCTGGTAAAAGTCCTTAATTTAAACCCTAGCTAGTTCCCGGTTAAATGAGTTAACTGGCAGAAAGCAAGTTAACGGTGGTACTGTCCCTACAATTAAACTATGTGACTTTGATTTATGGGAGACATTTCTAAAATCCCATTTGGTTGGGTGTTTCCACAGTTAAATTAGAGATCTCTCGTGGTTAAGTGAGGCTGGTAACATGATTACGCCCGCTGAGATTGAAATACCTAGTATTTAAAAAAACGCAAGGTAGTCGAGTTAATCCCAAAATTTAAATAAACGAAATAAAAAAGACATTGACTATTCGTCTATACAATAATTGGCTTTTGTGTTATTGTCAAGAGTATCTAAATTTGCTCTACGAATGCGTTCTCTGTGAGCCATAAAAAACGTTTTGTTATACGAATATATTGAAGCAGGTTCGTGTTACCCCATCTCCACATACAGATTTTAAATTCAACCGTTTAAGAAACTCCGATAAAAATAGAATCCACTTATTTTCGTAAAACTATTTGCATCCTTAACTGCGAACGTTTGTTATTTATGCAAAATCAGATATATTTTGAGGATGTACATAATGAAACTATATCAAGTGTGATTACTCCTGAAAGGTCAAGTGCAAATACGTAAAATATTAATCACATGTTCCATATTCAGATGGTCTCCTGAATTTTATAATATGGGTTCAGATTTTTTCGGAAAAAATCTTTCTAGTAAGTTCATATTAATGTATTTCAATTGAATTTTCAGTTTTATTAATACGTGTAATCAGTGATATTATACCAACCACAATACAATGTGTTTATAGATATTGTTGGCCGTGAAAATAAACCCACCACGGAAAAATCTCTCTACGCCAGAAGTAATTTCTAACCTCTCCAATACATCCGAATATTTAAGCATTACCTTATTACTAGCGAGACGAAAGATTAATAGTAAAGCTCCCAAAGTATCTAGTAAAGAGAATTTACAATAAATTTATTTATTTTATTTTTATTTAATTTATTTTTCATTGAACGTCTGCTGTCGTTATCAGTTCATTGAATCAACGAAAAAAATTGGAATAAATGCATTAATATGGCATTATTTTGGAAATAAATAGCCATCGAAGTATGATGGAAAAGGAAGACCCTGGAGAACTTTCGGGCAGCAAATACTTCAGACAGAAAACATATTGAAAGCAAGGCACGTCTCCTCCACGTTGTAACTCAGGGAGGTAGAGGGCTACTGCCTAACATCTCATGTCTATCACTTTCTCTGCAACGCCAAGTTGAAGGAAACGACCAACTTCTGACGCATCGGAGAAGTAGGATTGAGGTGGGGAAAATGGAGGGAGTAGGGGGGATGAGCATTAATTAATACCAGGCGAGGCGTGGGAGGCAGAAATTGTGTGCTTAAAACCCTCGCGCAAGGAAGGCAAAGCCTAGTGTCTACATTTACGTGGTGACGGGAAAATGGGAACTACAATCTGCGCTCAAACATTCCCCGTGGAGCATCGATAAACATTCTCGTTTCTTCTCCCTCTCATCCAGGTTACCTTTTCAAGATGCGCTGCAAGGAGGATCTATTGTTTGAATATAAGGAGAAGAGAGCATTTGCATAGAGTATCGCTGTGAAATAAGTATGAATTGCCCCTCTACAGGTAATCTAAGTAGGTTCCTTGGAAAGACAGAGACAAAAGACAAACTCCTGATTATGTTCAAAATATCATAGATCAATGACTCATCGTGGATAATGAGACGGAACAGAAACATAACAAGACAGACTGCTTCGAGTAAAAGGTTTTATGACAGCTGTAATAACCGCAACGGCAAGTATCCCGTTAATAGTTGTGTCAAAGAAATGTACTCATATGAAGTGAAACCTCTTATTTCCATTTAGAATAAATTTCCTCGAACACCACAAAAAGTGAAAGCGGTGAGGTCAAGTTTTAATTACCAGTTAACAATGTCAAAGGAAAGAGACCGAAAGGTAGAACAAATATCACAAAAATTTCATTTTAATGGTAATAGAGATTCACTTCTATTTCTGCTTGCTTGAATTGATTATTGTTCTTATCTTAATTTTATTGAAAAAAACATAAACCGACCTTATGTTAATTAGATACAAAATACTATCTAAATATGATTGTTCTAGAATTTTCCACTCCGCGTAAATATTCGCAAAAATACAGTTAAATTAAAATACCGTGCATTTCAAGGCGTACTGAAGTAAATTCTTTAAAGCCTTACGACGGCTTTACACGCCTTAAATAAATCAACAGAAAATGATTAAATGCAATAATGAATAGTTTACATGTGGAGGTGCGTTTGGTCGTAAAAATCTTGCCTCTCCTCACATCCTGTTTGTGTAGGTAAGTAAGCTTTACAAAGTTCGACTGTTTTTGCGGTTTCCATTCACTGTCAATTTTCAATTGTTATTAAAATGGATGGATCTTGAAAACCCGTTACAGTGCACTTGGTCGCAAATATTAGGTTGGTCCAAAAAGAAATCCATTATTTTTACATGAAATTCAAAACTTTATTAAGATGTTTCGGGTTGTCCGATTTGGGTCAAATATGCACCGTTTTATTGCATAATTTGTTGCCATTTTAAAGTTAGCTTCATAATGCCTCTCTCATAGAAGTCTTCGTCCTTATTTATGAAAAACTCTAGTAATCTATTTCCACAACCTTCCCTTGATCGCAATTTCTTATCACTCAGGAAGTTTTGGAATGCAAGAAAAAGGTGTAATCGCTTGGTGCAAGGTCCGGACTATATGGTGGATGCATGAGAACCTCTTAAACAAGCTCCCAGAGTTCCTGGCGAGTCACTACAGACGTGTGTGGCCTTGCGTTGCCCTGATGAAACACAAAAACTCTTCTGCTGGCCAACGCTGGCCGTTTCTGGTCAATCGCTAGCTTCAAATGGGCCAGTTGTTGACAGTAGAGATCTGAATTTAGTGTATGGCCATACGGAAGTAGCTCATAATAAATTATTCCTTCAAAGTCCCACATAACCTTACTGGCCATTAGTCCTGGTTTTGCCACCATTTGAGCTGCTTCACCACGCATTGACCACGATCGTTTTCGCACAATATTGTCGTATTTGACCCATTTCTTAACCATAGTCACCATCCGTTTAAGAAATGGGTCGAGTTCATTCCGTTTGGCCAAGGCTTCGCAGATGGAAATTCGATTCATCGTGTTTCATGGTGTTAATTGGTGTGGTACCCAAACAATGAGCTTCTTTTCGAATCCAGCTTTGCGCAAATGGTTTTAAACTGTTTTATGTTCGATCTTTAGCTCCTGGGCGATGCTACGACTACTAACATGCCGGTCAACTTCGATTATTTCTGTGATTTTATCGACATTTTCGACGACGGGCCTGCCTGTGCGAGATGCATCTTTAACATCAAAACTGCCTGAAGGGAATCGACGAAACCAACATTGCACGAAATCAGCTGCTATAGTATCGGCACCATAAACAACATTCACAATTTCAGCGGCCTGGCTTGTATTTTCGCCTTTTTCAAAGAAAAACTGTAAAATGTACCGAATTTTCTCCTTGTACTCCTAGTTTAGGTGCCAAATACCACCTTGACAACGAGCATAAACTTGAAATTGTTTGATCGATACTTTACGAGATATCGATCACTAGAGCCATCCATCGAGAAAATAATGGAAAAATTCCCAAACCTAATATTTTATTTTTCCCGCCATCATGAGATCAAGATCCGTATAGTAAGCCATTCCTCAAGCTGGTACAAAGTATCCAATTCCTAAAATTCGTTTCGTGTAAATTTCGTGTACCCTAAGAAGCAATTAATAATTATTTTGACCAAATAACAATTTTAATCACAAAAATAGTAATTAAGAACATTACCGGTTTTTTATATTGGAATTAAGTAAATAAAATATTTAAACCCAGGTTTCGTCATCGGTTACGATGGTTTTAAGAAACTCTATGTCGGCATTGGCTCCATCTAGGATTCCCTGACAAATGTCCATACGTTTTTGTCTCTGTTCATCAGTTAGCACCTGCGGAACGAATTATGATACGACGCGCGTCATGACCAAAATGTCTGTCAAAATTGTCTGACAGGACCCAAAACTAACGTTCACTTCCTTGGCTATCTCCCTAACAGTTCATCAACTATTTACTCGCACCAAATCGTTCACCAATTAGACATGGTTGGGGTCGGTCAAAATGGAAGGGTTCGCGAATCTTTATCTGTCAAGGTTCAGCCCGAAAAGGACTGTACCACTCAAAACACTGGCTTCTACTCATAGCTTCATTGAAAAAGACTTGCTGAATCATTCCAAATGTCTCCGTAGCGCTTTTGCCAAGTTTGAAACAACATTTCACGCACACACGTTGTTGCTCTAGCTCCTTCATTTCTGCCGTTGCACGCGGTGACGAACAGGTTAAGACAGAAGAGTTAAGAATTAAGACGACTCGAAGTAAACGCAACACGTCTCATTTTACTCGTCAGATGCTTTGCTAGACGGCGCACTGCGTCTAGTTTCGATCCATTTAACGGTTTGCGTAGAATGAAATCAGTCTTTTTTTGATCACACCGTGTATTATTCAACTCTTTTTACTTGCTTCTGCCTAGCTTTCTGTTTACATTTTTCTATTTTCTTCCCTCCTCTATCTTTTTAATCATCTAATTCGTGATCCATGGTTCCCTGGTCCTTTTCCCATTAACTGTTCCGATAGTTTTATTTGCGGTTTTAATTATCTCTTTTTTTATGTATTCCCATTTTTCTTCGATAGTACTCAGCCCTTCACCCTCATCCATGATTTTCTATATCCTACTGTTACTCCTTCCTTGTCAATCCATTTAATGCTTCTAAATTCCGTTTCTTATCCCGCCGCCCCTGCGTTTTCTTTCCGGAACGGACGCTATACTTCGTTTTAACCGAATTGTGGTCCGTATCTACTCCCGGGAACCTGTGCGAATTTATCACACTGTTCCTAAATATAGGCCTAACCAGAATATAATCTTACTAATACATTTCTGAGTCACCTAGCACTTGCCATGTGTACCTACGCCTTTTGTGGTGTCCAAACCATGTGTTGGTGATGACTAACCCCTGTCTCCTGCAGAATTCAATTGCTTTCTCCCTGCGGTCATTCTTCGTACCTAAACCGTAGTCCCCCACCTCACCACCCTCTCTTCCTTCGCCTACCGTCGAATTCCAATCCCCAATGATTATCAAATGTTTCCCTGCAGGGACACACGTGATTATATCCTCTACCTCATCGTACATCCTATCGACTTCTTCCTCCTTATGGATGCTCGGTGGCATGTATACCTGAACAATGACCAATTTCGTCGGTTCTGCTTTAATCTCTACGCGTAATACTATATTCTCTTCGTTGCTTGCTCTACGTTGACTATGTTTCTCCCTACCTCATTATTTAATATTAAGGCAACCCCTCGTTGGATCTCGTCCCCGTCGTTGTATATTATTCTGCAATTATCGCTCCAGTAATCCCCGCTATCCTTCAATCTCACCTCGCATAGACCTAAAATATCTATATTTCCTCTTTCCATGTCTCGCTTAATATTCTCTAATTTTCCAGTCCTGAACATTGTCCTAACATTCCAAGTTCCTATTCTAACTAATTCCGTCTTCTTCTTCTTCGTCTTCTGTCTTGCTGCTGTCGGTTTTCTTTTGCAAGGGTTTCGTGAGATGACGACCGCGAAAGCCTTGCCTCTCCCGCTTCCGGCACGCGACACGGCCGATTGGGCCGAGTCCCGTAGGTGCCAAGACTCATATTTTCTATATTGTCCATCAATATATTCATAGGAGAAATTATTGAGGTGGTTTACCGTTGTCTTCCTCAATTGTGTTTTTAACCTGACACCATAACTCAATGGCCGCCCCACTGGGGTCAGACGCCTTTACAGACAAACTCGATGGTTTCAGGCTTCACTTTGTGGAAATCCATGCTAATAATCATTGACATAGGCGACATCATCAGGCCTGATGATGTCACCTATGCGACGAAACCGGTCGACTTAAATAATAAAGTGTGGAAAAAAGTACCATCTCTCTTTTGAATTATTAGCCTTTACAGACTCCTCACTGAGGAACAGACGCTTCGTGGACTACCTTTCGTTTGACTCCTAACCTTCGACCTATCAGGCATAAGTGACCCTAACAGGAGCAATTACACAGGCCAACAGTGGTTTTGGTGCCGGAGCTTTTAATGCTGATTTAAAGAACAATTGGGGTGCTGAATCCAATTATGACACTAGTTTTTTCCTATCAGCTATAGTTTTCAAGATATAGATATGTTGTTTCTTACGTAAAAAAAATGATGATATGGGAATATTATATTAATAATTATCCTTACCTCCGCTAGCACAGCTCTAAGGGTCATCGGAACGTACAAGCCCTTCCACCACGTGAATGTTATAGCCCATGGGAGGGTAACCAGAACAAAATTATCTAGGGCTCTGATTAGTGCGCTACCGCATTCATCTCAGTAGTCAGGGTCTAAATCTCAATGATGGTTTAATTTTCAATGGCACTCTGATCCTAAATTGAGCTTAGTGATGAGGCATCTGTATCATATGCTATTCATACTCCGGCTGTCCGATGGGGAGTAAAATTGTCTCCTTCTTCGACGCTTACAGCTAAGAGCTATCTCGAGCTCTGCTAAGTTTAAATTCACTCTTTCTTTGAACCATCTAACTTAATCTCGGCTACCCCTAACGGCGGAGCGCACCTCAGCTGTCTGTCACCAGCCCAAATAACTAATACTACGAAATCAGTATTTCAATAGGAGTAAAATAATATTATCAGCGTCTGAGACTTGATTCACATTACCAATGAAATCGGACTTTATTTCCAAAAATAAACCATCTTGTGAGTGAAAAACGAGTCGTATAACCAAAGTGACTGGAAGCACTTCTTCTTCTGCATATTATGCATTCCTGTGTGGGAGCCAGCATCAAACGTCCACCCTTCTAACGTACCTCACTGATGACCATTTCTGTGTTTCTCCGAGCGCGGAGAGTGCACGCGGGGTGGTTAGTGCATCAAACCGGATCCCGAGGCGCCGAATCGAACAATTACTGTCGGAGTGAGCAGCTGGCGGGGATGGAGAAGTTTCTCGGGGAGGAGAGAAGGCGAAATAGAGAGAGCGTTTGTTCGTGCGTACACCTGAGTGGCATGCGGAGAGGGAGTATGGAGAGGAGGAGAAGCCCGAGAGGACGGAGGCAGATAATTCCCGGGCAGTCGTGAATTAATCTGCCAGGCCGTGATGCTGTAGTGGGGCTCGGGGATGAGGTGCTCAAGATGAGGGAGGAAGATAGTCGCGGAAGGGGTTAAAGTGTGTTTGTGGTTGGAGGAGGAAGAGAGATTGAGGGGGAGTGAGCCGGGGAGAGTGGGAGTGAGCCGGGGAGAGTGGGAGTGTACATTTTCCCAGCTGAGGGGACTCACATACGAGGAGTAGCGTGGACAAATGGAGGAGTGTGTGAGTGCGAGAGAGGGGTGAGCAGCGGGTTGGACGAGGAGGGAGTGAGAGAGGGAGGAAGGGAAGGAAACGTGAGGGGAAGCAGGGGAGTCCCCCGAATGGGGGACGCGAGGGGACTCTGTTTGTCCCACCCACTTGATGCGGGGGCGCAGGAAAAAGCCCCCGGGGGTGAAAAGAATGTGGGATGGAGGACGAGCCGGGGGGAAGGGGGTACTGGTTCAGCTTGCCCCTGAGGCATCGCCGGAGAACGGAAAGGGGTGGGAACGGACGCGGGTGAAAAAGCGGAGAGGTGCTTATAGGAGGGATGAGGAAGGGGGTGATTCCAAATTGCAGAGAGGAGAAGGGGGGGAGGGAAAGGGCTTGGCGATGCTTCGTTTCGGCTGTGTGGCAAAGAAATATTCGCCACATTCCGGCCGTTGACTCGCTACTACTTCCTCTCCGCTCTATTACTTCGACTCTTCGGTCTACCGATTAAATCCTTGGGTAGTTTGTTACAAGACCTATTAGCAGGCTACGGTCCACACGACACAATTTTAAGAATGCAATAAATCATTGTTAAAGAATGCAATAATTCACAAAAAAATCAGCATTAAGATAAATTTTAAAATTAGAAACATCAACAGAAATTACTTTTAAAAAATCAAATTCACTAATTTTGTATACTGGCACACGACCATTTTATTTATTTATTTTGTATTAGTCCGAAAGCCACACTTCAGCCTTTACACCGGACTTTAAACAAAGATATAACATTATTAAAGTTACATACACCCAAGTCCGAGGTGGAGGAAAAACCACCTAGGCGGGAATCGATCCCGCAAGTTTGGCAGGCGAGGACGTTATCCCGCCACACCGGTGTAAAATAATATTTTCAGCAGAATAATTAGCAACCGGCATCGACGATTTCAATTTAGTTTTTTGGAGGGCAACCATAGTAAGATAATTGAATACAGAGGAAAAAGATTCTTGTTTTCAATAAATACTCTGAATATATAATTAAAATTAAATAAATGGCATTAAAGGACATTCTGCAATACGACATATATCCTTATACGTATTGACTGATAAGAACATTCAGTTTACTAAATCATAATAAAGGATAGTGTAAGCGAAACCTGAGAATAAAATTCAGTGCATTTATTTCCGTTACGCTATTCATGTTAGTAAAATCATGCAAGTAGAGTTATAATGTACATTATTTACTAATATATTTAATTTATCATTGAAACCATTAATATTATTATCATTTCTATTGACTCGTCGAGTTGGCATAATTTTGTTTCACTTACCATGGTTATTAGCACTTTCGTCAAATAAAACACAATAATTACATGCAGCATGAATTTCTCATAAATGATTACAGTATCACAAACAATATATTGATTTCTGCACTCTAAAACTAAATATTATCACTACGAGTATAAGTATTTCACAAATTGCATTCATTACTATCACATTTCGAAAGATCGGGCAAGTGGCAAGATGAAAATGACGCAAAAAAGCTGTAGATTCAGCATTCAATCGACCTCGGAATACATTCGCATATTAAAAGGCACAAAGAGACTACCAGTGAATAATAAGTGAATTTTAGTGAGTAAAAATTTCACATTTGCATCATATACGAATTGAATAAAAATTCTCAGAACAGTATTCATCCCGAAAAGTGATGCGTGCACAAAAGAAATTATCCCAACTGCAATGACAAGGTTGAGCAAAGATTACATCCTAAAATAAAATTAACTCGACTGACTGAAAAAATAAAATAATTATTCAGTTATGTTACCAGTTGCATTTATTTGATTTGAAGCAATATTTTTTTCAAAATTAGACGAAAAAAACGATTCGTGAAAGAGCTTTGATGCGGAATGAAACGGGCCAGGTGCAAAAAGGAAGAATAACAGAGCGAGCAATGTGAACCAGGACGAATGCCATTGGCAAAACTGGGAATCGCGGAGTGAAATAGAAAACAACCACGCCGACGGAGCTCTTCATTTTAAAGTGGGCCAACGGCCGAGAGGGGGGGGGAAGTGGTGGGAGAGGGGAAGAATAGACCGCTTTGGGGAGAGGGAATGGGATGGAGACGAACGGCTTTGTGCTAGCGCTGTGGACGCCGCTCTCATGTTTATGCCATCCCCGTAAAAATCACAATGGCACGTAAAAGGAAAAAAAATACAAATAGATACTGAGGGCTCGGAATTAGTGAAAGAGGCGTGACAGAATTAAAACAGAAGACCTGGATGTTTATAGTAAAAAAATAAGTGTGGGAGTGATTATAGGGGGGAGAGGGAGCGGATAAATTGGGATTGGCACGAGGTCTCCGGAGCGAACGGGGTGAGGTGGGCAGAGAGTGAGTGGCAAGGTAGGCGGGACATGCAAGAGCAGACAAGAGGAGGGAAAGGAGCGGTGGACGGGGGAGGGAGAGGCATGGCGGGCAGAGGGCAGACTAACGACTCCATTAAGGGCCCAAGTTTGAAAGCATCGGATTCTCCATCTAGTCCATGGCAGAGTGGGGAAGGAGGGTACGTGAGCGGAAGGATTCCCAAAGAGTCCCATCGAAGAGGAGATTGAGAGGGAGGAGGGAAAAGTGTTACGGAAGCATCGCTTCAGGCATACATACCCCTTAAGATAACCACCGGCACGAACGGAAGACGCGATCCGCCGCCATCGACTGCCTCTTTCCTATCGGCACCCCCAAGCAACAACTCCGATTCCGTCGCGAGAACAGCGAGGTAAGATTTTTAGGGGGAAAATGAATGAATTGCGCGAGACTCACGCGTACCCCTCACCAGACTTCACCACAAGGGAGGGCTTCCCCAGCGGAAGGTCGACGCGATTGCATCTACCGTCATGTTCGTGGGTGCGTAGAGGGATGCGGTCTTCTTGTCGATGTACCTTATCCTCCAAAGAGAATTCGATAAACTTAACTCGCAACATTTTATCTTGTAAATCTCCAGGTGAACGCGATGGTGAAGGAGGGTGACCTAGGCATCTCCGAGGTCTCCTCTCGAGGGACGGAGAGGATATGGGAACAAGAAAAGAAAAATAAAGAGGAAAGGAGAGAAATTTCCGATCCCCTAAGATGCGTGGCCCGGGAATGTGTCATCCTGCTAACATTGCGGTTTCCTTACCACTAGGCGAGGTCTGTCTCACACACAAACACACACTGCGAGCATATTTGTGCAAAAAACAAGAGATAAAAAATAATCCAAAAAGACGCCGATTATGAGAAAGCGCGCGGGCTGGAAAGAAAGAGAAGCAAGTTCCGCGGGTGAGTGGTACGGTGGAGGAAAAGTATGAGAGGAGAAAGGGTTTTCATATTTTTTTAAATTTTTATATTATATATGTTTTTTCGGAGCGAGGCAAAGCGGTAATATCCCGGATGGAAAAGCGGGGTCGCGGCAGGAGGGCCACACGGGGAAAGGGGACGGGGTTAAGACGGAATGGTTCGCAAAGGGGTTGCGGAAGGAGCCGAGGGAAGGGGGCGAAGGGAGGTCAGGAGTACCAAGGGAGCGGAAAAAGGAGATTGCATTTAGATTTAAGGCGCACGGAAAGGGAATACATAATCCACCGATCCAGAAAATCATACGGGCGGGATGAGAGTGGATCTTCGGAATGGTAAAGGAGGTGGGGAGAGACGGAATGGATAGGGTGGGGGCCGGAGAAGGTTCACGAGAGGCTGGAGCGGCTGGAGTGGGAGGGGTTATGGGGAAATCGGGGAAGGGGCAGTCGGAGATGAGCATGTGTGCCCTTATTTGCAAAGGATGTTAGAGAGCGGTAGGTACAGGAAGGGGAGAGGGAAAATGGTCCTTCCACAATGAAAGAGAAGTAAATTCCTCGAGGACTCGAAGGATGGGCCAAGACGAATGGGAGAGTGAAGGAATGAGGGAGAGGAAGAGAAAGAGGGAGAGAGAGAGAGAGGAAGATGGAGAGGTAAGAAAGAGCAAAGAGAATTAATGAGAACGGAGAGATGGAAAGGTAAAGTAGGAGAGAGAGGTAAAGGGTGAGAAAGACAGGGAAGGAAGGAGAGGGAGAGGGAAAAGGAGAAATAGAGGAGCAGAGAAAGATACAAAATCCAGAGAGAGTGAACGAGAGATAGATGGGTTGAGGGAAGTCGGGGAGATGGAAAGGGAGAATGAGCGAGAGGAAGAGGATGAGAAGAAGACTGACACGATAAATATGAAGGAGGCGATACAAGCAATACAACAGAGGGAAATAAATTGGAGTTAAAGTAATGAATAAAGAGAACCCGCAAATGGTGCTGTGATCACGTTGCCATGAATACATTACTAAGATCCTTCTTGTGTTCCGCGAGGCATAAAGGAGGCATTAATGCATAAGACGCCAGAGGGGAAGTAGAGGGGATTTGAGAGGAGTGGAGTAACGGTGGAGTAACCCCTCGCAAGACACGCAACAGGGGAGACGGCGGGGGACAAGACTGTTGTAAGTGTAAGAAAGAGGGGGGAGGATTGGGGCAGTTGTGGTTTGAGGGCTTCGCTCCGAGCTCAGGGTCGAATTGATTGGACGGGAATGCACGGAGAGGGAGTGTGCCCTGTTGAGGGAGGGAATGGGGAATCGAGTTTGCATGGTGATGGACTCTGTTTATAGTTGTGGAATTTGTTTTATCTTTAAGGCATACGCTATATCATCATAAATCACGTTAAAACCACATAAATCGCAAAAATGACAGTAGGGCGAAGATACAAAACAGCGATCTATGGCATGAGATTTTTCTGACGTCATCCTATAACCAAATATAGGGTCGTTTCTGATACTACGGCAATTTCTCCTGTTTTTCACGAAATGCAAAAATTCTACAGTATATTACTTCGTCCATGTGTCTTCCTCTTACCATAAACATACTATGAATAAGCGCATTGCGCATTATCTTTTTGATCAAATCTTACTCCATCATTTAAACTTAAAAACATAATTTTTGGCCATCGTTCCATGTTATCCTCTATATGTAAGGTAAGCGAAAAGGACATGAGCCATGTTTCAATAAAATGAACTTTCATTCAAATGTACTACGAGAATTTTTGCAAGCATCCACAACAGTAAAATACTTATGTATCACTTTCAATCATGAGATTCAAATTGTCCCTGATAGTATTTTCAATAAAACATGTAGCTCACATATTTGATAAATGCTCTGGACTTAGTCATTCCTAAATAATTTGGCGATTTTCTCAGAGGATTTTTAGAATTTGGCATTGTCTTACCTGAATAATTCATTTCTTTGGATGGATGGGGAATTAAAAATTCAGTGTTTCCAAGGGTGATCGAGATGAGAGGGTTTTTCTGATGAAACTAGAAGAAACATTTTTACTCGACTGGTAATGAGGAGGTGCTCATTAAACCTTCGTCTGAAGGTAAACTGAGAAAGCTCTAATCCCTCCAACGATTTTAATTTGAACGCTGTCGAACGAATAGGGGGTGGGTGGGTGGTTTTGAGACAAAGAAAGGACGGTTTGGAGGCGAGCGGGCGGGGGTGAGAGAGGAGAGTGAAAGCGAGCATTCACGTTCGAAGGGTTACGTATTTATAGCGCCGTATTGAGAGTCGGAAGAGTAAGCCTAGCCGGAGGGATGGAGGAAATTGAAAGGACAAGGACTGTTGCTGTCGGGGGAAAAGGACGCGTGCTTCCTTAGTGTGGGAGGGGGAGGAGAGCGGGAGGAAGAGAGCTGGTGGCGAAGTCTCGTTCGTCGGGGGCCAAACGGGAGTGATGCCAGCGGATGACGAAAGGACGATGCAATCGCTGTGGCCTGAAGAGAGAGAGAGAGAGAGCAGTCTCCAGTCTGGGGAAGACGGAGGTGGGGAAGTCAAAACCACTTGGGTAAGAGGAGGGTGTGTGGAGATGGAGAGCCGATTACCATTGGGCAAAATGGACAAGCCACCCCCGCTCCAAAGGGGACGCCATTATTTTCACCTCTTGGTGGGGGTCCCTGGTCCCTGAGAGTGGCCGCCTCTTTGGGCGCCGCTTGTCGGAAAGGAACTTCAAAGACATTGGTTTTCCATTAGCATTAACGAGCGCTTGCTCATTTTTCGAATATCTACAGTATACGTATTTTAACCTTTGATGATACACACATATATTAACCGTCTGATGATCGAATTTTTCACCAAAATTAGATGAGAAAGAACACATCTTTATCACAAAAAGAGGAAGCGGTGCGGTTAATAGGGTCATCAGTATCCAGTGTCGGCTTGCCGAGCAACACTCGAAGGATGGGATGCGAGTCGAATCAGTTGCGATTAGAAAACTGGCGATGCAAAGATTTCTATCGCGAATACCTCTAATTTTAATTGGAAGGCGAACCAATTAGTATACCCCTTCTTCATGACATCAACAATATGAGTAACTTCAGTAATTATTTTGAATCTACGGAAATCCATGAAATTTCTAATTAGGATGTTAAATTTATTTCTCAGGTACCTTATGATGTCTATGATTCAAAATCGGAACTACCGAAATAAATTTATGGTGAAAATATTCGTACACAGTTTCTTCAGGGATTATGACATTTTACCAAACTTATCCTAAGATCATTGAATGTACTAATTGCTTTAACGGAAGGGTATTGATACGTGCTATTAAATCAAGTATTTTTTGTACTTTCATTTCATTAGGTATTTAACTCTGCGGCATTAAATTTGAAAATGTTCCGCGACGGTCAGTGTTTCTCCGCTCGTGCTTTCTCAGACTTTTAGAATTTACAAAGCAATTCTAGCAAATTATATACGACGTAGTGTCTCAATGGTCAAGCTTTTGGTTACTGACCAAAGGGTACCGAGTTCTATGGCTCCTCAGATTCAACCGCTCTGTGTGATTTCCCCAGCACCAAATCTTTCTGAGAAACCTTAGGCGACAAGGAAAGGATTTGGCCCTCTACACCTCTGCGAATTTCCTTATGCGTAAAGCATGCCACAGGGCTCAACACAAGGTGAGGTCTATCATTATGTTTAAAAAACGAGATTAAAATGAATTAGTGTGGGAGGAGGTGGATGAGTTGTCAACCGGCTAAGTATTCATATGATGACGCGCCAATGACTGAATTTTTTTGATGAATGAAAATGTAAAAACATAAAGTTTTACTAAGCTAATAGTTGGCATACAGTAATTTAAAAAATTGACAATGTAAAAGACATTGTACTCTTTCTGATAGCTTATTTCTATTTAATTGAAATTTTCCATGCCAAATGTAGCAATTATGTTGCACGCTTTTTTGAATATAACTGCATATAACCTATGTCTGAGTTTTCGGAGGCTTCACCACTACTCCATCGCTCTGTACCAAATCTTCACCATTTCTCCGTTATATTTAATTATTATGAGTACTCTCTCAAACAGTCTCTAGGTAGTACTATGAATAAATCAAAACTCGAATTATACAACGCAATAAGTGGAATACTAGGTTAATTCCCAGTGTCTAAAACTGTTGGCAACAAAATGAAGGCGAGCAAGAATACTCTCAAATATTCTATGCCACAAGGCATAATATTTCCGCTTAAATGGCATTGTATCTCTTGTCGCAGTGGTCGGCGCCTTAATTCATGTCTTATCAGCCTCATGACAAGTAATTTCAGTTAAAAGTTTTAGAATGTTTTGAAATACCGCCTTTCGCCGGAAGGTGCGGAGAAAGACTAGAAACCTTTTTAAAGTAAATTCTCTGAAGGATAGTGAATAAGCCACTCAAGCCCTGGTCTCACAAAAGAGAAATCGCACACTTAATACGAAACTTGGCGAGGGTTTTCTCCGGCCTACCACATAAAATTACCCTGAATTTTATGCATAATTTCCGCATTTCCTCCATGAATAAAACAAAGCCAATGAATAAATAAATGCTAACCACTCCTTTGCAAATGTTTCAAACTAATCCGCAACAAAAAGTTTCCACTCGTGGACCAAAAGTTTGGCCGCGCATCTGCTAAATACGGTGTTGCACTAACGACAGAATGTGCTGGGGGGAAGTGAGCCCTGGTGGAGCGAGGTCGGAGGGGTGATAGGATGACAATGTAGCGAGGCCGGCTAAGGTAAAAGATTCCGATTGCATTTTCGGAATAGTATTAATTTTCTAGCATTCTCTGAGGGAATAATTTTAAAATCCATATTGAATGAGGTAATAGGCAAGCTGGAAAGATCGCGGGATTACGAGGAATAAAGATGATTTCTCTACAAGGTTGAAGCAAAGACTTTGAAGGTGTCAATTGGAGGTGATTGAAGAAAATGTACAGGAGAAATGAGAACTAATAACGTCTATTTTGTTTAAATTTTAAAAAAATTTTAGGCTTGAGACAAAAAAGCAAATTTGGTAAAATAATTTTACTATATACCGTCATGTGGACAAAAAGAAGTTTTTTATCTGCAAACTTTTTACATCATTTCAATCAAATATAATTTCTGAAATCAATGATTTTACACTGAAAGCGAAGTTGAACTTCAATGACTTGACTTGGTGAGGTCTCCCTGCAATCATAACGACTCTTGCTTGAATCACCGAATGGTTGCATCGTACAGATAGCTCGTAAGAAATTAGCCCGAGTATTTTCTCATCTAGGCGAATGGATGTTACATAATGGCTACTTTACTGATATCAAGAGTGATGACTGCTAATTATGCCAATAGAAAATTGTCAACACTTATAAATATAATTCGCTCAGCAGGAAATGTCACTAGTAAAGGGGTTTCATGATTCACGCAGTGGCGTATACAACAGTGGTATGATCTTCCCTTAAAACAATGCACTATAAGAAAACATTCTAAGTTACAGAAAGCCACAGTACTTGTCAGAAAATCACATTTCATAAATGAGAGTAACACTTCATCAGGGTACACTAGGCAATGCAGAATATTTTATTGAATGGGTGACATGAAAGGAAAAAGATATGATATTTTAAAACGCACAGGTAGATAAGGATTTTAGAACTGGATTTTTTTTAAACGTACACTTTGATGTGAGCCGAAAAAGGGAGTGGGTAGGGGAAGAAAACAGCAGATAAAAAAGGCAAACGATCATATAATATCGAATTCTAGTCAACTCAACTTATAAGTTCCGTTTTATAAAAATATCTCTTTCGTTGCATATAACCTAGTATTAGTACATCTGCGACCATTAATAGTTTGACAAAATCAAATAAAATTTCACTTAATAATATTATAAATTTGTTTCAGTTACAGATCCTAATACTTTTTAATTACGGAAGCTAAGGCCTTACTTAAATCTTAGGCAATCTTTAAAGAGTTATATTGGCGCAAAATACCAACAGGTTTACCTTATTGAGTCTGCAGTAATGTGAATATCCCTTTTACTTGGGGGATAAATTTAATCTTGTATGCCAATTCCATCTTTTATCTTTATTTAATGATGATACTGTGATGCATTGCTGTTGATAATGCTGTTTTCTCATTTTTTAATTCTGGAGATTCTTCATTTCTTGTTATCTATACATAGATTATAAATTACGCTAAACAAATTCCTATCCGATCACAGGGCCAACAGTCTTAAGAGGTGATTTACGGAGAATTACATTTCGAAAGGTTGAACTATTTTGGCAGCAGATTAGGAAATGCAGCCTACTTGAAAGTTACGATGAAAAGGAAGGATATGCATAGAGAGTAAAATCGTGATATGGAATGGTTGCTTTTTTCAGATAACGTTTACCAATCTATTCAATCTCACGAATTGGAGGAGATTTCAGAAAGAGAGGGAGGTTTCAGAATATGAGTGAAACTTGATTCCGAGAAGTGACTTCCAATTTTAGCCCCATTGGTTGTAAGGAATCAGGGTGGAAGAATCTGGCACCCCTCGGATGAATCACTGTCGAAGAAAGTGGCTCCGAGATTGAGCTACTTATGTATATGAACCGCCGGTGGCATTTCGTGGTCGGCCGCTTGATTGCATGACATCGAGTGTGGTTTCCCTTCGTGACTCCGTGGGGACGACGGTCGCAAATTCGAGCGGCTGACTGTGAAGTGGGGAAAGGGAAGGGGGAGAAGAAAAGGCCAACGCGCCTCGTGGGGGTGACTTGCGCCCGCCACTGAACGAGGGAACTCGGGGTGCGAATGCTGCTGGAGAATGGGAGGAGCCCATTTGTCGACGTGAGGGCTTTGGTTAGACCACTCACCATCACCATGAATTTGAAACATTGGTCGTTTTGAGCACCGTAGGAGGTCTCATTAAATGCTAATTGAAACGATTTCTAAATATAAGTATTCACTGTTTTCAAAGTATGAATATTTTAGAAAGTACCCTCTTCAGAAGGAAGGCCACTAAATCATGTACTTATACAAAATCAAACTATTTACGGCAGTGAGGTTCTAGCAAAGAAAGCAAATGGATATAGATGATGGAAAGCAAGTAAAATGTGTATAATGTCAAAAAATTATGAGGAATATGAAATAAATATGAAATCACCAATTAATAAGTAATGCGAAGGGTGGAGAAAGAAAGAGTCTGTTTACGTAACCGAAATAGGCAAAAATTACCTGATCGTACATCCTAAGGCATAGCAGTCTCTTGACAATGTAGAAAGAATGAATGAGGAGAGTTATATAAGAGGTCCAAGACCTAAGTGTTATAATAAGATATATATATATATATATATATATATATATATCTTAATATAATATAAAATATATATATATATATATATATATATATATATATATACAAATCAATCTGATTCTTCCCTACCGATAATGGTTACTCACGCACTCCGATCAAAATCACATTTATCCACTAAAACTCTTATTCCGCAGCTCCTTACGCCAACCTATTGAAAAATATACACACTCAACTATGACCATTATAAGCAAAATTGCATGCATCAAAAATGAACAAATGAACTTCCCCTAAAACAGTAATTTCAACTTAATGAAAAAAGTACGCCTTTAGAAAGAAACTAACTGTTAATCGTGTTGCGTAGGCGTAATCAAGTTATGAACGCTGCGGGATTAAATCGTCAACGCATTTCAGATCGATCGATGCTAACAGCACTGAGGATCATCTCTCAATGTCATCTCCATGTCAAGGAGAAATGAAGCTTAATCGTAATTAAAAGAAAAAAATATTGTACTTATTGGCCATAATCACTCCATACGGCTGGTACCAAACTACCACCACTGGTACTACTGCTACTACTGGTATTTATATAGTATACCAAATACGACGAGGACCAAATTCTCAAAAACAAATATCCCCGCTTGGTGGATCCCTTGCAAAGAGTTCGCGGCGTCAAGATGCGATGATGTTCAACTAATTTGATCTTCGAGCGGAGCCCAATGCATTACGTCGAGCCGCCCACAACGTTACAGGAATGTTGCAGCGGCCTTCTTCGTCTATGCCAAAGAGCGGGCCTTCGAGTTGTACATGTATAAGGTCCCACGCGAAGCTTGAAAGGCGAGCACGAAGGAATACGATGGAGAGGGGAACTCCAAGTATGATCATACCAAAGCCATGTTCATCGACTTCGTCTATAGATGAACATTGAACGGAGTGGCTCCGTTTCATGGAAGAGGGGTATCGCGATGGAGGGAGGAGTAAAATAAGATGAGCGGGAGAGATTTTTGGGTATTGCAGAGATGAACAAGGAGCTAGTCGAAGTGAGGCGACGAGATAGAGGGGGGGTAGTGGCGGGCGGGGTGACGTAAAGGGGAAATAAGGGAAGATTCCCTGAGCGTTGGGATATAGACCCACCCCTCCGCTTCGCGCCCCATTCAACATGCTCCCCTCTCCCAGCCCTCCCCAGTGCCTCCGAGGACCAACCCAACCTCCCGACGCCATCCCTTGATCCCCGTTTCCAACATAAGTAACTTCCCTGCCCACATTATTGGGATCGTTCGATTCCGACGCTCCGACCCGGGACGCAACCTCTCCGCCAATCCTCCTTGACAACGGTTCCGGAAATGAGTCTCCGGGAATTGGGTGGCCTGCGTTTCTAGGAGGGGTCCGCTAACTTTTGATCCTGCAGAGAGAGAGATAGAGATGAAGCTACGCGATATGCTGTCATACCATCAGCAAGTTATGCTGTTTATCACTACTGTCAGTCTATCCGTTAAGGTTGGTTTTTGATGGACCCAGGAACTTCGCACTCTGACACGTTTAAGGACAGATTAACGCGACACACTAGATAATCTAAACCACACAACGAAACAAATTATGTCAATTAAAACTTTTAACGTTTGCTCCTTCTACCTTGACAACCGAACAGATTCCCCTCGAACAAAAACTGCCAACTGTCAAACTAATTGAAAATATAAATAAAAAGAGCAAATTAAACTACTCTAATTGAAATGTAGCCATTGGCCGAAATAATCAAACATTCAGAAGGCGATCGATTATGGAGGTGGTTAATGAATCCATGTATCGAACTAGTCCGTAAAATACAGGCTGACTGTATGGGACAGAGTGTTATATAAGTACGAGAAGGCCTTCAAAGTGGACTTCTATGAGTAAAATACAGTTCTTAATTGCTATAAGAATAATTTAAGGGATCAATGCATCAAAACCAATACATTTCGTCGATATAGGCTGTAAAAACGACATAAATTATTGAAGATATCGTATTTAGTGGTATTAGGAAAATAAAAGTACGTACATATGCGAGAATGTATATCTTAGCTCTCAGCTAAATGCACGCATTCTCTCGCTACTCCAGTCAGAAAAAAATAATTACTTCCACTTCCTTTAAACTACTCCGATTGTTTCAATGGACAAGAAATATTTGTCTACAAATACCGACCTTCAATAATCAATTCTAAAAAGGATTTTCCTGGCGACGTTAGAACTTCTCTTGAACTAAATCCTACTGCGTATGAATTTCTCACTTGCGTGATCTGATGGCCAGCTGCCTCAATGCGCCGCCTAGATTCCCATTAAAACTTTCAGGTGCCGGAAAAGAAAAGTGCCGAACATCTCTGGGTTTTGATCACGTATCCAGTTATTCCTAGACAACTGACAATATTCCTAATAAAAAAATTATCACGATATATATATATATATATATATATATATATATATATATATATATATATATATATATATATATATATATATATATATATATATATACACAAACACTAACACAAAAAACACTACACACATAGAAACATAAAAGAAGGACACTTACATTGGATATTTACGTTTCGACGGCACGGCCGTCGTCATCAGAATCAAGAATGTAAGTGTCCTTCTTTTATGTTTCTATGTGTGTAGTGTTTTTTGTGTTAGTGTTTGTGTGTTTGTGCGTCGCCGGAGAGCGTCTTTTCCAAGTTTATATACATATATATATATATATATATATATATATATATCGATACACCGTCCCAATTTGCATCGCCATGCGTACATCAGCTTGATATCCTTCATGTCAGGGGAGGAAATTTGAAATGGAATATCGCAAGGCTCCATCTCCCGAGGTCTCTGCGAAAGAGGTTTCCAAATCTCTCACCCCTTGGCTCTCACACCTTCGATTGTTTCGGAAGGGGAAAGAAAAAGGGGTGGTTTCCTACCTTCTCCGCACCCTCTCGCCCCTTCACCGCAACATCCTCCATCCCATCCCCTTCCCCCTAGTTCACTTCGTATCCCCGCGTCGTAATTCCGTGTGGAGGGGTGGGGCGGAGGAAGGGGAGAGCACAGAGAAGAGGGTCTGTGAACGAATGGGTTGATGGAAGCCCCAATGCACACAGGAATGACGGTGGAATGTGGGATTGGCACAGGGGAGGAGAGGAGGGGGCAGTAGGGGCGAGGAGTGGAGACGTAAGCCGCCGCCGCCTCCGGGAATCAAGAGCAGTGTTTTTCACATTTTTTTCCGAATCCATCTCTTCCCTTCGTTTTTTCTTTCATTTTCATATTACGCCACCGCCGGAACAACGTAACTCACTTACGATCCCGGCGGAGTGTAAGTAAGCGTACACATCGCATTTTTCAATATCCATGCTTCGATATATTAAATCCATTTCCGATATCTCGATGTTTTTCGGTTCTACTTACCCATTATCCACATCTACCTACTGGATTGAGGTGCATCTACGAAGTTTGGTTCCTTTAGGGAAACTCAGGAGAGCTGATCAGCAATTGGAACATATCACGGGCTCTCTCAATCCGAAAAATAGGAGGAGATGAGAAAAACTCTGATAATCTAGTGACTTTGAAACAAACCTTGGCTTCAATGTGAATTTATTTGTATGGAAAAAGGACTGACGAATATCTCAGAAGTTCTTATAACAGCTAGGTCTAGAACCCTATTTCATTCAAAGTTAAAGAAGCATTGAACATGAATCAGATACGCATATAATTACGAATACTTCTGTTTATGTGTACATTTCTAAATCTTAAAAATCACCGGCATTAGGATTTGGACTAAACACGCTGCTCCGGAAATGAAAATAATGTTTGGTTCGCTGATATCTCTCAGGCAAAAGGAAAGTACTCTCGTGGAAGTCTTTTCTGTTTCCTATGATTATCTCTTCATAAAATAAGGGTAAGGAAAATGATATGTGCATATTAAGTAGGTACTTCCTAGATGAAATAACTGTACCCATCTGCTATATTAACGATCAATGGGAAGTGAACTCATCACTCTTCAACTATGAGCTAAAAGACAAGGAAACGGAATCTCTTGATAACTACCTTGACTTTTCATGGGAATCAAGAATGAAATGGCATTACATATTGACACGAGATTCCATTAACGTCTCACGGGAATATATTGACACATCAAATATTCCAAATTCCTATTTTAGATTGTCTCGAAATTCACAAGGGAAAGGCAATTAACACGGATCGATCATTGATAAAACAATCAATATTTCAAAAGTTGATGACTTGCAAATGTATTACTTTTATTTATTTAATGCATTATATATTCATGGAAGACTGATCCGCAACCTGTACATGTCTCAGACTGCTCAGGTGCGAGTAAGGAACGGAGAGTCCGGATGGGCAGTGTTAGGAAGAGGTGTAAGGCAGGGTTGCCCATTGTCACCGGTACTGTTCAACGTATATGTGGAGGAAATGGTTAAAGAGGCATGGGAAGAACTGGAGGTAGGAATGAAAGTTGGAGGGGAATTCGTAAAATCGGTTAGGTTTGCTGATGACCAAGCAGTAGTTGCTCAGTCAGCCAAGGAGTTGCAAGCATTGTTGAGTGAATTAGAGGTTCAGTGCGATAAATATGGGATGAGAATCAATATTAATAAAACAAATGTTATGCGATTTTTCAGAATGAAAAAAGCTAAGCTAAATATTAAAATGGGGGGAAAAAATAGAGCAGGTAGAACAGTTTACATATCTCGGAAGTGTTTTGGACCAATACGGTCAAAGTGGTAGGGACGTAAGGAGAAGAATTGCGCTAGGCAAGGAGGCTTTCTCAAGGAGGAGGGAGTTGATGACGGGGACGTTGTGTAGGGATGTTAAGACAAGACTCGTAAAAACTCTGATATGGAGCGTAGCCATGTACGGCGCGGAAACGTGGTCGCTGAAGCAGGAGGATGGACGTAGATTGGAGGCTTTTGAAATGTGGGTGTGGAGAAGAATAGAGAAGGTGAAATGGACCGAAAGGAAAACTAATGAGGAAGTACTAGAAATGGTGGGGGAGGAGAGGGGTTTGTTGAGAGAAATCCTACGGAGGCAGGAAAAATGGATGAAAGGCATATTGAGCGGTAGTGGAATGTTGAAGAAGGTAATAGAGGGGAGAATGTTGGGCGAGCGAGGAAAGGGCAGGAACAGGATAGGGTCGTTGGACGGGATGAAGAGAGGAAAGAAGTACACAGAGATGAAGAGGGACCTGATATAGATGAGGTTGCTGGATTGGGTTTTGTTTGGAGTTACAAAATGTTTATTTGATAGTTGTATCCATCCAAAAACCTACCTTAACCGGTAAATTACCTAATAATAATATTCATTCATTCTAGCAACTTTTCAAGTTTCTATGCTACTTGAGTACTAAATGACTTCTGAATTCATTGCCTTGTTTCATTCCATCACCATCTTCATCGGGCCACAGTTAGCTCTATTCCTTATGCATAATGTCTATAAGATTAACACAACCTGCGATAACCAAAAGTATATTGATAAACACTTTGATTTTAAGTAATATAAATAAATTTTATCTATATAATATGCAATAAAACGAAATTCAATGTTATGATATGGACTGCGAGCCGTATTTTTTAATGTTTAAGTGAGCAGTGGCTAGTTTAACTGATAGTTGCCTAAATGGAATTTGCTGTAGGAACATGTTTCAGCTCCACTTTTATTCTTTTAATGGCAAACCCCTTTCAAACCTAAATTTTACCCTGCTTTAAAACGCTTCACTATTTGCTCTACCAAAATCATCTGTGCCCTATTGAAATAAAATATATGACTTCTAGACATAAATTTACGCCGGTGACAACAAATTTCATTAGTGGTCAATGTTTTTGATTGAGCATCATTTGAGCATTCATTGAACCCCAGCATATATTACGTGTGCGATTCTCACTACCTTAAGACTTAGCACGTTAGCCACGATATCACCTTCCGAAACATAAAAATGAGAATTGATAAAAGATTGAGCATGCGTTCCATTTTATTTCTTTGGCATTTCTAAAGCTATGTGACAATTGGCTTACCTTTAATTAAAATAAATTAGACCTTTACACCCCGCCAGTAAGGTACGCCTTGTCTCTTGTCAAACCAGAGAAAGGTAAAGTGGTAACGATAGAGATGTTTTCGAATCACTGGAGCGCTAAGGGGAAGAAGGACATCAGATCGTAAAATAGACGGTAAAAATGATACCATTATTTGAACAAACAAATTGTTAAATAGTGAGGGCGGAGGTAAAAGCGCTGACTCCGGGGTGGTGGAGGGTTAACCCCTTTCAAATCAAATCGAGGGCGTCAGCCGTTGGACTCCAGAGTGGCGAAAAAAATCCGCTCGTTCCCGAGAAACACTGACCAAACGGCAACATCTGACGCAGCATGCCTTTTCTGAAAGGTACACATTCTGGGTCTCTTTCTCTCCCACACAAAAAACTGGTTCAAATAAACATGCCTGTGAGGATATTCATTGGTAGGGCCGGGGATGGGTGAGTGTAGGAATAGTGGGAAAGGGTAGGCGGCCTGAAGAGTAAGTCGTAGTATCGAGGAAAAAATATATACGTATATATATATATATATATATATATATATATATATATAAAGTATATATATAATACACCCACGTAATATAGGTATAAATAATTGTTGGGAAAGAGAAATCGCTCTTGACAATGGAAGGGAAAGGTGAATCAGGGCAAGGGAGTGGAAGAGAAGGGACCTCGAGGTGGTTGGTGGGATATGGAGGGAGGAGCAGGCTGAGGGTGGTAGTGGCACGGAAAGACAAACGGTCGGCCGTCCCACGGATGATTGGAGAGCTTACGAAGGCGGTCGACGGGGTACAGGTGAAACAGCTATCGGGGGATGGGAGATGAAAAAGGGAGAGGATAGGGAGACCGCGAGGAGAGACGAGGAGGATGAGGAAGGGGAGCCGCGCGCGCGGAGGATGTATAGGAAAATGAGGTGGGGGGAGGGGAGTGATGCACGCGGTTTTGCGGGAGCAGAGATTGGGGGAGAGGGGGTGGAAATCCGAAACAATCGCGGAGGAGCGCCCCACGAGAGGAGGAGGACGAGGCCCGCTCGCGCCATTGTTCCCTGCTGGAATTACCCTTTCGCGGTGAAATGTATATCGAGAGATGGAACGTTTTACAGCCTGCAAGGCATTTTTGAGCTTTTGGATTCCGTCGAAGACAGCGGGAAGAGAAACAGTGGGTGAGAGGCCACACCGCGAAATGTGGGGATGGCAGAGGTGGAGGGGGGGGTGAATGGGGGAAGAGGATGAAGGGGAGGAGGAAGACAATATGCGATGGAGGAGACGGGCGGGGATGTGGAGAGGAGAGGATATATTCATGAAAAGAGAGAGGGAGAGAAGAGAGTTCAGGATGATTCGGATTGGAGCGTAGCGGTGAGTGTGTGTGGTGGGGTGGGTTGGGGGGTGAAGGGGAGGAGTGGGTGGGTGGTTGGGTTGGCGGAGCGGAAGGAAGGGCTAGGGGAGGGTCTGACGGAGATCCATGGGGAGTGATTTCCTTCAGCAGCGCTGAGATCGCAAAGAAGAAATGGAAAGCGTAAAATGCGTAACTTTAGTACATAGCACAGCATTACAGTCTCCTGAAGACAATAAAGGCAGAATGTATGAGGAGGCTGACAAGGAGATTAAGTCAAACAGAAAATTGGGGATATAAAAGAAAGGGGTTCTGAAGAAAATGAAGAGGCAAAATGAAAAGAGAAAAGCTTTCAAATCTGCGGAAAGATGAAAGCCTTTAGATTTTATTCTGTTAACAGTATTACATAACAGTGTTACAGTAACATCACTATTCATTTCAATTCTCCAACTAATTGAAAATCTTGGTGGTAAGTTATGATATCGCACAAGGCTGGTGACATCAGCTAAAGTAATTGCAACAGCGACTTTGAACATTTTCAACTAAGTATTAATTGATCACAGATGCCTATATAAGGATTTCACTCCAATGCGCGTTGAATTTTAAAATAAACCATTATAACAAGGGAAAGTAGAATCTATCAAAGTTTCATTAGACAAAGTTGGTCTGAGGAATAATATGTTTATTAGGCCTCAAAATACAGTTGGAGACTAGAAATCATTTTGTACTTTTTCATGAACAAGCTAAACCGCTTTAGCGTTTATTGAATTTCGTGAGTAATTTATAAAAGTATTTGGGACTAAAAATTAATTTCTAAAATGCTTTCACAGTTGAATTAAACTTTCATTGAGTTTCCCGATATCACATTAGCATTAGTAGTAGCAATATTTAATTATCATATCTCCTTCAGTTTTTAATGAATTGATTCAAAGAGGATTTAGGTGATTCATGGATACGAAACTGACAACAGTGTGCACAAATACGAATAAACTAACGAGGGCGAGTAAAGTGAACGGAATGCAATGGGGAAAAAAGGGAACAGAAGCAAATGGTATTGAAAATCTGGGAAGTATGCAAGAGTGCAACGGCATATATTTGTCGAGCAATACAATTTTGTCCACGATCTCCGCGTGGCCGAAGAACCGTCCCGATAATCGGAAAACGCAGTGCCATAAAAACGGCGTAAGGGGAGAATACTAGTAGTTCTATGCATTGGATGGTGAGTTGGTCGGTAGCCACAAGAGTAATGAGCCGTCGTGTGGATGATTCTGAACGCCCGAATGAGCAGGAATACTCAATACAATGGCGGTGAGCGTGAAAACTGCATCCGAAGCAGGAGCGCCTGAGCCATTGAAATTAGAATGAAAATGTAAAATATAAATTGTAAAAAAAAGGAAGAGCATTTTACCTTAAGTTTAATACTGCGCTAACTAAACAAAACTTGAACAAGAGTGCTAAATTGGAGCAGATTTTTCAACTCGCGGTATGCAATAATTATGCAACATGCTGAGAAAATTTCTCTCGCTACTACACCAATTATTTTCTCCAACTGAACTAGTTACTCAGCACGCGTTCAGTTTTTAAGCAGTTAAGCTGCGCTTAAAATTTAAGGAATCCTACACTCTGCATTCACTAATCTGATTGTGTGATCAAATCAGAGTGACACTCTCACTCTGCTGATTCACTCTATATCTCTGTAAAGAATTCATCACTGATTAGCGGAAATGAAAAAAAAACAATTACTGAATTTTCAAGATTACCAGGAAAATATTTACATTGAAGCCTGACGATGGAGGCGTATGTTAAGAATTACATGTAGAAAATGAGAAACGAGAGAGTAATCAGAGGAGAAGAAAAACAAGTCATTTTGAAATTCTAAAAACGAGAACCACCTGGATCTTACACGCCTCGAGACATTTTAGAATTATCAGGGACACAAAAGAGGGGAAAGCGGATGGTAAACCCCAACATGAAAGAAGCAGGAATAAAATCATAGGCCTAATGAGGAGATAAGACAGAAAAGCTATCAAAGTGTAATGCAACTACGATTGGATAAAGAATAATTGAGAGATGAAGCCAACGAATCTTTGAAATGAAGGATTGATTCTTAATTCGTAAGTACTCTTGTAGTGAGAAAAAAAGTGAAAAAAACACAATTCAATTAATTTTTAAAAAATATATAATTACGCACTGTCTGTAGCACATAGTCCCAGATGCGATGATCTGGATGGCTTTATACCGTTCGCCAAAGTACTTCAAAGCAAAATAATTGTGAATGGCATTTGTATAATTGCAACGGTATTCAGCCAAGAAAGACAAAACCAAGAGTGCTGATTCGCTCCTCGCAGGTCGTCTCGAAGACAAAAGAAAAGCCAATCGTCTTCGGTTGATTTACCCGTGAGCGACTACCGAAACAAAACGAAGTGGGGTAGGAGGGTTTAGATGGCAAGGGAGGGGAGCGGGGGTAGTTGGAGCGCATAGCAAAATTGAGAGGGATCGAATGGATGAGGCGAAGGGCTGAGTTCTCGTCGTCGGCAAGGCACGTGTGAATGCGAAACGAAGACGCATGACTCCAACCGTGGTGGCCTGCGAAGTAAATGAGGTTGAGCGGAGGGAAGGGCGGGGGAGGACTAAAGGGATGTTGCTCTCCTGGAGGATATATTGGAGGGCATGAGAGGGGGAAATGAAGGAGGGGGAGAAAAGGGTCACTACCTCCGTCTCTTTCCTTTCAAAGCGATATTGATGCCCCGGAGAGATGGTACTTATTTTTTTCATTGGGATGGGTAAGAGTGAGATTGTGTGGGAGGAGGAGAAAAAAAAGGAGGTGAATTGGGAGGCATTAAGGAGGCAGATGGGAGCTGCGTTAGTAGCGAATGAAGAGAAATGAAGGTCCCCAGGGCGGCGGGCTTTGAGCCCTAGAATGGCAGGGTGGGTGAGGGATGGTACGACCACAGAAAAGAAACGGTGTGGGGGAGTATCCCTCTACTCAGCATAATGGCGTGTGCTCAGTCGTTTTTTGGTAAATTTCAAGAGCAAAGATTTAGAATAAAGCATATATGACCAAATTAAAGATATTCTTAAGATGGATTTCGGGTATGTTCAACATTAAAGTATGGGGGAAATAAAATTGTACGGTGGAGAAATACCGATTACTGAAAATTAGATTTTTACGAGAGTTGAACATGAAGTAAGAAAATTTAAAAGACAATGATGTTAGCAACAGAATCATTCACAAAAATCATTCTCCCATTAATGATCAGAACTCTACTAAATAACGGAATGAAAAAATAGAAAAAGCTTCTAAATTCATAATTCCGATACGTAAAATGTAAAGACAATGTATAATAAAAAGTAAGCAGAAGAGGAGAGACGATGAGCAGTTACCTAAAAATATTGAGATGCTGACGGAATTTATTGATGAAATAATTTATGGAAAACGGAGAAACAGGAGAAAAATAACGAATTATTGACGAAATTGAGTTAAAAAGTTTAAGGAGCTAAAGGAAACCGGGGAATATTGAGTATTTATTTGTTTGGAAGTGATTTCAGAAATCACAAAAAAGGTGTCATTAAATACGGATACCATCTAAAACATCCTAATATTTTGTATCTGCTCGTAAAAAATTATAAAAACAAATTGCAGTAATCAACCCAAAAATGGTTCAACTGTTGACTGTAGAGTTCACCTCACACTAAACTCAACGGTGTGTGAGGTTAATACAACGGAAAAGGGGGGTCAGTTCCAGTTCCTCTGATGTATGTGGTTTCACTGGAAGTTCGGATAGCCGAAAAGAACAAATCTTGTGCGAAGCTGATGGTGTTCAAAGGCGCCACTCAGAATTGACCCCTGACCCACCGCCCAAAAGCCTAGTGCTTTAACGAATTGACTCCCACTCCGTAAAACATAAGGTTCGTCTAAATTATCTACGTTTTGTATGGAGTGTAAAATCAGATAATATCTGAAAGCTTAGTTTCCATATTTATTCTTGTATTCATAAATTTCGTACCTAATTCGTTTGACAAACAATTTCTGACTTTTGGTAAGAGTCTTTCCGGATATTTTCCCATGCACTGATAGTTTCAACAAAGAAAAACTCAATAATTGGAAGAGATATTGCCATGACATATAATGTCATGAGTAGGGATGTTAAGACAAGACTCGTAAAAACTCTGATATGGAGCGTTAGCTATGTACGGCACGGAGACGTGGTCACTGAAGCAGTAGGATAGACGTAGATTGGAGGCTTTTGAAATGTGGGTGTGGAGAAGAATGGAGAAGGTGAAATGGACCGAAAGGAAAACAAATGAGGAAGTACTAGAAATGGTGGGTGAGGATAGGGGTTTGTTGAGAGAAATCCTATAAGGCAGGAAATGGATGAAAGGCGTATTGAGCGGTAGTGGAATGTTGAAGAGGGTAATAGAGGGGAGAATGTTGGGCAAGTGATGTAAGGGCAGGAACAGGATAGGGATGTTGGACGGGATGAAGGGAGGAAGGAAGTACACAGAGATGAAGAGGGACCTGATATAGATTAGTTTGCTAGGTGGGGAGTCACAAAATGTTTATTTGATAGTTGTGTCCATCCAAAAACCTACCTTAACCGGTAGATTACCTAATTAATTAATATAATTATCCTCTTAATCCTTTTCGTTGTCTTGAATTAATATTCTTCTAAGTTTTTACAAATCTTAATTTTTTCAGGCATACGTATTAGACCGTGGGGAAATATGTGTTTTAAATATTGACTTTTCAAAACACATTTCAAACACATCTCAAAACAGGAGACATTTTGCTCCAGCTCAGAAGCAATGAGTACATGCGAATTTCTATCAAGTGCATATGGGAAAGAGTTTCAGTAGGATTGCACTTAGATATCAACGCGGTTAAAGTATTAAAAACAGAAATTAGAAAAGAATAACTAGTTCTTAGATGATATATTTAACCTACAGTTATTCCAGCAAAGAGAATGACGGGATTTCCCATTATATATATATATATATATATATATATATATATATATATATATATATATGCGGGTCGCAGTGGTCTAGTGGGTAGAGCGTTTGACTACTGACCGGAGGGTCCCGGGTTCGATTCCCGGGCAAGGCACTCTGGGCACCTGCAGCTCCACCCAAGCTAGTTGATTTTTCGGGTACCAGATCTTCCTGGGAAACCATAACCGGCACAGGGAAAGGAACTGGCCCCCCTACCCTGATGTGTGAATATTCACACGCCGTCGGGCTTGGTACATGGGTGACCTCTACCATCACCTACTAAACCGACCTTCGGGTTGATTATATATATATATATTCGGGTTATATATATATATATATATATATATATATATATATATATAGGGAAAGTGTTTTCCTATCCCCTTTCCTTATACATATTTCTATGTTTATGATATACCTGTGTATCGAATTGATTTTATTCGATGAAAATACTTCTTGAATGTTAATCATTTATTGAAATTATTTGAATCAAACTTTTTTTGTTTCCTATAGTGGCCTGCCTTCACGGTTATTATTACACTTTCTTCGTTTTTTCTACTCATTCTTTTGTTTTTTTTCATTTATTTCCCAGTGTTTGTTCTATTTAACTTTTCTTCAATTTCCATTCGCATTAAATGAAATTCTATTGTTGACCAGGTCTAGCAGGGGTGGTTAATATCTACATCATGGAACCAATTTAAGTGAATGACATATCCTTAAATCCTCCGCTCGACTCCCACTCCTCAACAACCCTTCCCTTCCCCAGCGATGCGCCGAAATACGCTCACCTCACGGCGTCGGCGCCCGATCAATCGGCCACAAAAAGCTTGAGGATGCGGCAGGCCCCATTTTGTGTGTGGGGGTGGATCAACAATACCGTGTCTGATGTGGGCGAAAGAAAGGTGAAGAAATACCCGTAAAGAAAGAGCAGCAGTAATCAGCATTGAGGAATAGGTAGAATAATAATTCGGGCACAATTCAATTATTTCTACCATGCACACCTGAGATTATGACAATTACTAATAGAAAATCACTCCATGCTACGCGCCACTCTCCAGGACTAATAAAAACTTGTCAAATGAAAGCATATGACTCCTGGAATCAACATGGAATAACCTTTTCCAAGACACAAGATATTTTCATATAAGTTTCACTTAACTGTCGATACGGTTAATGGATTTTTTCCCGGTGAAAATTCGGTATCGCACATAATGTTGAAGCTAAAATGGATGATGTAACACAATTTAGAAACCATTACAATTTCATTAGATCTCATTAAAGGAGGTTTTTCTAAAAGGAGAAAACTGAAAATAGCAAGGGGTTAATTTATGATATCTATATAGTAGACGGGAATCAATGTAGAGGTGGCCTGTCGAGGGGTTTTAAAAACAGGTTGTGGAAGCCGTGAAAAGGAAAAATAGAATGAGGCAGATGTGGAGGAAATATGATGAAGACTTGCTTTAAACTATTCGTAAAATCGGTGATTGTTGCTGCAGATTTGAGTTTAGGGCCAAAATAAAGTGAAAATTAAAGAAGAATTAGAGGTAGGGAAGAAAAAGTTGACGTTTGGAAACATGGAATGAATGAAAAGGGCAAGAGGAAAAGAATCAAACATGACCCGAAGGAATTGGAATGTTACCGACAAGACTGGGTTACACGATAACATTTTTTCGGGCTTCAAATCAATGAGCAAGGTAGTTTAATTAATTTAAATGGAATAAAAAAAACAGAACTTTTGGATTAAATTTAAGTCAGTATTCAATAAGGAAACGACTGGTGAACCTAATGAACAAATAACATAGTTGCAAATAAAATTCTTTTACCGGGAGAGTAAAATAATTCAATCCCTGCACTTTGTTCATAAACTGGTTTTTTGCTTAAACTTTCCACTCAATAATTAAAAGAGGGTTTCTAAATTTCCATATTACGTGATTAAATAAATACTGTTACCGTTTAATCTAATCTATGCTGTTACCGATTAATCTTAAAAAATGGCATATATCTATAGTCGAGGAGGGATTCAACCTTTTTATTCAACTTTTCGGTTCTAGACTAGTGTGTAGCAGGCCTGGTTGATTTTATTGAAAATCTTATTGTCTTGCTAATTAGCTGCGCCGCCGTTTCAAAGGTTGCAACGATTAGTTAACATAAAACCATCTTCATTAATATCTGAATAGTATATATTGTTGCTCCATTGCTCAAAAATATTTGGGTCGTTTCTCTTACGGAAACACTGATTTTGCTATGATTTAATTATATTCTCTAACCAAAAAAATATATGCAACCTTTTAAAAATAGTTCATGCCATGAGGTATGTTCCAGCATGGTTTGCATTTTCGTAACTTAAATATCCTTCTGTGACAATTCTTAAATTAAACTAATGAATTAAATTTATTTCCATAACTTAAGCTGCTTCCTTCACAAACAGGACCGTGGTAGCAATTTCATTGTATAGCCGGTAGGTGATTGTTTGGGGTGGTGGTATATCTGGAATGTAATTTTTAAACGTTTATTGCACGTGTCGTTTCAGTGACATCCGTGCATACTGGATAGAGATGGGTAGATAGACGTCTGGATGAGAGAAAAATACCGATAAGGATGACCCGCTCCGGAACGAGGAAGCCGCATGCGTATATCCGTCCGTCTCCACATGGACTCTGAAGACAAAACGTTCTGCAATTGCTCACTGACGACAATTCCCCTCTTAAATCGCTGGAGCTCCTGCAGCATCCGACGAGGTAACTAGAAATAGCGATGAAGGGTTCCCCAAGGAGACCAAGATCGAGAGAGGGGATGAAAGTTAGGGTCTGGCCTCCCCCTAATGGATACGACGTCGCAAACAGTTGGTCCATGTACCACTAACTCTAAACGCGGCAAGGGCGCAGTAAAAAACGCACACAGACTCATGAAAACGGCCACCCACCCACCCATTCCATGGCGATCATCCGGTCTCATGTTGATTTGGGTGTGCTCCAGTTCCACCAACACCCGGTGGCACTCTTGACGTTCCGCACCTTACCCATTTAACCCTGATGCTCTTTAATAACACGTAATTACTCCGGGAGGCCGAGTGCAAGAGACCCTGCGAAGAGGGAGGGGTCGGAGTCGTCTTTCTGTTCCCAATATTTGGTTTCCGTGGTGCCACACTAACCGTCCCTGATTAAACTTTCTTCCGCTTCACGTCGAGATTCCTACTTCCATAATCAAGGCAATTACGTAATTGAAGGACAGTTAGAATAGAGCGTCTGTTGAATTAATTTCCAGCGGTTCGGCTGCTCGACACAATAGGAGCTGATTGCTTCCAAATACATTATGCCTCCCTTCACCAGCAGGATTTATTCGTGAAAAGGCATTCACTCTTAAATTTCAAACTTTGATTAATCACTTTCATTAAAATTCTAAACTTCTTCCCAGCATTAACCAATCCGATTCTCAGTTTTAGAAATAGGAATATTCAAAAGGATAAGCAATCTTAAAAGACCAGTTAAGTCGTTTCATTTAGGGCTGATTACCTTTCAGGTCATATTAGAAATTTTATGCAAAAATGTTTGTAGAAATTTGATATTTTAGGGCAAAAGTTGCTTTCGATTATATAACTAGGGACTATTAATCATATTAAGTTTTGAATGGAGTTGTTTCTGACGGATTCATTAAAAATTGAATTCCATGAGTATAAATAACATAAAAAGAATAGAAAACGGAGATTGAATGTCTACATTACTAAATTGGTCTCTCAATTTTTAACGAAAATCGCCTTATTGACATTCTATCTTATGAGTAATGAAATCGATATCCAACTATTCAATTTTAGAGCAGAGGTATTCCCTTTATTTTCAAACTACACAATAAATGTATCCTGCGATCTATGTGATCAGTCATACCTACCCAATCGAAGAACATTATTTTCAAAATTAAACACGTCACTAAAACATTAATACATAAAAATACGAAGGTTGTCCCATTACGAGTTAGTATACCTTTTCAAATTCATAACTTATGAAGCAAATGTTTACTTTTATGATGTGCTGTTAGTACGAGGCGCATTCTTAAAGTAAGTACCGTTTGCTTATATTTAAATATTGGCGCTTCAGAACACAGTTTTGCTCCTGCAGCGCCATCTACTAATTCATTGAGGAGCTATAGCAGCATTTTTTTTGTTTCAGAAGGCGTTTGCTTGTCCGTGCATGCAAACAACGATGTCCGCGAAAATCGTTGATCCCGCCACCTGTGAAGTGCGTTCTGTCATACGATTCTTGTACGCAAAAGGATTGTCGGCTGCTGAAATTCATCGGGAATTATGCCTAGTTTATAAACCTACAGTTATGAGTGAAGGAAAGGTTAGATAATAGTGCTGTGATTTTAAAAATGGACGAACAAATGTCCATGACGAAGAGCGAAGTGGTAGGAACAGTATTCTGACCGATGAAATTGTTTCGCAAGTGGAACAAAAACTGCGATGTGATCGTCTATTGACAATTAATGGCCTGGCTGAACAAATTCCTCAACTTGGACGCACTACTGTCTACAATATTGTTAAGGAAACCCTCGGATACCACATATTGCGTGCAAGGTGGGTACCGAAAATGCTCACCGACCACCACAAAGAGCAAAGAATGTCCAGTGGACGAGAGTTTTTGGGTCGTTGGGAACTCTTTAAACAACCCACCGTACAGTCCTGACCTTACACCCAGCGACTACTTCCTCTTTTTGCACTTGAAACAGTGGTTCGGTGGACGTTTCGAAACCGAAGAGGAACTCAAGAATGGCGTTGTCGATTGGTTCAACCCTCAGGCGGCGAGTTTCTATGCAGAAGGGTTAAAGAAGCTGGTGCAGCGGTACGAAAAAAGCTTAGAAGTGAACGGCGATTATGTAGATAAGTGAAGTAGGTTTGTAGCAAACTAAAAGTGCCAATAAAATGCGTTTCATATGAGTATATTTTTTCCTGTGACCAAACGGGCCTTACTTTATGAACACGCCTCGTATAATAAGTAAAGTATTTGTGATACAATTTCCTATAATTTGGATATAGCATTAGCATCCGCTGCAAGTTGAACCAAGTCCAGCTCGCTTACGGCAACAATGGAGGTAGCACGCAATGATGAGTTTAAACTTTCCTTTCACCTGAAGAAACCATCAGCCGACGCAAATGCAGTGCTACAGAAGGTTATTGAAAGGTCCGTTCTTCCTTACAGAACATGGCTTCGTAGAAAATGTTTTTAAATGTTTTAAGAGAGAAGATAATTTCAAAGGAAAGTGAACCCGGAGCTTCGACCATTGCTCTTATGGAAGAAAGTGGGTATTAGCACCGCTGCCGCCATTGTGAGAGACAATCCTCAAGAATTCCAGAAATAGTGAAATATTTAATGCATCCATATACAGTAATTTGCATGGTAATAGGAAAATGTACCGGACATATTTGTGCGGTATATATATCGACCAGAAGAAGGCCTCGGAGTAGGCCGAAAGCTCAAATCATCTACAGTGTGAGTGTCCTTTTTATCTGTTTTATTCTGTGTTCTATTGTGCCGTCCAAAAGTTATATTGCTCTCGTGAGTACTTCCGCATCATCGATTTATATATATATATATATATATATATATATATATATATATATAATTATATATAATATAAATTGTGGGATTCATCACATCTATAATCTAGACCTAACCCTATGTGACCATTATTGTTTCAAAAATAAAGAAATACCTTCATTAAAAGTGTTTTTTATTGTTAAAACCAGTTACAGGCGAACTGGACATATTTTCAACTTGCAACGGCTGCCGCTGACGCAACGCCGGACTGAAATTAATGAAGCATGTACCGCATGTACATTACTCATTAAGCATCAAAGAGCATGAAAATATATTATTGCACAATAAATAAATCAAATAAAACAAGTTTTGACTACCTTATATTAAAAAACCCTCGTAATAATGTCAACACCAAATCGCGTTGCTCTCTATACTAAGTTGAACTCGGCGTCAGTACAATTTAAGAGCGATAGCTATCATTGAGTGTAAGAACTTTGAGCATTTTCTTGATGAATGCTCATATTTAAAAAAAAGTTACTCTTCATGCTTCGCGTTTGTGTTGCCACGAAACTCGTGTAGCCCTTGGAAGACGAGATAAGAAGTTTCATGACAATTTTGCGAACTCCAGTAGAGAAAAAACACATGCGCCCTCATTAAAACGCCAAGAAATTTGAGCGGTGGCTTTTATGCGGGGGACTTGAAAAAATACTGCAAGGGAAAAAGGCGTTAAAGATTCCTCGCCAAGTTTCTCACCTCCACCGCTTTAACTCCTTTACGCTCCACACTATCCCTGGGGGCGGCTAAACTGCGAGGCACATAAGACTTTGACATAAGTGCCCCTGGAGAACAAGGGAAACAACCCACCTTCCTTCCATATTTCCTTGAGGAAAGTAAGTGCCCGAAATGTCGCCGACGATTACTAAGGAAAGGTAGATTTAAAGTGGTGAATCCATCTAAAATCCTGACCGATTAGCCAGCCGTTACTCACACTTTGTGGGCCTACGCTTATTCTAAACCGAAATTTTCTTTTTGCACATGCCCATACACAGATATATATGGCGATATTTAAAAAAATATTAAATATGTCGCCGATTAATGGACTTTATGTTATTTTCAAAACAATTTGGGAGAGCTTTGATCAGCGAAAAGAAAAAAATATATATTTGAATCGGGGATGAGGACTAAAAACCACCCTGTCCATGTAATAATACGTTGATTATTTAGACCAATATGAAATTAGTGCTTCGGATGCAATAGTAAATGTAAAGACCAACTTTGCTGCTCATGGATTGATTGTCAAATAAATAAACTGAATTTATCACCGAATCATTTAAATCACGAACGATTTTTATGTGGAAAGAACTTCAATGTGAGGTCGCTAAACCTGGAAAAAAGATAAAGACGCATCATGGTGATATTACAATTGCTGAACGACTGAAAGAATATTGCCGATTTTTTAGTCCACGAACGACGACGGTAACACTTCTAGATGTCACATTGAGGAAGAGCGAGTGAACCAAAATAAGATGTCGACATCGCCCCTGAAACGTCACCTGGAAAATATTGGAACATTTATCCCCGCCAGAAATTACAAGTCCTCGTAAACGAAGTTATTTCGAGTGGAAGAAAGAAGTAGAGCGGCATTTACTACAGATACGGTATCACCCTGATTTTTCGGCAAATTAATTTTTCCATTTCTCCACGGCAAAGCTCTGGCAAAATCAAGTCCTCGGAATTGTATTTCACAGTGACTTTCATCGTTAAAATTACATGACAGTGGATTTCCGTCGAGCGGAGAGAGAGAGAAAGGAAGCGAGAGAAAGAGGACTACAAAGAGAGGCGACTAGTGTGTTTTTACGGAGGGTTAATCAAGCGCTGCGTATCTTTATCGCCTGAGGCCTTCCGTCTTAAAACAAATTAACGTATTAAACTGCTCTAAGCCGTTCCGGTTAATTGCGAAATGCAATAAAGGGAACACGGGGCGACTTCTGTACTAGGACGGAGTTAATTGACTTTAAAGGAGGAGGAGGTACCAGTGGGGGAGGGCCGAAAGCTGAGTTTGGTGCGAGGAAGGAGGGAGGAAAAAAGAAGGCGAAAACCGGGCGACGACATCGCGTTCCGAGGAGGAAAAACAAGTCAATCCCTCCTCGCGAGTTCTTTCTTGGGCAGGGAGGAGGAGGGGGCCGGGAGGGTTAAAGCGTGCGGGGGCTGGGAGGTGGCGAAGCACCGGAGACGGCGCCGAGGTGGTGCGGAGAGATCGCTTTTTCGTTTCCGCGACCGAATAAACCGAGCGGCTAACGAACTCGCGAGGGAGAGCAGCGGGCGTCGCGGACGGCCGAGAGGATTAACAAGGGCGGGAGAAGAAGGGAATGAGAGTAGGGGGTCAGGAGATAAGAAAAAGAAGACGGCGTCGACCGGCGGCTGGATGAGAAGAAGGCTGACTGGGGTAAGAGGTGGAAGGGAATTGCTCCCCGTTTCATCAAAAAATCACCTCTGGACGGAGTCATCAGCTCTCCCGCGAATGAAGGAGGGCCTCGCCGGAACTAAGCACGCCGAGCGAAAACTTAATGTAAAAAAGAAATTCCGCCCGTCTGCATAAATCAGCGGAGATGGAGAAATGGAAGGAGAGAGAGGAACTTGTGATGGGAGCTCGCCGCCGGTATTGGCAAAGCGGAGGGGGAAAAGGTAACCAACTCACTAAAACCCGACCGATAAAAAACTTAATCTCGTAAGGCGCGTTTTTATCCGCTGAGGAGCCGGAAGAAACTTTTGCTCCGCAGATAGCGGAGCGGAATAATTAAACAATAAAGCGCACTCTTATCCCCTCGGGTGAAATATATATCCGTTCTATTTCGAGGGCAGTTACGGGATCTTTCTCCTTTTCCGATGAAGACGCACGACTGAAGACATTTGAAGAAGACAGGGCTTGCCGTACAATTACTCCCTTCGTAAGGATCCTTTTTCCCTCCGATTGCGTAAAGGAACCTTTTTATTTTTAACGTTTTACTATTTCACGAAAAGTTGTTGCATATGAGGAGGCTAAATTTTATTTTTTCAAACTCCCTCCTTCCCTATACACACACATGCCCTGCCTCTCGTCACTCTCTTTTTTCCCGCAAAATCCCACTTATTTTTCTGCAAGGGAATCGCTTCTGGCATTTCTCGAGATTTTCTCTTTATTCTTCAAGTCCCACTTTGTAAATAGTCTTTGCGAGTATCTCCTTCGCTACTTCTTTCTCATTTTCCTCGCCCTCCCAACCCCCCTGAATGGCTTCTCGTCTCCTTTCCCCTTCTTGCCCGATTTAGGGTGGCTATTGTGTGTTTCCCTTCCTTCCCCCATTGGCAAGCAGGAGGAGGGTAAGAGAGATCCCCCAACTAGCACACACGCGCATCTTCCGCCATACCACATTCGCTCTCTTGCCTCGAGAACGAAGAAGGGGGCGAAAAATAAAGGCTGCAGAGGGAACCACTCCCACTTCCCATAAACACACAATTCCCCCTTCCATCCAACCCTTCTCCTCCTCCTATTCCCTCCGATCCTCTCCCCTGCCATGAGATCCCCTCATCAACCCCTCCCATTCTCTTTCCCTGAGCTCCCCAACTCCAATTTTACCACTTCCAAGAAAAGAAATACTTGTTCTTTTAAACTTACGAGGATAGCTTCAGTGCGTGGAAAATAATGCCCCCCTTACTACTGTGGCCGGTTAGATTTCCGTTGAGCAGTGCAATTTTTATCGACTGCTTTGTTGGAGGTAGTTGCTATCGTGTTTACCTAGAGTTACAACCGGTAAGTTAGAGGTGAGAACTGCATCGGCGGAGAGTTGGCTAATTTGCTGAAGAAGGGCGGGCGTTCTATCATCGACATTCTTAAAATATTCAGAGAAACAGTAACGTCCAGCGAGTAGTAAAGAGGCTAAGCTTTTTAGTTATATCAATATGCGACGGCCGCTCCCTTGGGGTTAATCGTGAGAGAGGTGCAATGTGAAGTGATAGGAGGAAAAGGGATTGGTAACTTAAGAAATATCTTCATCCAATTATTTCGAAAATTTAATAGAATAGGATCAGTTAGTTGAAGCATACTCGTTACGATTTATCTACTATTACAACTGGAATGCATGCATTCAGCATGCTGTTGCGACTAATTGTCATAAAAAGACGTTTGTGAATACGGATACGACTTATCTGTAGTAATGCTCAGTATGCTAACTAAAATTCAGAGTATAATGAAGTACCACCACTATTTATATCCCTTTAACTGTGACTTAAAGGAAAGTGCTTACAAGAAAAATGAACATGCGCCGACCGTCCAGACAACATCCTTTGGGAACGCTCCATCCGACTCCGTTCCCTTAACTACGTTCCACCCAACCGTGTCGTCCCACTCTCACAAATAACCCTCCTCATTAAACTTATGCATCACTACGTTTCCCAACATACTAGATGAGTGCGAGAAAAATACGATCAATCGCCACCGTAGGAATCTGAGGATTAACTCAAAGAGTGGGTGCCCTCACTAGCTACCGCAGAACTTATAAATTCTGCCATCGTTAAAGCCACGGCGCGGAGAAAGCCACGGAGACTATTCGTCGTTAACGTGTTACGAAAGAAGTCCGCAGGCGTACTCTGGAATGGAGTAAGGGGGGGGTGAAAGAGAAAGGAAGGAGGGATGGATGGTTTGACGAACAGCAAAACAGAGACGCACCCAGGACTACTAGCTATACACATGCACCCTCACAGTCACCCGCCCTTCCCGGAAGTCCCCCAGGCCTCCTCTCCTCACCAAGAACCCAGGTCCACACTCCGCAGCCTAGAGCGCCAAACCTTTAACCCGCCATAGTCCAACACGAGCAACCGAGACTAATAGGAAAAATCCAGTCGCCCGCCGACCTTCTTTTCCCCTCTTTGCACACCGCCGGTGGAGATGGAAGGGAGTGACAGGGCGGGTTATGCCGCGATCGGGGTCTGCTTCTTAATTTCGTTCGAGTTAACTTTTAATCGGCTCATGGGAAAGCCAATAGTGAAGGAAGGAAACGGCAAGGCCTCATCTTCTCCTCCCCTGCTCCTTCTTCCCATCTTCAAACTCTTCTCACTTTCCCCACACCAACACACACCCGCCACCCCCCGAAACCCCCACTTCCCTTAAAGGAGCTCAACCACCACAGAGCAACCTCCTAGTAATTGAAATCTGTGCGAGCGTCCAACTACGTAATCGAGTTAAGGACCTCTTCCGCGTCTCTTGGTGAAACCGATCCCAAAGGGGCTCTGGAAGTTTGGCCCGCGGATAGTTGTGGAGGGGGAAGGAGGGAGGACAGAGGGTCAGGGGTGGTTGGGAGCGGGGCGAGACGGGGGAAGGGGTAAAAGGCTACGAAGTTGGGGGTGGCATCGGAAGAGTGAAAGGGGGAAGAGAAGGAGACAGGGTCAGAGAAGGAGGAACAGACGGACAGTTAAGAATCTTAATACTTGGTAGTGCAGAGATGGAGGATTACTTAGTACCAGACGACACGGAGTTGACTGAATTAATTTTTGGAGGGACATTTTCTCGTGGAAATACGCATGAAGCGCCAGCTTCACTTCTTGACACATTAATGCCATGTTAAATTATTGATCGGAATTAACTGAAGCTAAGGGAAGAATGTAGCAAGAAATATGACCACGAAAAAAGGTGTGATATTTTCATACGTGTTCTATCAGCAGGTATGGGATGCGGAAGGGAATGGGATGGGAAAGCTAATGGACATCTGTCTTATTATTAAATGATTTTAATCGAGAGCCCATTGATAATCTAAGTGATTTTACAACTTTAATTCAATTGTGAGGTTGAATAAATTTCTGTGGAACGGAATTAAATTAATTAAAAATTATTAATGATACGATGATTCAGAAAAATCCCAAATCGATATGAAAAATTTTAAATTACAAAATTTTCAAAAACTTAGATCGCTGGAAATGTGAGGAGTGCAGTTTCGTAAACCGTGTCGATCAGGTAAGAGCTGATTGAATGATTGAATCGCATTGATGACCTTTGATCTGCAGGGTTTCGCGAAATAACGTGCAGGTCCACATGGGCAAAAGAAATATATGCACGACGACCTGAAAATGCTTCGCCACTCGGCAGGGTGATGTTTATTCCAAAGGCTGGCTGTTGCGCGAGAGTTGGATAATCTATGCCCTGCGCTCGGCAGACAGGGGCCACGGGGCGGGGCGGAGAGAGATGTTGTGGGGAGCAAATGGAAGCGCAGGGGTTGAGGCAGGGAGTGAGGAAGAGCTTTACGAGTCCGACGCAAAGTCTCTTCGACTCTGTTTGAAAATAAATATTTTTGCCAGAGTATAAGTCAGCAGCGACAAGCTCCCAGCACTGCATTCATATTCATGCAGCACTGGTTTGCATGAGCGATCATACGAATTATTTCGCTGCGGAAGCACAACCCTTCAGAAAATTCCATCTCCAGTTGGAAAACGCACATATCCTCCATTCAAGGGACTTTCCATTAATTTTTAAACAAAAAACACTTTCAAAGATCCACGTCATGCTCCGAAGTACCTTCGTCGCGCATGCGTCTTTAATTTATACCAAATGTAAACCCCTATCTTATGCATCATTACATTCCCGAGCTATTTAATTATCGTAGTCTTTATATTATTTGATTGCAAAATCACTAAAGAATATTTTTCAGGGTTTTATAATTGATGTAGTCATTGTTTTGAATGTTAAGCAAAAAGAAATTTTTATCTTGTATCAATAAATAATTTAACGAGAGATTTTTCACAAGTGAGATGGGGTTAACACCATAATTGCGAGCTCGAAATTCCGTGAGATAGGCGTGCTGTGAAAATGAATTTAACAATAAAAAAGGGGACAAAACGTCTCATGGATAAAGAAAATATATCTCAGGAGTAGGAACTATACGTGTAGCATATGAATATTTCCTTAGGCTTGGTAGAAATGTAACTAAATTCAAAAACAAAAATGAGTAGGTGTAATAAATATCATTTGGTATGTACTCACGACAAATCACACAGAAGAGCCCCTCAAAAATGACCATTTAACAGGCAAAGTCATGAAGCCGTGACTCATATGTTAGTCCCTCTTAATTTAGCAATTTCCAGTTTCCATTTTTACCTGTAATTAAAATAGAAAATCGTTAATTACGCATAAATAAAATATCCTCAGATATTGTGTAACTAACACCAGCATATAATGAAACACTTGTATATCACTTCACTAGACAGCAATAACTGTGGCAACTTTGGAATCAGGTACAGTCTTATTTAAAAATATAAACGTTCCATTCTCAAAACATATGATATGCACAAATAGCTATCCGTAAATATGTGTTAAATTTTTCCCTAAATATATTATTTTACAAGTTTTATATGTAACAAAATTAATTAAATAAAAAATGAGCCATGACTAGTTTTTAAAGCAAATCAAAGAATTTACTATAATTTTAAAGAGCTCATATTTAGGATTAGAGACACCTTATACTTTATGAAAAACTACATCAAATTATCATCTAAAAGCCATTGAATTGAAACTGATATTGAAAAGAATTCAGTGACCCAGAATTGATATGGGGACAGTGCATATTTTACCCTTGAAAAATGTAAACTTGAATGTTACTGAGTGTATGTAAACCAAGAGTGAAGCATTTACAAACAATACAGTATTTTTACAAAAACATTAACATTAGAATGCACAAAATACTACTAAGTTATTTAATGGATGAAGGAAATTAATACCGTCCAGATACCAGTTGACGGAGAATATATAATATTTAGCCTAACTGTTTCATGTGTTTTTAAATTCAACGATAATAGTTAAGGTTGTGTAGATTTTAAAACTTCGTTTTTTGGCGTAACAAAATGCATTCATATGACGCTGAAAGCCGCCGCAAGGGCGTGTGTTGGTGGGCGTTGGGCCACCGCCTGTAAAAGAGAACAAAACCACATGCCAAATCAACACATCCATGTAAACCTACACCCACAGTGGCGCATACATTCATGCAAAACCCTTTCAACTTACACACATGAAAAAACATATAGTATCACCTAATAAACAATTGCACCTTAGGATGTAGTAAAAATTTATCCAATGACGTGCAAGCTAGAATTTGAAAAGAAAGAGGGCGAAATGCCACCACCGCATGGACATGCAACACACAATGGTCTCCTCCCCTAAGGACACAGGTAGGGAATGTGACCCAACGCTGCTGGCAGCGGGAGTTCCCGTTAAAATAAATAGTCATATACACATGACCATTAACAAGTACAATAATTTAATGTAAATATGATTAGGTCATAGTCACATATTAGGGATGATAATTTTAGTAGAAAATTCCGAAAGATAGTCTGAAAAGTTACGATATAAGTGGAGTCGTTACGTATACTTCAGCAGATATATCAGCAATGAAAACAAAAAATAGTTCGCAAAGAGGCATAACTAAATCTCCTCCTGTAGACAATTCCTTTCCCTTTTTCCCCGAAACTCGTCCGCTTAGGCCCGTCGAGCGTAGGCGAGCCCGCTACCGCTGGTGCTCACACTCCCCGGGCGACGCCTGCCAGAACTGAATGCAGATGAAGGAGTGCCCGTCCTAATTGGACGCAGGGAAGTTCCGTAGGAGGGAGGCGGTGGAGTGTGGTAGGAAGGGGTGGGACGGTGGATGAGAAGGTGTTGCGGAGAAGGCCATGGAAGGAGGGGGTGAAGATGGAAGACACCAAAAAGCCCTCCCGAGTGTCTTGTGAGGGTAACAGGGGAACCCGGTGGTTTCAGCAGAGTCGAGTATCCGGCTTCCGGGTGCGAGACAACCGGGTGGACACCCCCAGATCAAACCTCCCTCCATCTCCATTGGGCAATAACTTCATTAACTTCCGCTGAACTACCACGGGGAAATCCGAAACGATCGGTTGACGGGCTCCGAAGCCGTGTCCGCGTTGCAAATATATCGCAAACCCGGTTGTACGCGCGGTTTAGGGTATAGGGCACGGTTTAGTTTAGATCCGCGTTGAAAGATGGCCCAGCTACAAGATGATCCAGCTGAAAAATGGTCTACTAACGATTTGTCTTATCGTTGATAATATAGAAGTCTTAGGACCATTTTAACGTGTCACTATGTTACACGCGAATCGTTACTTTGAACACAATATACATAACTGCGAAAAAAGCTCGTTATTGAGAGAAGCTAAAATTACTTTTTGCGAGTGCTCTACGCATAAATAAATGTTCAAGCGAGTGAAATTTTGGACTTGAAAACTAGAATCCTAACGAATACGAGACCGTGTTTGTGATGAATGTTTATGATGTCTACTTTGCTCTTTTCAGGAATTCTGCTACTGTAATTGATCCAGTAACTATTTAAAAACTGGTTACAGCAGTGAAGGATATAGTTTTCATTATAAGCATAGCATTTTTTTAAACATTTCAAATCATTTCAGTCTGAGGCAAAATAACTCGTGGTAAAAACGACGTCCTAATACCCGGCGTGTGGTGAATTCCATTAGAGTCATCGTCTCATTCTCTCCCGCCCATGGCAAATGGTTTCTTTCTCTGCACCTCAGAGGAAGGAAGGGTACCAGACCCGTGTTCCACACCCCGCCATATTGGAGCCGTCACTCTCCCTCTTGGATTTCGACATGTGGGGAGGGAGGGTGAACGAAGGCGCGAACACGGACAGGGGGATGATGCACGCTTGCGACTCAGGGACCTCCTTCCCCCTCGCCGCCGTCCCGCCATCGCCTTCCCACCGCCCGTCCCACAGAGACTAACCACAAGGTTTCCACCAATCTTCCAACACCTCCTCCAAAACGAAACCCAAGCGTCTATCGATCTATCGGAGGGGGTCAGATTGAGTGATCCGATCAATAGATCGCACCAAGGTACAACGCGTCCCCGCCTTCGTCTCAATTGCGGGATACCAAACGAGGCGGGAGAGACCTACCGCTCTGTGTCCGTCAGTCCGTCCGTTCCCTTTTCCCTTTTTTAGTAATTTTCCTGCGCGGAGTTTCATCTTTAATCTCGCCTTCAAGGCCCCCCCATCCCCTCCTGCCCGTACCAAGTCCCATGCAACCGCGCCCAAACCCTTCCACCGATGTCCAGCTTGGTCCACGCCAATTTCCATCCCAAGCCATATTTTATTCCCTCCCGTGACTCTCCCCTTCCTCTTTTTTAATCCAATCAGTGGTCCCGCAACTTGTGTCAAAAAATAAAGAATTCCATGTCCAATTTTCGGCTCTTCTCCCTGTCCTGGCCCCTGAAATGGAGAACAGTTATTCAGCCGAGAGTATTTTTTCCCCTTCTTCGTTTTTATACACCCGGATGCTGAAAATGAAGTCACCTACTTCGCGTCTCCTCTCTCCCTGCTAATTTTTAATGGATACGATTTTTTAATTCATCGTCGTTTCTAAATCCCTAAAGTGTAGGTATTGTACAAAATACTACGCTGGTCATGAGCTCCGATCCGTAATCATGCAACATACTTTTCCTTCTCAACATTTACGAATATTTGGAGGCAAGGATTTTAATTTCGGATCTCGGGTCACATATTCTCATTATTTCCTGTTGCCTCAATACGAGCAAGAATTTGTCAATTGACAGCTAGATCAAAATATCCCCGCTGATGAAAGTTTATGCTTTTCAGGAAATTTAGTTCTCCAAATTTGCATAGTATATTCTGCATTATCGGAAGATGAACTCATCAAAATTTTACCTTTTCCATTTAGAATTCTTGATATGTAGATGATTTTTGCTCCGCGTAAAACGAGAATACATCTATATCACAGTCAAGACTATTAGAAAGTAGACGATAGATATTTCTCTCTGGCGCCGATGAAGGGACCTTTCCGTCGGAACCGTAGGTACACATACAGGTAAGGGGATGCCATTAGAATCAGCATATTTGAGCAAGCGTTTAAGTCGTCTTCTCATCTAATGCACCGAGGAAGACTAACTTCATTTGGGTTTGTATGGATAATCAAATGTCATCCATCTAAGAATTTAAAAGCGTGTACATGGAACACCGAACTTCCATTCACAATGCCTGAGGTTTACCACCGTTTCCGAGACCTGTCAGCAAATTGCAGTTCCGCAAACACGATGAATCCCTCGCCACAGCTCTTCGAAGGCGCATAGTACTCCTAATTTCAATTACGGTCATTAGGGACCTCCGTTAATATCTCAATAAGGGGATTTAAGCACGGGTATTTTCAAACTCTCACGGGCAAAGGACTCCGCGTAGCTCTTCCCTCGGATCATGTCGAAGTCTAATAAATACTTCAAGCGGAAATTCTCGGACGCGACTTTGCACTTCCTTCGACACAGATCAAGGGCTCCATTTTCACCCACATTAAACATTGATGGGGGCGCACTTATTTATACGGGCGTGAGAGAGGCACGGCTCCTCCCATTTCCACTCTCTCACCATCTCTACAGCATCTTGCGGAGAATTTCCAAAAGAAGAGGAAAACTCTTGCCTCCTTAGTACACTCTTCCGGTGAAACTTTGACTCCTTCTCTCGACTCCCCCTCCGCTCTCACTGACCGCCGGGAGCTCTCTTTACGAGTATATTTCTCCTGTATTCCCCCCCTTGTGATTCCTCTTTCTCTCCCCTGGAGACGGAATCCCACTCCTCAAAAGGGCCAAAGGCAGCCATCTCCCCTAAGTAATCCTCTCAACTCGGACCTCTAATCCGCATTAATGATAATAAACTCTCCGCAGCCGATTCCTGCCCTTGCCTCGCTCCTCCTCGCTCTCTCCCTCCATCTTTTATGTATTGCGGTTCACTGAGGGACTGCAAAGATTTCACCCCGGTGCTGCGAGGATCTTGTCACCGGGCCTCTTCCCACCGCCCCTCTCAAAGTTTATTGTTGAAATGCGCAACTGCCGACGCGGCTCCCGCCGGCGCTGTCCCTTTCGTTCCCTTCGACGAAGGCCCTTGGTTTCCCGCTCCCTCCAACCTCCTCGGCTCCGGTACATGAGGCGAGCGAAGAGGTGGATGAAAGGTGACCTCCCTAGGGGGAAAAAGTTGGAGGATTTCCGAGCAAAGCCTATTTATTTCTTGCGCGAGAGTAAACGAAACGCTGATTAATAGGGCATGAAAATCCCACAATCAATGTCCCATCAACTTGTATTTTCAGCTATTTACGAGAATGGCGATGTGTGTACTGTTATTCTACCGACTTTGTTGTCAGGGCTTGATTCGGAAGAGTAACACTGTGAGTAATTTTCATTTTTCCTATCGATTGCATATTCGGCGAATGACCTGAAAATCACTTGAAACAATCTAGATAGTTTGCATGTACTGTAATATCACCAGCAGCACCTAGGGAATACTTGTTTTCATTTATATGCATGCATTTCACACTAATTTTGTTAGCAAACCTCTTCCCATATGACCGCATGGGATTGACATACAGTGAAGATTGATGCATAGTGCATGCTACAACACTCATTAACATGTTTTTCGTTGTTTTTTCAAATCCCCCTTCCATCCCTCGTCCTTCTCTGAGCGTGTCATGCTTCACTCACTCCGCCCGCTGCCAAGAATGGGAGTGTCACATTTTCTACCCACGACTTTAGTGAGTGGGAACCATAAGTTGAATACCTATGAATTAACAGAACTTCTCCCTTCTTACTTTCCAGTTCTGCATGGCCTGTCTTGCTATGGTGGAGGTCAATATTATATATGACCATGAACCATTGTTACACCCTCCTTTTTAGTATTCAAGAGAACATTTTTATTGGGTGAAATTAACACCTCATTGGAACTAAGCTATCCGTCAGCTTGTATAAAAAGTTGCTCGTTCCTTCCAGGTTTTAATGAATGCTTTTTTCGCTTTGCTAACTATTTAAGTACTCTTCATATCCCTTATTCTTTACCTATCTCAACTAGTGTTCAACAACCTGGCAACCCCTTTCGCGAAACAGATATAGTAATATCTTCCTTCGCAGTTAATAACAAATACTGCCAGGCGATTTCCAAATATATCAAGAACAGGTGGAAAAGCCCTGTTAATGGCCGAAAATGGAAAAAAGTGCCAACAAGAGGGAAAAGAAACCTCAACGGATGATTCGCACCCGTTGAAACCATCCATGGGACGACAACAGAAAAAGATACGAAGCATCCGATGAGAAAAGAGGAAAGATTCGGGCGAAAAATGCGGACTGGGGATTGGAGGGTGGGATGGGGGATGAGGGGAATAACGAAGGGACCACGGGGAATGGAGGGTGGGGGCGGAGAAAAGTAGTAAACGGGTCCAAATGGGATGTCAGAGGGCATCCGGAGACGACAAACAAAGGGGTCGGGGGGGCGTGGGAGAGAGCGTGATTGCATATTGTGGCAGGCGAAGCGAGGGGGAGATTGGCGGGGAGGAGGAAAGGAAGGCGTGGGTGGGCCAGGAGACCGGTGGGTGGCCGAGCAGGGCATGGGGGGGGTGTGTGCGAGGGCGAATGGCGATGGTCGTGCGCCCCGTGAGCCGTCGACGGACGGGAGTTGACGGCTCACTTGCTCCCGGTAGTCCGTTATGTGCAGAAAAGTCATTGGGTTGGAATGAGAGGATGAAGAGCTGAGGGGGATGGAGAAGGTGAGTGAAACAGGGGTAGGCACGGAGGAGGGGATGGAGGAGTAAGGACACAATAGAAAGAAGGACAAGGAAAGTGGGAGACAAAGGCGGACGTAAAGGGTTTACGGTAGGGTTAATGGGAAAAGTTTTTCGGTGCCCTGGGGTGGGGGAGAAGAGGAGAGGGTGTGTGGGAAAAATGCGGATGATCTAAGGCAAGGACAATGAAAAGGGAAAGAATAAGCGAGGGGGGTGAAAAGAAGGGGAGGGAATGTCAGGAGCAAGCCGGGTGGCTGACGACTAGGATGAGGGGTCGGAGACTAGGGGATGGGACCTTCCTGTAGTGGGAAGGTGGACGAGAGAGGCCTCACGCAACTGACTCAGCCGGCCAAACGACGGCCCATCATTTGATGTAATACGAGCATTATTCACACCAAAGAGGGGTAATTGCTGCGCGCAAGAAGCTGTTTTTGCCCGTCCAGACATCACAGCCCAAACATTAACTCTCGCCACGAAGCGACCTCTCACTCGCGGCCTCTTGGGAGTAACCTAGCAGTAAAACGAGGATCTGTTTTCTCTCGCATATACATTGTCTCTTTCCATTGTACGCGGATACCTCTGGATTTCCTGCTGGAAGATGCTACACAGACTGCAGAACGGATACGTTTAAAACGTCGTTTTTTCCGAAAACGATGAGAGCAGTACATAAATAGAACTAGAGAATAAATATAACCACCATTAGTTATATATACAAGTATTTGTATACATGTGTATGCCTATGCATACCCATGTATGCGTACATATATTTAATGGGGTCTGGCTATTTTTAGTAATAAATATATCATTTTCGTTTCTTCATTTAAATAGAAAATGTTGGTGATACCATGTGCATTCTTCTTTAGCCCGATAAATGTTTGCAAGTTACCAGCAGGTCGGAATTTTTCCCTGTGATCGTATCTCGTCCATTGTGCGTGACTATCTCTGTTCGTGTGCACTGCATGGCTGGTGTAGATGCAATCCTTTCCGCACGTCTTCCCAGTGACTCGCAGAGTATTATGCAGATGCAGTTGTTATCAATGTCGAAAACGACTGGTAGGATTCATAAACCTGAAAACACGTTCAAAAGCAACTTTCAAGGAAAAGACTCCTCTTCTTTTTCCCAACAGAATGATTTCAACAAAGCTATGTTGGACCTGAATGACTTACTAATAGGAAAGCATAAGGTATATGGATTAATCGAGCAAGATAGTTCGCGTCGCTCCAGCAGATAACCAGCCTAATAACAGTAGTCACTGTGTCACTATTGAGTGAGGACCAAATGTAGACTTATGAATTAAAATATCTAGTCAATTTTCTCATGGGAAATAAACGAGATAAGACTCCCGAATTCTAATAATATTGCAATGGAATTTTTTGGTTATTAAAGATATGAAAATCAGAGAGAAAAAGTATATAAAGTCTTGTAGCAAGTTCAAAGTTCATGTGGCAAGATATTTCGCTGAAATGGAGCACGATATACGAGCAATTCGTGTAAAACTAAGCTTCATGCACAACTGGGTGTTGCGTCACGATAATTCTCCTTTTCACGCAGAAATTTCAATAAACGATTTTTTGGCCATTAAAAACATTCCTATGGTCCTCAGCCTCCTTATTCGCCTGATCTGAGTCCTTGTGAATTTTTTCTTCTCCGGAAGATGAAAAATCATCTCAAGGGAACTCATTTTGGGACAGTCGAAAACATTCAAACGGCTGTAACCGACCAGCTGAAGGCTATTCCAGTATCGGAGTTCCAGCAAAGCTTTGAGTGGAAGAACCGTCTCCAACGTTGTGTTGCTTCAAAAGGAAGTTATTTTGAGGGTGACAATATAAAATTGTAATTCTATTTAAATGAAAAAATAAAAAAAGTCAGCCTAATTACTTAATTTACAGACCTCGTAGGATTAGAGAAAACAAGTAAAATATTCTATTCAGCCTTCACCCACTGGCCCACTAATGGCGTACTTGAGAAACAAACTTAAATATTTATCATTCAGATGGAATCAACCAGAGGTTAATGCTTTGGACCATGGAGTGATCTCAATGATCCCATATCCAAGATGAAAATTATTCCAATTTTCTATTTTTACATTATTTTATTTTGTGATTAAACTTTATGCTAACTTTTAGATAAATGAGTAAGAATACGGCGATTATATAACAGCATGCTCATACAAATTATTAATATTACGTATAAAATGCACCCGAAACACAACAATTTACATTTTGGAAGCAACCTTTGTTGCCATGTGTAATTGCAAGTCACGTTGCAGATTTTGCTTCAATATTTAGGTATAATTACCAAAAAATTTAATCGTGTATTTTAGGCTAAGTACATCAAAAGATTTACAGATATGTAAGAGAATAGGTTGAATACATTTATAGGCAAATATTGACTTTAAGTACTTTACTGGCACACTCGATTACATTATAAATGTGCTTATTTGAAATTATTGTAATCATAGGTAGCCTACCTATCATTGGTAGATTTTGAATGAGTCCTAAAAATTCACGATTTTCTTAAGAATCCTAAAAATTTACGGTTTTCTTAAGAACTTCACAAAACGACCTCAATTCAAAGTAAATCACATTTAGAAATGCACTAAATCATTATTCTATTCTAATGAACCTGTTCCAAGATCCATTCACATCGCTTGTAATACCACTATTTTTAGCTATAGCCCTACTATCCTCGCTACATGCCCTTATGGTGGTTTGTGGGGTAGATATAAGATAGTTGAAGTAGATACAAGTTTTTACTCACTCAAATTCGTTTACCTTAACTTTTCCCTTTTATCACGGTCCTAAGAATTCCATTACCTTCTAATACCTCATCCGTCCACCTTTCCTTCCTTTTCCAAATCACTCTCAAGAACTTTCTCTCTTCTGCCGCCGTGCCAAAGGTGGTGGATTCTCAAACCATTTTTAGCGAAAGAGACTCCTGGGGAACTCTCAGAACTGAAAGACAACTATAAAACGAGCCCATGACTACTTTGTTTGCCTTTTGCACTATTCCATCTAATTTTCTCCATATCCACTCTCACATATCAAGCCCTTTCTTTACGTGTATCTTCTTCCCTGTAAGAACACGTTTTGGAATGACACAAAGCCCCTCTGTACCTTAAAGTTTTCATGAAGTACATCAATTTTTCCTTTACGTCTTTATTCCAAGCATTCGCCATCATGTCCGATATATTTATAAATTATGTGTTTTCTATCACATTTTTCCTTGGAATCCTTACTAATAAACCAATTTTTTTTCTAACTTTTGACAGTATACCTCAGTCAAATAAGTTTATCCGAGTATTAATGCATGTGCCAATAGAACTGTTTATGGAAAATGAGGAAATAACCTAAATCAAACGACGGAATCAAATTGGTAATTTGAGCGACGAATATCATTGTACAGAAATCGCATTTTCAAAATGAAGGATTCATCTACAATTGAGACAGTTCTAATTTCAGAAACGTGAAGAAATTGTATGGGCATTTAACATTTTCTTACACCGTTGATCTTCAGGGCAGGTATCATTCCTAAAAACAGTTTAAAGGGAACAGGATAAGCATCGCTCTCGAAAAGGGGCGGTACTAGCCACCCGCATATGGGTCCGTTTCGAATGTGAGGGCTCCGCAGCGTCGCAATCCAAGAGGGCAATCCATTTGGGTTCAATGGACGTTTACTGCACTCATTGCGATGGCGCTTATACCAACAAAGAGGGAGCGGATTGCACATGCGTCTGCAAAGTTTTCCGCCCCTTCCTCGTGTGGCCGCAGGCGGAGGGAGGGTTGATGACGGGGAGGTTACGACAGCTGATGGGGGAGTTGTGTTGAGTATTCCAGGGAGTGGTATAATTGGAGGGCGGGGGAGGACAGGGGCATTAGGGAGAGACGACCGTGGACAAGCGTAACACACGTGCACATTGCAGTTTAGATTAGGAATGATTTGATTGGCTTTGTAAGGGAAGTTCCAATTAGAGCCGGCTTATGAGAAGACCCTGAGCGTGAGGATAGGGAGGAATCGGCCGGCCCTGGTGCTTAAGGAGGCCTTTCGTGGCGGGTGCACCGCCTCACCCCCATCGCACCCAAAATGACCGAGTTGACATTATCGCAATACAAACAAGTGCGGACGATGAAAGGCGCTGGGGGCGGCGTTTGTAGTTGTCCTCGAGAAAGCTTCAAAAATAAATCCCACGCCATAACGTTTTATATTAGCAAATGTGAAAGTGCTTCAAAGCTTCCTAAGTACCAAAACAGGAATATTATAAAGGAACCCGTTTAAAAATCATCTTCCTTGTAATTATAATTTAAAACTTACCATAATTGTACTTTACAGTGCCTCCCTAATTCAAGAAGCCCTATAATTCTTTACAATGATAATCAGAACAGAAATGATTCGGAGTTATTATTTGACCGGTATGTCTATGGAAGCTTCAACACATCTTCCTGTATAAGAAAATCATCTTAAATATGGTTTCAGTTGCATAGTTTCTCACTCAAAACATCTCAAAATTCTTCTGAATTTTCTGAATACGTTCTACAAATATGTTGTTGTGTATCGGAAGTAATAACAACATCTATTAATGCTCAATCGTCTTTAAAACATATTTTTTCACTTTAAGACGACGAAATTAATATTTAAAAAAATAATAATGCTGAAAAATACATCATTTTACTAGCTTCATGCCAGTGATAAAAATATTGAGAATCATTTTTAATTCACCAGATTTTGAATCCGATTATAAATATGAAACTATTTCCAAAAAATAGAAAAGAGATTTAAAATGCCGAAACATATTTCATGTAGGGTCAGACTGAAGACTAAAATATTTTACAAACACTTTTTCACTCATTTGCATTTCTTCCGTTTTTTTAGATTTTACTCTAGTAAAAATTTATATCAATTATAGGCCAGCAGGGCAGATTTAAAATATGCATCACAATACATAGGAAAGAAGAAAGCCTCATTTTCGGCGTTTTAACCCGTAAACCAATCTTAGCATGCTATTTCAAACGCAAAATTGTATGATTGATGGATCATTCCTTAAATGGGCGATTATTACGGAATGCACATAAATAGGTTCGATACAAGCCAACTGCCAGGATTTTAAGAGGCACTTGCGAAGGACAGTCAATTGAAAACGCGATGCGGGAAACATTTAGTGTCCGAAAGACACGCTATGGACGATTCGGACATGGCGCCGTTTGTCCATTTAAGTGCTTAATTACGATCCATCACCGTTTTACTTCTTTGACGAGAAACTTTATGAGGGATACGAGAGCTAGCAAAACTGCAGGGACTGTGCATCAAATGACTGGCTGTAACGGATAATTGGCGCGGGGATTACTGATGAGAAGGCATGTCCAGTCAATGCACTACTCGCGTGTACCACTCCGGCGCATTAACAGTTGCCTCTTGTTTGGTGCGTGCTTAATGGCTCATGAAAATTAAATAGGTATGCCAAGCGTGAAGCAACATTTTTCTCTTGTCGAGCTTTCCACCAAATCGTACTCTGCCGAAAACAAAAATTACCCTGAAGGGGTGAAAACAAAACGTCACCGATGAAACTCCATGCCAGAGGGAACGACGAAGATCTGCCATCGGGAAGAGAAAAAGGGATGACATAACGGAAAGAACCTTATGAAACCTCCAAAATTGGAAAACCTACCTCAGCCCTCTCAACAAATTGCAATTTCAATATGCAGCGAGGTGGAGCTAATCCCAGTGTAAATTAATTTCATAATTCACCTTTCTATGATATAATTTTATTTAACAATTTTTTCAGTATCAAAGTGCGTGCGTATCATTCATGTTGAAAACCGATCAGTTAAATTGTTTTAGAAAAAAAAATAATATCAGAGTAGAGAAAATTTGATTAGTGTGTAAACAAGAACTGCAATGATACGTAGGAATGAAGTTTTTTACCTAAATGGAAAGTGTGGAGTTTAAACACGTGCAATCAACAAAAGTAACGTTCATATAGTATACCATTTTTTATGGCTCCTTATAGTCCTGAATACACTCAATGAATACTTGTACTTTAGTGAACTCTCTTTACTTTATTCTTTATCAAACATAAATAGAATGAAAAATAATGGCTTGCATGTCCCGAACACAGTTAATTATTAATGCACAGACTAACATCCTTTATAACGTATCCTTTATTCAAAGAAACATTAATACCTAATACTAATAATTTACCACCTCAAAGTAAGCTTCGCTAACCTTTCTCGCCACGTGAACTTTGCTACTCGTCCCAGAGGTGATTTGTCACGACATAAGAAATGCAGGGAATAAAGGACATATCTTTAATTGATGGCGTGATTTCGCCTGGCACTTGGCTATGCAGATGTCACTGCCGTACAGACTGCTACCAAAATCGCTGTTTTCACGCATGGCGTCTTAATTTGCATTTAAGGTACTTTTTAGCAATTACCGGGTAATAATTTAGTTTCAAATACGTCTTATGAACGTATCAAGGTAAATTTACGCAAAGTTCTTTAGCGAATCTTTTAGCGCGCGATAACTCATTAGGTTTACTCCAAAACCATCTAAGAATATGAATTTCATTCGTGTAATCGACTAATGACAATAATTCACCTTTTTTTAGTGAATTCTCAGAATTTATAGCTTTTGTATTTACAAAGTACAAGGGCAAAGTAGTAAAAATTATTAAAGCTGTAATAGATACTACTACTTGAGTTACTGCATAGAAGAGTGATATGGCTCGAAGAATCTTCCTTACTATCCAGAGTTTGCGCGTTTCTTGAGTGTAAAATTCATGAAAATATGTAGTATATATTAGAAAAATACTGCGGAAGTAATGGTGGCTGATTTTACGTTACTGTATACATAGGTTGGATATCTAACTTGCATCTATCACATACGAGGAGACACCACTTGCAGATTAAAGAAAAATCTAACCCATAGCTTCCCAATTAAAATAAACGGCTGAAAATCCATTTTCTAACACTGGTGTAAACTGGACATGGAGCGACTTTAAGAAATTAAAATCCGCGGTAAGAAAAAGGGATAGAAACAAATGGTATCTATGATCCAAAAACGCCACTGTGCTATTGAGTAGGGTCTATGATCTATGCAAGCAGTGCTCTTGGTGGGTAGAGAATGGAAGTCAGATATTCAATCCAGAGTTCAAATTGATTAAAAAGAACATGGCTCAGTCGGAATGGTCTCGGAAGAAAGTTGGGGTCAGTCGGGGGCAGCGCCGCAGCTGTTCCACTGGCGCCTGAGTCCTCCTCTGAATAAAAAATTGTTTTCAAATGCCGGGCAGGGCCGACTGACCAGGGTCGAAGGGAGAATAAAACATTCAAGTCACTGCTGCGCTCGGTTTCGAGTCGAGGAACTTGAAATATACATGCATACAAAACCGATGGGATAAGGGTGGACGAATCACGCGGTAGGGGATTCCGATAAGCAATCGGACTGGGCGCACCTGGAGAAAGAGCTTCCGAGATATACGTGTACACCAGCTGCATCGTCACATCCCATTAGTAGTAGACGAGGTTGCTAGAGGATGTAAAGATGGCCGAGTTCATCGACACTATTGGGATAGTTAGGCATTTTGGTGGCTGCATCGTTAATAGTAAGCGGAGAGAGGCTGCTGAGGACCTCGTTCTCGGCTTGGGTCTAATCTTAATGAATCGCACCGAGCGGTCTAAGCAGAAAATATAGCCATACCCAAACATGGTTTCACTGAAGCGCTCTCCTCATGGCACTGAAGAAATAATCTACGTCTTTCCATGCTAGCCTCCCCTAGAGGAAGTAAAATGCACCGATCATTAAAAATTGGTGAAATTAAAAAAAATTAATGCAGCTTTATTTTCGGAAATATTGCCCCATTGGATATTTTATATTGTTGTTCTCATGGATTGTACGAGAGCAAATGAATTTATAATCACCCTATTTGACAGTCAATTTCTCTTTACTTATCCCTGTGGCCTCAGGGACTAATGAAAGGTCGCACTAGAAAGGCGGTCCTTGTGTAAGTTTTATTCAAACGATTTGTATCTATCCAATAGTTTAAATCCTACATGTATACTTCGTCTTTTTATTCTCTTCCTAACGATGCAATTCAATAATAATCTGACGCTCTTAGTTAGTTCCTCATGAAACGTTCGTATTTTCTATCTAAAACCTTTTTAATTCCGAGATTTGATCCTTCTGGGTCCTGTCTCAGATGCTAGTGGCACTTTTTAGGTTGAGTCTAATCAACTCGATTCGAATTCGAATGTTTTGCCTCTATTTATTGATAAACTAAGTATATTGAACTACAATGTACAGATTTTAATAACGTGCTCATATTACATTCGATAGTTTATGCATTTCAAGCATTGTACTTGACCTGCTATTGTTTTCCTTTCCTTCAAATTTACAGGTGCAAGGATGGGTGGATTTTTTTCCATAAATTCATTACCATACATTTTTTCAGGTTTAAGATCAGAGTAGAACTGAAGAATCTGTCACTGCAGTGTACGAACTCGAACCCTCGACATGGGAGACCTTTAAAATCAACTTTTACTATTATTTCTTACCAACGATTGGATATGATGGTAATGTAGTTTTGATTCAGGGAAGAACTGAATTATGAGGTGTATGAACAAATCATTCCATACGATATTCAACGTAAGAGTCAACATGAATGTGCTAGTCACTACACGAATAAATAATATCCATACTTAATATACCGAGTTTCGAGTATATGCTCCACTTTCAGGGTCAATACGGGACTTTATGGCCTGCCAGATAGAAAAACGCTTTCCCATGGTTATTGCGTTGGTAATCGTCGACATTTTGCAACGTTCCCATATTGTAAAACTTATTATTTCAATTGAAACACAATCTAAATTTCAGTTCAAGCTTCTAAAATTGATTAACTCGTTGACAATACATTATATGATCCTACTTTAAATGCTTTAGCTTTGATGTCTCAAAGATATTGAGTATATTAAATTTAAATCAAGAAAAAAATTTCCTTGGTAGCCTGTCCTATATCCATTATGATTCATGACCAATATAATCTAAAATATGCGTAAAACTAATTTTATATGGTGAAAGAAAGAATACTACAGCATAGTTTGTCACTACCAAGCCCTATCTCGACGGGAATGACATTATTCGCTATTCTTACTCAGGAAACGAGTGCCCAGTGGCAATGAGGCAATATCACAAGGGGATTATGGAAATAAACTCAACGTGTGTAAAGATTAATCTGATGAAAGACTGTATCCTTTCTCAATGTACACGGCGCTGCGACTCTTAGCTTCCACCGTTTATGCTTTTATCTTCTTTTGTACTTTTAGTTGTCAACAGCTCGCATTTTCTGCCCTACTGGGAGTAAAATACTAACCTAAAACATTATTAAAAAAATAGATATATTTGTAAATTTGAAAATTTCCATTAAAATTATTTTCGAACCGGTACGCTTATGGACCAATATTTAGACTCTGTAGGTTTGAAATTTCAGTTTAATTTTAATTATTAATAAACTTAAATTAGAATCTAGTGCATCAATTCATGTTTCCCATCAAAAGATATTTAGGTAAATAAGTAGAAAAACTACTGCACACAGTTAGTTAGAAAACTAAAAAATACACATAACTAATAAACTGAACAAATACACGCAAGCAAGCTTGGGCAGAACTAAGGAAAGAGGCGGTAAATCCACATTTTATAGGAAGGAATGATCACAAACTCAAGGTAAAATGCCGGGCATAAAGGAAAAATAAAAAAAATATTTCTCAATAAAATAATGGTTGATTGGAACAAATTACCCGTAAAACTATTCGAGCCCTTTCCTAACAGGGTAAATAATTTTGAATTAATTTAAACAATTTATATTTTAATTTGATTGATGGGTTGTGTAAAGTTGTAGGTAACAGCTTAGTTTTGATTGTTTTTTCGCTGACTGGGAAACTGATTTTAATGAGATTGAGATTTTCTTTTTCTGTGTAGAGATTGGCGTTTGGCAGTCTCCCTTAATTGTACTTTTTGACTTATTTCATTCATTATCTTCTTTGAAATTTATTGGATTTTGAGATGTCATGCTACTTTTCCAAGGTAAGTTTGTTTTCAATACTTGGGACTTCTGCCACCTAACATTTTCTATCTGCAAACGTGAGTATTAATAAGAATTGTAACTTAAATATATAATTATTATAATGATTGAAATATTACATTTCTTATATAATTATAAAATAATTATTATTATAATGATCTCCCCTTAAATAAAAATAGCTCAATTTGAAGAATATTTTTATAATGAATACAAAATTACTTCGTTTGATGTTTAACAATATTTAAAAACTCATATTATTCTATTCAAACGGTAAGACACACAGTAAGATAATTCTAAAACACCAGGTCCTGCTAGATGGATGTCTAATTAAGGCAAAGGTTGAAGAAATGACGACCGATGGCCACGGAGAAAAATCTGTGATACATGGGAGGATGTGATACATTGAAATAGAAATGAAATACGTGGAAGCAGAGATATGTGAAGACATGATGTCGGCAGCAATGAAAAGAGTGGGTAACGTTATGTCAGAACAATTTTAGGATTGATGGATATTGATCCTGTCCCGTGTTGCTTTCCATTGATCCAATTGATGAAGAAGAAACTCCGTCATTATTTTCATCAGTGTCTACTATGAGCCATCGATGGCCTGAAAATTGTGGAAAACTGTGTGCGCCCACGTCAGTTCTTCAATTCCGGCGGTTTTTAAGAGATTGCCCAACAATGCGTGGTAAATGATGCTTCCGGGAGTCAGAATGCCCTTCGCGAGTTATGAGCCGCGCCGAAGAGTTTGAGGTCAGTAAACGACCGAGAAATATGCCGATATTCAATACGTAGCCATTTGGAAAATTTGAGAACCTTGCTGTATTAGACGCGTTTAAATGTGCTACAAACTATTTCAATGGGGAAAAATAACTCGCTGTGTATACTATAAGGAAAGAGGCTGGTCCCTAGTTTTATAAACAGACCTAAACGGAGGATTTCAAATTGCCAACGATACTCGTAACTGATTTCGCGTGCCTACCCTTTCAAATTGAAATTATTTCAAAATAAATGGACTGTGAATACTTTTGGATGGACCCTGCGGTTTCCTCACATTCTCTCTCAAGGAATTTATATCGCATCACATTAATTAAGGATTCTATAGTTCTAATTCCCTTAAAACGATCCGAACCAACTAATTACAACAGGTAAAGATGGCATCAAAATTTTCCAGACTTTGTAGAAATATATGCAAACACGATACAATTAATGAAAATAGTAATCCAGTACCACTTAATACATTTCCGTAAAAGTAAATTAATGGCATGTGGAAGGTGGTCAAATTATCAGGAAATACTGGTAATGAAGGTATAAGACACCTGACCATTCAGGTCCATAGTGCATAACGGTATTTTTATCTTGTTATAAGTATTAAAGTAAATGAGGGAACATTTTTATAAAAGGATAACATGATTTAAAAAATGGTAAAATATTTTTCTCTTTTATGAATTCAACCCGGGAGTTCCATTGGTGAAATTTATTGCTCGCATGACGGCATGTATTTTCCCCATTTTACCCGAAGGGCACTCATTAATGAGCATATGATATTATTTTTTACTTACGTGTACATATTATTGTTGTCGAATGAGGGATTGTTTCATATTAACTTTTTAAAGGGAAATACCACTGTACCTTTAATTAGCTGACGCCTTAAATAACAATAAAAATAGAGTCATTATTAGATATTCAGCGGGTCGCGGTGGTCTAGCGGGTAGAGCATTGGACTGCTGACCGGAGGGTCCCGGGTTCAATTCCCGGGCAAGGCACTTTGGGCACCTGCAGCTCCACCCAAGCTAGTTGATTTTTCGGGTACCAGATCTTCCTGGGAAACCATAACCGGCACAGGGAAAGGAACTGGCCCCCCTACCCTGATGTGTGAATATTCACACGCCGTCGGGCTTGGTACATGGGTGAGCTCTACCATCACCTACTAAACCAACCTTCGGGTTGATTACTGTGTTTTTTATTAGATATTCATAATCAATTTAAATAGCCTAGAAATTAAATTTTTAATTGATTTAGAGCCAGAGATTAATCATTATGATTTTAATAATATTCCAGATACCTACATATACGTATCAATACTATAAAATGACAATTATAATTATCAGTAATAATGAAATTATATTCCGATGCTCAGATGCACTATATTTCCATATAATTATTGCCCCAGGTATTATGAAAATAATCTAACGAGAACCTCATCATGTTTCAAGAATTTCTTTTACGTCCTCCTACGATATTTACACTAAATTGAAAGCTTAGAAACTGAAGAGCCAACCAAATGGTAACGTGCCGCAAAACAAGGAAACAGGAGAAAGATAAGCTTTCCCTGAGGCCCCATGAATGGAAATGTGTTTCCCAGAGCCCTATGCTAGAGGCAAACAAACACCCAGATGATTATTGTAAATAATTCAAATCAACGACACATTAAGGTGATACGTTTCTCTGGGGGAGCTCATCTGAGAGTTTACATTAACTTCCAATGAATTATCCCGTTATTGGTTTTACTTAATTCAAACTGGGGAGGTCCGGAGATAGATACAAGAATATAGTGAGAACTAATAACACTGAGTTTCGCTATATTATTTGGTAATATGAAATGTTGTTCCTTTAGGAACTGGAATAGGAATTTACTGAAGGAAATAAAGGCGCCGTGTGGTGTACACCATCCCTGAACTTGAGAATTCCATGGTATATAAGCGAGATCAAACTTCATTGTGATGTTAGGCAGGCTTTGCAGGGCCACAGACCGTCGGTTAAGGTAACTTATAGAGATGTAAAACTATTGTATATGGAGGAGAGGGAACGACTGGGTGGCATAATGGGGCCATCTAAAAGGTTTTGATGAACATTTAGATATTTTAGATGCTTAAGTACCCTGCATGCAACCACTAGGGTGTATAGCGTGAACCACTAGGGTGTGTAGGGGGGATGAATACACACTAGACTAAGTTTGATCCGAATATGACCTTACCGGAATCGGGCAATTTTATTCTGATCCCTTATTATTAGTGGAAACAATGGTATCTTAAATTTCTCTGTTATACACTTAATCTCTCTAATTTTATTTATCCTGATCGCCTGCATTGCTGTCATATCAGATTATCTTCATTATTGCACGATAATATGGCATACCCATGAGTTTGGGCTCATTAGATTTCACGATACCTAAATTGATCTGGACGGAGTGCAAAAAGTATTCACTTGGAGGGCGAGGTCCCTCCCCCATCCATTGGATCCACCCCTGAGCCCAGAGAATTTCGCGGAGACCAAGGAATTATCGCCGCGCACGCAATAACATGCTCTGCGAGGCAAGCACGCTGCGGCCATATGGTCTTTTGCTTCCAAGAGTGCTTACACGGGGTTGGGTGGTAGAAGAGACTGCATAGTTTCAATCTTGCTCCGAAATAAAGACAATCAACCATCTACACATGAATTCAGAGGGTACTGCGCTGAATTGAACTGGTTTCTGATCTCTTTAGAGCATAAAGTTGATTTGGGTAAAGGTCATTTTTGGAGGGATGAGCATTAAGAGTGATTAAGGCAAGCTTCTATTTTCACTCTGCACCAAAATATGTACGAGTAAAAGATCTTAAATGATTGCCAATTTAGTCAAAAGACCAAACTATCCCATCATGGTCTCTAGACATTTGCGTGCATATTTCCTCTTTGAGTAACTCTGACTAAATGCATCATATTATCTACAATTATTTTTTCGGTTGATTGATAAAGTTATGGTTCTTTAGAAAACTGTTCTCTTACCAAGACACTCACTATTTTGCATTATTTTCAGTTTTAATTCCAATTATCAAGTTTCGCACTTGGTATGGATGAAATCCATCGTTCTTTACATAACGCATTCCTATTCTTACAACGGCATTTATCGCTTCACACTACTTCATTGTTAAAAAGGCTTTCCGGCATACAATTAGCGCTATGAAACTCAAGCGACTGGAATTAGGTATCCGATATCAAAAGGAATTTTCATTCACCTGAAAGTAATAAGAAATTGTTCCCGAAATAAAAAAAACAATTCATTGATTCATTGTAAAGCAACACCATCACCCGTGAGACTTAACAAACGAATCTTGAAAAATAAAATGAATTATTTTGAAAATGACAGTTTTGATATGCTAAATTGTGGAAAATATTTCCACCGAGTAAACACTTGAGATATTTTCATGAATCAACACTTCATTTAAAAGATCACAAAATTTTAAATGACTCCAAAGCTGTAATAAAAGTAATAATTATGTAATTTAATTGATATGACTAAAAAAACAACAACCGACTATTGATTTGCGGAGACCCTCCGGATGCCCCACATCAACGATCGCATGTTGCACAAAAAGCAATTAACCGAAGCAAGCACCAGACCCGATGCGAGAGCGAACAGCCTTATGCCCGGCCAGAACAGAGAGTTTTAACGGTAACCTGGCATGGCGTGCTGTGTTTATTGCTCCGGAGGCTATTTAAATCCCATGCAGTCGTTGCAATGCGTCAAATGGCATGCTGTGTCCAACCATAAACTCACTCCCCCTTCCGCCCCCTCACCTCAAACCCTCACCTCGGGGAGGAGGTTCACTGCTCAACTCACCTCATCCCCTCCTCCAATATCCTCCCCCGCGTGGTGGAACTGTATTTACCACGCCGAGCCCCTCCGAAAGTGAGTACTCGGACGCACGCAACGCAGGGGAAAAAATCGGATTGCTCACGAAAGCGACGGGAATGAAAACTGCAGCGAACTCAAAAATTAAAAAAAAAACACGCCAATAGAGACATTGCATGTCTCCAGTTTTATCTAGTGGTGGAACAAAAAAAACAGGAAAGAGAAGCATCACCTAATGCTCGCGAAAAATAGCCCTTGGCTCCCCGCGCGAAGGGAGGGATCCCCACGGCGCGTCGCGGTGGCGAACGGGAAAAGTGGGCGTGGGTGGAAATAATGAAAGCGCATTGAAAGCTGTCTCTGCACCGCGTCATTAGATTTATTGAGCTGAATGTTTCCTTCCGCCTTTCCCTCAGCCTCCCTCCAACCCCCAACCCCAATCTCGTCTCCACCCGCCTCCTGCCCTCTCCCCTTGCCGTGCTTTAAATTCACGGCTACCACCATTAAAGCTTCCCGCAAGAAACGCAGCACAAAGTAATTTCATCTCAAAGACCAAATTCCAAACCGCTTGCCCGTAGCTACGCAAAACCAGAGATGGCGAGGCCATAGGTATTGTAAATTTCGTAATCCAGGTGTCACGAGATCTTAAGATTCCCGAGGTCATCTCTAAGCACGTAGGCACAATCGCGCCCTAAAACTATCTACTCGGCGATTTTGTAATGCCGGCGTCAATAGAGTTTGCCAGACAGCGAAGGGTATTGCAGAGCTACCTCTGCCGCTCGCTACATATTTATGCCTCGAGGATAATCTGCGACTTTTGATAACTGCTACCCATTTATACTTATGGTAAGTGAGTAAGATCACTTAAGTAAAACAACGAATCAGCTGAAAATGCAATTTTGAATTAATTAGTGACTTGAAATAACATTACTTCTAGCAGAAAGGCGACATATCTATAAATACAAATATTGAATTGCACAGTCTCACTAAATGCCACGGTAAAAACGGAATTCCATGGTATCCATGCCTATAAATATTGAATTAAAAAAATCACCCTAAGTACAACATTATGATATTCCCGCTCTGTGTCTTAGGCAAATCGGAAATATCAGTTTTGCCGAGTAAATTCTCATATACTAATTTGAGCGCTGTTCTGTACTGTTAAGCTCTTCTATCATGTTCAAACTCCCTGTTCCCAATTCTTCCCCACTTCATTTAATCATCATAGAAGGACATTTTTAATTAACTCCAAAATGCTATTTATTTTTCTTTTTCTTCCTCGCATACCCAGCCAATCTCCCCTGCATCACACTCTATTGCATCCCTCTCTTATTATAACTCCTCCATTTTTTCATGGCCCCAATTTTTTCCCAAACATTTCCCTCTTATTTAATTACATCAAGCATTTCTTTTTTATCTTCCACTCTATACAGATTATTTTTTCCTCCCGTCTCCACTCATATCCATTAATACTCTCCTTTCAAAGGTCATACTTTTGATAAAACAATGAGCTTCGGAATCGGACAAAGCTATTCTTCGCATTCGAATCTTTACTCATATTTTCCTTAAGTCAACAATTCATTTTGTAAAAGGGGATAACACTATTATTTTTCTCTGTTTAGTCTGTGTTTGTCCAAAGTACTGTTTATATAAGTGAATTGTACCACATTTTGGAAGTTAATAAGTGCACATAACGCTTACTTACGAGTATGAACATTGTTTTCCTATTAAAACTACTTTAAATTTCTAACATAAAAGAATCAAGCGTGACTTCGTACCTTATACTACATAATTGCAAAAGTCATAAAAAATAATAAAAAGCAAATAAAAACGACAAAGTTTACTTTCAATTATTTATCTCAACTCACTTTATCCCGGCTGGAAAATAGCCTAAGCTTTATATCGGAAATCCCATTTCCGATTGGTGGTAATTTCCTTCTTGATGAAGTGAAACACAATCTCAGTGTAAATACAATATACCCTACCTATGATGTGAAGATACCTTATTTTTTCGCAAAATAATGCATGAGCTACACTCTCACTTTGGTCGAAATTAATTACCTCAGGTTGATACACAGTTTGGATGCATACTGTTCAAAAGTTTACAAATGCTTTGGAAATAAATGCTTCCTCCAAATGCAACCCACAGGCCTGAATAGATTCTTTTCCATTGACCCCCTAAACGTTCAAAAGCCTAGGTAAAAGCAGCAGTCGAAAATCCTCAGTCCGTATCCTCTCAGGTCAACAAAAAGGCATAAAAAACTCGCAAACAGTCTGGGAGTATCATAAAGTCACAACGCTGGGAGCAAAATCTATCGAAAGGCTAGCATATTTTTCGCCGGGCCGAGAAGGCTTTTATACCCGCGCAAAAAAAACATGAAAACTTCAGCAGAGGGCCAGGGGGAAGGGGAATGAGAGGAGGCCAGTTCACCCTTATCTTTAATTAGGTAACGGTCCGAGTTTTAACAACCTTGGGAGTGCATGCATGTATCTACCCATTTTTAGTAAAAAGGGGGTGAGGCAGTCATGCAAAGAAGGGAAAAAGGGCAAGGTAGGAGAGGTGGGGAGGAGGACGGCGGATGGTGGCTCGGGGTGCGAAGGGCGGGATAGGGCGAGGGGGAAAGTGGAGTGGGAGGGTCCGCTTCTAGGGGAGGGCAGAAAGGGCGCTCACGGGACTACGAAAAGGACGGGCAGGGTCGGGTGCAGGGAGGGAAGGATGGGACGCGGCGGGCACTGTGGGCAAAGAGTAGATGCCTCTGTGTCGAAGGGAATGGCTCATTGTTGCGGACGAGTTGGCGCTTCGGGCGGGGCAGACTGGGTGAGTGGGGGGTTACGGGGAGGGAGAGAAAGAGGGTAGAAGGAGAAAGGGGATAGAGAGAATGGAACATAAGCACATATTATTATTAGCGAAGGGGCGCTTGCTTGAGGTTTATTTTTATGGAAACAACACCACTCCTCCATAGAACGTCGAGAAACGCGGTGCTAGAATGGGGAATGGAGGCGAAAAAGAATAAATCGTTAGTTATACCCAACTCAGAAACAGGAAAAACAATTAAAGAGAAATATTTCGCACAAAGCCTTGCTTAGTGCGTCATTTTTTTTAAATACGGGGTAGTAGCATAAAAATATGGAGTGCCATGGCCAATACTGCACATAATTGGTAATGGTTTACAAAATGGAGGGAAACCAGACGGAGGTGAGACAGACAGTCTTTTCATGAGTAGTCGAAGGAAGAGAGAAGGGAGAATTACTTTTTCCTCCTAGAAAGTATCTGATGATAACGTACAGTGATAATCCTTACACCGCCAACAGTACACAAAAGGACAACATAGCCAGTCATATACTAGTATTCATCACAAAAATAATTCCTGCTTTCCACGTAGCATGCAGCGATTAGAAATTTATATTAGCTGAACAAAATAAGCTGAAGTGAAACTGAGACTGTATAAGCACATCGTAGATTAAGAAGTCACTTTTGTGCTAAAAGTGCTAATAATAGTGTAAGATCAAAAATATAGAAAATAGTAAATGCAAATAAAAGCGTAAACAAATATAAAAAATCTTCAGGTCTGAAAGCTCTTCCAATGTAGCATACTAATAGGCTTAATAGCATGAAATTGAAATAAATAAACGAAAGGACATGTCCTGAAAATTGCATAATTTTAGGAGTATCTCTGGGTGTGAAATGAATACTTGTATGTGTTTCAAGGAACAAGAAATTAGCTTAATGGAAAATTTAAAGTATCTCAGTAGCAACTAATGATATCAAATTCTCGTTTTTTTAGGATGCATTTTTTATTTTCAAGAAGAATATATTAATAATACACTTTTTCTTTAATTTTCTTAAAGTTGAACATAATGAAAATATTTATTAATTTCGAGCGCTTTTTTATTTCAAACATATTAATAGAAAATGAATAACACTTAAATTAGCATAAATTATGCCTGGTGTATCACAAGATGAAGATTAAACTTTTAATTTACCAGCATTAACAAAATAAGGATCGAGAAAACGTAATTCAGTACGCATTAATCACAACACTCATTATATTAATGTAAGCAACTCTCTGGATCTATATTTCGTTTATAAAATACACGATAAGGCTTTAAATCTCAATTTCATTCCATCTCATCCCTTCCTGATGATACACTCAATGTATCTCATATACTTTCACGGCATATCACCCTCTGGGAGGCATACGTCCCTCTGTTTCCCGCCCTTAAATGGGCACAGCCACAGCCTCCAAACATCCAAGCATTCAGATTTATTCCACATATGTATTTTCCTTTTTACTCCTTCTCCGTCTCTCCGTATTCAGCATTTTTACTCAAAGTCAAACTTAATTCGACAACCACCGCCGGAATGGTGGTGTAGATTATGTCATCCTAGCAAAGGTTCCAAAACACTATTCCTCAAAGATAGGACACTATTTAGTGGTTTGATCCACCAAGTCAACAATTGCTTGGTGGAATTTCGCCTTGTTACTTACCAAAATCTAGCTTGCACGTTATTTGATAAATTTCTTACTGCATCCTGAGGTGCAATTATTTGTTAGATTATAGCATATGTAATTGCATGCGTGTAAAATGAAAGGAGGTAAATATGTATTTGCAAGCGTGTAAAATGATAGAATGATTCTATTAATACATGCACCACTGTAGATTTGGGTTTGCAGGTATGTGTTGGTTTTGAATGCGGTTTTCTTTTTCCCTTTTTTGGCTGGTGACCTAACTCCCCCCGCCACACGCCACTGCAGGTATTATGTAGATGTAGATGAAGATTCTTTCTACGTAGCTGTTCGTCGAGCATGTTAGGCGGAATACAACAGTCCTCTGAAGGGACTTTAAACGTAAGTTCTCCGTGCCAACTCTGCAAAGGACGTCCAATATCAACCCACTAATAGAAAATAGATAAATTACGAAAACTATTCGCTACGATGACCGTGACGGCGTGAAATTAATGCACTCCGAGCCCTTACACCAAACCCCTCAAGTCCTATGTATCATCTTTCCTAGAACTTCTCGTTTTATGCCAGTATATTACACGGACCAGTTGAATGAAATACAAAGAAAGGGTAAATACTGATTCAAAAGAATGGTAGATAAAGATAAATATTCCAGTTGGAAAAACTGCTGAGCCTAGAAGAGGCCATGAAAGGAAAAAAAGGGGACAGAAGAGGTTTACGGAAGGCGAAGGGATGGTGGGGGTGAATGAGGTAGAGAGGCGGGAGTTGGGGGGAGAAGGGTTGAGGTGGAGGCAGGGGGGCGTGAAAACATTTTCTCCCCAGGCCGCCTCTCTCTCCTTGGCCGGACAATGCGCGTCCACTGCACTCGACGGAGAGAGAGGCCCTCTTCCCTTGACCCCGGCCGCCCCCCTCCACAGCACGCATACCACTTTCGTCCCCACCCTCTCTCCTCTACACGACTTCCGTGCGAAGCCTTACCGCATTGCCGTGCCTCAATGATCTTCATCATATTTTGGGGTAAATTATCGCCTCAGCAGCATTCCATATTATTTATTACGTCTCAATTTATTTCGAATTTTATGACAACTGCCCATTCCGCTATCTTTTTTAAGCTATTCAATCTTTTGTCACCAATTGCATCATGAAATGGTGAAAAAATTGACATTGCAGACAATAGTGAAACAGTGGGCTTCTTAACAGTCTTAGGATTGCGAATGCATAAACGTGTTTGTATGCTTTAGGGGAAGCTTCAACTCGGCAAGGCAATTACTATTGACATATAGCAGCAGAAATCGCATTTGTTGTAGAAAACTCCTCAGAAAATACCAGTAATGAGGTATCACATGGGATATCCTGACGAAGAACCTGTGGACCCATTGGAAGCTCCAAGAGCTGGGACAAAACTATGATTACATGCTTCTCCGTTTAGGTTCCCTAAGGAATGCTACCATGTAAATGTAGAAGGAAGAAAACACCGAGTCACAGAAAATCTAAGTGAACGTAAAAGCTTCATGTATTTAGAATATCTTTCTTGTAAATGTCATAAAATTAGTTTACATCCTATTTTTTAGAAACGCCTTGCCTCAAATTAAATATATTCGTACTTAAAGGAGTATATTTTAATATTATTTCATTTTATGATTATTTACCAAAGGGTCATTATAACCAAAGCAGACCAATAAAAAATTATAAAATGACAGAGGGAATTTTAAGTGACTGAAAAGTGAAAAACAATTTTTCTCTAAAAATGATCACACATTATGTAATTGGTGTTTGAAAATTTTTATGTATTTATAAAATAGCTCACACTAAAAAATTATTTTAAAGTAATATTTAAAAACGTAAACAAACGAAAAAGCTCTCTTTTAGATGGCAAATATGAATCTTGCTCAACCGGAATTTCATCCGCTGCAATCGAAAAATGTAAATTGAGTGTTTAATAAGAATACCACCTTAAATTATAAATCTCAAGGATTGGGGATAAATATAAACTATGATATTAAAGCGGTATAAAGATTAAAGAATCGTTCCGTGTTGAAGACGGGCGCTTCATTCACTCCGAGCAATGATGATGTCACGAGCGTGCCAGTTGCGGACCCACCCCCTCCCTCACACGATCGACCACAGCTGCTCGAGGTTGGAATCCCACTCCATGTTTAGTTTTCAGTTCAGTTTAATGTTGGTAACATTGAGCATGTCTTGCGAAATTAATTCCAATTCTAGTAACTGGAAAATAACGATTTTTTTCTGAATTATTATTGCTTTTTATCACGGTCTTCAATTTTATGCCTGGAAAAAGAAAAAAATTGTCCACATATATTTATTTATCATTATTAATATTTATTTTGTCTGGTTTCAATGTATCCACGTCATTATCCATATTTCAATAAATAATTATGTGGAAACTACAACCGGTCAAAATAAATATTCTCAAAAAACTGCAAAACTTATTCTTTAATATGAATTAGTGCCACTACATTTGTCCTGATACTCATAACTGTTCAATCATGGATTTAAAATAAAATAGTCGGATTTTCATTGGTGGTTGACTGCAATGAAATGAATAATCATTGATAATCCGCCTACTTAATCTTATCATCATTGTGTGATTCACGGAAGTCCGGCTCTGACCAATCAAGAGTTGATTTTGATTTCTTATAAGAACCCTTTGCATTAGTATAGCCTCATTATTAACAATTACTGCAGATTTATGGATCGAATATTATCAAAGATCAGATAATACCACCAGAGTAAAACAATCTCAAATATTTGCGCAGATGAATGGGCAACGAGAGTCTGACGCAAAATCTCTACCTATATTTAGTTTGTCGATCTCTGAACAGGTATTGACTTTTTTCACCAAGTCAAACAGGTTCTAAATTTTCATCTTGTCGTTTGGGCATGCAAAATGTGTTGTGAAACTGTTGAGCTTCATGTTGCAACTTCTAACGGTGATATGGTCGTTCTTTACATTAAGATTGAAAGAGCGTCAGACTATATATGGTGATAATATAATAGATCACCATACTGTGACAGTTTAAAGGACATTGCACAATTTATATGAGTACATATCACTCTTTCTTGTCTCCAAATACTATGCAATGAGCCTTTTGGAAATATGTAATTTATTTAACATTTACGTTGACATTTGATTGATACTTCCTCTCATTCTCAAGTTCCATAAACTGATATAATCGGGTCATGAATCAGACGCCTTCATGATATCAACTTTTTAATCTTTTTTCCTACCAAAGAACAACTACTTAGTAGCTGCCTCTGTGATGCATTCGCATAGGGATAACTGCCATTCACTCTTGTTCCAAGTCCTATCCATCGACCCAAGCGTGGGTTCAACTATAGAATTGTATATACGCGCTCAGTTACGGATCAGTGACGAATATCCTTGTTATCTTCGGCGCGCATGAGACCGCCTCATTGGTTGCAACGGAGCCCAGAACCGATTACGGACGTCTCCCGTTAAGCCAGCGGTGACGTCGTCCTCAATACGGGAGGGACAAGATGCGCGGACGTTTTTCTCTCCGCGGAAGAAAAAAAACTCAGCGCAGCTGCTAGCAGTGATGCCCCGACGCATTCGTCTGCTTTGAGAAGGGGGAAACCGCTCGCTATCAAACTGGCTATTTATACTCGACATGCACCGATTAAAGCCTCCCGACGCGACGGGTGGGGATTGTGAGAGATCCTAGTCCCTCTCTCTCGCTCTCCAATTCTCTCGGAGCATTTTGAAGATGAAATTCAACCGTTGCAACGCAAAGAAGCCAAAGGAAAAATCAGATATGGAATCCTAAACCGAGTAGGTTCTATTATTAATGGCCGTAGACCGATCTCTGGGAAAGGTGACGGAACTACCAGAATATTCGAACGCGACGCATTCACCACAGCAAGGAGCCATATGATGTCGGTGGAAGTAATAACTCTCCTTCAGCATAAAAGTTTAGCTGTCTGTTTAGCAAAGCATATTAATTGGTTTGGTTTATAGCGCGATATGGCTTTAACCATTGCAGCACTTTCTAAGATCATTTCTTACGATTGCTAACCAAAGTGAGATGGATCCTCTAACGTAGCGTACATTTTGACACATTACTCATCGTTTACCAACAGTATTTTTCCAATAGTAAAAGTTAAGCATTTTCTGCAATATACTATTTGATAACTAACATTCTGTTCATTTATTTCAATTATACATAATCTTAAATTAATATTACAAATTAATAATAAGAGTTTATTGGATAAATAAAACGGTTTCTGGCGTGACTTGGTGGAAAATCTTCATATTGAAACTGAAAATTAAACAACTTGGCTTTTCCACATAAAAAAATTTTTTTTCACTACCTGGGTTTCGAAATGGTGTACCATCAACGAAACCTAGGTAGTAAATAAGAAAACATTTTATGTTGGAAAGCCAAGTTGTTTAATTTTCAATTTCAATTCAAGAGTTTATTGGGCCGAGAATGAGACTAGATAGTCCTATCTTCCACTTAACCTCTTGAATTGATCTGATAGATTGTAAAATAGATAGGAGTTAGTAGTGAAATAAACATTCAATAAATAAACAACTGGAAATCTGCGAATCGGGATCATCACAGTTGTGAAAAAGTAATTCCAGCCCAATTTTTTCCGGTTTTCTGAATGAAACAAGTACGGTTTATTCTGGAAAATATTAGCAACCAGTAATAAAAAGAATTTGGTAGGTAAACGTTGCAATTATCGTAAAAATATAATTTGCATAGTGTAAATGCCCTGTTTCGTGCATGACTCCTTGCAGCTTTAAGTTTGCGACCTTTTAGGTGCCCAATGTTATGGAAACACCCAATCAATGCAGTATCGCCGAGGATTTTGCACACAGCTGACGCAAGTTCAAAATTTGAAGGAGGTTGTCTAACTTTCCGGATTTTTCCATATTTACGAGGCTGTAGGACCATAAATGAAGCCGTAATGCCCACTTTTGGCGCGCTAAATATGAATCAAGGGAGCCCCGGCGTCTCTACGTCGAAAAGAATGTTGCTCGTTTGGGTAAACTCCCGTCTCACTTCCTTCATAAACGCCGTCTGGACGAACGTTTTCGAAATCTGCCAGAGAAGATTCCCAAGGAAAATTGCCCGGACAACTCTTCGGAATACGATGTTCAAGAGACTTAGACCATATCGGCCGTAAAGGCCATTTCTAACTTCCTTACAAGTAATATCTAGCAGGTCAGAGCAGCTGCCATTTTATCCAGGATGACTAAACATAATACATGTTCACCGAACCAAGATGTTTGAGGGCAAATATTTTTTAAAGGCATTTAAAAGAAAGCTATAAAATTTCTCCAATTTCTTTACCTTATTGCTAAAATATAACATAAATAATAATGAAGAACACTTTGTATATCTATCATAAGTATGTTGGATGGTTAGCCAAACGAGTACAGCTAATGACCACCAACAGCAGGTTCCGGGGCTTTGAGCAGGTGATTCCTCCGAGCATTTCCATTTTAACCCAAGCTATGAGATTGACTCCTCAATTAAACTTTCTGGAAAACCACAGGTGGGACTGAGAAAAGCAGAAATGTATCCTCTACCTTGAATGTGTGAACTTCAAATGTCATCAAATTTCATATTACTACCAACACTTTTAGGTTATCACGTAAACATAGAAGTGTGAATGAGGGGATCCTAAATGCAAAATGTGAGCCCTATCCATTGCTCTAAAAACCAATCTTTGGGTGATAACGCTCTTGGTATTAGAAACATTATTGCATAAACTACGGTGTCCGCGTATATTAAACGGAGTAGGTAATGTAAATGAAAATAAGTGGAGTGGCATGATTAAGAATTTTATAAATTAATTAAAAATGAAGCAAAATCACTTTTCTTCCCTCAAGTGTCCCACGTTCTTCCCATCGAAAAATTTTTATTTTAGAATCCCCGTTTTCAAGAATTATTCTTCATGTGGGAATATAAGATTTGAGTATGTAGCAACATCTGAGTTGATACTGAGATAATAAAAATGTAACCAGATAAATTACAGAAATTATCAAGCAGCTCAATCTAACAATGGTCTATCACGTATTTCAAATAAAAATAAATAATCAATTCAGTACTCCCGGAAAATATCGATCTCGTTATCCAACTTTGACTCCCTTGTCCCTTTCTATCTCCTTCTTGAATTCCCCTATAGGCCCCAGAATCGTAGAAGGGAATACAATCTCTGGTAGTGTTGCGTCGCAAAAGAATGACACCTAGTTGGAAAATCTGAGAAATTATCAAGACATATAAAGTCAAATATTTTCTGAAACTTTCAACATGAAGTATAGCTTTAAACGCTGGAAGATTAGATCATGAAGACAGTTTTTGATAGAAGAGAGGCAGACTTCACAACATATTTTTGGATATATGACTTGTTTGCCACGTTAATCAGTATTTCAATGCTCTAAGAAGAGTAAATAACTACAAAGGTGAAACTCCACTAGATGGTGCACGTGCCACTTATTGAATAATATCTCTTCTCCTTTTATTCCCTATTTTTCTTGACGTAAATTTAGCTAGCGTTCACCTCGAACAAGTAATAATTCAATAACTATATTGTTCGTAAGTGATGATAAAAGCAATATATTCCATCAAGCAGCCAGAACGCATTGTGAATGACGAAGGAGGCTTCTCGACCAATAAACTAAGGCTGAGAGCGCATCATGTATTCGAACCTCTCGGTGAGAAGAAAAGACGTTATTTCAGCAGATCAGAGGAGCGGTGAAGCACTGAGCAAACCAAGAGAAGGGAAAGGGCCCCCACTTCGATCTCTCTCCAAGCCTAATTTCGGATCGGACGCCAATCGAATGGTCGCTGCCACCTCAACGAGGCATCGGAGTGCTTAGCCGACGGAGCCTCTCGCCCTCTTTTAAAAGTAATGAAACTGCCGTGTCCTCCCGATTGCCCCCAAGTGCTATTTTCATTAGTGAGCTAAGCACACGGAAAAGAAGTTAGCAGGACTCGCCTTTGCTACATGTTCTTGTTTCAGATTTGCAGGTGATTTTTTCCCGGTTTGGAAACAAGTAAAATGAATAAAAGTAATTAAAATAAGAGATTGTCTCTTGAATGGAAACACATAAAAGTAATCTGCAAGAAAATAACGCTTAAGAGTTCATTCCTAAGCATTTTCAATATGTATGAAAATGAGTTTCAGCAAAAAATAAATTGGTTTCTCAACAGTTTTAAGGGCCGTGTATTCTAACTTTGGAGAAAACCGGATTCATCTACGCTTTTATAAGTTGATTTATTAAGTGTACAACCACAAACTTACTGAAATCACGTCCCAATTAGAATTTTCAATATCTTATCTTCTGTTAATAGTGACTACGAAAATCTTTAAAGTATATCGCACAAGTAATTGACAAAATGAAAATCGCGGACGGCTCCATCCTGCAGAATATAAATATTACCGCAGAATTGAAATTAAAAATATTAGAAAAATAAATGAAGATGATTTTGGATGTTATCATGTTCGCATCCCACTGTTACAAAGTAAAAAAAATGAACAATGGACCACGGCTCAAATCCTATTATGAGACATTTCTGTCTGTATTTTCTTCTTTTCTTCAGATCAATTTAATTAAGAAAACTTAAAATAAACTGACAAAGGAAGTTACTGATCATATAATTGATAACGGAAAATAATCACTCGAGGAAGAAACGCCAATACTCAGGATGGACCATAATACCACATAGCACCAAATTTGGGGAAAATTCCACACGATCCTTCAAAAAGGCGTGACTAATAGCCAGACAGACAGCTATGTGGTTATATGCCTGCACATTTTGAATGAGTATTGAATATCGCTGTAGAAGGTTTGAAGTGCTAGGAGTAATAAGGAACATTAACGAAGGAAAAGCTCCAATATCGATGTGCCGGTCAAGAAAGTGACCATCGGCCAAGAGTAAAATGTATGCGCATACCAAAACATAGAGTGGACTGCAGAGAAAGAAAGAGGTCATGCCCGGGAATTGGTAGATCTTCTCATTAGTGATCATCATGTTGTCGGAAATATCGATATTGAAGATGTTTCTTCCCCATACTTGGTGGCTTCATCAATAGAAACCTTCTAAATTCTCCTTAGATCAAATATTTATCTGAGAAAAATTGAAAATTAAAGGGAACATTGGTTACATGATTATTTCCGTGCAGTTCAAGAAGTAATTTTTTCAAAATTTATTTTTTTCCATACGTATCTCTCCAGTATGATAGCCGACCTACACCACCTTCCACCTGCATTATGCCTTACTTAGGTAAATAAACTACATTGTTTGCGTTACGTGAGCTTGATAAGACCGGAGATGTTAGCACATGGGAATATTTTTTTTTAATTTTTCAAAGCAGCATTCTTCATAAATAAATACAATAGAAAAACCAAGTTCGGCTCTTACAAGAAACCTTGTAGCGTTCGTTTGAAAGCCTCGGAAATAACAATGCAGGCTAATTATTCTCGGAGCTCTAGCTTTGCAACAGAAGGCCTAATAAAAAAATTGCATTAAAACAAAATGCTTCTTTAGCACTGAGACTCTGTTATCCGGAGACCGTGATATTATTCAGCGAGGAGTAGACAAAGAAGTCGAACTCGTTTTCTTTGTGAAATTTACTTCTCGGAAGTGAAATAATAACTCCACCCAATCCTCCCACGGTCCTCCCGACGCCCACCCTTCCCCCTCACTCCCCTCCAGCTTCTCCTGTGTGACCACAGCTTTCAACCCTTGAAACTAGCCTTCGTCGTTTCCCTTCAATCACCTGAACCACTCTTCCACCAGGATACATCCCTAGTGCAGAGATCGAGAAACTCACATTTACAGATAAGGAAACTAGTTATTACGAAATCTAAAATACATCAAGTATATGTGGTGGCATGGTTAACATACCTAAATGCCTAAAAGACGTTTGAGTGATAATTACTGCATCTCTCTTGAGATTGGTTTGGAAATCAGGAAAGGATTGGCATGGAAAGTTCAAATCTGAAATCAGGAAGTGAATTGGACTGAAAGATAATTCCAATTTAGAGCTTTCGTACATGGAGAATTACCAAATTTATTATTTTTTTTTCGAATTATTTATCATATCATTGTACAACAGAAATGTTGTATAAATATTTTTTACAGTGCTCCTTCAATGAATAACGTATGGTACTAAATACTCATTTTGACTATTAAATACTATTTCAACTCAAGAAGTGTAAATATAGCAAGAAACCCTTGGAAGTGAATCCAGCATTATTTCACACAAAGAGAATTTTATTGGTTTCTCACTTATGAGTAACATGCACCCAAAACAAAATGGGCCTCTTTCCCGCATTAGGACGCCACACTGAGGGTATAGAAAAATGTTGAAACTTAAGCCTTAAAAGCGTGTAAAATTCCCTTATTTAGAAGTGGGCTGAATCATTTCCCAATGCTGTGATTCCATTTTCCACGAAGTTCCACAAACCAAAAATTAACACCGCTTGAATATTTGCTTGTAGATGGTGTTATCCACATGGGATTTGAATGTTAGACCTCACAGGAGGCAGTATGATCATATATTTAGAATGAGTGGCTAATATTGGTAAAACATTAGAAAAAAATATGAAATTAGAAAAATTTCAAAGAAATATTCTCGAGTCTGAGCAAAATTTTTAAGAAAATAAAGAAATACGACAATAATATTAAAAGAGTTATAATTGAAGTCACTACAATGACCAAATGAGAGAGTTTAAAATTTTCAGAAATATACAAGACTCAACTTTGACAGAAAGAGAATTATTTGGACCCCAGAAAACATTGGAAAATTTGATCATGAGAAAATTTTCCACCATATATATATGGTGGAAAACGCAATGCGAGGATATGGAAAGTTTACAGAAGAAGGGTGAAATTGGTGCTCTATACAACAAGGTTAAGTTATTATCGGGAAGTAAGAAGGCAATATCTGTGCTACCAGTTAAAGATAAATGGGGTAAGATAATAGTTGAACCAGAAAAAATCCAAGAGAGATGGAAGGAATATATAGAAACACTGTATGGTAAAGAACTTAGGCCGACAAGGTTAGACATAGAAAAGGAACATGACGTAGAAGAAGATAGCTTAGGTCCAGGCATACTCGACGATGAAATAGAAAGGGCATTAAAGGAGATGAAAGCAAATAAGGCTGTGGGGGTGGACAATATTCCTGTAGAAATGTTGAAATGGTTAGGGAAAGGTGGGAAGAAGGCCATATATGGACTGATTCGTAGTATCTATGAGGAAGGAATCTGGCCGGAAGATTTTGTGAGATCGGTGTTAGTTCCTATTCCAAAAAAAGCAAAGGCTTCGTCATGTGAGGATTACAGAACAATAAGTTTGATATCCCACGCAGCTAAAGTTATTCTCAGGATCATCAACAAAAGGATAGAGAGTAAGGCAAATGATTACTTAGGGGATGATCAGTTTGGGTTCAGGAAAGGAAGAGGTACACGTGATGCCATTGCAGTAATGAGATCACTAGTCGAGAGGAATATAGAATACAATCAGGACGTTTTTGCCTGTTTTGTAGATTTCGAAAAAGCGTTTGATAGAGTGAATTGGGAAAAATTAATGCGTGTATTGCATAAAATAGGAATGGATTGGAGGGACAGGAGACTGATCCGCAACCTGTACATGTCTCAGACTGCTCAGGTGCGAGTGGGGAACGGAGAGTCCGGATGGGCAGTGTTAGGAAGAGGTGTAAGGCAGGGTTGCCCATTGTCACCGGTACTGTTCAACGTATATGTAGAGGAAATGATTAAAGAGGCATGGGAAGAACTGGAGGTAGGAATGAAAGTCGGAGGGGAATTCGTAAAATCGGTTAGGTTTGCTGATGACCAAGCATTAGTTGCTCAGTCAGCCAAGGGGTTGCAAGCATTGTTGAGTGAATTGGAGGTTCAGTGCGATAAATATGGGATGAGAATCAATATTAATAAAACAAAGGATATGCGATTTTGCAGAAAGAAAAAGGATAAGCTAAATATTAAAATAGGCGGGGAAAAAATAGAGCAGGTAGAACAGTTTACATATCTCGGAAGTGTTTTGGACCAATACGGTCAAAGTGGTAGGGACGTAAGGAGAAGAATTGCGCTAGGCAAGGAGGCTTTCTCAAGGAGAAGGGAGTTGATGACGGGGATATTGAGTAGAGATGTTAAGACAAGACTCGTAAAAACTCTGATATGGAGCGTAGCTATGCACGGCGCGGAAACGTGGTCGCTGAAGCAGGAGGATAGACGTAGATTGGAGGCTTTTGAAATGTGGGTGTGGAGAAGAATGGAGAAGGTGAAATGGACCGAAAGGAAAACAAATGAGGAAGTACATCTTTGACATTGATACCTACCACTTTCTCAATATGCTCCACTCAATTTCCCTCCCTTCTGACACCAAGATCATTATGGCCACAATTGACGTCACATCCCTATACACCTCCATTCCTCACGAAGAAGGCCTTGCTTCCCTACACCACTTCCTCTCCAAACGCCCTAGCCCTCAAACTCCAAGCACCGATTTTCTCATTGACCTTTCTAACATCATCCTCACCCGTAACTCTTTTTCTTTTAGTGACAATTTAACCTCCAAATCAAGGGCTGTGCCATGGGTAGTAGATTCAGCCCGTCATACGCTAACCTCCACCTCGGTGTCCTGGAAGAGAAGTTCCTTTCCAGTTACCCTCTTAAACCCCTTCTGTGGCTCCGGTACATTGATGACATCTTTCTACTCTGGCCACATAACATAGACTCCCTCAATTCCTTCATCTCCCAACTTAATGATTCCTCATCTCTTTCTTTCACTTCCAACATCTCATCATCACAGATCACTTTCCTCGATGTAAATATTTCCCTAACTAACATCAAATTTCTAACCTCCGTACATACTAAACCTACTAACAAACAACAATACCTTCATTTTAACAGCTGCCACCCCTACCACACCAAACGCTCCCTCCCTTACTCCCTCTCTATCCGCGGGCACCGCATTTGCAACCATCCCGAATCCCTCAACAAATACCTCAACAACCTTCACCATTCCCTCCTCCAACGGGGATACCCAGATTCTCTCCTTCACAAAAAAATCCTAAAACAATCCTACACCCCCAATCCTCCCTCAACCACAGACTCCCACCCTCTCTCAATATGCACCACCTACTTCCCTGGCATCCAGTCCCTTAAATTCATCCTAAAAGACCTGTACCCCATCCTCAAAAATCACAACGTTTCGTCCAACCTTCTTCCTAAATGCCCTTCTGTTACCTTCAAACGGCCCGCCAACCTATCAGATCTCCTCAAATCCACCAAGCCTCTTTCCTAATCCCCTCCCACCCCCAGAATCACACCCACTCCGTGCTTGCGAGCTAGATGCAAAACTTGTCGTATTTTCACCACTCCACCCCTCTCCATCCCACCTTTTAACTCTCTCCCACCCTTCCCCCACTCCTCATGCACATCTCAGAATGTAATCTATCTTCTGACTTGCAAACTCTGCCCGGCATTTTATATAGGCCAGTGCTCTACACCCCTGAACCTCAGGGTGAACAATCATCGCGCCTCCTGTAATCCCTCCTCCCCGTCCGCGGGTCTTCCCATCCCAAAACATGCCTCCCACCACAACACCCCCTTCAACCACTGTTACAATGTTTCCGTGCTAGCATCCCTTCCCCCATCCGATAACCCTATAAAATTAAAAACAATGGAATTGGCATTTATATGGCTGTGTAAAGCCTATCAACATCCGGGTCTCAATGTCGTTCACTAAATGGGGGGGTGGGGCTGAGATGGATGGGGGTGGATTTGTTTCTTGCGAAGTGGTGGGACAATTTATTCATCCGCATACATTTTGTCATCCTTGTCCTGTGTTTTGACTTGTCAAGCCCTTATGATGACTTGGTGAGTTGAAGCCTTGGTCATGGGTGTTGTGGGATCTGTGGATGAATTGTTAGTTTTCTGTGTCGCTTGTTACTATTTCCGCATCCTCCTTATTCCATCTCCGCTCCCCTCTGGCCTCCCTTTCCCCCTCCATAACCTCCTCCTTCACCCCTCTCCCACCACCTGTTCCCCGCTCCGCTTTCTCCCCCTCCATATACCCCTCTTTCACCCCTCCCCCACTACCTGTTTTTTCCCCTCTCCCTCGTCCCATACTCTCTCTGCACCGCGTACCCTTTTCCTTAGTCATATCTTATCTTCCGAAGAAGACGGAGCTCAAGTCCGTCGAAATTATCAAGATAATATTGTGAGTGTTCTTTTTATGTGTTCTCGTGCTGTGTGTTACTGTCTAAGTTTTTTATTCAACACTTCCGTGTTACTTCGAAGAAATCATATATATATATATTTATATATATATATATGTATATATATATATGTATCATCTATATATATATATGTATCATCTATATATATATATATATATATATATATATATATATATATATATATATATATATATATATAGATGATTTCTTCGTAGTAACACGGAAGTGGTGAATAGAAAACTTAGACAGTAACACACAGCACGAGAACACATAAAAAGAACACTCACAATAATATCTTGATAATTTCGACGGACTCGAACTCCGTCTTCTTCGGAAGATAAGATATGACTCATCATAATATCATATAATCATATCTTATCTTCCTCGTGACATATCTTATCTTCCGAAGAAGACGGAGCTCGAGTCCGTCGAAATTATCAAGATATTATTGTGAGTGTTCTTTTTATGTGTTCTCGTGCTGTGTGTTACTGTCTAAGTTATATATATATATATATATATAATTTTCGCATTAATTATGTTCGCCGTTTAGCGGGATTTTCAAGTTTGAATATGTATGAATATCCGTGATATAGATACCTATATACGAGTGTATGCGATATCCTATCCTGAACCAATATATTGAAATAATTACTTCTTCACCTATCGCTCAATTCTAAAACATTTCAAATTTGTTTCATCGCCAACAAATTGGAGCGGAGAACTTTGATTTCTGTTATTTCTTTTAAAAGAAGTACATAATTCTCCATAGTAACATTATAAAGCGTGTGGACCTAACCCTACGTGACACGACCATGTGGCGGTCATATTTTTACGCGGAAGAATACCTTTCCTCACCCATCTCTTGTAAATATTACACAGTGCTAAGGAGCCTGTGAGCTCCTAAGAAACAACTCCTTACAAATTGCATTTGATTTGAAATCTCGAAATGAGTGGAACGTACCCGTGTCTCATTTTTATGGTGGGATATCGATTAAAATAATTTTATGCGAAAAGTAACTTTAGTAATATTTCGAAAACTTGGATGATTTGATACTATTGGAATTTCTTCCATTTGGATCTCAAAAACTACACAATTGATATGAATGGTATTATTAGACCTGAAAAAATCCACACGCATCAATAATTGCAATGCTAAAATTTGATAGAATTGGACAATCGTTTAGAAATACGCAAATAAAATGTCTCATTAAATATTTAAATTAAAATTTGAACAGCCATCATGACTCAAAAATTAGAATGATTAATCACTCAAGTACCAAACTCTTTAATAGTCGGGCGGAACGGAATCCAATGTCAAACCTTGTGGTAATCACTCTATCTCATGAATCCCAACCCCGGACCCCTTAGCATCTTAGAATCGTAATTTGATTCAGGCATGGTTTTTCTTACGGTCGATTCGTTTAAATATGCGCATTTCCCACGTTTGCGTATGCGGGGCATATTTTCGGGGGAATGAGGAATGAACTAAGTTCTGGACGCACATCCCGAGCCAAGCCTTAACGCCCCTTCCCCCTCCCCCGCGCCCTTCCCCTTCCGTCTACCGTCCCCTTCCGCCTCCTTCCTCCTCTCCAAGTCCCTCCTCACCATATTAAATTCCCTCTCTGTCCGCTTTTTGAACTTTGCCCTCTCTCCCCTGTCACCCTCATATCTCCCCCACCCTTGCTCCTCCTACCCATCTTCTCCGCTACCATTCATTGTTGCCAACTATGGAAAATTAAAACCCAAAAGCAAGCCGTATATCCCCGTTTTTCCTTTCCCCGCAATATTTTCTCCGGTGTTCCCCTAGGGAATGATTATAATTTGGGAGTTTTTCTGGGGTTTTTGGTGAGGTGAGTCTTCTAAGCAATAGAATCGGTTTCATGAAAAAATAATATTGCTATTATTATTATATATGGTACTGAAATTATTACAATGTTTTTGCATCAATATTTACTTATTAAGACGTAGCATGTTTTTCTCTCAGTTAAAATAAATACACATGTAGTAATGTTATCAACTTTGGATGCAATAATTTCGACGTTGGGTTTATGTATTAAACTTGATGCCAATTTAATGACGTCTCGCTAAGTTTTTGAGCTCCATCAACGCATAATTTATCTGCTTTGCTTATTGTTGCTTCTTTGTCAATCCGAGACTTTTTATGAATAATTTACTTATTCCGTGAGAACTTTGAACTTTCCCCCTAAATTCCGTTCCAGAAATCGTCCCCCTTCCCCCCATTGAATTTGACCCCTTTCCAGGTCTTCTCTCCACTTCACGTGGTGTCCTACCCCCTCTCCGCTCAGACACCTTTCCATCACCTACCCATCCACCCCTTCCTCCCTGCCTCAGTGTCATTCCCTTCCCTCTCCCTACAGCGATTCCCTCGACAGAATTCCCCTTCGCTCCCTTATCGTTTCCATGGTAGCCGAAAGATGAAACTCCTGTAACAGCTACCACCCGCCACACTCCTCCGGGACCCAGAGTCCCACCATACTACATGCTCGCAGCACTATCCTCTAAGAATATGGCGAACATGCAACTGGGGTCTTCCTCGAGGAAGCACCTCTCATGCCCGACGAGGGAGGGCAGCGAAATAAAGGAAAAAACGGGAGTGTTATTCAGTTTTCTTAGTAGATCGATGCATGGATCTTAGGCGCCGAAACAGACTACGTCTCGGCGCCTACGTGGAGATAATATTTCCGTACGACTCCTTAGAATGAGCATTTTTAGCCCATGAATAAAATACAGGAAAGATGGAGCGGACAATTTATGGCAATGTATTTTTGAGTACTCTCTGGCCAAATAGTGTTAATTGACAAAAAATCCATTTACTCACACAAATGACATGGCAAATCTATTAAAAGGCAAACAATACATTATTACTCATTATTATCGTATTCTTACTATCATAAAGGGCCAACAATGAGACATGGAGAAACGTAAGTCTGTCTTCGAGAAAGAAAAAAAATAAGGGAAAACATCGTGAAAGTTATTAGACTTTAAAGAGAACGCTTAAAGCTACTTTTTTATTTTGTGCTTCAAATATCTGTTGATAAGAAACGTTACTTTATGAGACTTTTATAAATTACAAATTAGAAACGGGAGTAGCTCTATTTTTAACTTAACTCTCCTAGCTTCCCATCTTCTGTTTACAGGAAGCCTATTGCTCTGCTTCTTATCCTAATCCTAGAGAAAATCAGACCATGTTTTTACAAGACTTTTTAAGATTTGCACATGCAGCTCTTGATTAACTAATCCATTATCGATGAAGGCAGAGTCTAATTAATAGGACGGAGACTATTCTGCAGAAACATAACATATAAAATAAACACAAAATAGTTGGCCAGTCCACAAATTACATAGTGCACCAAACACATTACTTCAAAGCTCTATTAATACACTCGGAGCTACAGTAATTTTAAGGGATTAAACCTTGAGCTATTTAAGGCTAAAAATAGTAATGACACGAAATAATATTTTTCCGTCATCAATTTATGGTCATACTTTTTTTTTGTCTGCCATTTGACCTTTTCTTTTGGTTTGGATTACCACAATTTTCTTTCTTTGGTTTCACATTAAAACATCTCATGAGTTCAGAAAAAATCTCCACCTCGATTACAGATCTTTATAAACGTTTTAAATTAACGAATAGGAGTAAGTGCATCACTCATAGCAAAATCCTTACCGTGATAAACTAGCAAATAAATTTACACTGCAAGTAATGGGCATTCAAACGTCGCCGATAGGAAATGAAGTCATTAGAAACAAATGAATCAAGACTAACTGTAACTTTATCAGTATCACTGTTTTCAGGTGAAATATAAGATACAGAACTTTTGATGAATGTACTTTCTAAGACAAGTCCAGAGGAAAATAGTATTAAATTGCTTTACTTTAGGTGCATCAGGCACGAGATTAACATTAATGAAAACCTCCGATAATATTCCGGGATAGAATTTGTCCCAAAATTTAAATTACGCCTCCAGTCTTTTGTCAAATTAAAAAAATTGATAAAATATTGCTCAACACATTTAATTGATATTAAACACTCACCCACTTCAAGCAGATATCACTAGAATCGGTAATGCACATTCGTTCTACAAAAACCTCCGACTCACCTGAAAAGGAAAGATAAATAAGTTAATTAAACAAGCAACGGAATATCAACACAAATTCAATATAAATGATGTCTTAATTGTTCATAAACCGTAAAAAAACTTTATCCGCCTATTTAACATTGTATTCTCTCGTTTTAGCCCGCTACATTACGTCCCATTCGGCAGCGATGATATCAGATGCATGGCAGCGAGCTTTGAGGTATTCGACTGAAAGACGATTTAAACTCAAATCAAATACAAAAATTCAATTAATGCAACGCAATTTATGCGTGAGAAAATTGTTGAAGGCAACGAGAAGACGCTTCTTATGGATTACTTCCTATAAATAAGGCAAGCTATTCTCTGCTTATCACATGCATGAAGTCAGAAGTTAAGCACTCCCTGCACGCTTTGGCGCTAGGTGCGCATAACGCGAATAGCAATAGACCGTAAGGAGGGCTTGTATCTGACGCAGATAGGCATACTACACTGGGCCAGCTTCTTTTAAACACCAAGCTCTAATTTATCGCCGCCCGTGCCGACTCTCAAGGTTGTGCTGTGCATCAAGGGCGATTTTTAATTCGTGGCCACTGCTTGCTTGCCAACTCCCGTGTATTCAGCCGCGCACGCAACCAAGGAGATAATTAATATCCCCCTTGGGGCACATGCTATGACGCCAAACACTTCAAATTCTCTCTATGACATAATTTTGGAAGGTAAAAAAGGATTCAAACGACGCTTCCTTCGAAATTAATGTGGTGACTGGTATTTAAATATAGATCATCAGCTGCTACGGAGAAAAGCCAAACGTTAACCGGCATTCTGGAGTCTGCGTGGGCACTGCTTATACCTTGAATATTGTAACTACCTTAAATTTGGGTGATATCTGCACCATTCTTCAATGATTTCGTCAAATGGGACGAACAATAATCATTTTCCGGGATTCAGGACCTCAGCTTGTTGGTCAATTCTATTGACTATTACTGTTCCTTCCGTGTAATTAAAAAAATGCAGTGTACCTAAGATTTTTCTGTTGTGATCGCACATACATGTAATCATTTAAAGAAATTCTCCGAATGACACAAAATTTAATCAGGCTTTTATGAAAAACTTTGTGAAAAAATTGGGTGTGTGTTTTTTGAAGAAGATTGGGCAAATGGATGACTTCAGTGCATTGTATATAGTATAGTGGGATAACACATCTCCTTCGATGGCTTTAAAAGAACTTGATTTAAAAAAGCGAAATTTGTGTTCTCCAGCATTTGGCAACTGATGCATTGTTTGGCGTGCACCATTGTGATCTCAGCGCCACTTATGTGAGACTTTCCTAGAGAGCACCTGGTGGCTGCAACTTGAGTGGTATACCTTACTACATACATTTCTGAATATTTCTATGCGGAACATTTATATTTGCGATAATGCCAACAGGCTCAATTATTTTGTTTCAATTTAAAAATGTATGTATTTATGCGCAAAATGAGGGGAAAATTTATTAGTCAATGATTCCACTCTCGTGATTCATTTAAAAATTAAAATATTTTCGTACAATAATTTTAATTTAGTTGCTGTTAAAATCCGCGAATGTCTCGAAGAATTCTCGAGTGAAGTTAAACTCACAATATCATCGCAGAGGTACTTGAATTAAAGGAAATATACGATGATAAAAATTTAGCATGGCGGAAGTCACGTGGGTGGAGACGGGACGGCATTAATTCATACGAAAAACTAATAAGGCACACGTGACATAAGAATTCGTTTTGGCATCCAGGGCGGAGGGGAACGGCCATCTCTCCGAACAGAGAGAGAGAGAATGGATCCTGCCTTGCCGGAGGATGAGAAAAGTCAGTGTCACACCATCATCGCTCGGAAGCAATCTCCCCTCATCTTCCCTGACCCATTCCCGACGTCTACGCTTCCCCGCATCCGACGACCCCTCCTACGCCGGCCCCCAATTTATGTATCCGAAACCCGCATCGAAGGACCATTCCCCGCCCACGACCCTGCTTCATACACGCCGGCCCGCTTCTGGCTTAAACACCCTTCTCTCTATTTACCGCACACACGTACATGCTCCGCCTCCACTCGCTCCCTTATTTATTTCTCACTCTCTCTCCAGCTCTCTTTCCAGTTCCTCCATGGCTGTACTCTTTCGCCGGTCCAATCGAACCCTTCCTCATAAAGCGTTCGATTCCCACCTTTACCTTCGAATCCCAAGGTTTTGATTCCTTCAACTTACAATCCCATCGGGCAGTGGTGGACCATTTTCAAGATTCAGTGATCTCACATCTCTGTTTAGCATCCAAAACTGGTACCTCATTGCAGCCCCTACCACTTTTTGCTTCAATATGCATATTTGTGTTAAATATTTTTCCACAGAAACAGAATCATCAGAATCGTGCGGTTATCACAGTTATCATGATTTCAAGTCTCAAGCCGCATGATTACAAATCTCCTCTGTAAGTTTAAGTACACGCACTTAATAGAGGATTCGTATGAAAAACACTCGGGCTGCGAGTTATAGAAAATTATTAGGTGGAATCATCCAGATTTTAACCCTAAACCATCAGTTCATCAACCGAACGCATTAACGAACAGATGGCGACATCTAAATGTATACCTATATGCGTATGTAAAAATCTATCATCCTACATAAAGTTAATTTTTTTTAAGCACGTCCATTTCATTTCTATTCGTGAAGGCTACAACGAAGTTCATTTATCAATATGCTTATACTGTCCATTTTTGTTGCAAGTAATAAAATATTTCGGCTTTTCGTCGTATTTAGCAACAACACATTACAGAGAGTACATTTTATAACTTAAAAAAATGTTTTCGTAGGCGACTGAAACAACAAACTTACTCTAGTAGTACATTTTTCATTCATCCAACGCATCCTATTTCGACTGCAATTGCGATTTAGACAGAAAAATGCCTACTGTTTGAGGGGTCCTGTTTAAACTTCTGCATAACAACGAAGTATCTCTGATTATGAACTTTATTTTCTATTTATATTACACAAATTTCTTCAATATTGTTAAAAATAATGATCTTAAACTAGCATCATAAATCTAAATTTTGATGTCGCTGAAGTAGATTATAAGTGGATAATTCATATGAAAATACGTTTTGGGAAAATACGAATGAATTTTTTACAGGTTAATCTCGATTTCTTGCAACGGAGAAGCGCCAAATGGCAAACCTATAACAAAGAAACTCAATATTCTATCACTTTTTATCAGCAATATCCAGAAAGCAGATGTCTCCATTTTTCATTTTTGCTCAAAAACACGGGAAGTTATGATTAAATTCTCCAATTTACACCCAAGATATTTAGATAATTTTATATTGTACGCATCTTATCATTTTCAAGAATAAGGTGTGCGAATGATGCATTAGAAAATTCCTTTTGCTTCACTCCAGTGGGTCTATTGGGAAAAATACTACATTTCCGGAACCTCCGGGGAATACCATTTTGATGTTCGATGAATGGCAAACACTGTCAAAATATGCGCATCCAACATCATTTTTTACGTACGGCGATCGGAATTGATAACACGCCGTAACACGTGACGTGTGACGGGACGTCAGAAACGTTCGAACGGAGTGTTAAAATAAAGTGGAATATTAAAATTACGCTTTGCTCTTCAATCGCCGGCGAACACGAAATTTCGGTGCTGCGCCCTTCCTTCTGAAATGATTATTCAGACCACGCCCACCTTCAATCCACCCACGGAACTTTTTTTTTAACGTTTCAAGTCCACTTTTTAGTATTTTTCTGTCGGCACGTGAAACGCAACAAATATTAGAACTATCGTGCCTGCTCTGTGGCACGTCACGAACCTGAAAAATAATGTAAACCTCCCTCACAACCAACATTCCTCCTTTGCACGCTGGGCGTTCTTACCCTTCCCCCGGGCATCCAACTCACTCGTCACCCTCTCCCCCGCCCCATTTCTCCCAATTCACATCCCCCGTGGGACAAGCGGCAAACAGCCCCTTCTCTTCTCGTCCGATAACTCTCCCTCGCCGCCGGGGGCAGCGCTATCGGCAGAGGGGGCACCGACCGAAGGACTGCATATGTGCGGCCGGAATTGAGAGGGGGAAGGTCATGCGGGGGGGGGGAAGGTGAGGTATGGTAAGAGGGGAGGAAGGATGGAGGACACTAACACAGAGTGAGAAAGGTGAGAAGGGAATGAAAACCTCGCGGTGGCATTGCGACGGTGGCGATTTAATCGCACTCAGTGGTTCAATAAAGGTACTTATTAAGTATAAATATGCACATTAAAACTAAACGTAAAAATCACATTAAGACTTCGGATGGTCAATGACATCTATTATTAATTACGCTTCGTGTTTACCTCCTCTTCTTTGGTTTACAGTATTTCTTTCTACGGCTTTTCAAATTAATTACCCATTCTTCATGCCGTCCTAAAACTTTATTCTCTCCCTTTGCTGCTTAACATTTCCCCTTTTTTCGCAGCCTTCAGCATACCACTTAACTCTCAATATTTCCTTCACTCGCTATTTTTTCCTCCTTTGAATAGTGTCTATTATTTATTCTCCCAAAACATTAAAAAAATATGTCGGTTGTATTCCTCTCTCTCCAAACCACTCTTATTCATAGATGCGACTCAAAAATATCTAATGCATGTTTTCCCTCTAGTCTCAAAGATCTGGTTTTATTTATTTTGCATTAGTCCGAAAGCAGCACTTCAGCCTTTACATTGGAATTTGAACAATGACGTCACAATTTAACAACTAGATACACCCAAGCATGTTTCGGAGCCAGAAAGCTATACACCTCATGTTAAAGTATTTACTCATCTTTCTTTACGCCTTTATGAAGCATACCGTGAGGTAAATATTGTCAAAAAATTAATTTCCCCGTATAAACTCCTCGCTAACACTTCCTTGAACTCGATTGGCACAATTATTTGTGACTACAAAAGTTGTTTCCTATTTCCCCTAATTTGCACAAGCCGTCGATGGTATTCATTTTGTCTTTAGCTACCTTACGTCTCGTCAATTCCCATCTTTTAGTGGATCCTCTACTATCCACAAGTACATTCACATAATGCCCCGGAAGCCGCCGCGGGGGCGTGTGGCTTGCTTGCTTGTTTTAGATCACCATCCTTAAAATAGAATAAAACCACATGCAAAACCAAATCATGTTACCTCAACACAAATATTAGTTTGATCATGCACTCGATAAATTTTAATCACAAGAAAAGAATAACATGCAGGAATTCGTCAAATTTATACACTACCAATTTTAATTATCTCCTACACGATTGATGTCATATCTATTTTGATCTCTAATGGTGCGAGGAAAAAATGACATTTGAAATCTATCGGTTCTACAAAAAATCTTCGTGATTTTACGTTGATGATTTGATCTACTATAATAAGTACCTTGGTCCTCTACAAAACAGTTGGACGCTTTTTGAAACCGTTAGTAATATCGCCTCCCCCGCTCAAGTCCCGCCCAATCAACTGCAAAGCGCAATTAGCAACATGAGACGATGTCAATTTACTAAGCGCACAACTCCCTCTGGCCCATTCCCACTTCCCCTCTCCCCACCCTCTCACTCTTTCCCCCCCCCCTTTCTTCCTCGTCACGCCCGAGATCCGATTAACTTGTCACCTGAGTGCGTCAGCAGACGCGGATCATGTAATCGAGGCTGATGACCTGATATGAAGGCGGCAATGCAGGGGTACGTAGCCCCCTAGTTTAGTTTCCGAGATGATGATAGCTATTCGGAGCTTCGAGCTCTACTGTGCCCTACTCCTATTTCATACCCACTATCTTTCCCACATTCCTCTCCACGCAAAGGCACTTGGCCGGGACTACCCTTCAGATAGATGAGCTACGCAAGGGAGCTCGTCGATTATAACAAGACAGCCGGAAGGGGTGTCGCTTCTGGGCAATGGGTTTTCGCCTGCTGCATGGTGAACCCGTGCGATGCTTCGCTTTCCAAAAAAGAGTTGAAAGAAGAGCGCTGATTGGACAGAGACCACCCTCATCGACTGGAGCGTGATCAATGGAGTACAAGTACGTACTCCACTGTACCTGTATGACGTTTCACGGGCCATTGAGGCAGGTAACGGTATTAAATGAAGAAGAAGATACCTTGACAGCTGTTACCTTCTAATGGGGGCTCCGAACACTAAGGTTAATTTTTTGTGTCACATTTCAAATTTTCAGTCATTTGAAAATTACACATCTGGATGGTCACGTGCATTATACGTACTCATTCTCACAATTAATTAATCATAACACCTGGGGGTTCTGTCAGGCCAGGGTTTTTCGGCCCATCACACGCAAAGTGATGTCATTGAACAGAGTTGCCGGCGAGCACTGGAATATTCCCTTAGGATGCTTGTTAAATTACATTTAAAACATTTATGTTACAATATAACATTAAGGAGCACTTTCGTATAGTTAAATTTAGATACTGATATCACAGGGTTTCAAATATTTTCAGCGCCCCTTTTTCAATTGCAAAAATATTTCCCTAAGTCAATTTAAAGTCTTCTGGCCCACAAAAAAACCGAAACTACAGTACAAAGGAAACTAATAGGTTTTTAATGTGAATTGTTGGCTCGCGATGCCGAAAATATTTAGATTTCTCCATAGCAGACTCGGATTATGAGATGCCGATGAGATTATCAAGGAGAGTTGATGACAGGGACGCTGGCTTTGAATGATAAGGAAAGGATCGTTAGAACTATTATCTGGAGCGTGGTTTTTTACTGTGCGAAAACATGGCTGTTGAAGGAGAACGATAGACGCAGATTGGAGGCTTTTGGAATGTGGGTGTGAAGAAGGGTGTAAAATGTAAAATGCAAGAAAAAAATACCGACTAAGAACTGCTAGAAATGGTTGGAGAGTAGAGAGGGCAGCTGGGATGTCCAAAGGAGACAGGAAAGATGGATGCAGAGGATTTTGATTGGTAGTGGGAGATTGAAGGCTGTGAAGCTAAGGAAGCGAGATATGGAAAGAAAAAGATGTCATGTTGGACAATTTAAATATAATGAATGGAGATAAAAATGTTCAGAATTGATGAACCGTTCAATGTAGTGTGGTTCCAATAAATATTTTCCTTTTGAAAGCCGTCTTCCAATTAATCAATCTGTGTAAAGGGTTTGGAGCTAGTAATCCGCGGACTCAAAACTTTTTCATTTTGAGTGAATTAAGTAATAACGTTGAAATAAATCACCGAATTAATGAATCATCGTTTTACATAATTCCTAATAAATCCAAAAATATTTTGATACCAATTGAAACGATAGTTACACGTTAGAAGAGCATTCGAATGCATAAGGCCATTTCTATGGTTATAGTTTTAGTGCACAGCTGCATTATCAGGCCTGATCATGATTCTCTATGCAGAAATCATAACGTGGAGGAAAATACTTTGTGTGTTGGCTTTACCTAGTATATTTTTACTGACTCCGCATTCAATGTCACGACAGGAAACACCAAGTACTTAAACTTTCCAAGTGCTAAGTTGGAACTTTCCTCTTTTTTTGCCCCTTTTAACTGTGGAGCTTTTTTCATTGTTAAGCTTGATGCCTTCGAGAACAGGATAGAATACGAGTACGTATGAATAAGTAGATATACACCTGGTGGAAAAAAATAGGTCGGTCAAAGAGCAGACGGGAAGACTGATCGTGGGGCGGATGGGAAAGCTGGCTGGCATCAACGGGGGAGTGTTGGGGAACATGGGAGAGGGGCGTGAAGTACGCGTGTGTGGGTAAGGGCACCATGGAGGAAAGAAAATTAAGAGAAGCAACGGATGGGGGGCAACGGACGGGCGAGGGTCAAGATGAGTGGAGGATAAAGTGCAAGATAAAACTGAAGACATAAAAGAGGAGAGGCGAAAGAAATGAGACATAAAAAAGGGGGCGCGAGGTGGCTGGATAATATCGGGGGCTAAAGTGGGCAAGATAATGAAGAGGAGGGCGAAGGTTGAGGCGCAAATTACGTGGGGGACAGATTGGGCGGTAGCCGAGAGGCGGAACAAATAGTGGTGGCAGTAATTCGTTTAGGTATTTGACAGATGAGGACACTTTACACCGAAAATATCATCAATGAAGATTAATCAATACACTAGAACAATAAGTGACAACGGTGGTAAGTGAATGAGTTCAATCTTTACATAGTTAAATCGAATGGACATCTATATTCAAAAAGTTTTGAAAATAGAAAAAATAATCACTTAATTTTTGACAAAGTGATCCTACCACAAAACGTATAAGGAGTATCTGTATGTTACTCTCTCAAATATTTTAAGGGCCAACCTACAATTCCTCACATTGCCAGTTCACAGATAATTTGTGTTGCCCAGTTATTAGTGTTTTTTCTGAGAGCAATTGCTCCAAATTGCAGGGTTTACTGTGAATAATGTAGTAGATATTTGTAAATGCTTCACTGGGCATTAGAGTTGGTCCTTTACGTTATGTCAATGTCTTTCATGTAATGCGTTATCATTCGGCTTTAATAAATATTCATGGCCGGACCCTACTTGTAACCCTCGAGGATATCCTTACCGCCAGGACTTGGGTCACGGAACGGTATCTGGGTACCATTGATCAAGAGGCAAAGGTTGAGAGAAATCTAATTCCGAGTCCGAATCATTGAATCACTTCGACTGAAAGGTAAGGGGTCTCAATTCACAACCCCAACACACACTACGACTCGACAGCAAGACTGAAGGATTTTAAACCCCACGGTCATCTCGATGCCATGGAGAATGACCGTGTTGGGTCAAAGATAGGGGTGGAAGATTGAAAGGTAAGGGAACTTGGGGTTGGATGGGAGGGGTTGCTGCTACCCAGAACTTTAGGGCAAAAAAGTATTGGCCAGTAGACGAATGGAAGCAAGAAGTGGAGACATAGGACGTAAATTGGTCAAATATCTCAATGTAAAGGAAGGAAAAATATATTTCCGATTATATTAAAAAATCAACAGAAGCTTACAGGTGACACGGTTACGGCAAATGATTCGTTTCAATTACTCTTTATATATCGAGTGCGGAATGAATATCACTTACGAAATCCAGGATCAGTAAATACTTGTATAACTGGTTCGATCATTCGAAGTGTTGGTTCAATCTTGTCAAGAAAAGACACTTTGGCCTGTACATTTAAATCCATGGCAACTTTTCATGGTTTTCCAAACATCGACCATTAATTGAAGTAGGCTCATAAAGTTTTGTCATTCATATGTTAATGTAGATATCTATTTATTTTACCCCGGTCCGACCAGAGTATGACTGGTATAAAACATCATCGGAAAAGAGATCCCCGAGGGCAGCTGACGGGCAGGGCGAAGAGTAGGTGGTACCGTTCCCCTACGACGTGAGGTCTTGGCCTCCCCCGAATGAACACATCCATCGCAGAACCCGTCGGACAAAGTCTATTCGTGGACCAATGAGTAAGGGATGCGCGCACGTTCGCCTTCAGGTGAGGGGGGTGAGGCATGTGCGTCATCGAAGACCTGCCCCTCTCGAAAAGAACCAAGAGAGGGAGGGGGCGGGGGATGGTTATTGAGGACGCCGCCCCCGCGAGAGAGAGAGGGATGAATACCCCCAGTTCCTCCTCGCCTCCTCAGTCCTCACACGACCGCTCTCCCTCGCCAAAGTACTTGTGTGCGAAGTCCAAAGGAGCTGGAGGAGCATGAGGGGGAACTGGGGGTGAACAGGGAGGAAGGGTGGCTGATGGGGTCCACAGGTGAGCGAGGAAGTTGTGGAGTGAGGGTGGGGGAAGAGTTCAGGAGTCGAATGAGGAAGCCTCCCCCCCTCGCCCCCGTTAATGGGCGGCCCGACCCTCCAAGATTCTCCGCAGTCTCATCGCCTCCCCCTCTTCATCTCGAGGAGATGGTTTCGGAGAAACGCGGCATGTCAACGGCCAGGAGGAGGAACGACTTCCCGTCGACGCGGCCTCACATTGGGAGATGGGGGAGTGGTGGCGGAGCGGATTGAGGTTTTGAAGTGGCTTTCGGCGGTGCTAGGGAGATCCTTATTTCGAGGGGGGAGGGGTTGGAATGGGGTTGAAGGAGTGGGCGATGAGGGCAAAGGGAGCGTGGTCCGCAGCAGCTAAAGCTGGCGACAAACTTGAGTTTCTGCAGCTTATTTACTTTCTTGACGAATATGTTGATTCATTCGTGGGTTCCAGTTCCGCGTCAAGATTTTTCAGAGAATTCTCATGCTAATAAGATAGTCGACCACGAAACCCCTTTATCATAACATAATTTAAATTTTATTCCATATATGCTGCCTTACTGCCTACCAAGCGTGTAAACAAATGAGCTCCGTGAACATGTGAGGAGTTTCGACCTTCACGGCGGTTTGAGCGGGGAGGAATATTTACCATTCATTCATGGCTTTATATCAGCTTCAACACTTTCCCCCATCAAAGAAATCGGATATGAGTCGAGAAGTCGATGACCTTATAACATTTTCGTAATATATATATTTTTATATGTCATCAATAAAAATGGGAGTTTATCGAAATCCTCAAAACGGATTCTCGCGCACGAACAGGGGTCGAGATCCAATCTTCTCGAGATTCAACACGCAGAGGGCCATTAGTGCGGCAATACATGACGTCATTGAATCGGAATACTATTTTTGAATGGTAGATGAAGTCAAAAAATCTCAAATTCCATTGCGTAACATCCAATAAAAGTGGAATATCTCACGCGTTTGCTTTGAAAAAATAACTCCATCGCGGAAAGCAGAAGTGACTATTTAGCTTGTCACGAAAGTCAAAAATGTAATGTGTTCGATGCTCTATTTTATTGCGAAACTTTTTCCGATTTAGTAGCATGCCAGGGCACACTTCCGGTATAACTTTGGGAAACGAATCATACACGAGGCGGTCTTTAAAAGGAGTAAGTGTGAGAATCGGAATGAAATCTGAAAAAAGGGAATGTGAGCTCTCTAATGGATAGGCAACCTATTAGAAAACGCAAAAATATTATTCAAACCACTCATCTTTGAAATCTTTAAGTGACATAAGCAACATATAATATTCACTTCACGACATCCGAGTGAATTAGCACAAGCATAAAAGAATAAAAAGCATCTGAAACCTCAAAACCTAAAATTCAATGAGACTAAATTTGCTTTTAAGGATGGTTCATATTGAGCATTAAAACCGTTAATTTGCATTATGGAAAATGTTTCATTTTTATTACTTAGCACATAATATTTACGATTTACATATGGAAGGTCGAATGCGTTCACAGACATACTGAATGACGTTTTGCAGAAAAGGAAACAAAATCGTGTATTCAGAATAATTAGTGGATTAATAAATTAAATAGCGTTTAGGGCCCTAAATTTTGCGTAATTAATAATGTTCATCATTAGAGTAAGTAAAGCGTTACACTGGTAAAGTTGAACATAAACGATACATTTTGAATTCAAACATCGTTACGATGTCAATCTCCCTCTACGGCACGCAAAACGGTTGGCACACAAACAGGTGCACGTATCGATGCAGGTATGTTGTGATTAAATCACTTCAGAAGATAAAAAAGTATGAAAATGGAAAAATTAAAAAAAAAAGGTTGAACATTTTCCCTGTCTGATTCACGAGCAATCAGGAAAAATATAAAAATCTGATCCGACGACCGTAATTACGGAAAATATTAAACTGAAAATCCATCCGTAAGGATTTGAAACACACGAAAGCATTTTCGCAAACGACCCTTGTCCAGATATCCTGAGGAAATTAAAGACATAGCGACGCCTCCGGAGAGTGGAACAATCTTCAGATTTTGGAGACAACCATGAATGATCGTGCGGAGCCCTCGAGGGAACACGCCCCTCCCAATGGATGGATATATTTTCGGCTTCAAAGGATGTCAAACGGAAACCTCCCGAGGGAGGGGAGAATAGAGGGCCTTAGGGGGGGGAAGGGGGAAATGGAAAGCGCGCCAAACAAAGGGGCGTATCGATTACTGGATTGATTGCTTCGCTCCGTCTGCATCGACTGTGTGTGTAGTCGCATTAATGCCTGTCCGGATGTGCAGTCGCGGGAGGCGTGCCCCGAGCCTGCCCATCCGGCGGTGGTGGAGAGAGGGGCGCACGTCGGCTGGGAGAGGACAAGGGAGCGAGTGGTCGCACGAGGCCCCGATTCCCTAACCAGAAGCCCCACCTTCGTTCGCCCAAAGTACGATGAAGGGAATTATTATGTCAACAAGGAGACGTAAAATAATCCCAAATATACTAAGAACAGCTAGGTAGTCCATTTTTAGAATCCGCCTGTCTCTATTCACATCTGGAGACGATTTCACTTAGTCGCTGGAAGTCGTCTTTAGGTTTGGCTCGCAAAAACTTTAAGTGGGAGTGTACGCGTGGCTTCCGCGAGTATTTCTTACGGAGAGGAGTTACAAGCACTATCATAAAGATGCTCTTCGATCTTAAGCCGAGAGCTTATTTTCTTGAAAACACATGGCCTGGTCTTTCTCTAAAGTCTATAAAATATTCTCCAAAGTCATCCAATTAATCAAAAAAAGTTCACGAAGCACTATTGGAACATGAACGCACACAATTAGGGTCGATCGAGAGTGATAAAGTCGGAGTCGGAATGCAGGGTGGTAGTCGTGTAAAAGGCAATCTATGATAAATAAGAAAATTAGCGTGTTAATTTAAAACTGTCGCGTGCACGAAAAATTGGGATGGAAAAATAATTCGGTTAACTTATAAATTTAAAAATGAAGGCCAAATGAAGTTCATATCTGATTCCATAAGATCAGAATCAAGAGTCTTTCTCAATTGCCTAGACATCATAAATCATTTGTGGCTTTTGCATGCGTATTTTTCTTTTTCTTAATTACGGGTGGTGTCCTAACACCCCCCGCCACTCGCCCTTTTGGTGGCTTGCGGGGTATTAAGTAGATATAGATTCAGATAATTGTATTTATGATTTTGCTACACTCGTAAAGAGAAATAAAAATTAATCAAATGGAATGTAATGGAAAGTATGCTTTAATTATTATACTGAAACTTAAAAATATCCTAATATATAACACAAATGATTTATGAAAATCATAATCACAAGTTTGATATCCCTGAGCAAAAGGCACCAAACTTCAAATGACGGTAAGATAGAAATAGTATTATGAGCATATTCTTAACAATCAATTGTCTATTATTTCCAATGCACTTCATTTTCATCAACGTTTGTACACAAAATGTGGTAAAAGTTTATTTAAATATATGGACATAGGTGTCGATCGCAGAAAGAAACCAAACGTTCCTTTTCACAAGAAAGAATTGGGGAAGAAAGTCAACTATGTCGTTAGAGGGAGCTAAGATCAACGCCCCCCAGTTGGGATGGATACGAATAACTTCTAGTAGATAAACAATTTAGTACGTACCAAGCGTCAAGTTTTCTTACTCCTTCATCCAATCGCATTCGAGTAAATAAAGTATTGTAATCAGCAGAGTAAAGACTGTATGAAATACTGAGAAAGCAAACATTTCGATAGTTCAATGTAAACCAAGATGACAATAAATAGGTTCATTTCCCAGTACTTCGCATAGTCGTCGACTAAGGAACAAAGTACAGATAAAATATGAATTAAGTTTAGGTTTTTACAAAATAAGACCTTTCGTCAGAGTTTAAGTCCGCAAAACCCTTGGGTTCCCAACCAATGATATGAATGAAACGATTTCAGGGTTTATATGATTTTCTGATCAGGAAATGCTTTCGTATTTCTTCGCGATTTTTAAAGCAATGTGGTTATCAGCAAAGTTGATTACAAATATACAGTTAAGAAAAAATTCAAAACAAGGCTTATGATTAAGTTCACCTATGAACTCCAAATACCAGCCTGGCTGTGAAGAGTTAACGAGTGTAATAAACCTCCGATCATCCTCAAGTTAGGGAGTATTCTTTGTGAACTTTCGTTTCATTATGAGGGATAAACCACCTCGAGTACGTAAACTAATTTATAGACACCCTAAAATTATGATCAAAAAAGACAAAATGATGAAGTAGAAAAGTGAGAACCAAAAGGAAAAGCTAAGCCTAGAGAGATTATCAAGAAAGATACATAAAGGACTTTATTTGGGCAAAATTGAGACCTAACAAGCAATGCAATGCAATATTAAGTAATGATTCCGAAATAAAAAATATAAATATTCAATGCACAAGAAAGGAAAAAAATGTAAGCATAAATTATCGTAAGAATTGATCATTTCTATGCAGGAAAACTTACTCAGCAGACTCAGTATATAAATCAATTCACCAAAATGAATGTGCCGACTTTGTTTTCTCATATTTTCCAACCGAGCGAAGAAAAGGCATCCTGTCTATATCTTTACATATGACTCCTCTCACATGCAAGCAGAAGCAATGAAAAGAGTGTCTCTGGGAAAGGAAAACAAGTATCAATCCATGAAGAAGGTGCCGGGGCATATTTATTCACCGAAACATCCTCTCTCCATAAAGCATCCCCCATTCCGCCCCCATCCCTCAGACCCCTCGGGGGAGGGGGGAGGACATGTTGGGGTGGATGGGGGAGGAGTAGTGTGCTGCTCCTCCCCACCGCTTCCTCCACACTCCTCCCCTTGCCAGCTCCAGCCCACCTTACCGCCTTTTCGGACCCCTCAACACAGCCACCTCGACACCGCCAGGGCCCCCACAGATTATCGATCCCACCGAAATACCCCAACCCCCACACTCCCATCCTCTCTCCCCCCCCTGCTCTCTTCTCTCTCTCTCTCTCTCTCTCTCACACACACACACACACACATCCTCATTCGCTCTCTCTTTCTCACTCCTCCTCCGCAATCCTCCGACCACACCAAACCCAACCCCTCCGACACTTGGCCCCCTCCCCACCTTCCGCACGCAACAGAGGCGACGGCGGCAGCACGGCAGTGGTTTAAGCGATGAATGGCACCTGAATTCAACCCCCAACCTCCCCTCCCTGCACATACGTCTAGCGAAGTAAATCGAGTCAAGTGTATATCCTAAAGGCTGCCGAACGGCGTGTTGGCGGGGAGATGTGAATACAAATTGGTGACTGGAAATTCCTGGGTGAAAGTAAAGCTCATCTGGATACTAGGTACCTTCCACATATTTTATTGACACTTAGGTACCAGATTTGAGGAAACGCATGCCGATGTCCACAACGATCTATAAGGCAAGCTATAAAATAGTTGTCCATATTTTTAGCTCAGTACAGTTCGACTTAGCATTTCCTTAACCACGAGTGTTAATAATCACATCCATTGGTGTTGAAATGACCCGATTATTCATCCTCCCTCGTTCTCATGGCTCTCTTTATCAAGCACTATAAAAATGAGGTGATCATAAAAGAGCTGAAAAAGATTTTTGGCGGTAGGAAGAGTAATGAGTAGGGAAATGTATGTTTCAAATTAGCTAGGAGAAGGGGTGCTCAGGCTTTTCTTGGGCAGTTACTATGATTGCTTAAATATCGGATTCCGAGCAACTTTCAGATCATTGATACCAAATAAAGGGGTAGGTAAAATGAGTCGCACCGTTATCGATATCCTTAAGTTGCTTTTATAATTTATTATATGGTTAAAGATAATAATGACCTCCGTTGTATTGCGTAGAAGATTAATATTTATTTTTTATTCTATTGATTTAAGTCTTGATTGAGGATCTATAAGGTAAATCAGGCTAAAAATGACTCAATTGAACTTCCATTGAAAAACAGGCAACTAAGAAGTTTTTAGGAAAAAGAGGAAATATTACCTAAGGTTAAATCTAATATTTTGTATAGACTCCGAACCTAGGCTTGTACTAATTGTAGTGACACTTTAAAAAATGCCTCGACAAGTTTAACAAATAATTTATTTTCATCGATACGATGGAAAGGTCCTAGGAAAGATCCAAATAAACTGTCTAATAATGAATTTAAGGAAGCGTGATTGACCAGTCGGCAGAGCCCTGGGCTATTAATATTAGGGCCCGGGTTCGACTCCGGGTGGCACCTCTGGGTACCCTTAGCTTCACCCAAAGTGTTTGACTTTTCGGGTACCAGTTATTCGTGACATTCCGCAGATGGTACAGGGAAAGTAACAGGTCCCCTATACCCAAATGTATGACTTCTACACGCTGTTGTGTTTAGTACTAGGCGAGTTCTAACTTTACCTGTAAAGAAAAATTCGAGTTTATCATTGTTGTTTTTTGGAAGGATATTTACCGGTTTATATTGAAATGATTTTTTTAGTAGAATTTATCGATGTAAAAGAAATCAAAAAAGACAATGTCCGTTTATTCTTAAATCCATTGCTATCTTGAAGACAGTATGAAATAAAGCATGGTATAAGGGCAGAACGGAGGAAGAAGGCCGAGGATGAGTAAGGAGAAACAAATGATGGCGGAAGTCAGCGCAAGAAACTATGAAAGAAAAGGATATTTTGTCGACTAAAAGCTGTAAATTATTACCCAAAGTATGATTAACAGTTTGAAAATTATTATAGTAAAAGGATTCCCTCTAATTAATTGCACGAAAAATATGCGAAAAAATATATCCTGATACTGCGAAAGACGTAGATTGCTACACATTAGTTTCATTAATTCTCCTTTTACCTTTGCATTCCGTAATTACTCAGAGTAACTTTATTGAACACTAGGCGCGAATAATATTGACCATTTTACTAGAATTTATAAGTTATATATTTTATATTTATAGGCTTAGTTCCTATGGGATTTATTGTCCCCGGGCAATGAAATCAGTTTCCCCTTTTTTTAATTTGCTACTGGACACTCGCTACCCTCCTCTCTCCCGGGTCCACCGCAGATGGAAATGAGTGGGCGGTTCGGGAGAAAAGAGTGGGGGAGGGAGACGAATGCAAAACGGTGGGAGAGCTTGTCATTGCAATCCGGGAGGCGGGGCGGAGAGGGAGAGAGAGGTGGCGAGGGGGGGGGGGGGTTGACGTTACTGCAGTGGCGGCGGAGGTTTCGGTTCAGGTTCCCCTTCACCCGCCACTCTCCTTCCTCTCAAGGACATCTGACCCTCAACGCTCACTCCCTAAACCCCATTTCCCACTCTCTCCCTCTGCCCACCACCCACCCAACGACCCGCGACACGTAAAGCCAGACAACGGGCTGATGGGCGGAAGGTAGGGGTGATTAGTAGAGAAGGGGGGAAAGTGAGAGGTGCCATCCACCCCTGCCTTCAAGACACCCTCTAGCCGGTACAGTCGTGGTGATGGAACCCGCTCCGTTCTTTTATCACCCTTCGCCCCAAATCCACCGATCGTCCACAACTAGCCCGGCTCCTCTTTCACGCCGCAGGGACGTTTACTTCTAAATGCACATGCGAAGCGGAATCGTGTGGGTGTTTTGGCATGGTGTCATTTACATTGAAACAACCAACCGACAGATAATTTGGAGATCCGTTGCGTTCTTCAAATAACATACCTTTTTCTATTCTGAGCATTTTCTATCCCAAATAGGCTCATTTCAACTTATTAACTACATGAAAAGCCCAATACGCGGGATGATAACGTAGGATCTGTCGCTTCTCCCATTTCGGTTGCCCCGCTATCAGGACGTAGATTTTTTCTCAGAGTTTTCCGACAAAGCTGCAAGAGGCTATCCCCTCTTAAATGTGTTTTCTATCTACTGTTGCGTAATATTTTTGGAAAGCTTTTTATGAAAGAGTAATCGACAAAGTAATTACAATCCATGAGTCAATACTAACACGATGAAAATATTGCTGATTGGGGGAATGAGGCTCGAATTCCGTTGTATTTATAGAAACTAATACAATGAGCCTACCAGCCGAAATATTCCTTTTATTTAATGCTAAAGTAACCGTTGTTACTTTAATACATCATATGCAGTATATTCAACCCCTAATAAAAAATCCTGATATTCAGGTGGTGGTAACAAAAGTGATTTTTTGAAGTACAATTTTCAATTAAGATGCTTCTTTAGCATAGATCATAAAACAGCCCATCATTTCCCTTACATTAAAAAATAATCTAATTCATAGCAAATATACATGTATGCTATTCATAAAAAAATAAATAAATGTTAAGTGGTGGAGAACAAAAATGGAAGAAAAAGATTGAAAAGATGTCAAGGACGGACGTATTGTTATCCTGGAAGTAATTTTAACAAGATGGAGACCATAAAAGATTGGGAGAATATGAAGTGTGGTGGATAAATATTCCCTTTATGGACCAAAAATTGATGATAACTGAATAGGGCTAGCATAGATAAAATTTGAGCTAGTTGTAGAGAAACAAGGACTCAAAAGTGGAGTCTAGAAGTAAAATAAAAAAACAACAAGAGAGGAAGAATAAAAATAAAGAAGAGAATAGGGTCATGAAAAGGCATGGTTCGCCTACGAAGGATATCGTAAAACTTGGAAGAACCCGAATTTAATCAAAGCAAATTGAACGAACTGGAGGTGTCAGCACAAGAAAGATTCCCGGACGATACCCAATGATTGAGTAAGTAATGACGTCAGCAACTTTAGTGAGTCTAAAGATTTCTTTGAGTACACAAATTAAGGTTTTGAATTGAATCTGAATTTGTTGGATTTGGCCCTAGTGCCTTTAGAATTCTCCCCTTCAGTCAATTTAATTGACTCAAATTATGTTTAAATCTTCCGTCTTCTCTCAATTATGGAAATCTTTCGGGCATGTATAAATAATTAGCATCTCAAATCGTTTCATTATTCATCTTGGACCGTTTGATCGTAATTCCATGAATTCGATTCGAGAGGGATATATTTTCGCCGTGGAGCAAAAATTTCACAAAATGACTAGTAACATTTTCAACCTTCACTTGCTAAATAACCAATATCGATTACTACTGAAGCAGGAAGCTTGTTAGTCGAACGATATGTTCGAAGTTCGAGCGGGAAACAGAGATACGCTCAACAGCGACTTGTTGATGGAAAGCTGCCATTTTACCGACACTAAACGAAAAATTAAAATTGTATCAGTTATAGATTTACGATTTCTCCGGTTTCCAATAAAAGTGCATACACATAGGAGATAAATTCAATGAGAGTGCCTTATCGGAGAGGAAATTTGGTGCTCCAATGCCGTCATCAATCGATCGCCGGCACAGTACCGCTCCCATGTAATTGATGAATGGAAGTATTAGTGACATACGGCAATTTATGGGCAAAATCTTGTATTTTTATGAAAATGCGAAACAAACAAAAAATTTGAATTAAGCATGCAAATAACATTATGTTTCTGTGGATTTCCAAAGTTACTCTCGGCCTACTTATCGTTTTTCACCGTCCATCTCCTTCACTGATCATTCTCTCCCTCCCTGGAGCAGTGGCTGAAGAACGGAAGTGGAATCGATAATGTTTTTTGACACCGGGGACCACTCGAGGATTGACCTTAACACCTTGCCTTACACCCTCCAGAAACCGCCGCCTCGGCAATTTATGCTCGAAACTCAATCGCCCTTCAATGACGTGAATCGCGTTTCCGCGACCCCAATATCATTCACCCTCCTCCCGTGCTGATGGTAAAGGGAAGGAGGCGGGGGAAGGGAGGGTCTCGGGGTTCACTGCCGCCGCTGCACAAACTTAATGGCATCGTCGCAAAATCCCGCACCCGTAAACGGGGCGATAACCGCCGAAAGGGGGAGAAAGAGACCGGGGGAGGGGGAGCGCCATATTTCCGTCTCCCACCCACCCGACCAGGGAATGCATTCAATTCCGCCGTGGCCCTTTCCCCCCCCCCCACTCTCCCCCCACCGGTGCCATCTCTGCACCCATCCCCGCTGCACCAGACCCGACGCCACTTATGAGACGCACCCCTCGGACTTCTCCCGCCCTCTCCCTTCCCCCTTCCGCCACCATCCCATCCTTCTTTCCCCCGTTTCGTCAGCCGCAAAATTCCACGTCTAAAAGCACACAAATTATGAATAGAGCTCCTTCGCTGAAGGCCAAAATAGTTGCTTCAACCATAGGTTATTAAAAGGGCTATTTAATTTTTGGGACGGTGCACGAGTTACGGGAAGCAACTAAGATCAAAGTACCCGCCAATAGCTCTTTGTGATAAGGCTCACGTTGGTCCCGTGCGATGTTGTCTACTTAAAAGATAGATTACGAGAACGCGTATTGCGTCAAACGCTCGGACTAATTTTCGCTTACAAAGGTTGCGCCTTTTGTAGCCAGAAAAATGATGAGCTAAATCATTTATATTCATTATGCAGTTAAATTTTTTAAAGGAATCTTTTTTGACTTAGCCTAAAATGGGAACGGAATGTAACTTGCAATGGAACAATTTACAATACTGAGGGGTCCTCGGTAGCTAACTGGCCAAAGTATTCGGCTGGATATCTAAGGGGTCCGGGTAAAAATCCTGGTCAAGGAGAACGATTTTGACGCTCCTCATTTGGTTGCATTGTAATGCGTATTAGCGGGTGACTCCGTTAAAAGTTCCTGTTCGTTCGCGAAATCTCCTGCAGTTCCTTAGAACAGAATTTAGATTATGTATCTAAATATGGAATATATAGAAAAACTGTATGGTAAAAAACTTATACAGGCAAAGTTAGACATAAAATATGACGAAGATGAAGATAACTTAATTCTAGACATACTCGACGATGAGATAGAAAGGGCATTAAGGTAGATAAAACCAAATAAGGCCATTGGGGTAGACAACACTCCTGCGGAACTACTGAAAGGCTTAGGAAAATGTAAGAGGAATACTCTGTATGGACTGATTCGCAGTATCTATGAGGAAAGAATCTGGCCGGGAGACTTTTTGAGATCAGTGTTAGTTCCTTATCCGAAAAAGGTAAAGGCTACAACTTGTAAGGACTACAGAACAATAAATTTGATATCCCACGCAGCTAAAGTTATTCTCAAGATCATCAACAAAAGGATAGAGAGTAAGGCAAATGATGACTTAGGGGATGATCAGTTTGGGTTTAGGAAGGGGAGAGGTACGCGTGATGCCATTGCAGTAATGAGATCACTGATCGAGAGGAATATAAAATACAATCAGGACGTATTTGCCTATTTCGTAGATTTAGAAAAAGCGTTTGATAGAGTGAATTGGAAAAATACTAAATATATTACAGAAAACATGAAAAGAATGAAGGGATAGGAGGCTCATGCGCAACCTGTACATGTTTCAGATTGCTCAGGCAAGGTCATTGAAGTAGGATGACATCCGAGATTGGAGGCTATTGAAATATGGGTTTGGAGAAGCATGGAGAAGGTTAAGCGGACAGAAAGGAAAACAATTGAGGAAGGGCTAGTAATGGTGGGGGAGGATAGATGAATGTTGGGTGAAATCTTAAGAAAACAGAAAAAATGAATGCGTATCATATTGATTGGCAATTGTTGCTGAAGACTAGGAGACTAGAAGAAGGAAAATATTGGGAAAACCAAGAATGGGCAGAAATAGGATAGGGATGTTGGACGAATCGAAAGGAAGAAGGAAGTATACGGAGATGAAAATGGGTACACATTCCCTGAATATCAACAAACAGACCGTAACTTCTCCTGTAGAAGTAACCATCACTGTCGCCTTTTTTGTGTGGTTGATAACGGAGATATCTACTCAGAGATGTGATGCTTATTATCCGTCTCAAAATAATGTATCTAAGTTGCATCCACAGTAACATCCTTTGAAAGAATGTTCTCATCTTTCGGTAACGTCAACATCAAGTACGGAAACCGGGTTAACTTTCCTTTTAAATTTATTCTCTCCCTTCTTTAAACATTTTAAATCATCTCGTAGGCGCAGTATAGGAATGTAAAGGCTGCATAAGCCTCCAATACCATTTAATAAGCCTCGGATAAAGATTTGTTATTCCAAAAACAAATACAATGCAGCGTATTCCTCGTCATGTGTTACCTCTATCATGGTTGTAGGTTCACTGTAAATATGCTAAATGGCTACGGCTGCCGTAATACTGCGGTCAAATTCATAAAGCAAGTTGGTACAACATACACATTAAGCTAACATAAGGCCCACAGGGATACAAGCTATTTCTCATTTTCATTTATCATTACACTGTCGTTTCTTTATATACCATCTAATATTATTACGTTTAAGATTGCCTACTACGAAGAAAAGTAATTTTATCATGCAGTAAAGTATTGTGCAATGTCGTGCATAATTTTAGTGTTTTAATTAGATCGTGTACTGCAAAACGAGATGGAATCATAAAACTTTGTCATGATAAACTGAGTGGCGTAACTAGATTATTAGAAGAACTAGTTAGCCGCTAGATCACCTATATTTGTAATACGATAATAACTGTTTGGCATCATTCACGGAGCGAAAGTTAATTTACGTATTAAATGTCCTGAATAGATTGGATGTAGATCTCTTTAGCAATGATGTTGAAAATATATTATTAGCCCTCCTAGTACTGCGGCAGGAAACATCGTGAAAATAATATTAGAGAGATCAGGTGTTAAACCAATGGATCCAAGATGAAATTTTTATTGCAGCCAATATGGGATCATATAACTGTAAGCGGCCACACTCAATTTGATGGTTATAATTAATCTACCCCTCTTTTTCTTCTATCATAGGGCTCGTGTTGCATGAATAAAGAAGTAATTTGCACTGAGATAACGTAGTGCATATAGCTAAAATTAAAATAAGCTACATTTTTTTAATATTGTGCATTAGTATTGGTTTCTAACATTTAAGTGAAACTTAACTTAGAATTTGCATGTCTGGTGAGTAATCATCCCCTACCACACAACCTAGCGGTGGATTGTAGGTTACTATGTACAAGTAGAAGAAAATGAAATATTGAGGCAGATGTAAATAAATAGGTATCTAGACATTGTTTTGCTTTTGAGGTGTCTCAATTGGCAAGCAGCAGTCATGGCTTTACTTGAGTGGCCTATCTAGAATTAACCATGGAAGTTTCATTAAATATATTTACTGGCTAATAGACATACATCTCCGCCTCATTTATCAACTAAATTGAAACGTTAACTTGTCACGCCAATTGATCGAGGAAAAATCAAATCTCGTCACCATGACTGCCGTCAAAGATGCATAATGGTTATCTTGAATTCACCCCATTTAACTTTTAATTATACACACCAACTTACAATGTTACTTGTCACAACACGCAGGTTGAAGTGCGTCGGAAGAAAATTGTACGCACTGTCAAATTCACCATACTGCTACTCAACACACCATCTATCTGGCAATAGAACAAATTTGACGTAGAGTTTTGACATTATACCAAGGTTTTAAGTCTTTAAAAAAATCACTTCCACGGGTAAAAAACTGTGACATTTACAACGAACAAAGGGCAAATAATGCTCTTTCAACTCACTCCCATTTTCCTGTCTGACCTTAGGATTGGTCACACGTTTGCTCGGCCTGGCTATGAAAAATTGATATGTTCTCCATCCATCGGTCATCATAGCAACCTCCTTCGGTAAATATTTCATTTGGTGGCGTTGGAAAGAAGGAAATGAGGGACCATCGCAGCGGCTACTACTGCGTTGCGCCCGCGCGTAGCTTCCGAGCCCCTCGAACCAATTCCACGGCAGGAGGCTGACGAGGGCCGGGGAGTGAAGATACATCACGTCAGATGGCTCAAAATAAGCAATATGGCGGAAGTGGTGCTGGGTCTGGTAATCTGAGAAAAGGATGATGCCTTATCCAGTGTAAAATAATCGGCACATGGTCCAAATACTTCATTTATGTTATCACTTTCGTCAGTAAAAGTCCGGCCAATACAACTCAAAATGACTCCCTTCTTTGAAATAGAAATATTTCTTTGGTTTGAGTTTTTTCTGACGGACTCACTAAAATGTAAATATTTAAGCTTTCCCCCTTATATGAATGGCAATGTTTAACGTTCATTCACTCCTATTTGATTTACAGTGTAGGCTGATTGACACGTATTCTTGTAACACGGAGCGCGGATTTAAGTTTGATATAACTATGAATAGCGAACTGAGAGGATTTATCCCGCAAGGAATGATAAGTCAGTCAAGATTTCTGTCCTTTATTAGATATTAACTTTATTGAAAAACCAAATCTTTTTATTTTACAGCTCAAATATTAAACTCTTACTTATAAAAGATGCACTTCCACAAACAAAAGAGAACTAATTTAAAGAGGTCAACAATATTTGTGTCAATCCACCGCTTTCCGTGAATAACAAAACATACCGAATATTTTCATCAAAACCAACAATTTATTTTTCTATTACTTGTGGGATTATCGTTCACTATATGTTTAGACAAGTATATCTTCAATCTGTATCTTTTACTGTTTCCTCCTACAAGCCAAAGTGAAATCGCTTTCACACCTTTACAATATATGCATGAATAATAGAGAGTTTATCTGCCATTTTACTGTTAATATCCATTGGAACGAGAAGGGGATAGCCTATTAGCTTAAATCGGCGTTATTCTGTTTCTCTTGATTAATAGTTAACGTTACAACATTATAATTTGCTCTAGAATTTAACCCCGAGTCTTACAATAGTTGAAATAACGAAAACATTAGTTCATTCTGCTTATACGTTGAAAGTTCATTTAATGCTTAATTATTAAGACAGTTAATTAATATGTAATTTATTTGAGCAAGATAAATGGTCAAACTTTGTGGAACAAATAACTTTCAAAATGCAATAGAGGTTTCACAACCAAATGGATGCTCAATTTTGAGAGCAAAAACTAAAATGAAAATATAAATGTTAAAATAAGATTTTATATTCTTTTGGTCTGCAGAATAGAACGATTTGGTGAAATCTGAGTCTAAAAAGTACCCAGCAACTACGCCTATAATTGTCACGCCTACCAACAATGTTGTCATTGTCCACCATTAAGTAAATTAAATAAAATTTACCAAAATCGTGTTTACGACGAAAGATAAAGGCGCAATACGATAAATTATAAATAAGCACTCCATAATATAACAGATGGCAGTCATTGTTTGAGATAAATAAATGACCTGAAGGCATTTTACCGAGATTTTCTAATTTAGAAATTTTTAATAGATTTCGGTCACTTGGATGAACTACACTATAGGGTGTGTATGTACACCGGTATGAATTATGAGTGAGATCTATAAGGATGAGTTAGATCTCGTTAAATGTTAGCATTGCCTCAAACGCAAAGATGCCTTCTTGGGTGTTATAGAGTTTTAAGATAGTTTCAAAGGAGCAGTTGCAGTAATTGAGAGAATCGCCAAAATAATTCAAAAATAACACTGTGGTACTGGTTCTTCTGAGCCGTTGTTATGTGAAATGTAACAGTCTAACAAGTAAAATAATGATAATAATTAATGCTATATTTTTGAAGTTTTACAAGAATTAGGTTACGAGAATGCAAACAAAAAATGGGAGAAAAATAGAAGGCAGAATAAACAAAGGAGTAAGACAAGGATGCAACCTCTCGCCAGCAATATTCAACGTATACCTGGAAGAGGAAATAAAAGAAACACAAGAAATGGGTATCAAAGGAGTCAAGTTAAATGGAGAAGAAATCAACATGCTCCGGTTTGCAGATGACATTGCAGTAGTGGCGGAAACGCGAGAGGGCCTGCAAGCAACTCTAAGTGCTAAGGACCAAGAGCTGGGGGAATATAATGTGAACATCAACAAGAAGACAACTAAAATCCTTGTGTGCGGAAGAGAGAAGCTGAATGCAGGTATCACAATTCGAGGGGTGAAACTAGAACAAGTGGAATCCTTCATCTACCTGGGCAGCAGCATAATATGGGATGGAAAAAGATCGACCGACATCAAGCGAAGAATAGCCCAAGCTAAGAACGCATTCATGAAGAAGAGCCAATTAATATGTTCAAAGAACCTAAGGCTGGAAACAAGGAAAGAATTTGTCAAGACTTTCGTGTGGAGCATGGCGCTTTATGGTTCCGAGACTTGGAACACTGGAAAAGCGGACCAGCGAAGAATAAAGGCCTTTGAAACATGGTGCTGGAGGAGAATGCTGAATATTAAATGATCAGACAAAGTAAGGAACGAGGAAGTATCAGGATCAGACAAAGTAAGGAAGAGCAGAAGAGGGTAAAGCCATATGGAGAACTCTACGGCAAAGAGGAACTAGATGGATTGGACACACATTGAGGCATAATGGATTGATCAGGAATATAATAGAAGGAAAAATAGAAGGGAAGATCCCACGAGGAAGACCAAGAGACATGTACAGAGGACAAATTATGAAAGAAAAAACAGAAAAAGTACCAGGAATTGAGGGAATTGATATTAAATAGAGGCAAATGGAGGGCTGCAATAAACCAATCCTAGGATTGAAATACTGATGATGATGATTGAAGTTTTTAATTGATTTTAAATATACAGCGAACACATTTCAAGTAGGGTCCGCCTTTATCATTGTCATTGAATTTTACAGGGCAACCTATACGCAGCTTTTGAATGCATCCTTTTCTAATTTCTTGTCCCTTCCTTGGTTAATGGACGATATATCCCGCTGTAGGAATAGATCCTTCAGCATTAAATTTTACGAAAGTATTACCCGTGGAAGTTGTGCGGTGATTTTTCCTCCCACCGCTCACAAATATTTTGTTCGCAACTTAACACGATTTGGAGCACAAGACACTTCCCTGCACGAAAGCTCTCCTTATGGTTAGGAATAAAAATAATGATAAACAAAAATAAAACTATAAAGGAAGCTGGCAACCCTTTTCCCGTTTTCGGTGAGAGCGCCTGAATTTTTAATTGGAACGTTCACGCAAGGAACGTCCGCGCCCGTCCTGCCTTTCGCCGCAGACTGCCAAATCCCTTCCGCCCCCTCAATCCCCCTCCCTCTCCCGATCCTCCGAACATGCCAATCTCCCCCCACCTCCACCCAAACAACCCTTCGCAGGACCCCCTTCCTCCCCCCCTCCCGTTCCATTCCCTCGTCTCAGCTCTCCCTTTCCTCTCTCTCTCTCTCTCTCTCTCTCTCTCTCTCTCCCTCACCCGTCCCCTATCCACGCCGATTACGGAGGACTAAAAAAACGCTCACGAGAAGATCAAATTGTCCCAAAAGCCCTCGCCACGCCCTGGGTACGCCGGGGCCATTCCACCGCTTTTCAACCTGCGTTTCCGTCACCCTCCGACGACTCGTTTTCGAGGCAATTCTCTGGCGCTGTAACGCCGGCACCTCAAGGGGAAATAATTGAGCCGCAGTAATGTCGACGCTGGGAAAAGACAAATAATATTTTAAGCGACAAGACGAGGCAGAACAAAAATTATGTCATTACATTACGCTTCTTTCCTTTACACCTCATCCCAGTAGTTGCCGTTCGCCGTCTAATTATTAATTATTCTAACATATCTGTTTCATTGTCAATAACAACAGTGAACATTTATACTAAAACCGGACGTAGGTACTGTGTGCACAATGAGATCCCATCTTTAATGACCACTTATGGAAAACGACAAACGCATGAAGCATGCGGTATTTCGCTCATTAACGACAATCTCATTTGGGCATCGGTTTGACGAAAGGTGTGCAATTGCTGAGGCTGGAATATTTAACGATCATTTTAGAGAGAGAGATTATATACAAAGGGGCATTGGTTCCATGCGCCAATAAAAACTCTCCCGTTAATGTTTGCTATTTAAAGGTTAGTACCTGCTCTGATCTATGATGACTGTCGCAAGATGTCCAGTTACTTTATCCGGATTGATATTTTTTCTCTCCATAGTGAGAACAGTTTTCAGTAAGAAGTGCGAGTAAGACCCGACAATAAGCATAACCCCATGGTGACACCACGACGAGAGGAAATCGCTCTTTGATTTGGGCCTTGCGTTGAAGTCTGACCGTCTACCTACGCTTTCTCTTCTCTTACTTGCACGCACTTGACGTGCTCACGTCTCGCCTGTCCACCCGCCGCCCCTTGCTCCAGTGCCCCTTGTTCCTCCGCCTCTGTCAACACCTACACGACCTTCCTGGTTTGCCTCGATAACCATGCGTGGCATTTTTTCTGCTGGCGCAAAAACTTCGCTCGCACGCACTTCGGCGCACCTATTCGCATATCTTCCTACCTTTCATCCTTGCTCTCTCCGACATTGCTGCTTCTTCCGCGTCAAAATGAACTAACCTGAATTCTGATTTTCAATCGTTCAAGACACACCTACACCTCTCATTTAAAACTTTTGCTTTTCCTCATCGTCATCAGCTGCTCGGTAAATTGTATCTTGGAATGAAATTTATTTTAAACTAATTATTGACATGAATTACTTCGCCAGAAAAATAGTCATAATTAAATTATGTATTTTCAAACAAAACCGGAAATTCCACAGCAGTATCATAGCGGTATCACAATGGTATGCACACAAGTTGGAGAAATTTCACTGTGATATAGCGATGGAGGAAGCTTTTCGGTAGGTAAATGATGGAAATTGAGGAATTAGGGTCCAAATCACAATCTACGTATATCGCGAAATTGCTCGAGTTCGCATTTCTGCTTACGCGACAGCATTCGAAGGACGCAGAGAACGCGGATAAATAAGATAATAGGAGATTTTTGTATAAAGAGGAGCGCCAGGTCTGGAAGGAAGGGTAAGGGATTTTCGAAGGAATAAAGTAAGATACACGTATTTTATGAACTGAAGAGGGCTAGGGGCACAATGGCAGGGCTACCATTTTTATAGTTTTTTAAGTGTTTCAATGAGGAACTCCCTTCATTTTCAATGACGGTCAGGAACAGGTTCACATGCATAGGCCAAACTATTCGAATTTACAAACCGAGAATCATCATTGTGTGTGCGTGTGTAGTACACGTGCATGGAGTACAGCGCCCACAAGGTGCCAATGCAAATAGAGATTGCTCTCTCTCTCCCACCTAACCAAATCGATTCGTGCCGGTCGCGTATCGCACCTTTCATCAGCGGAAAACATCTCTGGATTCCATTCGACCGCGTTCCAAATGGTTTTTGGACTCTTGGCACACCGTGCGATGGAGTAGGTATCAAGTTTTGGAACCGGTGTGGAAATCGATTGATCAGCGAAGAGCCAACCCATGGCGGCTGCGCGCCGACACACGTGAAGCAAGGAAAGGATCGGACGGAGCGAACGAAGATCGGAAAAGGGGCGCGGGGGCGGGAAAGGGGGAGGTCGATTTCACATTGGGCGGCACGTCACACGCAGCTCAAGGGGACAGACGGTCGCGCGCGCGCCCGCCTCCCGAATACATTCAACCGAGCGGGCGATCAATCATATTTTAGCACTGAAAACACCATCGCGTGGAATCGGCAGTTTTCCGCCGAAATATTCGATCGACAGAATACCCCAGAAAGTCATTATTTTATTCAGAAAGAATTAAAGTGCTCCAAACAATGCCAAATTAGATAAACAATCCTTTGTCTCACGATGAATAACATAAACTGAAAAATAAATATCCTCCGCTGCCCTAAACTGCTTTTTAAATGATTACTCCTACGTGTAAATCTGAGCATCTTAATATTAATCAACATTAATTATAAGTAATATCAAATACTTGTACTAAAGGGAGCAAAATACAATTTCATGGAATAGAAGAAAAAATAATTTCCATGTAATTAAAAATCGATTAATAACAGAATGCAATTAAATGCAAGGAGATAACTGAAGTATTGATACAATTTCCGCTGATTGGGTAACTTTAAAAGCTTAGATATTCCACGGTTTTATAAATAGAAAGTCATATTTCCCCGACCCAATTGCAGGAAAAATCGTTTAGGCATATTGTTCTATTACCTAGAAATAAATATCTAATAAAAATTGATTAATTTCAGATATGTATTGTACAAAAGAGGGAATTTATTTTAGATATTTTTAAAACATTAAAACTAAGATAGAACAGTATTTTAATGACATATCAAAAATCGTTATCGTGTATAAACGAAAATGGTAAAATCAGCCAATATTACGGTTTATTAGTCATTAATGACAGCAGTATACCAGTCCAAATAGCCTTGTGCCCGGAGATTAAGTAATGCTACACTTCTAACCCTCATCTATAACGACATTTAGTACCCAAAACCCGCACGATAAAATTAACCATTTTCTGAACACCAATTACTGCCTACCAGCCTACATCTTTATTAATTGTTTAATATTGGTAAGAAGATATGTGTGCACATATTTAAGTACTACTCCGCTTAAATATCTCATCTATATAGAAGAGCCCTCTAACCAACCACTCAGGCAGCTGAATAACCGCTTAATAAAATATATGTCGTTGCGCGCAATACAGTTCGATAGAACCCTTGCGACTTGTTTAATAAACTCGGACCAATTAGTGTCGAAGTACTTTCATGCGTACGTGCATAGTGGTACAGCAACAAACATACTCCCACATGTACACAGATAGGATGGCCATTTCATGAGGTTTTTTCCCTCCGTGTCCTGGGTTTCGAAAAAATAAAATAGTATTAAAAAGCCTCCTCTGCAGACCGCGGAAAAGGATATTCCGTCGGTATACGTTCCGCTGATGGCGGCCCTCCCTTTTTCCCTGTTCCTTTTTTCCAACCTCCCTCTCCTGAAATCCCGGCGTCCGCAAAAACCGCAGTTGTTCGACAGCGCCGCGTGTTCGCTCCCTGGCACCACCCATCGACGCCGAACACAAAATGGACACTTATCAGCGCATTGTGCCGCCTAACCCCCCTCCCTTTCGGAGGGCAGCGAATTATTATCTTGGCGTCCAGGGAGAAAGGGCGGCATGGAGGAGGCGGAAGGGGGAGGCGTGGGCATATGTAATTCAGTCAACATTGCCTTCGTTTCGCAGGGCGCAGTAAAAGAGGCAATATTTCGCGGATCGAGGAGAAAGAGAAGCATGCCCTCGTCATTTTTGCCACTCGGAGAACGCAGAAGGCGCGACCGCCGCGACTCAAGAGACATTTCTTCCATGTACGCTGAAGCCCAGTGCGTCGATGAACGCACGAGTGATACTCGAGGAGAATCTCGTTTGGAATTTATGAGCAAAATAGTATTCCTCTGATGATCTCTTTTCTACCTTTCATTATAATATACAATTTAATTAATGATAACGTATGCTAACGGTGTTGCCTGTAGATGTTAATGGAATAATGTGGATTTATAGTGTTAGGGAACGATTAAAAATGGCTATTAAATAACATAATCCAATTAAATGATGCTCATTATTTTTTATTACTTTCAATAGAATTAAATCTGTTACTGTTTCATTTTACTTATATTATGTATCTTTCGTGCCACACTATGGCTATTTGGGTAATAATGAAACAATGGGTATACAGGGGGTGTTCCTAAAGTTATGCAATTGAATTTCCCGCGCCGCTCCTATAGGTCGCAGTGGGATTAAACTGCTTAAAGTAGGTGGAAGGGACGCTGAGCTTTGCTGGAAAATCAATTTTAGTGCTATCCAAGCTGTGAAAGTGGCAGGATGTCAGCTATTGCAAACCTCTGCGTGCCGACCGTGTCACGAAAAAAATGAAATCGAGGATCGAGCAACGTTACGCGATTACTAGGTAAGTTTGGTGCTAAACTGAAAAAAAATCCCTTGGGGAGACTAACAAAATCATTCGTGAGGCTTACAAGGATTCTGCTCTGTACTACTCACAAGTTTTGAGGTGGTTAAAGGCCTTTTAAGAGGGCCGGAAAGAGGTTCACGACGAACAACGCTCTGGATGCCGTCAATCAGCAAAATGAACAATGTGGTTCGACAACACATGGTTCGACAACAATGTGGTTCGTGTTCTACAATTGTTGGACTCCATCCGTCGATTGAGTATCGAAAAGGTTGCCAATGAACTGAACTTGTGGTCTATTGATGTGTTTCGCATTGTTTCTGAAGACTTGAGGAAAGTGTGTGTCAAGCTCATGCCCAAGGTGTTTGCTACAACGCACTACGAGTCCGCGAGTTCCTGGGCAATCACCAGTCGTCAACGCTTCCCCACCCCCTATATTCCTGACGTCGCCCCAGCAGACTTCTTTTTATTCCCTCGGATTAAGGCAGCCCCGAAGGGAATCCATTTTTCGTCCATAGAAGAGATCTAATCAGCCGTGACGAAGACCTTGCGAGAAGTCCCCGAAGACCCCTTCCGTGGCTCGTACTGGTCATGGCGGAGTCTCTGGAAATAATGTGTAGAGCCCCAAGGACAGCACTCTGAGGAATTTTAAGTTTGTGCATGTATGTCCAATAAATTACTTTTAAAATATAAAAGCATTTCTTTTGAAACGCACCCTGTACAAGTGATATCATTCAGTGGATTCATACAAATATGATATCAAGGAAAAACTATTGGTAAAATATGTCCTAATCATGAAGATTTCATTTCTAGTAAACATTACTCCCTAATATCTCCTATCCTAATATATTCTAATAATAATAATCCCTAATATACCCTAATACAATTTTGCAAGTAAGTTAAAATTCCTCGCACGATTCGTACCGTTTTCAAACTTTCCAAGACTGTTTCCGAGGCACGCAAACTGTTCAGAAGCTCTCGAAAGCAGAAAGAAGCGAGTCCCCTCCAGTATTTCCGAAGATTTGGTTTCATTTAATGAATGCGCAAAAATACTTTTTCCAAATAGAAATTATAAATATACCTTTGGAAAACATCAAATGTAAATTGTTTGGACGGGCGTGCAGTGAAGGGAACAGGGAGGAGAGGGCTGAAATAAAAATACGCGGGAAGGCAAAGGAAAGACTTGAAAGGCTGTCTATAAAGGACCCTGCCCGAGAGTCAATGTTTACTTTTGCACGCTCGCACCAAATCCCGAAATCGCCAATTTGCCGACGGGAGGAGTAGGGAGTGAGGAGGAGTTCCCCACTCGAGAGAGGGGAGGGCGAAGGAGGGGGTTGATGGGCGAGAGAGCGTGGAAGGAACCGAAGAGGAGATAACGCCCGCTCTCTAATGTCACTCACTCCGTTTGCCCCCGAGAAAAAAAAACACAATGGAAAAAATAAAGGAGCGGCATTTGGGAGCGCATGTTGGGCGGAAGAGTGACGAATGACAGCGACGGGGAGTCTTCCGAGGGATGATGCTCTGAGCTATTTAGCGGGAAATTACTTGGATCCTCAAAATAGACTGATTAGATAGACCTTAAGAATTTCCCCTTTCTTTTAACTATACCTCTTTTATTATTTGAATGGGGGTCAGATCATGATGCGATTTTAAACTCAGCCTTGACTTATAAAGAACATAGCGGAAGACCCTGGTCGAAACCCAAACGAAATGCCCACGCACAGCGGCTGGAGTACTCCATCTGATTGCCTGTACTTACTCTGTTGTTCCGTGGGTGAGAAATCCGGTGAGGGAATTTACCGTCCCAGTATCGCGCGATCAAAAAAAGATTAAGTTTTCAAGAAACAACTGAACTAAAAGGCTCTGGGCTCCCCTGCAAAAAAGGGCGACACAACTGGCTTCAGAAATTAGTAGAGGGTCTAATTTTGAATTTTCCAATATATGGGTTTCATACTATGCGTTGGCGTAAGAATGGTGACCAATGAAGATTGAAAATCTATAAATCTTTCTCAACTTTTCCTTTTCCATCATCACAGTCGTGCAATTTCCTTCTCTTTGTTTGGAAAGGAACTCGCCAAATTCACGCTGTGGTTTGCTCAAAAAATGGTATTTTCGGAATTATGTGTGGAAGTTTCGTAAAAAGTCCTCTTGTTAAAACCCACAACCATCTCTATACATTTGCGAAAAATGCGGGCATGATTTCCAAATGGTCATAAATAATGCCTAATTGTGGCAATTAGAGAATAAATAAAGAGCAGTCATGCATTAAATACTTTTCCATCAACTTTTTTACTAAATAAAACTAGTAATTTCATATTTAAAACACGAGTCAGTGAAATAAAGTCGACATTATCATTCAAAAAAAGAATCAATTGCATTCTTAATAATTATAAAAGATCCGTGTCGACGATTCTTACTCATGAGGGTCTGAACTAATGAGATTTTGAACCACATTTATGAAAGAAACCCCCCTTGTATTTACTATAATAGTGTAGCTACACTAGAGGCTATTTAATGGTACCACCGGCATTTGAAACGGTACTACGGAAATCAAATGGCACTTTCATACACGCGGCGCCTCATGGTCTTGAAGACTAAAACTAATGATAAAACGAAAGTGGCATTCAGTTTGATGGTATAATATTTGTTTTCTTGTGGCAAGTACCTGTCTTGTTTCACGGATAACCAAAATCATACATTGATTTCTGTCCCCGCTAGAAATATTATTCCTTCAATAAAAAAATATTTTACCGATGCTAAAAAAGGTTTTATATATAATAGAATAATCATTGGCTGGATTTCGTATTAAATAACTCCAGCTACAATGTTATTGTAATATCTCACTTTCCATTTCGGATCAATGAAACAACTAAAGCGAACCACATTGACCGTTCCATTTCGTGACATGATATTTGAGTCCTCGGCACCACTGCGGTCCGTATGAAATTAACTGATAATTTCCGGTACTATATCATTATTTTTATGTGCCTGATTAGTGGTCAACGAGAAGTTGGATAAAAATGATTCGTACACAAATCTCTCCATCACTAGCATATACATATAATTTCAAATCGACCGTTTCCGCAGATGGTATCAGTTTTTAAGAAAAGCGTCAACTGCAGCAGCCTTTTGAAGGAGTTCTTTGCCATTTTTTTGATTTTTTCCACACAGCGATCGATTTTTTACGGCAGCAATGGTATTATTAAAATAACACTTGTAGATACTTGTAAAGTTCTTAACCAACATATCGATTCCAAAATTGATTGGAGCCATTTCTTCAAATATTTATCATATGCATCAGGTTGAAAATAACGAAACACCACCTTGTCATTAATTTTCTTCGTGTTTTTTCCAACAATGGGAAATCCATCCAAATTCTCAAAAAATTAGTCTTTTTCTATTACATTTTGAGCGTTGCCGAAAAAAGTAACAGCAACTACCGTAGCGGTAGCCTATGCAATTTCAAACTTGAATAGTCAGTTATAAAGAACGGATAGTAGCAATGATTAGTTCGCTTATGCCTGCACCTGACAATATGAAACGTTTTCCACGAAGCCATTACTTCACCCTGAGGAGCAGAATCAAGTCACATTGGGGTAAGTGTGGGCTATAGTAAGGAGGAGGAACACACTTTGCATCGATTTTCGCGGAGCATACCGCGCACAAGCATTTCCCAGAGGCAGGTTTTCTGTTACCGATGTAAAGGGTGGCACCCGATGAAATTCTCAATACATATAATAGAGCTGTAGAAATTATTCCCCGATCTTCCTACACAATGGCAGCAGTGAGCAATGATGTAAATGCATCCATTTCTAAGAATGGACTGGAGCTACGGGTCCATCTTCCTTTGAAATAGATTGTATCCCCTATTTAAGAATTTAAAATACCTTCTCAGCCCTCTATTGGGAAGAACAGTCTCCAGAAGCCTCCTGGTTCATTACATAGCCCTGAAGAAATCTTCAGCCGAAGGAACTATCAATTCAGTGTTTTGTCCATCGTATTATATTTCTATCATTACCATAGGCGAGCATAGCATGTATCAATGCAGTCAAATCAACGAAACATGTAAAACGAATGCATTTACTCATTTTTCTAAGAGTGAAGAAAAAATTAAATTTTTGAAAATTTTATAAAAATAAATAAAGTTTGTACTTTTCTTTTTTGAAGCTCTCTCTTAAGAAATGCGAAACGATGCGAAAATATGTAAATACATTCGCATTTACACAAGGAAAGCAAGTGAATTGCGGGGAGGTTTTTTTTTAAATTTTTTACGAAATTGTGAGTCTGCTAACACTATTCTTATTCTTTCACGAAGGAAAATGCCTTGTAACTTTGCATAATGTTAACTTCATCAACATCAACTAGATGGTGACGCTACAAAAATTCTTCAGACGCATATTTCTTTTATTTTAAAATCATCCGCCAATGGTTCTCGTCATTGCTAGGCGATCATACAATCTTTTACTTACATATAGCACTCAATAGAAGGATCGGAAAACGCTACATGTTCTTATTAATCAGGAAAAATAGAAAACTCTTTAACCCCACTTTCAGGAAACGAGGTTTTTTGAATGAAAAATCCATCCAACAGAATACAAGACCTAAAAATTATCCAAGTTTTATACGGGAGGTATCAGATATTTATATCATCCAAGCAAAACGTAAAGAAATAGGATAGCGAATGTGGTCACACGTAAACTTTTTTCCCCCTCGGCCGACACCATCCAGTCGCGTGAATTAAAACAAGGAATCGCCGTGCGCGACCACGTCTCTCTTCCGTCGCGGCCGACCGAAGAGTGGCCCCCTTGCCGCACTCTTACTCTCGCGGGGACTTCCGCCCAGGGGCGGAGTGCGAGCCGATTATCGTCCCGACCCCTTTTTATCTCGCCCTTCTCATCTCCCCCCCCCCACACACACTCGGATTGCACGAATCGCGCGCACGGACAAGAAGGGGAAACTTTCCTCGTTCCCCGTCGGAGAGATTTCCTCCGGGCCGGATCGAAGCGATAACAATTCCCCACGAAAGTCGAGCATTTGCGCATTTACGCGTGCACTTTATACGCGGCCGTAAAAAAATATTGAACCGCTCGTGCTTCCTTATTGCGCGCTTAAATGCCAACAGCCGATGGGAAAAATTTATGCTAACCATGGTCCCTGGATAATTAATGGTTTTTTGAAGTACAAATTCGGTCAGAAAGACCAATTTTCTTTGATCCAGTGATAAGTGTCGGTTGTTGCATGCTTTCAACAAACAGCAAGATCTGGGGATAGTAAGAATATCACTTTGTAGCTGGCTCAATTTTGTAGCCCTACATTATATTCACAGTCAAAAAGTAATTTTAAGACGAGGACGATTAGAACCAGAGCCAAATACAAAAACTTAGTCGTCGTAATACTACCCAGATACTGGGTTATTCACTAAAGTGATCGCGTCCGTGTGTCATTTCATTTTAGACAATTTCATTAAGAAGAGTGTAAGGTCAGTAATTATAGCAAACTTCCAGCACTGGGAATTCTTCTAGGCCTGAAATCGAAATAAAACTTCAATGAAGAAAGAGAACGTCCACAATTCTGAGTCTATCAGATTTGAGACAACCATTTATGCGATCTGTAAGTTCATTTAGCGGTTTTATTGTATTTCACTCAAAATTCCATAGTCACCAAAGGAATACCAATCAGAATGTCGTATATCAAAGCAGCCTGCGACGCCACAGAAATTGCCATCTTTTTCCTCACACCGCTGTCTGCGTTGCCTTTCTTGCCGCAGAGAACGAAAACCCACGGCCGCCGCCATCTGTCGTCTGCTCATTTCCCATCAAAACACGCAACGCACGAATCATTCCAGCCTTGTGTGTGTGTGTGCTTCTAGTGCTACCGCAGACTTAATAACGGAGAATGATGGTGACTCACGCAGCTGCGACAATCCAAAAGCGGTTGTAAGGTTACGCAGCGTTATCACTGCGACCCACTACGAGGAAATAAAATACGCATGAAAGGCAACATGTGAAGTCTTAAAGTGTGGTAATGATTGTAAGCCTATGAAGTTAAAAATGCGGAATTTTCGTTTGTTTCATTTGATATTTTAAACCAATTAATCTCTCATGAATAGCCAGAATATGTTGAACGATCATTTCTCATGTAAAACCATCCATTTTCTAGTATTTATTGAAGTTTGCTTACCCTTCAAAAATCGTACGACTTTTTTGTTGATCGCCATTACAACCAGAACCTACCAGAAGTATATTTGGTATTAGACAAATTTCCAAGAAGATTAATGCGCACTAACACAGACTTTTTGCTTACAGTCGTAACGTAACAACGGATTTTATAAACCCTTCTGGGCAACTAGATAACGCGTAATTAGTACTTAATAAGTCAAAAATAAAACAGTTTCAGGCGTAACTTAGTGGAAAATCTTCATACTGACGTTTTTATAAATCAAACCACATTACTTTTCATTACTTTATTAATGAAAATTAAAAAGTTTATGTGGAAAAGTAAAGTGGTTTGATTTATAAAAACGTCACTTAATAAGTCCTTCCACATCAATCAGTAAATTAAGTGATTTGGATCGCAACTAGAGATTATCGAGTGAGGAGCTTGTGAAGGTCCCATGGCGAATTAGCATAATTGAATTCAAATCAGCACGGGTTACTGAGTGATCTTCTTCGCGACAAGGCCTTCGAGATTATGATGAATAATACTCGCTATTGTTGAAGGAACACAACAGTACATCCAATTTCTAAAATATCCACCAACCTTAATAACTCTAATCCCCTTTAAAGTCGTCCCTTCCGAGCACGATTTTATTTTAAATTCTTTTCTTTCACTCGCTATTCCTCGAGGGTCCACCAGTCCTGCTTGCCCGCATGCAACTCCGGTGACCAAGTCAACGGAGGTGCAATATGGACATTCATCAAAATTAAAGGTACACGGTGCATGAAAAGTGGGCGAGGGGTGAGGTTGCTGTGAGGAGAAGCCGCGGGATGAGGAGGAGGGACATAATTAAAAGCACGGAATGAAATGAATTGAAGAGGCTTTCCTCGTCAGGAGCGGAGCGAGCCCAACCTCCTTGAGAGAGAAAAAGAGAGAGAAAGGGAGGAACATACGACGAGGGCGACACCGGAGCAGCGGGCGGGAGCGCTCGTGACCCCCCCCCATGCCCCCGCCTCCTTCCTCTTCGTGCTCTCTCCCCAACACAACAAACAAAAGTAGGTGAAGTCGCGCGTCCCACTCTTCGCGCCGGCTAACAACGGGAGAGAGCGGCGGAGAGAGGCTGTTCTCCACCCCTCCCTTTCCGACTCCGCCATCCATCCCCCTATACGCCCTTGGGGTTGCAAATGGCCCCGAGGAGGGGGCGGGGAAGAATAATGGCGCAGAGGTGGGAAGGGAGGAGAAGGGGGAGGAGGTCGCCGGAAGGTGTGCGATGTTGGAAAGGAAACGCAGCCCCATCAATCCTACACTTTAAACCCTTCCATTTCCTACCCCTTTCGTGGATAATTTCACGCAAGACCCCGTTCCAATAGTCTGAGCATTGTTTATACTATTCCCCTTCCTGGCATTTATTTAACTCTCTGTTCTTCCTCATGCGCTGCTTCGAGGAAAATCACAGAAGTTCAAATTTCAACTGTTTAAGCGTTGTGTATACTGGTAACTTCATTTTAGTTTCATCATTAAAAACAGTCTAATTGTTAAGGTAGAATTTTAATGGAACCCAGCACTAAGCACTGCTTTACTTGTACCTGAAAGGACTTTAAATACAACCCTAATTATAACAAACCGTTTTTTAAACTCCACATACATGTACTGTACTCTACTTTCTTCTCCCTCCTTACAAAATATAAAGGAGTTAGAAGAATTTATGGTCAGGAAATTAGTTTGGTAACACAGTTCATCTTTAGTAAATTCAAATAAATAGGATTGGCGACTTGATGGTTATACTTTCTAGTGTAGAATATCTTTAAACTTCATGATCTTGTCCTGTCTTTGAATATCGTCTCTATATTCATAAATATTGGTTATTTGGCGTTTTTATATGTTTTCATAGCCATCTTCCCGCGCGTTTGCCTGTAATTTTCCCAGAGATGCGGATATCACAGTGACTTGTGTTCTTGTATCCTTCTTTATTTAAGACTTCCGGTATTTTATGATATGCAATGGTATTTATTCGTGTAATGTTTCGAATTTGACTTGAGTTTATCAGACTTTCATTTTCGACATTGATTCGGCGGAAGTGGACGCATACCCCTCTCAAACTTGTCCCGAATAAAGGCAATCATCATATTGTTTGGAATGTAATGAGAAGGGAGGATATGAAGGCAGGGGCAGAGGCGGATGTTTGGAGGATGTTGAGGGATCTCTGGGAGGAATGCGCTGGGAGGAATCTCAGAGATACGAAATTTTGAACTAATATATCTCGTTTAATTTTCCGGTAAAAATTTCAGCTTCTTCCGAAGAATGTTAAACGGGGGAACTTACCAGTGTGAAAAGTGGCACTCCAATCCTCTGAATAGGAAAATTCCTCTTACCACCACATCTACCATGCAGATACTGACACGAATCTGTGGGAAAAACATGCTGCAACGCGTATGACCACACACAGCAATTAAAAAATAATTTAATTTGGAGATATCGCCCACTTGGGTAATCTTTTATTCTGGATGTTATTCTCTACAATCCAATAATTTAAAGGAATTTATTTGATTTTCCTAGCATCTAGAATTTTGAGGATGGTTATTTAATCGTGTTCTGACTCGCCCAGTCTTTCCATTAATTCCATCGGTTCGTTACAACCCGTTAGCTCCGCTATCCAACGTACCCTTTTCCCACCCTCACGAACACTCCACCCCCGCCCAGGAACACTTTCCTCATCCCCACCCCACAGGGAAAGGGTGCCCACGTGGACGCGATCCAGCCGGAACATGGAAGGGGACAGTGGCTGCGGGGGCGTGGGTGGGAGGCCGTATGGGGTATGAGAAGGGGAGAGTCTCAATCGCCCGGAAAGGTATAAGGACCGTTGGCAAGATAGATGGTGGTGGAAAGGCAGGTTTGGCTCTCACTGGAAGATGGCTTGAGTGGAGAAAATTAATTATTTTTACAGTTAACTGTTGAATTTATCAGACTTTTACCCAACGTCACGAAAGTCTGGTGACACAAAATGGTTGACGAGTTACAACACAAAAATAAACGGGTGAAAGTCTTCAAATAGAAGCTTAATGATCATACTTCAACATACAAAATGATAGATGTCCATGATAATTCACTTATTTTCTTTTAGGAATAGAATGTTCTATAATTGTTATAACTCTCTAAAAATAAACTGTTTTGGCAACATTCCAGGCTTTATTTCTACGCCACGCAAGGATTGCGATGAAGAAAAATGGTTGACGATTTAAAAATATATTTTATAAGATATATATATATATATATATATATAAACAAGAGCAGGTAGAAGTATTTAAAATGGAAAATCACGGCCAAATCTCTCAAAGCAGTACACTATATCCCCTCTGTTATTAAATCCCATTTGCTCCTTCCAATTTCGGAAGTTTCTCTTACGCTCGGATTTTTTTCTGAATGGAAGAGAATACTGCAGCTGTCTCCGAGATGAAAAATGCGGGGACGGTATGGAAATGACGTCCGCTTTTTCAGGTTAATTTCCTGTTTGTCACTTGGGATTCCATTTTCGACTAAAATAAGCCTTGCTGAGTGTGCCGCACCAAAATCACTTTTATTGGAAAATATATCATTGTTAGCATTAAAAATTGAATAGGAGTGTTATAAAAATACAATTTTACTAAGCCAAAAACTATGAACCACGAAAGAAGTCTCACATATTGTGATACGCACCAAAAGTTCTTGAATTTAATATTATATTAAAGAGTGTATTTTGAAGTACACACGCACGCTATTAAATACACCCACAATTCCTTGGAATTCAAATTACATAAATGAGCGCAATTTTGAAACGAATATACATACATGTATCTATATAACTCAAACGAATGAGCGAGATGACGGTAGCCAACAAAAATATATGAGAACACATAAAAAAAGACACTCACTCTAGCATCCCTCACCATCTGACCATTCACTAAAACTCAAAACAATGGAACATGCAAACATCTGGCTCCTCGATTCCTGGAATGAGCCAGGGATCTATATCAGACGTCAATTACCACAACCTTAAAGATATTTTCATTCCCTCTCCACTCTCAAAACTTTTCATATTAATCCCAAGCTTCCAAGCCTTCCCCTCCCAGCTTTTAAGCTTCCAAACCTTCCCCCGCATTCACCCTCCTTCCAGCGTCCTCTCCGTCCTTTCCACTTCTGCTAATACCTTCTCTTTAGTTCCTTCTTTTCACAGATTAAGATGATTTTGCCACCAAAAATTTGAAATACGAGTAAAAATTAGACATATTATAAAAATAGATAGATGGCTGATTGGTTATTAATTGATTAAAAAAATCAGCTATATCTCAACTAAGCCGAACAAAATAGGATGTACCAATCTCTGGAAACATCACGTGATTAGATGGTCCCATAGAATATATATGATACAATATATTTACTTATAAAAACTAATAAAAGACCTGCAAAATTTTCATGGAAATTATTTTGAAAAAAAGAATAAGCAGGTCAAACAAAATAATAATGCATATTAAGGTCGAATAAAATGCAAATTTTGCTGAGGAAGGAGTTGAGAATTTACACGGAGGATGTCCGTTGCACAACTACGTGTCATTCACACGCGTAAAATACGCCATAGTAATAGGCGTACACCACAGCTATCACCTCAAAGACTGGTTGACAGGTGAGTGTAAAACACAGCTAATACCACCCTCGTAAAATATTCACGTATCTTAATGCGGTTACGGTTCATATTCACTTATGAATGGCAAAAATGATAGTGGTCCGGAAACAATGTTTCTCGTGAGTACCCACTTGAAGGAGAAAAGTTCCACATTTTTATGCTTACCCCGGGGGTTCATTTGAGTCGTTTAAGTATTGGCATTTGGAACGGAGGGAGAACGAACAGGAGAATGAGAATGTGAGGATCCATAAAAGCTAAAGAGGGAGGGAGATACCAGAAGGGGGGGAGAGAGTGAGAAATATATGGGGAGGGAAGAGAGGCGGGGGGGAGAGTGAGTCGGCGGTGACGTCGCCTTAACGCCAGCACCTCTTTTCAGAGTCGCCGCCACATTCCCCACCCTCTCTCTCCTTCCCCTCCGCCACCACCTTTGCCCCCCGCCACATCTGCTGTCACCTCTCTCCTCAGAAGGATGCTCTCTTCCTCTCCTCTCGTGGGAGAAGGAGATAGGGAGGGAGTGAGAGGGAAGGGAGAATCGCTTACGTGCTTAACCCTTCAGCTTCTCAAAAGGCAATCTTGATGTCGAAAACATAAGGACGAGAAAAAATGATCATGATAACAACATCTCAAGGAGAAGGCCCCGACCGACTCACTTCATAAGAGACTCTTTCCTCTTCTTCTCTTTCCCTCTCTCTCTCGATAGACACCACAGTGGATGATTTATAATTATGCATTCGTGGGAGGCAGGAGAAAGTGGAATGAGCCCGTGGATGGGAGCGGGGCGGGGAGGTGGGTGCGACCCCCGAAGGCCCCGAAGCAAGCGATCCTCTCGCTGCTGCAGAGGTAAGCGAGCGAGGTGCATTATGTACGCTCCCTCGGGCGAGGGGAGGCCCCCGCGCCCCTCTCCACTCACCCCCCGCGATGAAAAGAAACACCTCGCCACGCGACGGCAAAGTATGCAGGTTTCTGAGTGAGGTAAGGCTCCGTTAGCACCACTATGTTCGAGACGCTCCTTGCATGACGGAATCGGAGCGAAAAGAAACACTTACAAGGTTGAATACGACTGAACAGCGAAAACTTAAAAATGCTCTTGCTCTGAGTTGTAATACCTATTCCCCAGACGAATATAAAGGATTTGAAATAGTTTGGATGCCCGGAGAACATCGATGGTTTCGGCGAGTGATGCCGTGAAAATTCTTTGTGAATTCCCATTGTCGTAGTTCTTTCCTTGTCGGCGTTCCATGGAATTGAACGAGTCACTATCATGACATCCGTCCTCACAAATTAAAATACATCTGCCGTCGATACGAATACCAAGTTCTCGCCATATAGGCCGCTTTCGGGCACTAGAAATTGGATAAAATCTTGTGACAACACCATTACCTTGAAAAGAGATTGAGAAAGTCGTGTGATGTGACCAAGTTTCAATTTCATCGCCGAAGAAGATGTGCTAAAACGCGGATGTCACCCTCGTTGGCGGTAGTTCTTCTAGTTCACTCCCCTGCCACACTCCTCTCTTTTTATATAGGCCCCAAAAGATAAACGAGAACAATATAGCGCATTTCATTTCATCAATCAACGTCCACGTTTAAGTTTCAGCCGATCTCCCGAGTCAACGGGAAAATCGAAGAGGGGGTTCGGGCACGAGGAGACGGTAGAGCGAAGAAAGGGTGGTAGAATTCTACAGGGGAGGAAAGGGGGAAGAGGTCAGGGGGGGTAGTGATCGGTGAGGGGACACCCATTATCCGCTCTCTCTCCTCCGCCCCGTCATCCCCCTTGACTGTCCTCTGCGGCAATGGTGGCGGGAAAGGGGAGAGCAGTATTGGAAGAGATAGAGGGAGGGGGTTCGTCCATGGCAACGAGGGAGCGGTGGATGGAGAATCGAAAAAGGGCCGTCCTTCACTTCGGCGAGTGACAAAGGGTGCCTTCCCCGGTGAGACAAGAGGGGGTTGCGGCAGGGTGGGAAGGCGGTGGGACGACGTGGAACATACATCTCTCAGGGCAATCTTAACTCGTTCGCCTTCCCCGATGATACCGCGAGGGGCGAGAGGGGGCAGAGAGGAGGGCCAAAGGGGAAGGGGGCGGCAGCAGTAGGGACGGACCTCTCATCCTCCCGAGTCTCGGCTCGGTCTCGGACGGTGGTCAAGGACAGTAGCCCCGAAGTGCTCGGACGTCGCAAGGATTTTAAATCGCCTTCTCCGGTCATTTTTTTATTAAATTGACCTCTCGTGCGCGGAGTTCGGAGAAAAGGAATAAGAGGAAGGAAGGCAAGATGTGTGCTTCGACACGTATTTTTGAATCCCTAGCACGTCGGGCGGGAAGGACGTCGGTGGAAGCGATGAAGTGAAACTTAAGTAGGGATCGAATCGGGTCATCTTTAATCCGCAAACAAAATATGAAAATGGTAGAGGAATTGAAAGAAAGTTTAGAATATGATGGACACCAACTGGCGCGAAAAAACTATTCGTATTAGATTATAGTTAATGCAGCAGTGATTCGGCGAATGCTTACCACCCGAGGTTATTACAGTAGATCGATGAATAAAGGTTAATTAACATTTGAGCTTATTATTATAGAAATTATTAATATCCTAGCTCTCCGTGTGCTAACACGATCAGAATAACAAGGTAAACGTATAACACAGAAGATTGTAATTTTTGTTTGGCGTGTGCATGTGTGCACTGGTAACAATGGGTGAATCAAACCGAAATCCAGCAATTTTATTCGCGAGGGCATTTTGGGAGTCAATTGTAGAGTCCAATGCTATTCTTGCGTATTTATTGTCTAAAATTTTCCGAAGTTTTCCTGTTTGTTCTAGCCTACCAGAAGGAATGCTCGTGGCTCATTGGGTGCATTTGAGTCCTATCAATAGATGAAAACTCCAAAAGACTTTATTACCATTAAAAGAAAACAAATATATAAAAACGAAAATTGAAGTGGGTTGACCGTAACCTTTTCCCTGGTTATATCTCATCACCTCTCATTCGTACTTTTTCCCGGTAGGGCTACCTTGACTAAAACCACCTAGATGCTTAAAATACCACGCCATATAATCTTAAAAATACGCACAATTGATAAGTTTAATGAGTAAATCACACGCAGAATAATTTTGACTTTCAAGCCCACCTTCTGTATTGGTGCTGTCGTGTTGCTGGTTGAATTTTTGAATTTTGCAATAACCAAAGCTATTATCTATAATTAATCCCATGTTGAACTTGCCTTCCATTACTACGAGAATTTAAACATCGGTGTGATCAGCTATAAGTATTAATAACGGTTTTTCCCTTTCAATATTGGATTCCACATACCCCCTTTCGTCATTAAAGGAATAGGCAGTCGTATTTACACATATAGTATTAAAGTATGTTTTTAACAACCGAAGTACGACATTAATAACTTAATATAGCACAAGCAAGAGAATACATTTCTAATTAAAAATGAACACGGCACGGAATGAGTCCTGAAGAATTAGCTTCAACTACTAAGATCTGCACCGGCGACAGCTCCAGGTGGGCCAGAGCCCACCGATGTTTCCCACTCAGAAATTTCGGGTACCACCCGTTTACTCCCAAACGGTTTCACGTACTCTTGAACTCTCTCTTCAAAGTGCTTTTCAACTTTCCCTATGAACAAATTTTAGCCTTTCCCTTTTTCAACATATTTTATCTCTTAAAGAATACTTTTAACATAAAAGTGACCATTACTTCATGCAATTTAATCGTATCACCATGAAATATTCAAGAAAGAGAGTTAGCAGTTTCGTTGACCGAAATTTTGCGGACAAGAATAATTAACGTTTATGTAAATCTTACTATGTCCGTTGAAGAATGGCTAACAATACGACATGAATGACGCTTGAGCATAAATAATAATGTAGACCATATAACTTTTCTAAATTATATGCATTTTTAGCTGTGAGTGGGCTATTCAATTAAGGATAACATGCATAATATTGTCCTCCGCAAGATTATCACGTCAAACGCAAGCGGCTACATACATAAAGACGAGAGAGTTGAAATTTGGATGTGGGCTCATACACTGGCCAATTTATTGGTATATCAAAACAAAAAATGTACCTCTGACAATTTAAAAGAATTAGGAATATAACTTTTCAAATAACACATAGCAAGAGATTAAACGTGAGAATGGATGGCGGAGAGTGGAGAATGGAAGAATAATGACAGGGGATGTGAGAGAATAGGCGTGGTCAAATAAATAGATAGACGGGAACCATAAAGTAAAGAGTTATCTTTACTAATAAAAGAAAAGAACTTGAAACATATAGCCGTAGCCTACAACAATTCTTTCTCCAAAAAAAATAAAATACAAAACTAAAATTGGTGAAGTTGGAAACTTGGAAATTTTCAGCGAACCCATGGTGCGCAAACATCTCTTAGTGAAATCTCCACGACAATTATTCGAAAGATGTGCACGCGCAGAGAGATTTGAAGCGTTAATAAAAAATATAGCTGGGTTTCAAAACGTATTTGAGGGTTGTCGAACGAGTGGCTGCAATAAATGATCCCTCACCCTCTGCGTCCACTCTGTAATTTCCGTGGAGAGCATGAGCAAGGCCGGAGGAGATACCAAGATACGGACTCTAAAGCGCGACTTTATTGCCAAATATGGTTGGGAAACGCTCTTGAAATCGCTTCAATGACTTATATCCTAACAAATACATGCGTCCATTGGCGGCGATGTGATAACAATGTACTCGAAACACACGTTAGTATTTTCTTTCAAGAAATATGGTTTTGATCCCAATTGATCAAAAAGTTTTTAAAATTATCTTTGGTCAAATAATTAGACAATATATCACACAATTAATGGCATTCTTGAATTATGATTTTCCATACATTATGATATTCCAGTTATCATGTTCCATATTATCAGCGAAGTTTCAAAAGAAATAAAAAATATCCCATTAGCAAATAATCAGATTTCATGCCAATTGGCGTTCCAATAACGTAATTTCTTTTCATGAACAATTATTAGCAACATAAAGGTTCTTTTCTTCCTCAAATCCTCTCCCTTTCCGAAGAAGATATATTTTTCAAATCGTCAAAGAGGATTCCTGATAAATTCAAAATTGCTCACACTCGAAAGAAAAATTATATCTATTTTCTTCAGACATGTTATATGAAAATTTAACACCATTACTTCCGCTATAACTTTCGTCGATAGTAGCAATTCCTCTCCTCCCAGCTTTATATGTACAAGGCTGAACATTATTTTCCTGCCCGTCTCTTAAATTGGAGAAAATACGACAAAATGCAATGGCTGTGATGAGAGAGAATGATGATAAAGGGACGAGGTGAGCGGGAGTAAGAGGAGAGAAAGGGAAGCAATAGGTAGTCTTCGATTTCACGTGCTAACATACATCCATGTACGTGAACTATATGAGTGCGACGAAGCGAGCTTGTGTGAGCGTGTCAGAGAATGGCCCCAGTTCCGAATAAACGAAAAAGGGAGAGAGAGAGAGAGAAACCTTGGAGTAACGATGAGTGCGCATTATTCCCATCGCCATGCAAAACTTGAGAATAAAAGACTCGCTGGGAACTGTTAATGTTTACTGAGTAAACGTGTGTCAGAGGCGCACAACACATATAAATAGCAAGCGCCCTTTGGATATTGAGTCACGCTCTGGAGAAACAATGGGTCGAGAAGAGTGCGATTCACGTGCTATATATCGCGCGGCGGATTCTGCCGGGGGATTTTGAATGTTAAACTTTGATCACCATCGATTGACACATATTCCCCCGTAAAGCGTCCTAGGGACAGAATAGCGGGCGGATTGAGAAGGGAGGTGGAGGAATGGCATGGAAGTGAGGAAACGAATTCCGAAAAAATAAACTTTTTCCCTCTCAAGTGGAAAAGCAGTCGTCGCTCATAATGTTTAGTTTCAACCCCCAAAGATGGGCACGAGCCGTGACGAACTGGGTTTGAAAAACAAAAAAAGAGGAGAGTGAAATGCAGAATATGAAACAAAAATAAAAATGGAGAAAAGATTATAAATCTGTGTTGTGAAATTCAAAACCATATCAACAACTTTAGCTATTTATTTCGTTAAATTCGAACGATGTTTACTTCTTTCCTAAATTTGTCATTTAGCTTTCGTAGCTTTAGTATCCATGATGTTTGATATTACTCCGAATTCAATTTTCACGTATAGATATTTTCATTGAATTATTTTTATCTTTGAAATATAAATGTGCATTAAAGAGGAAATAGACGGCTATTATATTCTTCTACATTCATCATATTACAACGATAAACATATTTTTTCCGGTTGGGGTAGCCAATTTTAACATGCCTCTGAAGAAACCTCGGACCCATTCCTCTGGAAATCTTGCATGCCTGCGCATAAAAGTAACTGGCTAAGGCATGCCTGAGCAAGATGAAAGTGCTCGCGCGAGAAAACTGTGGGAGCGCTAAAGAAATTCGTAGCAGAGGACTCATCTGGGACGGGAGCTTTTTGCAACGATTTGTTTCACGGCAGGCACTCGTTGAGAATGGCCGCATGGAGAGTACAGCGCCTCAAACTTTGCAGCAAACAGTTTGGAAGCGTGAGAAAGGATCCGATCGAGTCCAAATTACTCGACACGAAAAAAGTAGGTCTAGGGAGACCTTTCCATCCATCTCATAAAAACGGACTTCGTGAAATTTACGATGCCGGGAACCCTACATGCAGGCATTGAATCTTCAAACTTTTATTGATGGTGACCGAGGGAAAAGTCTGAGCTTTCAGCTGGAAGATTTACTTAAAATCTGTAGTAAAGTAATTTCAAGGAAAAATAAGTAAGCTACCGAAATACTATTTATATCTCGGTACCATAACTAGTTCCACGCAAAGAAACGATGAAAGATGATAACAAGAATGATTGTTTTTCGGCAGCCGGGAAAGAACGAACAAAAGCGAGGAAGAAGTAATCTGTGTCAATATAGTCACTTATGATTAGTCGCTCATACATTTTAACTGAAGACTAAGTCATTCTTTTTTACTACAAGATAGTAAGGGTGATTTTGGTTCCTTGTGATTATTTTATTTCTCTAGACTAGGATTTTCTCAATACTGAAAATATGCAATACACCCTAACTGAAGCCTTAGTTATGACTGATTAATATGGATTACCTAATTGAAGGGTCTACGTGTTGCAACATGCATCAGGGTATCAAAATTTATACATTCAGTAATGATTGCCGATGCATATAATATTTTAAACGATGTGAGAGCTGATTAAAGAGTATGGCCACTGATACTTAATAATTATTACTAGCGAATTCGACTCTATGAGTATTTTAGAGATGACGTTGAGGTCAATGTGAATTCAAAATATAGAAATAACAGAATTGCGTACCAAACCTCTGAGCTGGACCGTAATGACAATATTGCGCTATGTTAATGAAAACTCGACGGAGTCATTAAATTTAGATCACTAATTTATAAAATAAAACTATTGAGGTAGTTCTAAATCTTGTGCTGGGTCTATCCATCATAAATACCGTCATTAGTAACCTCCAGTAATACAAGTACGAGGGTCATCCGGAAAGTAGTACCCGTTCGTGCCGCATGAAGTGCTGACGACGCGAGTAGCCGCTGGACGAGGTCAGATAGCTTCAGTGGCTTGTCTGCCTTCTCTGAGCCAAGTTGCGTGACGCTAGCATTGCCTGTGTTGTTTCTGTGATTGTTTACAATGTTTAAAAAAATTGAGAACGCCGCCAGTTGTGAAGTGAGGGCAGTGATTAAATTCCTTAATGCAAGAAACGTTCGCCCATATGATATTCATCGCCAATTAAAGGAGGTGTATGGAGACAATGTAATGGACGAGTCGTCTGTTCGGCGGTGGTGTCGCAACTTCAACATGGGGAGGGGGAACACACACGACGATGAGCGTTCGGGGAGACCGTCTGTCATTACAGACCAACTGGTGAGCTCAGTTGACGAATTCGTGAGGAACGATCGGCGCGTCACAATTGATGACATCTGTGAGCATTTTCCCAATGTTTCTCGAACAATTGTTCATGAAATTGTTAAACACCATCTGCATTATGCAAAAATTTGTGCAAGATGGGTCCCTCGCATGCTTACAGATGAGCACAAAACCAAGCGTATGGCTGCAGCACTGACGTTTTTGGGACGTTATTCTGATGAAGGAGACTCTTTCTTGACTCGCATAATTACTGGTGACGAAACATGGGTTTGTTATGCATCACCTGAGAGTAAACGACAGTCAATGGAGTGGCATCATGCTCATTCACCAAACAAACCAAAAGAATTCAAGACAGTTCTGTCCACCAGGAAACTCATGGCAACCATTTTCTGGGATCGACGAGGTGTATTGCTTATTGATTTTATGGCCCGTGGACACACTATTATTGCCAATGCGTATTGTGAAACATTAAAGAAATTACGGCGGGCAATACAAAATCGGCGGCGAGGTCTATTGTCTACTGGTGTCATTCTCGTTCATGACAATGCCAGGCCTCATGCAGCTGGGATAACACAAAAACTTTTGCAGCAATTCAAATGGGAAACTTTCGACCATCCACCGTATAGCCCGGACTTGGCCCCTTCAGATTTTCATCTCTTTACAAAGCTTAAAGACTTTTTGGCGGGAAAAAGATTTGACAGCGATGAAGAACTTAAAGAAGGAGTGACCCTGTATCTCAATGAGCTGGCGGCGAAGGACTATGCAGCAGGAATACAGAAACTTGTCACACGTTATGACAAATGCCTTAATTTGCTTGGAGATTATGTTGAGAATTAGTTTAAAGTATCCTCTTTCAAATAAAATTTTTTATGTTTGTTAATATTTACTTTTGTGTCTTTATTTCACGAACGGGTACTACTTTCCGGATGACCCTCGTATATTAGAGCATAAAATCAGTAGTTGTCCCCCACTTAAGATAAATGCAGTAAATAGAGCAATGGAAATGCTGCAGATAAGAAGAGAAATATTGCAGAAGTGCGGGATGTAAATTATTTTTTTATATTCAACCTAGTGTTGAGGTCAAACATTAAATATATGATTAATACGAGTACTAATTACCATGGTACGTGGATACACATGGTGACCCGAAAATAAAATTTTTCAAGTAATTTATAAGAATAGTCTAACATATAAAAACCAAGAAAATTTTCAAAATGTCGGAGCAATGATTGGGGTAAGAAAAACAGGTTCGTAAATGATTGAAGTATAGTAAGCTTCTGTCGTCTGTTTGAGAGAGAAACTAGCTTCAACATGACTCAGTGTAAGTGGCCCGAGTGTAGGAAGATTGCCCTCAGCTCCTCTGGAAAGACAAGGTTCGGGATCGAAGATAAGTTACCCCCAGAGTGAATCTCCCCCTCTCCCCTCACCCTTCGGTACGCACTCTCTTTTAAAATGCTTCCGTTTCCGATGGCGCCTCGGAATCCTCGGAGTGGCAAGCCCATTCGGTCTCATGTAGAATATGAGTTACTAGGAAACACACCCGCGAAATAGGGCGGATAGCGAAACGGTAAATTTGTGTGATTGCAGTTTCACTATTTTCTGTAGCATCTGACCGACTCACTGACCGACAATCTTAAACATTTGTTCCAAAGTACGATATAAAAGTTGTGAGCTACCTCCTACTTAAAAGCTATATGAGGGTAATAAAATAGATAAATATATCATTAAATCGCCAAGAAAGAAGGAAAGTTCAAGAATAAGATTTTACACAACGCATTTTAACGGTGAAATAACAGAACCTAGATGCCGATATCTCGAATTCACTTAAGGATCTCCTATGCCTTGAGGAATATTTCATTATCTATAGCAGATATCTACATACGTTCCCAACGTTATAAGTAATTTATGTAAAAAAATAAACGTTGAGAAGTTTTGTCATAATATTTTGCGTTGACATTCACAATTGGAGGGCATATTTTTTCCTTCACATAGTCTTTATGAGATCATGGGAAAAGTAGTTACTCCTTTATAATTACCTGTGAATGTTAAGATGGAGCAATAATTGATATATTTGTTTGCTCCTTCTCAGGAATAGGATGTAAAACGCATGACTTTACACGGATTTAAACACCTCTTCCTTCCATTTGAGAGAGCGCTTCGTCATTTACAAGGTAAATTCAGACTCGAATTAAGCTAAACCTTTAAATAAGGTATAAATACATATACTACCAACTAATATCCGTTCCAATCATTCAATGGAGAACAAATGATTACGCTTCTAAGCCAGCTGTTCGCCCGCTAACACGAAAACTTTTTCTATTAACGGAGGAGTAATGCCTAAACATAATACAACACACTGAGCCTGAATTGAATATTAGATCACAACGTAAATTTTTGTGGCGGGCACGGCGCAATGGCGATTCGGAATTCGATCAAGCCCTCAAGGGGATTGCACATATGACACTCTGCGCTAAAGAAACGGATATTTTAACGGAAGTCTCCCCCAAGCTTCCCGCGCTAATTTTCTTTCGGCCGGACCCAGCCGTCAACGGAGATGAAAGATTCACACCGCGAAGGAAGAAGGATGGATCGAATCTCCATCGGATTATGCAACCCGCACGTCGCATCTCGTGTGCGGGAGGCCTACAATTCATCACCCGCGGGGCAAGGAAATGTCCCGGGCGGCGTCGGGCGGAGTGGCCGCCACATGACGACGGACTGGCGACCTGGGAGGACGAGACAAGGGCGGGGTGGATGGGGGAGGAGCACGGTGGCCCTCCGGAGCGACTCCAAATTATTCCCCCGGGGTCGTCGTCGATGGGAAGGGTGGGAAATAACACACGAGCAGGCGCGAGGCCGTGCATCGCAATCCCGCGTCGCATGCATTCCGCCGACAGAGAGCGGTGTCCGAGGGGACGGAATTGGGACGTGGACTTGGGGGAGGCGGTGGGGAGTAGGAGGAGGAGGTGAAGACAAGAATGTGGGGAGGAAGTGGAGTGACGTCTCATCATCATCCTTCCCTGCATCTCGAATTGCCACACACACGCTCATTGCGAGCAGAAACTCCTTGCCCATTCCCTCCCTCAGTGGAAACCATCGGATTCTCATCTCTTGGACATGCTTTTAAGGTGTCACCTCTTTATTATGAAAGTATTCAAATTTTCGAAGAAACTCTCGCGAGTGAGTTGAGGGTCGGGCACGGCACGGAGGTGGGACAGTGGGAAGAGGGGGGAGGGGGTTTACACGTCATACGTCCACGTAGATTTTTGTGGGGTCTGGCAAAAAGGGGACGAAGTGTGATGACGCCGTATGACGAAGGCTCGCATCTGATCTTCTCCGGGAAGGGACGAGCAGTACGAGAAGGGTAGGAAAGAAGGGGGAAGATTTTTTCGGTGTGGAGGGGGAGGGTGGAACGACAATGATTAAAGAGCGGGCGGGCGGGTGAGTGAGTGGCCTGGGCAGCTGCGGGTTCACTCCTCCGATCGCGCCCATCCCCCACCCTCGTTCACACACCCCTCACCCTATTCCTCGCCGGGAAGGAGAAAGAGGTGATGTGCGAGAGAGATGAGGTAAAAGAGGGTAAGAACAGGACCCGTGACGGCAGAGAAAGAAGGCGATGAACGAGGAAATAGAAATGTAAAATCTACAATGTGGATGACAAGCTGGACGGTGGAAGAAGCAAACGGACTGGTACTGCTGTAATTTCTCCAGCACTTCTATCACTCCAGCGTTAAATCATCATTCTGAGGGTTTTAATGAGAACGGCATAGGTTCTGAGGATTGTACAGTACGGCTTATTTTTCAATCATAGGCCCATATCTGCATTTGTACCGGAGCCGATGTCTTTTTTTCCTGTCACAAAATCAAAAGTCAAAGAAGTAAAGAAAATTATAAGCGGAAAATATTTCAAGGTGGCCCTAAATTCGAAAGACGAGGAAAGCATTCATGCACTTTGTCATCTCTTGGATTCCAGGGATCACGAAAAGAGTATTTTAATAAGAGTGTACGAGTGACAAACTGAGTCAGTAGAACCAAAAATCCCATATGGCTCCCCTATCATTAGCTCATAAGTGTAACAACGCATGACCGTGGAAAATGATAAATTGCAAACACAAAAATATTTTCACTTCCATTATGCTCATTGTTTTAATATTTGTGTAAGGGCAGCTTGAAATCTTTATTTAGAAGCAAACTATTTTAGCTTTTCAGGTTCTAAGAAAGCTATATTTACTGTTGGCTTCTTGGGGGCTTTGCTAATGGGTAATTCAATAAAAGTTTACGATGTGGCGGATCACAGAGAATGAAAGATCCAAACTATAGGAAACGGAAACATAAATATGCACATTAAAAGAGTCATTTTGGAGCAGCTACTTTTGCTCAAACATTGAATTGTGTCTTTCTTTTGCCGTATTTATTAAAATAACAAATCTATCCCTCGAAAAAGGTAGTGAATACTGTAATTTAGAACATTTATTTAGCGTCTATGCTTGTTGAGATTATTGTTAAAAATATCTTTTTTACATTGATGTGTTATAGATGAGTCACTATTACAGTTTTGTTTTCTTATCTTGCATTATCTAATGTAATTCTGGGATATATTAAGCACTATGAAAATTCTTTTCACTACATTTTTTATGACTTTACAATCTAATCAGGATAATTGAGAAAGGACACACCACATTACACCTGAATCTCTAATTTATCTTATTGTAGGTGTTAATTCTGTGGCATACTGAACAATTACTTCAATCAACAGTTTTTATTTTCTCCAATATAGTGTATAGATGATATTGATACTTATGATACAGAGTTATATAGACACCATTCGTTTAAAAATAATAGCAAAAATTTTCCAATAGTATGAGGACCTACTAATTAGTAAGTACCATACGCAAATTAAGCGTAGCAATTTCAAAAGTACCCAATGAATACATTTATTTATCCTTTAGTCCAGTGATCCTATTATTCCATAATTTATATTTCTGCAGTAAACAACTTTTAAATGTTTAGATGGATTATAAATGGTTGTTATTATTTAACATTTTTCTGAAGACAAGGAAACATATTCACATATTTTCGTGGATTTAGTATCCAATTCCTCTATCTAATGCAGTTCTATGTATTTTTTTATCTCATTTATATTTTTAAAATATTTTAGATTGCTATTTTAAGGTGTAAAATACTTTTTTTAATATATCCTCATTCCTAATCTCTTTTCAACATACTTTTTAGCATATAAATTGCCTTATCATGATTAATACTTTCATAATATGAATTTTCTGCGCTTCTCGTCCGTTGAATATTTCTCACATTCTATCTACAGAGTGAAAGATTCCACCACCTCTATTTTCTTCCCTCTTGACAACACAGCTGCTTTTGGCGCTCTCTTCCGCATTCATGGTACTTCTCTTAAAACCTATTTATATATGTCCATGAAGTAAATGTACCATTCCGTTCAAGAATACCTTCAGCCCAGCACCTGAGATATGAACCACGTTAATTCGCCTTAATTCCTTTGACGGTCATTCCCTGTGTTTATTTCATTAGCTATTCCAATATTTTCCACTATATATGGTGTAATGTTGCATTAAATTTTTCTAGCTCAGTCATTTATTTTAGTTGCTAATCCATAGAATCTCTAGCTTTGCGGGCTCAGGAATAAAACGTGTTGCAGTTCCTGCATTAAAGGTCCAGAAATCCCGTGGAGGGCGAGAGAGAGAGAGATTTGGGGCAGGGGATGAAGACTTGGGGTGAGGCATGGCTGGAGTCTAATTATGGAGTTCCATTATCAGACGGATCTGCAGACCTCAGGAGCCTGGTCGGGAGTCTCCAGAGTCCCCCAACGAGAAGCCTCCGAGGTGGCAGCGACTGATTTCGACGCCGCCACTGTGACCACGACCGTTCCTAATACATCTAAATCTTACCCCGCAATCTGTCACGACGGCACGTGGAAGATGGCGTCTGGCCGCTAATCAGGTAGTCAGAGGTCGGGTCAGAGGGGAAATCTATTGGTATTCTCTTGCTAACTCATAAATCTATTGCATGCGGATAAAATGAAAAGTATTAGCGACTGCAGAGCCTACGCATTATCGTGGGAACACTCGCGAAGTATATAAGTCGAAATTATTAAAACGTAACAGTAGGATAGTATAACGCGAGAGTGACGTCCGCCACACTGAGTAGGGTCACTTGAGTGTAATTATACCTGTGGAGAGCTCCACAGACATCGCGCGCTGCGAGACCGTAGAGACGGATGTGCATTTCCACCAGCAGTGGAGGCGCAATAGACAAATAGAGAATCGGATAAAACTAACCCATTTCTCAGATCTGTGTAGAATATTAAAACTCCGAAAAGAAAATTTAAAACTCACAATTTTGATGAAAACTACAAATGAGACTAATTAATGGGGGGCAGAGGAAGAGGGAGAAAGTTTTTTTTGCCTTTCCACGTAACCTTTGAAGCATTCTACAAAAGAACATTTGAGGGAAGGAAATAGGATTCTGGGTTGTGGCATGTGCTCCTCCTGTGGACAACTATAAAATAATCAGAATAGTTAAAAGTTGGGAGTGAAAAATGATTCGACGATAAGGGAGAGAAAGAGGAAATGGGACGGAAGAGGACTGAGAAAACGGTGGGGTGACGGAGAAGATGAATTAGAGGAAGAGGGGAGTGGGCAAGAATTTTAACAGACTAGCGAGGACCAAGGAGTCCAAAATAATCCCGAAAAAGTGATGAAGCCAACTAGAACCATGGCCACGAAGAATCTAATTGTTAGAATAATGAACAAGTTGGCTGTTAACTTCGGCGTACATGTTAGCTCGTATGGTTTAATGCTCAAAATTTAAACTAACGTAAAATTTTTCTTGGTGGATTTGTTAATTAACAGTTTTAAATTATTAATTGGCACGATTAATTTTGCTGAGTTGTCGTTTTTAATGAACGTGGTATAATGTTTTCGCCACCACTTCACTATTAGAGCCAAGAGAGAACAATAATAGGTTTTGGTTAAATAGTTATATTGCTGTCACTAAAATATAAAAGGTAAAACATATTTCTCCACTCTACAACATATGAAATAAAAGTGAAGGACCAGTTATCGTAAGTATAAAATTCCTAAGGTGGCAAACAGTACATTACTGTAAAACCCCATGCTTTCTATAATCCAAACTACTGTTTTCATTAAGCATATTTTGGAGTATTTGATCTTTTGAGATTTTAATATCAGGAGGCAAATTACTGACGTCTAAAATTAATGTTGTATGCGTGAATGCATGGGTAAGTTCATGCTTTTGGGGCCATTCTGCGACCGAATCGTCCTAAACTTGTCCTTCTCGGGCAGACTCCTACTGACCGGAAGAAATAGGGGACAAGGTACTTTCCTCGAATGTGTTGAAATGCAGAAATATTTTCGAAAAGACAATTTCTTTGAATTTATAATTCGATAACATCACTTTAACTGCAATAGGATAAAATAGGATTAGGATAGGCTTTTAATTTGAATACAGAGTGGAGATCTGTCCTTCAATCCAACGTATTGGACGGATCTCAACTGACCCTATTTATAGGGTCAGTTGAGTTAAAAAAGAAGTATAGATAAGTTTAAAAAGAAGTTATCCCATAGTATTAATAAGGATCCTATCATACCCATCCTTTCAAGAATATTATTTATCTAAGGGTATTTACCAACAATGCTGACTTGGCAAGTCATCGATTTATTTGTCGAATGGTCAAAGTATGCGAGTGATTTTTCCAACGCACTCTCATGGGTGATAAGCGATCATACGGAATGACACAGCAGCTGCCTGCTCCCAAAATGCATGTTCACTTTCATGGCAGACACTCACGTGGTTATATATCGCCAACTTCCATCGTAGCCTTCCCGCTTGTCCGATGGGACTTAATATCACTCGCGTGCGTCAGAACATAATTTTGTACGTCATGTTATACTCTTCAATTCCATCACTTAAAATGCATCCATTCACGCACTCCTTCCAAAATGTATAGGAAAGCACATGATATTATATATCCCCCCTCTTAATTGCATAAAGTATCGGGGTGGGGCAATGATTCTCTTGTTCCTACACCACTGGTTCCATAAACTCTTTGTTCGAATGACAAATTTATTAAACTATGGTTATATGGTAATTCTCCCAGGACACACATTTTGTAGCTGTCCCTCATACATCTCCTTGCTCTCATTTACTATTTGTTGCAATCAATTTCAACAATTACATAGGATTTCAATTTCTATATTTGAAGAAATACGTTGAACGTACCTAAATACCCCTCATACATTCAAATTTGAAGAATTCTTTTTAATGCGTCCATTAGCTTACAGGGAACGTTCCCAAAAAGTCAAATGTAAGAGAGAAGAGGTAGAGTTAGTTGCTGTTTCAACGACTTAGGGTGAGGGCATCCACAACGCGGTCTTAAATAAAATGACAGAAGACTTCCGTGAGCAACCAGCAGAAAACTACCAACACATGGTATGCCATAATACTCAAGTGAGATATCCAACTGACTAATGTTATATTTCGCTCGTTAGACTTCATTTAGAATATGCTGTTATAAATGGGATTCTCATGAAGTTGGATTAATTGCCGAATTAGATCACGTGCTACGTAGATGAAATAAGTTTGTAAAACGTTGTTATAGTAAACTCAGTAGTGCATGAAAATTATGAGAGGAAATAGGTTGGGAACCACCCACGGAGCGAAGGTTTAATTACAAACTAAATCTCTTGCATACATTGGAAGGATGTCTCTATAACAGTGATATTGAAAATGTTTTATTGTACCCCATTGTACAACGGCAGGAGATATCATGTCAATAAATTTATAGAGATTAAGCGTAGTACAAGTCGATTTAAGATATAATGTTTCCCATGAACGATAAGGGACCAGAGTAGTGTTGCCCAATCGCGCTACGGGGAAAATGTACTCGGGATCAAAATTAGTCTGGTGTGTTATCAACCCTGCCACGCACCCTGGCGGTGACTTCAATGTTACTACAAAATACAAAACAAAATAATCATCTTCTTAGAAATCAAACATTGGAGACTCCTAATCTTTTGAATATTTTGTCCTTCTCGAGGGACCAAGTTATTGATGATTTCCATCTGAAAAATTATTCAAATTTTGTCATTTGTATGTATGTTAATGGAAAGCGTTATCCTTAGGTTTTGTTAAATATGACCATTTGTGTTTAAAGATGGATATACTAATTATTAATAGATAGCCTACTACTAAGGTAGGGATTGGATGGACATATACTGTACAGGTCTACATTTTTAGCCTCGCCTAGCAAGACAAAATCCGACAATCCACACTGAAAGCAACTGTTCTTCGATTCCACATACTTCCTTTTTCATTCACTCCGTCTAACATGTCTGTCCTTTCCTACCACTTCCACGCTTGTCTTACTTCCTAAATCATGCTTCAGCATCCCACCTCCAATCAAAATGCATGCATCTTTCCCGCCTTCTTTGATTCCTCCCAATAATCCTCTCTCTTCTCCCACAATGTCTAGTACTTCGTTAATTGATTTCCTATCCTCCTAATTTACCTTTTTCAAACCTTTACTTTCCTACATCTGAAAATTCTTCAATCACTTGGCTTTAATGATCAAGTTTCCGAGCCGTAGAAAACCACGCTGCATATCAAAGCTTTCAGGTATTTTCTTGACCTCATTATTATAACTCCCCGTCATCAAGTCCCTCGCTATTGTGAAAGCTCTGCTCCTAACCACTTAATTAGACAAAGAAAAAATGGTTGACCTCGTATCAATACAAAATGCCTTAATCTGTAAAAAAATAATAATATTGAACATTGATACTGAAAATATTTTGAACTTCACAGTAAAATCAAAACGACAGATGAAAAATGGCTTAAAATGTATTGAAATCGTGTTTAGCGTACCTGAGAAAATGAAAATGACAATCTTTTGTGGCTATTACAGCTGTGCAGTTTATTTTCCGTAGTTTGTTTATTATATTAGTGCTGAAAAACGTTTTACCAGGATGACAATTATGAATGCATGTCATGATTACAGACGACGTCCAAACTTAGCCTGAGGATGACCTTGGATTCTTTAAATATCAAGACGAATGTATATTCTGCGTCGCACTTAATAAGTCGCAGCAGGTATGCTTTTCGAAAATGGTAGCAGAGGAAGCCAAGCGGAAGAGAGAATGAGGTAACTGGAATTTGTTGTGATGTGTGAACTCACCTCGCTACGCTCTGATGTAGAATTGAGGGAAAGAAAGAAGACAGAGATTTTCTGCCTGCAGGAAATTTAAACACCTCCACTAATTTACTGTACCATGTATGTGTATGCTATTTCACCTACTCAACTAGTACTACTCAAACGAGTACTTATATAACCATCAGACCTCGAGCTACATCGAAGAAAAACTCCATTTGAAAAGATAATTTCATAATACTTGAGAAAATTAAAACAGTATATCCATTTCGAGTCGTCAACATTCCTAAAAATATGAGTGATTTTCCATTTTTCTTTACACTTTGCCTTTTTACAAGGCTCTAGGGTAATATCCTAAATGCAATATAGGCAATAGTGAAGTATGTAAAGTACTTTGAAAGCTCAGGTTTCATAATTTTAATATTTGATTAGATAAAAACATTTCATTAACTAATCAAATTTTTTGTGATCTAGTGTTATTCAGAAACGAGTAATGAACTACGACAGCACAAATGCGTCAAAATTTTAAACTGAATCTTAAACGTCTATTTTTCCATAACTCCACTACACCTACATGCAATACAGACATGAAAGCTTCTAGTATGCTGATACTCATGTGGTTCTTGAGACTTGATGTAGCATATCGAAACTAGTGGAAAATAAATCTTAATTAAGTGGAAATTTGCAAGCGTTTTCGTGCCTGTTCTCATAAGGCATGAACGTTTCGATGAAGCGCGGTATGTTCCAGTGACCACATGCTCTCTGGCGACGCAAGTATTCAAGGGTCCTTGCTTGCCATTCCTTAAGCCTGTAAAATGAGAGAGGAATGAGGGAATAGAACACGCGAAAGTGACAAAAAAGAAGGTAAGAGGGAGGAGGAGTGACGGAGACAGAGAGCGAGAAGGGATGGGATGGATGGAGGGAAATGAGATCGTATGTCACTGTGATTAAACCCGCGGTGGGTGGGAGGGAGGTGAGGCCAGGGGTACGAAATGAGTCCGCCCCTTATATATGGCCACGGCGACGGACAGGGGAAAGGCCCAGCGGAACGTAATTGACACCACGGATAATTAAACCGCTACTATTGATAAACACACTGGTGAACGTTTCGGATAATATAACAAAGATATCGCTAAAATTATCTTTGACGGAAATACGTAATTATATCTGAAAGGAAATTCACAGAAAGGACTGAAATTTTGAGCTTCCAAAGCTATAATTTTCGAGGAGATTTATCTGAATCTGTGAACAGTTGCGACAGAAATTATGCGTAAATATAATTTTTTCCATTGTTTTGGTATAGACAGTATAATTTTATCACCTAATCCGCTAATTAACTTCCACAAAAAAGAAAATAAATAGCCAACCTTTGATATTAACAATTAAGCACATTGACTACTATTACTCTCAACGCAGTATTACGTATAACGTTATCAATATGAAAATATCTGATACATAAATAAACGATAAAGAGACGTTCCAGTGTTAAATCAACGTCGTAATAATGTAGCTATGCACATTATAGCATTTATACCGATGCAAAACATTGTTCCATCGCACAATTCTTTTCTTTCGATGCCATAAATCGCTGTTCCGTTGTGTAGCCTTTCCATATACTCCTTATAACCAAAATAATTTAATGATCCATTACTTAACACAAAATCTATAAACGCAGCCATCACTTGTATTGGTATAATTTTATGAATAGTTTGTTGACATTTTATTAATTCCCAGAACTTTATTTTAATTTTCAAGTGATTACCAAACCATAATGATTATTAAAGACTGTTGAATTTTTTGTAAAAGATATAAATATTATGGAATTATTTAAAATTATTTCAGTAAAATTCAAAACGATATTTAAAAAACTGACTCCGACAAATGGATCGAATTAATGTAAACTAGTTATCTTTTGGATTCGGCAATACTGATTTAATATATCCAGAATAATAATTTCCAGAAAATGTGCTTCGCAAATGCAGAAAAATTGTCAATCTTCCAAGAGTTAAATAGTACCTGTATCCTGGTGCGTGAGATATATGAAGAAAAACTATTTTTTCTAAAGCATGCATTAAGTGGACGTAAGTTCACAAGTGAGCGCAGTGAAATACGAGTATGCTCGCTAGTCATCTACGAAGTGGTGTCAAAAATAAAGTCAATTTCATACTGAGGATGTGGCTTCATCATCGTTGAACGGCTCACGAGAAAGAAAATTGAAAAATTCAACGTCGGTTGGAATTTATGGCCACCGATCACGGATATTGGCGTCGAGAAAAGATAACTTCGGCTCAAACTGCAGAGTGTTTTTTATTTATCTTTTTGGGAGTTACCGAGCAGGAGCCACTAATCATTAGTTTTCCTTCCAAGCTTAAATTGGTTCAACTTTATTTGACCAATGAACAACAACATTTGGTTTTACTAAAAGGAACTGTGCACGGTAATTACTTTAAAGAATTGGAAGGCATAAATAAGCAAAGGAGCGTCGGCGGAGAGAAAAGTTGAAACGAAATACTGTCGGGATTGAAGGAGTTGGCGAAGATGTATGAACGGATTCTTCTTAATTGGTGACGCAGCGTCATAAGGCACGGCCTCTCACTATTCTAATTAGCCCCGAGTGACAGCTAGCTATTAATAGATCGGGAGAGGAAACACTGTAAATATAAATGGCACAAATACATCAACGCGAGACGGTTGTCTCTCTCCGAAAGTCAACAGGAGGACATCCGAGGAAAAACAAAACAGATCCCATAAACACGGGACAGAAGGGTAAATGGTTCGTCCGTCAATTATTTACATCTCTAGAGGGTATCATCACATTATATTTTTAATATTAATAAAAACCCAGGATTAAATAATTACAGGATTAAAATAGAACTAGAAAACTTGGCATTGCATTATATATATGTATATATATATATACACATATATATATATCTGTGTGTATATAAGGTATATACATATTTATATTTGTTTATATACACATACACGAGTATATATAAATATCATATATATATATATATATATATATATATATATATATATATCATTTTATATAGTGGCGACGATTGAGTCTGATTTCGGCATCAATTTTTCATTAAATTACATCACAACTAATAAACCCTTAGAAAAGAGCTAAACAATTTTATCTCAAGGAGGATAAAAGAAATCATTAATGTTGTCACTCTTTCGATAAAACATTACCTTGGAAAGGTGTAAAAAAATCGAAAAAGCGTTACTACTCAGATCCTTAAAATAAACATTGCATGAGTAGGATGCGACTAAGTAGTCCATCTTAACGCAATAAATGCACAATTCATGAAATTTCCACGATTATACGACGTAACAGTCATACCTCCAAATCCCCGGATGTTAATATACGTTCATATGCAACCCATGAAAATTTTCTAGGTAAGAGTCTGAAGCGGAATGCGTTTCGAAAATGTAAATTGGCGTTCAATGGAGAATGAGCACCCGGCGCGGAAAAACGTAAGATTGGCGCTCCATCGGCTCTGAATTGAACATCCCATCCGCCGAAACGGATGCAACGCCGGCACGTGGACATCTCCCTCGGAAAGAGAGCCGCCATTTAATGAGAGTCGAAATTCGAAGCGGTCCGAATTATTTAGCAATTCGAGCTCAAGGCAATCCGAAGAGGTTGTCGATTCCTACCCTCGGAAAGGGTAACGGCGAGGAACGTGATGGAATGAATCTTGGGACTGGACAAATGAAAAACACTCGCGGAGAACGACGGGAGGAAATAAAAAAAACAGTTGAAAGGAGACTCTCAACCTTCCTCCACACCCTCTCCGAATTGCAAACGGCGAGGGCCGATTAATGAAAAAGGACAGGAGAAAGATTGCAAGGCGCGCATTCTAATTCGCTTTGCGTAAGATTTGATGGAGATGAGAAATGCCGTTTTAATCATCGAATAGTAGCGATGAGGGATGGAGGGGAGTTTCAAGCTCGCTTCCCCGGTCCGTCACTCTCCGGACCCCTCTCCTTCCTCCTCCCGCTGGAGCATCGTCACCTTTGGAAGTTTCCGCGCTCCCTGACCTTATTTCAACCACCGCCACCACGGTCGTCGCTGGCGGGGCGCACGGCGATGGGGATATTTTTTTTCTCGAGGTTTTATTTTCACGAGGAAAGATGTGACAGACGAAGAGACACAAAATGAGATGAGAAAACGGGGGGAGATGGGAGGGCAGGGGATTTCGTTTGTGTGTGTGTGTGTGGGTTATAGGGTGCGGAGTGGCTGTGGTGGTGTGTGTGGGGAACGTGGGTTGGAGTTGACGTGGCTCAGGTGAGGAAGACGGCGCCTAGGAAGAGGGAGGGAGAGGTTATTAAGGGCTATGGTTTTGATGAAATCTTTTACTTTGTTGGGGGAAGAGAGAGAGGGAGGGGAAGAAAGAATAAGGGTACGCGGGGTGTGGAGAGGGTAGTGTTGCGGAGGTGGAGAAGAGGTAGGGGGGAAGGTAAAAAGGGGAATTTGTGAGCCTCGGCTCCCGGGACCTGGCGCACAGTCGACGACGCCGACCGGCCGCGCACATTTCCCAAAGGATGAGACGCCGGGCACGGCGGGAGCAGACGTGTGAAGGAGCAGGCAGATCGGCAAAAGCGACCAAGGAATCAAAAATCTCAGACCGCGTCGACGTTTGAATTTTCCATTACCTTCGCGTTAGCAAGTAGCGTAAAGAAGCATTACTAACATTAGGAAAAGAACGGAAAACCTCTAACCTTCATGCTCCAAACGCTTACGTTAGAAGTGAATCACGGCACTACCAATTTGAAATTCACGTAAACACCTAGAGCTATAAGGATAAGAAAAGAGGCAGCCACCATCATTACAGGAAAGACATTTAAATATCTCAATAAGGAAATTACTTTTGGAAATTATCTGACGGATTACTGCTTGAGAGAATGTAAAAAAAGGTAAGCAGTGATGTGGCTGAAATGTTTCACAAAAAATATGATGAAGAGAAACCAATATCCCAAATGATTAAACCATGGAACCCAAAGGAGTATGAAAACAATTTTACGGGAAAAATACGAGTTCTTCATATTTTGTTGCTACTACTTATTGCAATCACATTCTTCCCCACTCATTTGTGCGTTTTTGGATAAGAAAATGAGAAATCTCTTGAGTCTACTGTAAATGCATCTTTGATAGATTTAACTTGTGGCTTTGTAGACAAACTCTTCTTTCCTAAGACCCGTTTTTCCAAAACGCCAATGACGCAGGCAATATAATACAACTGACAAGTATTATATTCACGGCAAAGAACTCTATATAATTTTATAAATCCGTAAGATGTGTTAGTGGAATTTCCAACATTAACATGCTTTAACTTAAAATTATCATCTAGGTTGTAATTTGCAACCTAATTATACGTAAGTAGTGAGTCATTGGTGAAAAAATTACGACATGGATTTTCATCTCAATGCTTATCACCTTTAATAATTAATCACCGTAATGAGTTCTGATCACTTAAGAGCACGAAAAAATGTGACATTTTTTATCAGTTCTTCCCAAAAGTGGCCTTCAAACTTATGACAGAGAATCTCTTTAATTTTCATCAAGGCTTCATGAGTAATAGAGCATAAACGAACATTTTTTGTAATTGAATTTGGTCAACTATGGACCGCAATGACCACAAGACTTCTGTTTTTTTTACCATCATGCCTTGGGTTGAAGCTATATATGGGAAGGAGTTACAGGAACCCCTTCATGGTGTTTAACTCAAGCATTTAGCTTAGAGCTGTGTACACAACAGTGACAACGATACAAACACGCAAGTCCTAGGTGGAAAAAATCCCACCCTGGCGGGAGTCGAAACCGCGACCCTTGGATTGGCAGGAAAAAACGTTACCCGCGGCCACCGGGGCCGACATAAACGAACATAATAAAAAGAATAACAAAAATTAATATCCATGTTTAATCATTTCAGTAAATTTATATTGCCGTATTTTCGATAATATAGTTGTTATACTATGAAGTTAAACTCCTGACATTTAATCTCCTAAGGATCCCATACCCTAGCAGTACATTCTAGTTGAGTTAAATTGACCAATAAATAACCTTCTTTTACCTTCGCCTCATATTTCCACCGCGCTCTTTTAATAAACACATATTGCTTACGAAAAGATCCATTAAACTTTCTCACGGAAAAAATTTAACATGCAGAATGGATCTCAGCGCAACCGATGCGTAATAGTTTGACGCCAATTCTTGAGATATTTCAGAAGGCTAGTGAACTTTCAGGTAATTTCGTTAGGTACACACTACATCACTTACGTGATGCACGAAATTGCGAGCGCCCCGAGGGCAAGGTGCACCTGGCTCTGCTCGTAAATATAAGGGGGCTCTTCCCACGTGCGGGACCCAGCACGGAGCTTACCAACCCTCCGCCGGCCTCTTCTATCAGTCCTCTTTCATCTCTCTCTCTCTCTGCCTCTAGCTTTATTATTCGGCGCGACGTCGTCCCTAGCCGTCTGCAAATGACGCCGAGATCCCGCGCGGACGCAGCCATGCACAACCAGCAGCCGTTGTAATAAGGATTTTCGGCTGCGCGGCAAGCGACAGCATCTCTTTCATCCGCAGCGTCAGCTTCTTCGCTCGCAGCCGAGGAAGCAACCTCCCCACACACACCTCTCTCCTCCCTCGGAGGAAGCGCCTGCATGCGCTGCCACACTGCTTTACGTCATGGAGTGCCAACCCACGACAGGTTTCTGGGAATATGAAGTGGGGAGAACCAAGAGGGATTTGGAAAGTTCGGAAAAGAGGATAAGGGTGGGCATTCTTCACTGCAGCGGTCCATCTTACAAAAACTAAAATACTCATAAAATTGGGTTGAGTCTGGCTCGTATATATCTAAGGTGTCCTTCAGCAACTTCCTCAAAAACACTGAGACTAAGGATACGTTTACGACGACGCAAAGAAACCCAATATTTGACCACATATTCCAGCACGCTGACAAATCTATCTTCGATTCCATTGAAATGTTTCCTCACTTGCTGTCGTGGGAACCTTCCCATCAGCCATCAAGCAAAATCTATTATTCTCATTCGGATAACTAGCACCACGTGTTAAATACACGCATAAACTGAATGTGGATGACGTGCTTCTTTTCATCAAATTCCACATGAACAATGTCCCCGGGAGAAGTATAATAGAAGGTCACGTATAACAGACCAAGAAAAATATAGCCATTTCCAAACTCTTGATCTAGCGAGGCATGCCACTGCGGACTGGAATATGATACCAGATAAAAAGAAAATTATGCTTTCAACTGTCTCTGTAAGGAATAGAATCATCATTAAAATGTCAGAAGACACCGAAGACAAAAATCTACATTTGTGTATAATTGAATGTCTGAACAGATGATTAAAAGGAGTTGTTACGGCCATGACGTAAAGCGCTGAGCTGAATGAAGAAATTTCCTCCACGTCACCTCCGCGTTTTAAATTCAGCATTTCTCTCGGGAAAAATTGAATGTCACTCTTAATATCCACATGTACTCACTGCTGGTAAATCCGCTTAACAAGGAATTTATTTCTGCACAAGCACTCATTTCGAAGGACGGCACAAATGAAACCGTCCCTTTAACCGTGAGCGTTTCATTGTCACAGGATCTCTGAACAAGGCGCACGGATCCAATCAAACGAGTCCCTTTTTCAGCGGCGAACAACCGTGGTGTTTTGTGGCGTAGCCAACCATCTGCCTTAACACGAGAATAAAACATTAAAATCCCAGGTGAGAGAGAGAGAGAGAAATTTTAGCTCCCTAATTATTAACCGGCTGGTGGCATGGGAAGGGAGAAAAAGAAGGGGGAGGGGTGGGAGCGGGAAGGGGGAAGTGAGAAAAGGGGATATTAAGGGATTTTCGCCGCGGGGATTGAAGCCGAAAGCTAGCGAAAAGTTAATTTTGCCCTCCGTGTCCTCCTCAAGGGGCCATGTGAGCCTCGTTTTTGAGGAATGGGTTCAATGCCATCACATCCACACCATCGCACTTACGTCTGGCTCTCTCGTTGGGTTGCGTGCTCGTGAGTAAACATCAAATCTCATAACGAGACCTAGAAAAGAGTCAGGGGCATGCAAGGTGAGTTCGATGGGAAGCCGGAAGTCATGGCGAAAAATATGGTCCAAACTTCGAATGCTTGAAAATTGAGGCGGAAATGAGACGAGTTCAATAGGATTGACGAACCCGGAATATTCCAACTCCTGGAGGGGTTGAGAGACTTACATAATAAACTTTCTTCCCCTTCTGAGACCTTTTTTAGTTATTTTAGCGACAACCGATAGAGAAGGGTGCTAAGGAAATATTTTCCGACCAATTGACATTTCTTGAGAAAGATAGGAGGAAGGGAATATTTTCGTTTCACGAGTGCTATCCGGAAATATGCAACATTAACATTATTCCGAAGTACAATATGAGTAATCCTTGAGAAGCAAAATATTTTAATAGATCAGTCGGATTTTTTCCGGTGAAAGCTGGGAATAACTTTGGTTTCCGTACGTGTAAAGTACATCCCAGTTTTAAACTTAAATAGAGAATGTATTTTCTCGAATTTCTGCGTTTCATCGAAAGTACTGAGAACTTCAAATAATGAAATGACGCATTAATTTACTTTGTCTTTTAAGTAAATAACTCAACATCAACGTCAAATAATTATTTGACGCTGATAAAATTCCACAATTATAATTTATGGAGGGTTTACGTAGATATATAGAAAACTGTGCTGAGCCAACTCAACACAATAATTGTGATAAACAAATTTTATTTATTTCGTGTACTTGAAATGAAATTATTGGGAGTCTGAATGGTTTCAAATATTCTCACTATCTTTTCCATTTTAGGTAAAAGTGTAACACAAAGAAGAAAATATGCATTCTGCAAGAAAACTACAAGGAAAATGAACATAAAGCAATACCTTCCATATTTATCAAGAATAAACCTTTCATGAATTATTTTATATTTATGACAAATTCTTTACTTAAGATGAAATATAATCTCTTATCAGCACGATTTTTCTCATAGTTAGAACAGGAAATACAGAAAACAAATAACAGGACAACAAAAGATTTAAATGGAATGGGTAATAAATTACTAAACTCCGTGTGCCAAATGACATCGAAGTCATTGCAGAAAAATGAGAAGACTCGCGCAATTTCTTAGAGGAAATGGATCAAGTTTTAGGAATTAAACAGGGAAATTAATGGAAAGGAAACTAAAATTCCAATACCCGGAAGAATGAACCTAAAGGCTACGATGAGGGAAATTGAAAAGAGTGAAATATTTCCACTCATCATTGTTCACCCAAGATGTTCACCCTACCGTAAATGGCCCACTCCAATACCTGCAGTGCTTCTTCATTTATTTTAGTAACATTGGCTTTTTAATGATTTTTTTAGCTCATACCAATTCCATTAATAAGAAGTCAAAGTGCAAAATCGTAAATCCTGGCAACAAATTCAACCTCATGTGTAGTTCTTTGATATCATTTGGAGACTCCTTTTTAAATCAATTTCTAAAGAGAGTTCCTTGAACTAATTTGAAAAATCCTTAGCACTCATTATATAAATTCTTGCTAACGCTGTATCACCTCACAGGAGTTTTTACATCGTGAACTTTGAGACTTCATTTGTGAGTAAATCTTGGAAGACTTGCGGAGAAAGAAGCTTTGCTTCTGGCAGTTTATCACAAAAACTTGATCTGGGAAATGCTTAAATTTTTCAGATTTAAACGCAAAACTATGTAAGTAGGCACTTAAAGTCGGCTTACGACATAGTGATTAATTAATTAAAGTATGTTCTAGTTGCATATTTTTTTCAAGTTACGTACTCATATTTCCAAACATAAACATGAACAGCCAACAATTTAGATCACCCAGTATTTTATATGATTATCAATGCTACAAAAAAAATAATTTTAAAACTACGCACAAGATACTGAAATAAAATTACAGTACATTTATTCAGTTATTTTCAGCATTTATTCGGTAGGTTAGTTACCAATTAGGATGCCAATGAACAGATATCTCTTAGCGTGATATTTTACTGCCCTCGTTATTTCAGCTTTACATAAATATTCATTGGAGTCTCGTGTACTCCTCTTCGCGAACTTCAACAGATAGTACCAATTAATAAGGCAGATGATAATCCGATAGTGATTTGCAATGATCTTGGATCACAATATTAGATTCTTCAAAAGGATATGATAGTATTCAAAGGTCAAAAGTCTTACATGTTAACAGGATAAAACTGCTGAGGGAACGAATCTCGTCAGATGCGACGATAGAGCAAATTTAGTCACAGGGAATAACTTTGGAGTAGGACAAAAAGCCTCGGATACATTAGGATGCGCTTATATATGCGGATCTAAATAACGAAGTTAAGCACTCATGGAGATGACCTAACGGAGATCGGTCAAAGTTTAATTCCAGGAGTGCGAGCCGAGTCTCACTTCCCACTAATCTGGAGCAGCGGGAGGGTCAGGGAAGGGCGAGACTTTGCTTGCACTTTTGCGTCGAAAAGATAACGACAGGTCAAAAGTCGAGTGCACGGGTGGGATAAACGTACGAAAAGCAGAGCTTGCATTGGAAGAGACGATAGAGCACAAATTTAAGACACCAAGAGTAACGTGGATTTAGGACCGAAATCTTCAAAATCATGAAGAGGAGCATGATAGCATGGATCCAATTAAGACAGCCGTGCACTCAGACGTTCTGAAACAGGATGTTCAAAGATTAATTTGAAAAGTGCAGAAAATACTCACCTACCACTAAGGCGGGAAGAGTTGGCACCGGGCATGTAATCGTCTTCTGAGCTTAGAAAGAAAGGCACTTCCGAGTCGACAACCTACAAGCTAAGCCCTGCACGATCCTTTGTCCTTCCTGGACTAATTCGTTCAAGCGTTAATCTTTAACCCTATCGGGGACATGCAGGCATCACTCTAAAAAGTGTTCTCTGCCTTCAAGTTTAGTTCAGGAAGTGAAAAAGATAATGAAGAGAAGAATTACTTGACAAAGCCAAGTTGACATCAGGTACTTTGTTCCCAGATATGAAAATCAAAGAATTATCAATATTATGACTTATTGCGGCGTACAGCTGCCAACTTATAAAATTTTATTGAGTATATATGTAAAAAAATACTCTTCCCAAAGGCAGGAATGATACAAGTTTTTCAAATCTAAATTCCTTCATTTAAATGGATTATTTTGGTTTGTAAAATAAAAAAATACCGTAATTCTTTTACAAAAATACCATAGGATTGCAAAAATACTAAGAGTCACGCTGGGAGGAGCATGCGCGATGCCATTGCAGTAATCTACATCTACATCTACATCTACATAATACCCCGCAAGCCGCCGCAAGGGCGTGTGGCGGGGGGTGTTAGGTCACCACCCAAAAAAGAAAAAAAAGAAATACCGCATTCAAAACCAACACAACAACCAAAACAAATAATGAGACCACTAATAGAGAGGAATATAGAATAGAAACAGGAGATGTTTGCCTGTTTCATAGATTTAAAATACATGTTTGGTAGAGTGCTTTTGAAAATACTAATTAATATACGCATTCGTATTGTATAAAAAAGGAATAGATTGGAGAGATAGGAGGCTAATCCGCAACCTGTACACGTCTCAGATTGCTCAGGTGCGAGTGGGAGATGAAGAGACCGGATGATCAGTGCTAGAAAGAGGAGTAAACAGGGTTGTCCACTATCACCAGTGCTGTTCATCTATTTCCACATAATACCCCTCAAGCCGCCGCAAGGGTGTATGGCGGGGGTGTTAGGTCACCACCCGCAAAAGGGAAAAAAACCGCATTCAAAAACAACAACTTTTCAATGCACGAGTCGTATTTGTGAAGGAAATGATGAAAGAGGCATGGGAAGAACTGGAGATAGGTATGAAATTCGGCGGGGAGTTATAAAATCAGTTAGGTTCGCTGATTACTGAATCATGCTGGTGGCAAGAATTGCTGAGTGATTTGGAAATTCAGTGCGATAGATATGGGATGAGAATCAATATTAATAAAACAAAGGTAATCAGATTTTACAGAAAGAAAAAGGCTAAGTTAAACATTAAAATAGGAGGGGAATAACTAGAACAGGTGGAACGGTTCATGTAACTCGGAAGTGTTTTGGACCGATATGGTGAAATTAGTAGGGGCATAAGGAAAAGAATAGCGCTGGACAAAGAAGTTTTCACAAAGAGAATGGAATCGATAAAAGGGAAATTGAATTTTAAGAAAAGGCTCCTCGAAAGTTTGTAATGGAGCGTAGTTATGTACGGAGCTGAAACATGATCACTGAAGCAGGACGATGGGTTGGTAAATGATTATAAGAAATGAAATGAATAACGAATTAAGGAAATGGGGGTGTGGAGCAGGATGGAGAAGGTTAAGTGGGCAGAAGAAAAAAACGAACGATGTACAAGGGATCGTGGGCAAGGAGAGGGGATTGTTGGGAGAAATCCTATGGAGGCAGAAAAAATGGATGAAAAGCATAGTGGTCGGCAGTGGGATGTTGAAGAAGGTAATAGAGGAGAGAATGTTAGGCAAACGAGGAAAGGGCAGAAACAGGATAGGAATGTTGGACGGGATGAAGGGAGGAAGGAAGTACACAGAGATGAAGAGGGACCTGATGCAGAGTACGTATTTTGCTCGATTGTGTTTTTTTAGTAGAATCAAGGTATTTATTTATTTGTTGGTGGTTTCCATCTTAACTGGTGTATTACATATAATAATAAGAGTATAAATATGAATGCACGACATATTGTAATATTTTCGTTTAAAACGTCTTTATCTTAAAACAAATGGCAGAAATTACCCATAATGGTAGTACATTACATATAGTAATAAATAAAGTCACAAATATTCCACGGGTTGGGAAAGTTACCTCACCTAAAACTTTTAGTGAAACAAAGTAACTTTTATGCCAAAATATGTTTTAGAAAAAACAACGAAAATGAATCGAAAACGAAGCCAAAAGCGTTTACTCTCAGCATTGAGGCATTTATGAAGATGATGATGCAATAAAGTTGAAAATCAAAATATTCTTCATTACCATCGTCCTGAGAAATTTTCAACCCTTTTAAAATGGAAAAAAACATTGTGAATTTTGGATTTTGATTTTATGACTGACGCAAATTGGTCAATAGGGCAAAAGTGACTGAAAACTTTTATAATTCACAAATACTACGGAAGTAATATATTCGTGGAGAATACCATTGGAAGTAAGGCAACATGCGTCAAAAATTTCTTAAATCAATAAATTAGAGTGGAGGAAAAAAAGAAGTGCGTTACATTTTCACGGTACCAAACTGAGTAATTATTGAGTTACTACGTCTCAAATGCTGGTCTGAAGGCAAACTTTGCCTCCCTGAAATATTTCGACGCACAATGGAGGCCATCGACCACAAAACAAGCAAGAAGTTGGCGGATTCCAAGGTATTGTCAAGGATGGTGCGTTGTTTTTGCCACTATGAATGGAACGAATTAAGCAGACATATTAAATCAGAGTTCAACCCAATCCTTCTAACCAGATGGCACGAGGAGGAGTTTTGGTGAGGATCCAAGACGAAAGATTGTGAGACGTGGGAATAAAAAAACCTCCGTCCTTTCCCTCTCACCATGGTGTGAATCTCAAGGAACGGCGAGGCTCCACGAGGCAGAGAATGCGGGAAGGGAGAGAGAGGGAGGAAATGTAATTCTCGAGAAACTAATGGACGGGAAAGAGACTATTTTTTGAACGCCCTCCCACTCAACCTTGCCTCACCCCATCCCTCTTTCCTCTTGAATGTGAAAATAAAGCGAGGGAAAAAGCCGGATCTTTTGGCCAAAAAGGTGTGCGTCTGGAGGTGTAGGGAGAAAAAGAGCCACAGGAAGAGGGAGGAAAATAAGAAGAAAAGTGGAAGTGCAAGAGGAGGGAGGAGAATCGAAGGAGGTGAAAACGTGGGGAGGGATTCGGGCATTCCGATAAATAGATCCCCCCACCACCACCCTCCTTCCGTCCACGTCCAAGTTGCGAGACGAAGGAGAACAAAAAGTAGTTAAACTTTTGAGCCGAAAACTACGCTTTCGCTCCTTTGTTTTCTCGTTTTCCCGCGTGGGGAAGTTGTCTACCCTTCCGTTCGCCTCCACCCCTGGCCCTTCCATCTCCTCCTCTCACGCTCGAAAGAGGCAGCCATGGCAAGAGTAAATAAGGGATGGCGCTCCAATTCCCCTTCCGACCGTGATCACGAAGGGAATCCTCTCCTAGACCGGAAAAAAAACCAGAAAACTGCCAGTTGACGGGGGGAGAGATGGAGGGCGTATGGGAACGGGAAATCGGCCCGCATTCCGGTAAACAGCAAATAATTGGAGGTGGACGAGCGTCGTTCGAACGAATGGAAACGAAAGGCAATCCTACTCCTTCTCGCCCTAAACCAAATCCCTTTCCTGCCCCTCCCCCCTGGGTCAGTGTTCCTTTTTCTCATTTCCCCCTCACCAATCCCTTCCATAATCCCTCTCCGGGGTTCTTCGAATGGCGAGGGGGGAGGCGAGTAACGCGCCTCCTTGCCTACGGCGACATATCCACCCTCCTCTCCGCCCTCAAAACCGTTCCACCCCCTCGATCGCTAATTGGCTAAGCCCGATAAGGAGCATTCCCTGATCCCCTCACACACAAAGCTCCCTCCCGCTCCACTCCGTTCCTCTTAACCCCGTCTAACCCTTCCGGCTTTACCCCCCACACTCGAAGGGGTGGCGACGAAAGGCCTTCCTCGACGGTCATCCACGGTAAAACTGAAACCCGGCCCTCACCCCGCGCACCCCACACTCGAGACGGAAAAGGGGATGATGCTCTCCGGCCCTCGACGCCTGGCAGCTCATCTGGCGACAGACACCCATAGTGTACGTGCTCTTCGATCGTGCGGAAGTCATTGTTGAAAAAGTTCCACCCGCAGTGGGCGTGGGTCGTGCTCGTCGACCGAAATGGTTATTATGAGAGAAGTTTTTCGACGACGTCGTCTTGGCTCGCACCGTTGGCAGCGTAGGTATCCCATATTTCGCTCGATAAGCAGGGATGGATTGGGACTCTGAGGACGCTGGTGGAGCCATCTACCTCCCTCTCCCTTTCCCCAGGGAAGCAAATAGGAAGCGAAGCACTCGCGGATAATCCCCGCCATC